>OY829916.1:3371074-4065364 GCA_963691935.1 Nephrotoma guestfalica | reverse complement strand
AACAAGGCAACCGGTTTATTTCAGACATGGCTGAGGTGTCGAGGGTAACCGGCCAGCAGACGGAAGAAACCCGAGAAACAGAAGAATTAAGTAAGATGGAAAAGAAAAGGGTGATCACACTTACAGAATACCTAAGCAGAGGGAAAGTAGTGACGCCGCCTACCCATGAAGCCGAAGGTATTCTGAAGCGTAGGAAGGGGGGGCGCGAGCTGGATTTGAAAAGAAAGATCCAAGAAACCGGCCGGATAATGGAGATTCCAGGACTGGAATCTTGGCGGAAAAAGCAGTATGAGAAGGAAATAGAAATCCTGAAACAACAGCTACGCTTGTTTAGACAAGGCAAGAGGAAGCGGAGAAGGGAGCAAAAGGGAGAGGGGGATAGAACGGATATCTCCAGCTAATAAAAAAAAAAAAAAAAGGTCGCGAGCCATCTTACCGTTAGATTACCTTCGTACACATAGAGGATGGCTTAGGTAATGTAATAGTAAGGTGAAGGCTGGTATGTCGTGAGATAAAAAAAAAAAAAAAGAAAAAAAAACAATTACCAGCGCAATAGTTAAGCAGCAATTGGTTAGATTAATAGTAATGAGGGGGGGGGTATAATATGAAGCTAGGTTTTCATAGGAATGAGGTTACCTCAATGCACACATATAAGATAAGAGAGTGAGATTGAGGTGGCGCCATTTAGCAACACTAGGTTTAGGATTTATAGGAACTAAAATTAGTATAGATAAAGATTCTAGAGGATAGGGACATTTCGTAGTTCATTTCATTACCTCAGAGCATGTTTTACTAAACAGGGAACCTACACAGTGAGTCAAAAACAAGGAGAGCAAGATGCAGGTGGCAATGATAGTGTTTTTGGGATGGATGGGACTATGGTCCATTGAAGGAAGGCTGGATTATATGCAATTCCAAAACAACCCGGGGATTTATATGGAGGAACTTGGTAGGGCCAGGCTTACACAGGAAGATTGGAAGCTGATCCTTTACTACGACCTCACCAACTATTGGCATGAGTGGGATAGCATCAGTGGTGTGGTAGACAGACTCCACCAGGCCTGTCAGGAGCGGGTGAATCAGGGCTCAGAACCCAACGGAAAAGTCTGGTTTCCAGACAAAGCATGGCCCTGTGAAGAATTGATCCAGCCATTAAACCTAATAATGGTTGGGATGCGAGACCGGAATGTGTTGTTGAAGGAGGCCAGGCGAAAACGACGGGCACCATTGGAGTTTATCGGGACGTTTATGAACGAGGCATTCGGAGTATTAGACCAACGGTCAGCGGCAAAGTATGAAGCGGTTATTAAAGATCTACAAAGAGGACTAATACATGCCAACGAACTCTCCAGACACCAGACACACGTAATAGATATGACTGCAAACCTGATTAAGAAACAACAGGAACAAACAAAGGCGCAATACCATCAGATACATAGGGAGATAAACTCGCTGGCTAAACATGCCAATTTTATAGATATGGTGCTGCAGGTGTCAATACAGATCACTATGTTTAAGGAAATGCAAGAAGCAATTATTGACGTGATGGTGGATTTACACCAAGGCCACATAAACACCCGATTGATCACGCCATCCCAGTTACAGGAGCAACTGAAGAAGTTAGAAACATGGATACCGAAGCACGTACAACTACCAAAGTACCAACGACACTGGGTGCAAATATACAGGAACTTGAGGGTAACTGCCAGGTTGATAAATCAACACCTAATCTTCGAATTACGCGTACCGCTGCTAGACCAAGACGAGTATCAGGTGTTCAAGGCATATCCAGTTCCCACTATCCACGAGGGCAAAATGATCTCATTGCAACCGACAGCGGCAATCATACTTGTGAGCAAACAACAGACCTGGTACTACCAAATGCCAGAGTCAGAATTCAAGGAATGCAGAATTTGGGAGGATGGACAATACATCTGTAAACGCAGACATGCCCTATTTAACACCCAAGAGGAGCTAAAACCCTGCGAGGTCCAACTGTTAATGAATGAGACGCTGAAGCTGGAGAACTGCAATATCCAGGTTGCAAGGAAAAAAACGACCATGTATCCGTTGAGCCAGGACAACAAATGGGTAATATCTCTGGCCCAAACAGAAACAGTTAACGTCATATGTAACGGGACCATGAGCCGATCCGAAATTCAGGGGAGTGGAGTGTTAAGCCTAAGCCCAGACTGCCAAGTAATAGGGAAAGATTACTTGTTAGTGAGTCAAACAGTCTATTCATCCGAGCTGAAAGTAAATTTTCTGCCGAATTTCAATTTGACCCAAAGGGTGGGAAGGGTGCTGGGATCGAAACTGACAGAAGATATGGATGCAGACCTAGAGGGAATTCTGGCAGCTGTGCAGGAGCTACAGCAAGAAGAGACATGGTACCAGATCAGTGTCCATGATGTATCACACTACTCCAGTACACTAGTTACCTTGGGTTTACTGGTAGTGGTAGTGATTGCTTGGTGGAAGCGGAGGCATTTTGGAAGGATGCTATATCAAGCTGCTAATAGACCAAGTTCCTACACACAAACACATTCAACACCAACAACCAAAACCAGGAGACGGACCAGCTGTTGAAGAGGGGCCACACGACAGCTGCGTTGGTAATGACATGCACGAACAACGAGCATAGTAATGATAGTTATATATATTAAATCGTTGCGAAATTGAGCCAATAAATAAGAACAGTAAATAGTAACATAAGAGTTAGAATTTAGTTAGTTAATTGAAATTATTAATAGACATTATTTTAGTTTTATTTGTTAAAATATTATATAAATTATGTAAAATTATATTAAATAAATTAGAGATTCATGTGTATAGCAATATTAGGCCATAGTATTTAGATTTAGCAATTAAGGAAGTAGGGTTAGGTTGCCCGGCTTTGGGACTATCTCAGGGTGTGGGGCGTCCGCCACGTTGAGCTATTTCAAGCTGACCCAAATCATTTTCCCCGCCTAAATAGAGCATGAGATCTCTTTTCATCTCAGGGTTTGGGTTTTCCCCACGCTGTAACGGAATCTTATCATATTCCGCTATCAACCCATTTCCCAAAAATATTTCCTCTATGCAAAGTGGTTCCACCATGACCTTGAAGAGATCATCTTCACAAAAATTCTTTAATTAGTTAGTCATGCGGGAATCACCTAGTTCTTTGTGTTTGTTGTTGCAATACAACGAACATAAAAAAAAATATATTTCATATCTACGTATGTATCCAATTGCAACCGACGTCACTCAATGTATCTATAATGTAGTTATTATAAATACAAATGAGTAAACGTAAATATTTATGTTGTTGTTGGATTGCGTAGTCATGTGTTTTGTGTTGTGCGCGCAAAGGGTAAACGTTCTACATGGAGGTAATCGAACTACCTATATGTAGAAATTGAGGAATTGCACTTTCCGCGACACATGCAATATAAATTCCCCAAGTGCAAATTAGCACACTTTTTAAATGGGCGGTGTTTATAGCAATATTTTGTTAATATTGCGAAAATGAAATTAATTAACTGAGAGAGTAGTACATTAATTGTACAAAAATTTCCCCCTCCTTTCTCAATCAGTTAATTAATACAATATAAATACCGGACCAAAATTTTGAAAGGGGGTCAGTAAGTTTGAAGTCTCAACGTGGAGACATTGTTTATTGTGTTAATTAGTGTAATTTTTTTCATTGTGACAATTATTGTGGGTTTTTATTGTGTAAAGAATAAATAAATAAACATTTTTTTTTTGTTGAAACGAGATAGAGTGTGAGTTTGTGAGTTTTTCATAGAGACGGAGTGTGTTTGTGGTGGTTTCAACAGGCGGCCGGAAGATTTTTTTTTTACGTGTTTTTGGTGAGTATATACAAGTAAGTATTAAGTTAAGGCTTAATAACAAAACAAAATTAGTAACAGATCGTTCCTCTAACGGTCTTCTTAAGACAGGAACTGATACGGCCTAGGCTGTCCTTTTCCTCTCTGTTAGAGCCGATCTGTTAACATTAGTCTTACTAACAACATCGTACTGGCTGAATTATTAACACTTAGGAAGGCCAGATAGGAGATGACTCACTAGGAGTCATGAAATATACACATCCATAGTCAACTCATCAACGGGATGGGCTGACATAATTTTGTCTTGTTTCTTCCCCCACTCCAGGGTCTGAAACACCAGATCGCGGTTAACTAGGCTACTATCTGGGCATCCTCATCCCCACGCCGTTCCCTCTACACCGACTGAGCTGCGGGAACAAATGCCGCGAGGGATGCCATACAGATGGTGGCAAATTCTATGAAACTGGGTTTGCCCTACCGCATGTAGAGGCCAACCCATTTCAGTGTTTACAATCAGCTTTAACTTCTTTCCTTACCGGACTTAGAGAATCATTAGCAACGATAATTAAAACGAAAGATCCCAAAACTTTATAGCAAGCCAGAAATGTCTGTCTAATAGATTAAATATCTGATAATTCATACAAAAAACATCTACCTCTTCCAACATCAAAGTTAAATTATGGTGGAAGTGTATCAAAACAGTTACACGATGTTCCTTTAAAAAATTATATTAACCCTAACAACAATTATGACCAACCTTTAATACGTAGAACACCACCACCACAGTATTATAATTACCGCCCTATTGCAAATCAAAATCCTAATAACTATGTCGCTAATACAAGAGGATTAGCCCCAAAACCCCCAGTTAGCTTCGAAACCCTAATTGTCAGAAACCACAAAACCATCCAAATCAAATGATTAGACATAATTTTATGCAAACTGGACCTCCAAAATTCCAACATAAAAAATTGTTTAGCATTGATGGAAAACCAATTTATCAATAACAGGAATATTTTAATCATTATCCTGACTGAGATGATATTGGAAAGGATATACATCCTGAACATTCATATGTTGGATGCCCAATGTCTTGTAGAATCAATTCAACAAGAACCTTATATTCAAGAAATAGAAATTGTGGATTTTCACACACCTGCCTCAGACAGCAGATTATAAGTATTATATCTTCCTTACATTTACATTAACCTAAACGGAAAATTTTATAAGTTTTTGATCGATACCGTATCAAACAAATATTTCATAGAACCTGTCATATTGGACATTAGATATCACAGAACTATATATAGAACCTACAATTATAACAACACTATTCAACAAACATATTATTGACAAAGCCATTATAATTCAAGGACTCCAAGAACTCAGAACCACCCAAGATCTGCAATTTTTAGTTTTCAAATTTCACACCTATTTCAATGGTTTTATTAGGCTCGAAATGATGCAACAACTCAACATTTCTTTAAACCTAGGATAATTAATATTGTCGACACATGACACAGTTATTACACTAAAATTTAAACTAAATTTCATGTCAAAAACATACCAAATAGCCCCAAGAAGAAAATTCTACAAGGAATATACAAGGCTGTAAAAAATTATGATCTAATGAAAGTAGTAAATTATTCACCACAGAATAAACCAATATGCGTCGCACACCCCATAGAATGTGAATTAATGTCATGGCAGTAACTCATCATTAATTAATTAATTTCAATTTTAAAATCTCTGATGACGAAAAAAAATATGAATATCACAAAATTAATCCGTACTTCACAGTATATAAACTTGGTAAATGATAAACCGTTATTTACTAGCAGCTGTAGGTATCCTTGAAGTTGCAAAACAAATAAATGATATTCTTAATCAAAGAATAATCAAACCTTCATATTCCCCCATGTTGGTTTTCTCCTATCTGGATTGTTCCCAAAAAGAAAAGACGCTTTAGGTCTTTCAAAATGACGTTTGGTAATCGAGTACCGAAAACTAAACGAGCAAACTATCGCCGATAACCCTACGCCGATATATAGATATATATATATATATAGATATATATATATATATAGATATATATATATATATATAGATATATATATATATATATATATAGATATATATATATATATAGATATATATATATATATAGATATATATATATATATAGATATATATATATATATAGATATATATATATATATAGATATATATATATATATATATATATATATATATTTTCACTATATATATATTTCTATTCCTCCAATATAAAAGACTTTCGTTCCAAAGAACAATCAATGCGAAGATTGCCCGATCTATGACAACAACAACGAAATCGAAAAGCAGCAGCTTCAAAGCTCCTATGAAAATCACATTATTGGAAAAGAAGCAGAATACGAAAACGGCTAAATTTGTTCAAGTTGCTGTGTACGACCAGAAAGCTGCACTTTCATGCCCACAAGGAAACGGTTCCGGATTCTATTTTGTACCTTAGCTCTCTGTATATAACTTTACAGCATGTGTTCAAACACATAAAATAAAAGCGTACATAAATTTTGACAATAAAAGCGACAAATGTGCATTATTATTATGTTATATATATAACGCAAAATATAATTCTTATAATACGTGTAATAAAAAATGCACTCATTGCATTTTTTTTGGTATAAAAATTTTTGTATATAAGTTGATATTCAATTAATAAAAAAGTTAGTACTCAAAAACCTTATTCACATTCTTTCATTTAGTTTATTCCGGTATTAACTCCCACCAGAGGTCCGCTCGGAATAAAAAGCAAGAATATTCTAGTTCAAGCAGAGGCTGAACTAACATGGTCCTTCGAGTCTAAACAATTAAAAGTGTTAGAACAAACCATAAAAAGTGAATGAAAAAGCTTAAAGAACAGCCGCGCGCGTATGTACACGTAATAGAAATCATAAGAACAGATTTCACGTGCGTAATAATTTAAAGTGATCACAGTGAATTAGTGGTAAAGTGTCAAAAAGAATTCTGTTAGAATGGAAGAATATCAAAACCAAGCAGAAATTGCAGAACAGATAGAGAGACTCTGGATAAATTATAAAAAAGATCATCCGGAAAGGAAAACCAAAACATATTTGGAGAAAAAAATTGCACAAATAAAAGAACTCTATAACAAATTCGTTAAAACAGATGAAGACTTAAAGCCAGATATATAGCAAAATTACAAGACAACCATCCGAATTTGATTTTGAGAGAAAATGTTGCCAAAAATTATAAGAAATACATTGACTTTCGTGGAAAATTAAATGAAAATCCACCACTGACACCTACATTTTCAACAAAAAAAAACCGCATACATCATGGCAGAAGGAGAATGATCAACAATCCTCATCCGGAGAACGACAACCTGAGGTTCCTGAAGAAGATGAGATCCTAGACCTGCAAATAGTAAAAATCCGAAGAATGAATAACGAGATAGCAAGTGCTGAAGAATTGCTAGAAGAACATTCATCAAAAGCCACACTGGAAACTACGCATGAGGAGTTGCGCATTTTAATGGATAAAATCACAAACCTTCATGACTCGTATTTGCGTAAAATCTATTAAAAATGAGGCAATTGGGAAATAAAATTACTTCACCTTCGATTATTACGTAAAGACAAGGAAAACATATAAAGATGCAACACATAGAATACAGGAAATGTTAGCGGGCACGAAAGATGAAGCTAAAATCAACACATCATTTCATCAAGAACAAACAATGCATTGCACTATGAGACTACCCAAATTAGAGTTACCAAGTTCAATGGTGACTATTCGAAATGGTCAAATTTCACAGATTTGTATTGCCAAATTGTTCACGAAAATAAACAAATACCGAACGCAGTTAAAATCTCGTATTTAAAAACATGTTTTGGTGGCTCTGCGGCAAAAATTATAAGTAACCTGGAGAGAAACGACAACTACAACATAGCATGGCAGCTGCTAAATGAAAGGTACGATAATAAAAGGCTACTTGCTCACAAGCAGGTTGCCATTTTCTTACGGTTACCTAAGCTATCCCAGGAATCAGGAGAATCCCTAAAAGAATTGCATGATACAACAAAGGAAGTTCTAATTGCAATAAAAGAATTAGGATTCGCTACATCTAACTGGGACTTATTCATAACGCATATATTACTAAATAAGGTTGATAGTGAAACCAGCAAACTGTATGAAATGCAGTTAGAGGATCCCAGAAAGGTGGAGGATCTCAAAGATTGTCTCCGTTTTTTGGAACAACGGTTTCTCTCACTTAAAACACACAAAAAATTCGCCACAAACAACAAACCTTATGAAGTACGTGCAAAACAGCATAAAATTGTTAAGAACTTATACATCAATAAGGAGAATACTATTAGAACTAATTGTAGACACTGCGATGGAAATCATAAACAAAGTCAATGTGCGAATTTCAAAGCATTAAGCGTACACGAAAGAACACAGCCCATCCAACTCCTAACGTTATGTAGAATTTGCTTTGAGAAACATAGCACTACAACTTGCAAAAGTGGCGAGAAATGTAATGTTTGCAATGGGATGCATAACGTTAACAACCCAACTAAAGTGAACATGCTCTCTCATAATTCAAACAATGAAGAGACACTTCAAACTCTGTTTGATACTGCATTAATTACAGCACATAGGGATAACCAAGAACCAATAACTTTGCGGGCCTTGATCGATTCCGGTTCGCAAGGTACCTTCATCACAAAAGGTGCTGCAAATTTACTCAACGTAAAGAAGAAGAAAATAAATATTGCCATATCAGGAATGGGTGGACTCAAAGCAGGAGTTTGTAAAAGCATAATAGAATTCGATGTAGCTCCGAGATTTGACAGTAAATTTTCGGTTCGAATGGAAGCACTGCTGTTCGATCAACTGACGCATCACCTGCCAGAAGCTAAATTTAACGCAAACAAATTTAAGCACCTACAAAATATAAAATTGGCAGATCCAATGTTTATTGAACCAAGTCAAATCGACATTATAATTGGAGCTGACTATTATCCAGCAATTGTGTTGAACAACATAATAAAGGGGAATGAACGAGAACCCATGGCGCAAGAGACCGAGCTTGGTTGCATAATAATCGAATGCATGAGATCTGCTAATCAAACAACTAAAACTAGCTTGGTATCAACAAAAGCGATCAGTGAGCAATTACAGTTACTCGTAGAGAACGAAGGCATAGCTGATCAGACACCACGAGCGGAAGAAAAGGAGAGAGCTGACGAACATTTTATAAAAACCGTTCATGAAGTTCATGCCATTTCATGTTTGGCATGAAGCAGAGGGAAATCGCGATGTCAACGAAATAGCAAGTTATGTATACAATTATTTGCTCAATTTGAATGAAGAATCTGATGAAGTTGGCCAGAAACTAAATGTGATATTTTATTCTGATAATTGATGTGGGCAACACAAAAATTATCACATATACAACTTTGGTATATAAACAAGGATCATTTAAATAGTGTTACACACAAATGCCTGATCCAGGGTCATACACAAAATAAAGGGGGCGTGACACGCTCTATGACATTTATTTGCTTGAAACGTATACTTCTCTATCATACGAAGTATAAAATTGAAAAACAAACACTTTCAGTGCATGAAATGACTTGCACCGTGTTCATGGACATACAATCCTTAAATGCCTGCATTCCAACAAGGAATCTGAAAAGTCAAATTCGAGTTATTAGATTTACAAAAGATGGCATGTCTTTCAACGACTCCTATGGCACTGAGTTCATTGGCTTAAATAGCACACTGAAGACAAGGAAGAAGAAATGAAATGGTTGAGGGCGTACCGCCAACATATACAATGAAACTACAATAGCAAAGTAGCAGAAAAAAGAACTGATAGGTTTAATAGAGAAACGAATTTGTAAATTAGAACCAAGATCACCTTTCTGAATTTGTATGAAATTAAATTATTTTAGTTATTTTAAATAAAAATTGAAATCGAGATCTAATTCAAAGAGTCTATAATTTGTCGCAATGACTTATCTTACAAAATTAGGAGAAAATTATATTTAGAAAAGTGACACATCTGCTGAGATTCCAATTTTACTTGAACGAATAATTTTCCGCATTAGTAAAACTTTGAATCTTTAGTCTGAGCTATCGTTTGGTCATACTCGTAATTGTCTAGAAGGCCTCTAAGAAAATATACAAAAATTGTTATGTTAAATTTAGTGCATAACTTAAATCTTATTTTCTATGAAACTTGAAACTTGATGAGCGATATATTGTCTAGTTGCGCTATTCTTGTTTTCAAACATTCCAAAATGTTTTAACAAACATCTGACTAAGACAAGTAGTACTAACCTAATGATCTATTGGAAAATAAAAAAATGTACTGTATTTAGCTATTTAACCAAATAAATAGGTCAGCACAATATTTTTCCCGCATTAAACTGTTGTATAATACTGCATTACTAAATAGAAGATACAACCGAGGCGATGCAAAGGAAAAGCATGCAATTTACAAAATAATTCATCAAGTTTCGGGACGTTTGAAACAATGATTTGTAATATAAAATAACGTGACGATTTTTTAGAATCATGAATTGCAGAACGATAAATGACATTTTGACACCGTAAATAATTATACTGTAACAACAATAGAAATAGATAATACAAATATGAAGGAAAGAAATGTAACCTTAGATTGTTGCAAAGCTTCTCGTGAATACAATTCTCTTTAAAGTTAGTACTGTTCAGAGAGATTTACAAATCCTACGTAGTACCAATTATACGAGTATTTCCACCGTATTGGCTAAACAAAACTAATTTCGTTCCATAACTTCTCCTATTGGATGTGCAAGTTTCTTAAACGATCAACTGTATACATATAAAGTAGACAAACATTTGCAACTTTTTCGGAAAACCCTTATAATTGGCATTCTTTCCACTAAATATTCTTACTCTCTTTTACTCCCATTGATAATTTTGAATTTTGTTAACCGTTTCCACATTCACTCTGGACAAAACAAGTGCAACTTTTCGAAACCCGGTATTGTTTTTTGCCCATTACAAACTTATTTTTTAGTTTTTTACAATGGCAAGCACAGCATAAAAGCACCTTCAACAGAAAAATTACTGAAAATTTTCGTGCTGGTATGCAGCAAAACTACATTTTTTTTAGTCGCAGGAATGAGCAGCGCATAAATACACAATATCCCCGGATTAGCCCAATCTTCGAAAAACAAATAGTCGAGTACAAAGTAACATTGTACGATGTTTTAAAATAGATCATTTTGCGTCCCTCCGAAAAATTGTGTTGAATAGCACATTGATAAGTCAGCTAGGATGGTCTATGACCGACTACTGTACAGTAAGAAGACAATGGGTTGAAACTAAACTCTTTTCATGGCCAAACTAAACTCGATTTTATATCCAAAACCAACAGAATAGGCGCTTACAATTTACACCAACATGTGGTAAATGGAATGTAAGAAGACCCATTATTAAGCGATGGAACCAAATTTAATGTAGTCGTTCGGGGAAGTTTTTCAGATTAGCAGATTGGTCAAATTCGTCGAATAAGTACTACTACCTTTGTAAATATCGGGTGATTTTTTTGCTTTCTCGTGTATATGTTTTTGACACATCACTCGTGATTAGCGATATATGTTAAAGTAAATTGTTCTCAGTTAGCATTGCCATGTTATCATGGAAAGACTTACACCCGAACAACGTCGTAATCGACCTACTGAGCAAGCAATTCAAGCCATTGTGACAAAATTTCGCATCAATTTCACGGTATTGAACATCAATCTACCAAACCGTATGCGTGGTGTTATGCCCCTATTATGGTTCTCGCCTCACCATCGCTTCACCACTCTTTCGCCGTGATACTTATACCAAATTCGTTCGAACTGTCAGATCAAAAAGATTTGATCGGATTCAGCTGTCAGATCAACATTTTTGACATTACAAATTTTTTTCACACAAAAATCTTGATCTAACAAATCGGCTAGATCAATTTTAAAAAATCTTGATTTTTTGTTATACCAAATTCATTTGCTTTTACAACAACAATTTGACCGGATTTTATGTAAACGAATATGAAAGAAATTTGATCGACTTTTGTAGTAATAGTTGTGAAAAGAAAGACAAAAAATTGTTTATTATAAATGGCGGGTTTATCATTTCAGCTTGTTAGCAACGGTATAATAAAAAATTATATAGCAAAGAATTAAAATGTTCAATATAGTGTCTCCCATTTCTCAATTTAATTAATTTATTTATCAATAATTTTCAATTAAAAGCATAAGAAATTATATAATTTCGCACATAAACACAACATTTTAGTACACAAGATATTTCGAAAATACGTCGCACAAACAAAATTACAAATTATCCTTAAAATTTTAATAAATCTATTAAAAGCAAAAACACACAAGATATTTTGAAAATACGTCGCACAAAATTACAAATTATCCATACAATTTTAATAAATTTATTAAAATTTATTTAAAATTTATTAATTTAAAACTGAATTGTACAAATGGCGCGGGGTCTTTGTTTTGATGTTATGTTTTGACGTTTACTTTTGTATATATGTATGCGTAAAAATCTAACAAAAATCAAGATTTTTTAAAATTGATCTAGCCGATTTGTTAGATCAAGATTTTTGTGTGAAAAAAATTTGTAATGTCAAAAATGTTGATCTGACAGCTGAATCCGATCAAATCTTTTTGATCTGACAGTTCGAACGAATTTAGTATTAGATTTTTACGCATTCATATATACAAAAGTAAACGTCAAAACATAACATCAAAACAAAGACCCCGCGCCAATTGTACAATTCAGTTTTAAATTAATAAATTCTAAATTAATTTTAATAAATTTATTAAAATTGTAAGGATAATTTGTAATTTTGTGCGACGTATTTTCAAAATATCTTGTGTGTTTTTACTTTTAATAGATTTATTAAAATTTTAAGGATAATTTGTAATTTTGTTTGTGCGACGTATTTTCGAAATATCTTGTGTACTAAAATGTTGTGTTTATGTGCGAAATTATATAATTTCTTATGCTTTTAATTGAAAATTATTGATAAATAAATTAATTAAATTGAGAAATGGGAGACACTATATTGAACATTTTAATTCTGTGCTATATAATTTTTTTGTTATACCGATGCTAACAAGGTGAAATGATAAACCCGCCATTTATAATAAACAATTTTGTGTCTTTCTTTTCACAAATATTACTACAAAAGTCGATCAAATTTCTTTCATATTCGTTTACATAAAATCCGGTCAAATTGTTGTTGTAAAAGCAAACGAATTTGGTATTAGATTCGTGTGAGCAATATTTTAGTATTATGGTTCTCACCTTTATTTTGGCGAGAGAGAGTATGTCGCCGCATTATTTTTGGTTGTTATTTGTTCTTGTTATTATGATTCTCGCCGTGAAAGCGATGTGAGAGAGTGATGTGTAAAAAACGATCGCCTAAAATTTTTAGGTGATGAATGTAATGTAGTGACGCGTAGGCGAAAACCATAATAGGGGCATTAATGAAAGCGACAAAATATCCATCCGTCGCAGGACACAGCAATTGGGATTGTGTTATTCGATCTTGGTCTGAAGGCGTATAACATACACCTCGTGCAACAACTGAAGCCGAACGACTTGTCACAGCGTAGAAGTTTTGGTGAGTGGGCCTTAGAACATCTTGAGGAAAATCTGTTCCTATTTTACCGAAAAATTGTGTGCAGCAATGAAACTCAATTTTGGTTAAATGGGTATGTTAATAAACAAAATTGCTGCATTTGGTGTGATGAGCAGCCACCGGCAATGCAAGAACTGCTAATGTATCCAGAAAAAATCACTGTCTGGTGCGCTTTATTGGCCGATAGCATCAATGGCGCTCGCTGTCGTTCAATAATTTCGCACTTTTTTGCCCAAAATGCATGAACTGAATCTGGTCGATATGTGGCTTGATTTAACGCCATTTGACTATTTTTATGGAGTCAATAAGCCAACAATTGCAAAATTGGAAGGCAACATTAAACGTGTCATTAGCGAGATACTAGCCGAAATGCTCGAAAAAGTAGTGAAAAATGGTACATGGGCTTAGTAAATGGCAAACAATGATTTATCGATTCAAATAAAAATTTCATATATTTTTGCAATTTTACTGTGTGTTTTTTTAATTATAAACCAAACGCTTAAAAAATTACCCATTTTATCTTTGCACATTAATTGATGCGTTCAACTAATGTGCAAAGATATGTATATTTGACGTTATGATACCATACACAGAATGGGACATACCAGATTGTTAAGAATTTGAAATTCAATTGAATTTTGAGTGGCAAGCTCCAGTTAGGTCCTCTAGAGAATTTATAAGAGGACCAAAATAGAAAATTTCTCTGAGCTAATGTTCAAAAAGGACAAATTAATTGAAAGGATTAAGGTGATCTAATTGGCGTTAAGTTACTATTAATTACTTAATCGTGTGTATGCCTAGAACGGTTAGGGCTGTTTTAGTAAATCGAGATTTGATGTATGTTGTAATGTGTTATTTTGAATATGTACAAATATAAATATGGATGTAAATTTTATTTTTCTCTGCAATATATAAACACTTTTCTTATACTTTCCACAGCAATTGCAAATATTTTGTTTGATACTGTATTATGTATATGTGTCATTATAATATACATCATGGCACTATTGGCACACATTTATAATTGTAATAGTAGTATAAGTGCTTTTATATACCTGATTGACATACATATATTTTGCGTTTGCACAATTCATTTTAGTTTTGTACTATAAGACAAATTTAGAGTTTACAAGACAATAATTTACAAATATATAACTATTTTTATATAAAAACAATTTCAACTAATTAAAAAGAAAACAAATAAAATTAAAATCTCTAATTATAAAACAGTAAATACATACCTTTTTGACTTTTTAAATTTTAAATAATAAAATAATTTCGACATATAACAATATTTAAACACTTAATAATTCTGTTATTTTTTTATAAATTTTATAAATTTAATTACGTTTAGTACGAACATTAGTTGTGTGATTATTTTATTAAAATTTTTTAAATTAAAAATAAAACAATTTAAGCTAGTTTAGTACCGAAACCCTAGTGTGGCGGCGCTGTACTAAATTGTGGAAGAATTTTAAATTGAGAAGGAACATAAATAATGTTTTTTTTTTATCTTTTGCCTTACGCACGCACACTTATAATATAAAAGATTGATAAGAGTTTTAATTCGGTTTATCTAGTATCGTGCACATGGTCTTTTAACATGAATCAAACCAAGACCGTTCAGTTTTTAATATAAAATATTATGGTTAAAAATTTATTTTTTAGGCACAATTTTAATAAAAAATAAAAATTTTAAAAAGCAATACATAACTTGTATGTACCATTATGAATATGTGTACAACACTATACATAAACTCATGATGAATTTGTATAAAATTACTCTATCTGACAAAACTTAAATACATATTTGCTTTTAATGATAAGTGTTTAGTGTATGATTGGATTTCAAACTGATAAGAAGATCTAATACAATATTATAACCGGGCATAATTGTGATTTTTAGTAGTATAGCTTAATAATAATAACAGTAGTAATTTTAACAAACATAAATTATTTCAATATAAATTAATTTAAATAATTTTTAAGGCAAAAATATTAATTGTTGAGTAATAATAAAATTTCGAAACCGAAAATTACAAAAAATACGGCTCTCGAATTCCATTCAAACATATTACAACACTTAATTGCACAAAATAATTTTAGTAGAAATTATATTTCTCGGTTATACTTCTAGTTCGAAATATTTAAATACTATACTAAAATTGCTTCTACAAAATTGAATTTCATTCAGCACGTCTGGAAACTAGAAAACCAAATCTCATTAGATTCGTTTTTGTAAAAAAAAAATAAAATTGGATCGAGTTCGATATTTTTAAATCAAATAACCTAGATCAACTAGTCCTTTAAGTATAAGAACAGAAATCCGTCATATGTGTTTTCGTTATTTTTAATAGTTCTCAGCAGTTATACGAGTATTTCTAAAAACAACTGGAGCCCTATTCCTGAATACGATACGCAAACGAAAGTACAAGATTCCTATTCAATTGTAAATAAGAATCGTACGATTAAAAGCTATCGTGAACTCCAGCAATTTTTCCATTTTTTATAAGAGCGCATCTAATAAGCCATCAGATTTCTGAAAACAGAACAAAACAAACTTGTTTTCCCTAAAATACTACGACAGTACTATTAACTGTTAGGAGGTTGAAGGATTTCGATTAACCAACAAAAACAATTTTAACCAGTTTTGCAAAACCTCGTTCATTATTAATCAAAATTACGTTAAAATTTAACGATAACACAAAAATAATGTAAAATTGTTTATTTTGTGTGGTCTCATCTACGTAAATCGTTACACAACGCGAATTATTGGAGATTGGGAAAACTGCCCTAGCCTCTTTGCTAGTATTTTTTCTATAAATTTTTAAAATTATTGCATTACTCAAGCCCTGCCCTCAGACATTAATTATAATTTCAATTAGTTTCACAAATTTTAACGTTTTAAAGTAAATTAATTTTAGAAATTGTTTTTGAATTTTAATTAAATAATTGCGTATAATTATAATACATAAGTATAATCGTGATACATCGAAATACTATAATAAATTATTATAGTAAATACAAAAAATTAATTTCTAGCTATAGTTGTAATATTTATTAAATGCAAACTTCGCACATGTTGTTGTTCTTGATAGTTAGAAAAACAAAACTGGATTTAGTAAGCGAAAATTGTATTTATGATATGTAGGTTACATATCAAAACACTTAATATTAATAATGTTTTTGTTGATTTTTAAAACCCGTCCAATTTTCTGGAATTGGATTAGAAAATGCGTAATAATTTACCAAAAAAACGTGTTTATAACGAACCTTAACAAAAACAAGGAAAAGCTCAAAATAATTTTAAATTTCATAATGTTAAATAATTCGAATCATATTTCAAAGACGTTTATCGCGGACAAAAGTGAGCTTAAATATATTAATGATATAGAATTAAATTTAATAAATGGGATGGGTGCAACTTTATCGTTTTCTTAGTTTAATGTTTAATATTTCGGTTTTATCCGGTTTAGCGCCAGAATTATATTGATTGTTAGTATCATTTAATCCCTTTTTATTTGAGGTGGTTGTCGTGACGCTTTGATTACTATTATTACTAACTTTACAGTGCTGTAATGACATTGAACTGGTTGATCGTAATTTTTTATTATTACAACTATTTATTAAACTACTACTATTATTGTTATTTATGCAATTCTTTTTTAATTGCTTAATCCCCTTTTCATCAGTTTTATCCTTTTCAATTCGCGTACTACTCAATGATCGTTTACCCCGTTTCAATAATAGCAATTTATTACTGTTATCATCGGTAGCTGCCGTATACGTATCATTAATAATATTTTTCTTTTTTATAAGCTCATCATCCGATATGCTTAATTTATCAAAATAGTATGTCGAATTATTCGTATTGCCATCTATAATATTATTATTACAACTATAATTATTATTATTATTATTATTATTGTTTAGTACTTTAAGACGGGAGCATATTTTTGATCTGCCACGTTGCCTTAAATTGTGATGATAATGTGTTGATGTGTCCGGTGGTCCTCCTGTAACGACGACTCCTCCTCCGCAGCCTCCTCCACTTCGTTTAACGTGTACTCGTTTTGTGTTTATAACATCGATCAATTCTGAATTATGTTTTTGTGTACCAGCACCATTATTTGCGATTGTCCCGGTTATAGCATTTATCGTCGTTGTTGTTGTCGTAGTTGCGGACGTAGTAGTTGTTGCTGCCCCACTTGCTTGATTTGATGATTTACGTAGCGTAACATGCATTAATCCTCTATGATGACGCGCAGCAAAAGGGCGCAGCGAATTGTGTTAGAAATATATATTTTTTGGTTTAATTTTAATGAGAAACGATTTATGATAAACTTAATTTTGGCGTGTAAGCATTAAAATACAAACTAACTACCAGAAATAATATTGCCAAGCTGATCAACCAAAAAAAAATAAAAATTATTCATGCATCGAAAAAATGATATAAAGATATTTATAATGGTGAAAGGATTTCTAATTTAAATGTTAGGGACACTGGAGAAAAAAAAATAAAACAAAAAAAATCAAAATGCCAAACAAGCCTGTTGGTTGAGATTTTCTTTTATTTTAATAATTTAAATTGATTTACCTTCGATTGTACTGGGATAGGCGATTAGAGGAACGCGTTGGTGTTTCCTCCATTTTAATATTGACCGCATTATACTTCACGGGTGCTTGGATTGTGGATGTATTTACCACCGATCGGAATGTTTGAGATCGTGAACGTCGCCGGGATACTTTAATTTGGTTCAATTTGTCACCCTGCGTCTGTTCATTAGCCTCATTCGGTTTGAGGATTGTGTACTTATTATTATTATTCGATTTAATAACAGGATCAGTAATTTCAGTCGTGTCTAAGAGTTTTGTAACCGTTTTTGTTTTATTGCTGTCATTTTCAATATCTTCACTGTTTACTGGATTTGAAACTGTTCGATGAGGTTCAGTTTTTATTTCGCGCGTTGATAGTATACTAGGCTGAAGTATATTTAATTTTTTTCGGTGCGCACTATAAATTCCATACTGATGGCACTCTGCAGTTTTAGTTTCTTTGTGTTCATAATATTTTTCACCTTCAGCCAGCAGCCACTCTTCCTTCCTATTTTATAGAAATGAGACAATATATCAATACAATCAAAATGTTCACAATACAAACTCACTCTTCTAGCCATTGTTGCTGATGATCAATAACTGATCCAGGGCGACATAAACGTAACCATGCAATCGTTTCAAGCGCCGAAAATCGATAATGCTTTATAATATATGCTCCAATTAATGTACCAGTACGCCCAAGCCCTGCTTTGCAGTGTACCGCGATTGCGCCTTTGGCCGTTTCGCAAATACTTAAAAATTTAGTCAATATATTATCACAGGGAATCCCTCCATCCACAAAATATAAATGAAAATGTTCGAATCCAGCGGATATAAATCGTGCCGCATCATAGGTCTCCATATTCAATCTTATTATAGTCGTAACATTATGCATTCGAAAATAAGGAAAATATGTTTCGGGGGCATGATATGGATAACCTTTAAAAATCATTGAATTTGGATGCGGACCACAAAATGCTATAAATTTATTTGGCAAAATCCAATTTAAATCTCCATTTTCTGGCCTTTCATAATATTCGTATTCATCCCAAGTAAAATCATTTAAATTAAAAAATCCTGTTTTTAGAGCTTTATGTACAGCATTTAAACAATCTAATATCGAAATTCTATATGTCGATGAATTGCTATACGATGCATCGCAAAATTTTATAAAGGCCGGAATATTGCCGCGGGTCAATATCGTGTACACCTCATCCGGTGATTTATTTAAATAAATCACAGAATAGGCACCAATTAAAAATGCAGCATTTGCCCTTTTCGCTTGATCCGTAGTTGTATAATGTATAATTTTATTGTGTTTCAAGTGTTTAGCACCTAGAATACGCCTTAATTTTCGACAATATCGATACACCATGCATATATTTAAGGGGCCAAAATCATTATAAAAATTCTCATATACTAGATCATTATCGATCGTGAAATAATGTGCATCTGGCGTATATTTTATTTTGACCGAAGTTTTAAAAACAACAAAATATAAGCGATCTGTATACAGGGAAAAGGAGAAAAAACTCCATCAAGTAACCACAAGTATTCTCAAAAAAATTGGCTTTAAAATGAACGATCCAAGGATTTCCGGATAATACAAGTTTATTTCTCGTTACCTAACAATACAATTGCCAATTTTAACAAGACTAAAATT
Organism: Nephrotoma guestfalica; assembly: GCA_963691935.1. Classification (NCBI taxonomy): domain Eukaryota; kingdom Metazoa; phylum Arthropoda; class Insecta; order Diptera; family Tipulidae; genus Nephrotoma; species Nephrotoma guestfalica. The sequence continues at coordinate 4,045,545 of OY829916.1, read as the reverse complement.
TATTACAATTCTGAATAAAGTTTGCAAATTATTTTTATATTAATATATCACAAGTGTCCACCATCAGTTACCAATTTAAAAGTGTTGAGGAGTTAGAAATATATTTATTTATCATATATCGTTTCTCCGAACATTAATGTACTTATTTCAAAAATTTGTTAGTATATCAACTTTTACAAAATTAGAACTATTGTGTAATTAACTGCCTATTTGAATATAACGACTGAAAGTTTATAAAAAAAATTAAAAAGCAAATATGAACGAATTTAGACAACAAAACACAACAAATTTACTGTTTCTTTAAATATAGGGTGTCACAATAACCGGTTCAGATTTAACATATTGGTTATTTTGGCTCTGGCAATACTAATGCCATTCTTTCTTTCACAGAAACTCAGTATATTATTTCTAGTTGACAAAATGAATCGCTTAACGGTTCAACAACAGAGAAATGTTGGAAATTTACTTCCACAACAAAGACAATTGGTTCGAAATCGCAACAAAATGTCGTACAAAATTTGATCAAAATACGGGACTCACACCCAACGGTATCAAAAAGTTGAACAGGTTTGCGGAGTACCTAGTCGACAATCCAAAGCGGACCCGTGCGCGTCGTGTTCGTTCAGCCGAAAATATCGCCGCGGTAGCCGAAAATGTGCGCCAACGGCCGAGAACATCAATTCGTCATCGTGCATCGGAAATGAACATCAGCCGGTCTTCCATGCAACGAATTCTGCGTAAAGATCTTGGTTTGTGGCCCTATAAAGTTCAATTGGTCCAGCAATTGAAGCCCCGTGACGTTCCGCTTCGATATCGATTCGCTGTATGGGCCTGCGACAAACTCGAAATTGATGAGGATTTTGCTCAAAATTTCATCTTTTCGGTCGAGGCGCCTTTCCACATCGATGGGTTCGTAAACAAACAAAATTGTCGAGAGGCCGGCGCGACCGTTACGGTCAACGGAATCAACTACGACCACATGTTAACATCTTTTTTGTGGCCATATCTTGAAGATATTGGTTAGGACGACCTTTGGTTCCAGCAAGATGGTGTGCCAATAATTCGATGTCCGCATTATCAGTCGAAATGGTGACGTGAATTGGCCGGCAAGGAGCTGTGATTTGACGCCTTTGGATTTTTATTTGTGGGATGCCGTGAAGGACAATTGTTAAACGGATAATCCACAAATGATTGAGCATTTGAAAGCCAACATTGAAGCAACCAATTGCCAAAATAGATCCGCACACAACCCAAAATGTGCTCAGAAATTGGACCGGCCGAATTGAGTACGCTAAGGTCAGCCGCGGCTTCCATTTGAATGAAATCATTTTGCATAGATAACCAGGATTGTACTTTCAAAAATTTGGAAATATACAGGGTTTTTCAATAAGAGCACTTCAACTTTTTTTTTGAATAAAACACAAACTGTTCGACTTTTGAACTAACTTTTTTTTATTAACGAATTTGAACATATACATTTAAGTATGAAACTCGATTTCTTTTGCATGACCACCGCGTGCACGTTTTACGAAGTCCAATCTTTGAACCCAATTTTCGACCACTCTTTCGCATAAATCGGCCGAAATTCCAGCAATTTCACGATCTATATTGGCTCTGAGCTCTTGCAACGTCGTCGGCTTATTGCCATAGACCAATGACTTCACATAACCCCAAAGAAAATAATCTAGAGGTGTCAAATCACACGAGCGCGGCGGCCACTGGACGGCCCCTTTTCGCGAAATAACACATTCATCGAACTTAGTCTTCAATAACGCGATTGTATCGTGTGTTGTGTGGCATGTGGCCCCGTCCTGTTGAAACCACATGTCGTCCAAGTCCATTCCATTCAATTGCGGCCAAAAAAATCGTTTATCATATCGCGGTATCGATTTCCATTAACAGTAACGTGGCGATCGTTATCGTCGATGAAAAAATATGGCCCAATGACGCCGCCGGCATGTAATCCGCACCAAACAGTGAATTTTTCGGGATGCAACGGTGCCTCATGAATCACGTGTGGGTTGCTTCCTGCCCAGTAACGCATATTTTGCTTGTTGGCAAATCCAGTTAGCCAAAAGTGAGCCTCATCGCTGAAGATGATTTTTCGGTGAAAATCTGCATCATTTTCGATTTGCTCTTGAGCCCAATTCACGAATCGGCGTCGCTTCAAATGGTCAAACGCCTTTAGCTGTTTTGTCAGCTTGATTTTATACGGATGTAGGCCAAGATCTTTACGTAAAATTCGCCACAATGATGTCACAGAAAGGCCCAATTGTTGCGAACGTCGTGTGAGCGACACATTTGCGTCTTCTTGAACTGAAGCCCTGGCGGCTGCGATGTTTTCAACACTTCGAGCACTTCTTGCTCTCGAGGGCACCGGAACATTATGTAGCGAAAACGTAAACTCAAATTTTGCCACTATACGGTCGATTGTCGAACGGACTGGCTTGTTAAATGGACCGTAAAATGGCCGTAATGCTCTTAAAGTAGCAGCAACAGAACGATTATTTTGATAAAAAATTTGCACGATTTGCAATCGCTGTTCACGTGTGTAGCGTTCCATGATAAAATGTATACTAATGAAGTTTCCAAATGACAAAAGATTAATAAAAAATATAGCGTCGTTCGCCGTCCCTAACGGAAAAAAGTTGAAGATTAAGATTTATGGAATCGAAGTATTGATCGCGCTCATATGAATAAATAAACGTTCTATGTATGGTTTTCCTCGTCATATTTATCCCCGATATCCCCAATAAAATTTTCTCATACTTTCGCTAAAGATTAACTAGACCTAGCACTTCCTAAAAATATTAGCAACATGGATGACCCGTGCTGGATTAAGATTTATGGAATCGAAGTATTGATCGCGCTCATATGAATAAATAAACGTTCTATGTATGGTTTTCCTCGTCATATTTATCCCAGAAATCCCCAATAAAATTGTCTCATACTTTCGCTAAAGATTAACTAGACCTAGCACTTCCTCAAAATATTAGCCACATGGATGACCCGTGCTGGATTAAGATTTAAGGAATCGAAGTATTGATCGCGCTCATATGAATAAATAAACGTTCTATGTATGGTTTTCCTCGTCATATTTATCCCCGATATCCCCAATAAAATTGTCTCATACTCTCGCTAAACATTAACTAGACCTAGCACTTCCAAAACATATTAGCCACATGGATGACCCGTGCTGGATTAAGATTTATGGAATCGAAGTATTGATCGCGCTCATATGAATAAATAAACGTTCTATGTATGGTTTTCCTCGTCATATTTATCCCCGATAGCCCCAATAGAATTTTCTCATACTTTCGCTAAAGATTAACTAGACCTAGCACTTCCTAAAAATATTAGCCACATGGATGACCCGTGCTGGATTAAGGTTTATGGAATCGAAGTATTGATCGGGCTCATATGAATAAATAAACGTTCTATGTATGGTTTTCCTCGTCATATTTTTCCCCGATATCCCCAATAGAATTTTCTCATACTTTCGCTAAAGATTAACTAGACCTAGCACTTCCTAAAAATATTAGCCACATGAATAAATAAACATTCTATGTATGGTTTTCCTCGTCATATTTATCCCCGATATCCCCAATAGAATTTTCTCATACTTTTGCTAAAGATTAACTAGACCTAGCACTTCCTAAAAATATTAGCCACATGGATGACCCGTGCTGGATGAAGATTTATGGAATCGAAGTATTGATCGCGCTCATATGAATAAATAAACGTTCTATGTATGGTTTTCCTCGTCATATTTATCCACGATATCCTCAATAGAATTTTCTCATACTTTCGCTAAACATTAACTAGACCTAGCACTTCCTCAAAATAGTAGCCACATGGATGACCCGTGCTGGATTAAGATTTAAAGAATCGAAGTATTGATCGCGCTCATATGAATAAATAAACGTTCTATGTATGGTTTTCCTCGTCATATTTATCCCCGATATCCCCAATAAAATTTTTTCATACTTTCGCTAGATTAAATAGACCTAGCACTTCCTAAAAATATTAGCCACATGGATGACCCGTGCTGGATTAAGATTTATGGAATCGAAGTATTGATCGCGCTCATATGAATAAATAAACGTTCTATGTATGGTTTTCCTCGTCATATTTATCCCCGATATCCTCAATAGAATTTTCTCATACTTACGCTAAACTTTAACTAGACCTAGCACTTCCTCAAAATAGTAGCCACATGGATGACCCGTGCGGGATTAAGATTTATGGAATCGAAGTATTGATCGCGCTCATATGAATAAATAAACATTCTATGTATGGTTTTCCTCGTCATATTTATCCCCGATATCCCCAATAAAATTTTCTCATACTTTCGCTAAAGATTAACTAGACCTAGCACTTCCTAAAAATAGTAGCCACATGGATGACCCGTGCTGGATTAAGATTTATGGAATCGAAGTGTTGATCGCGCTCATATGAATAAATGAACGTTCTATGTATGGTTTTCCTCGTCATATTTATCCCCGATATCCCCAATAAAATTTTCTCATACTTTCGCTAAAGATTAACTAGACCTAGCACTTCCTAAAAATATTAGCCACATGGATGACCCGTGCTGGATTAAGATTTATGGAATCGAAGTATTGATCGCGCTCATATGAATAAATAAACGTTCTATGTATGGTTTTCCTCGTCATATTTATCCCCGATATCCCCAATAAAATTTTCTCATACTTTCGCTAAAGATTAACTAGACCTAGCACTTCCTAAAAATATTAGCCACATGGATGACCCGTGCTGGATTAAGATTTATGGAATCGAAGTATTGATCGCGCTCAAATGAATAAATAAACGTTCTATGTATGGTTTTCCTCGTCATATTTATCCCCGATATCCCCAATAGAATTTTCTCATACTTTCGCTAAAGATTAACTAGACCTAGCACTTCCTCAAAATAGTAGCCACATGGATGACCCGTGCTGGATTAACATTTATGGAATCGAAGTATTGATCGCGCTCATATGAATAAATAAACGTTCTATGTATGGTTTTCCTCGTCACATTTATCTCCGATATCCCCAATAGAATTTTCTCATACTTTCGCTAAAGATTAACTAGACCTAGCACTTCCTCAAAATAGTAGCCACATGGATGACCCGTGCTGGATTAAGATTTATGGAATCGAAGTATTGATCGCGCTCATATGAATAAATAAACGTTCTATGTATGGTTTTCCTCGTCATATTTATCCCCGATATCCTCAATAGAATTTTCTCATACTTTCGCTAAAGATTAACTAGACCTAGCACTTCCTAAAAATATTAGCCACATGGATGACCCGTGCTGGATTAAGATTTATGGAATCGAAGTATTGATCGCGCTCATATGAATAAATAAACGTTCTATGTATGGTTTTCCTCGTCATATTTATCCCCGATATCCCCAATAGAATTTTCTAATACTTTCGCTAAACTTTAACTAGACCTAGCACTTCCTCATAATAGTAGCCACAGGGATGACCCGTGCTGGATTAAGATTTATGGAATCGAAGTATTGATCGCGCTCATATGAATAAATAAACGTTTTATGTATGGTTTTCCTCGTCATATTTATCCCCGATATCCCCAATAAAATTTTCTCATACTTTCGCTAAAGATTAACTAGACCTAGCACTTCCTAAAAATATTAGCCACATGGATGACCCGTGCTGGATTAAGATTTATGGAATCGAAGTATTGATCGCGCTCAAATGAATAAATAAACGTTCTATGTATGGTTTTCCTCGTCATATTTATCCCCGATATGCCCAATAGAATTTTCTCATACTTTCGCTAAAGATTAACTAGACCTAGCACTTCCTCAAAATAGTAGCCACATGGATGACCCGTGCTGGATTAAGATTTATGGAATCGAAGTATTGATCGCGCTCATATGAATAAATAAACGTTCTATGTATGGTTTTCCTCGTCATATTTATCTCCGATATCCCCAATAGAATTTTCTCATACTTTCGCTAAAGATTAACTAGACCTAGCACTTCCTCAAAATAGTAGCCACATGGATGACCCGTGCTGGATTAAGATTTATGGAATCGAAGTATTGATCGCGCTCATATGAATAAATAAACGTTCTATGTATGGTTTTCCTTGTCATATTTATCCCCGATATCCTCAATAGAATTTTCTCATACTTTCGCTAAAGATTAACTAGACCTAGCACTTCCTCAAAATAGTAGCCACATGGATGACCCGTGCTGGATTAACATTTATGGAATCGAAGTATTGATCGCGCTCAAATGAATAAATAAACGTTCTATGTATGGTTTTCCTCGTCATATTTATCCCCGATATGCCCAATAGAATTTTCTCATACTTTCGCTAAAGATTAACTAGACCTAGCACTTCCTCGAAATAGTAGCCACATGGATGACCCGTGCTGGATTAAGATTTATGGAATCGAAGTATTGATCGCGCTCATATGAATAAATAAACGTTCTATGTATGGTTTTCCTCGTCATATTTATCTCCGATATCCCCAATAGAATTTTCTCATACTTTCGCTAAAGATTAACTAGACCTAGCACTTCCTCAAAATAGTAGCCACATGGATAACCCGTGCTGGATTAAGATTTATGGAATCGAAGTATTGATCGCGCTCATATGAATAAATAAACGTTCTATGTATGGTTTTCCTCGTCATATTTATCCCCGATATCCTCAATAGAATTTTCTCATACTTTCGCTAAAGATTAACTAGACCTAGCACTTCCTAAAAATATTAGCCACATGGATGACCCGTGCTGGATTAAGATTTATGGAATCGAAGTATTGATCGCGCTCATATGAATAAATAAACGTTCTATGTATGGTTTTCCTCGTCACATTTATCCCCGATATCCCCAATAGAATTTTCTTATCCTTTCGCTAAACTTTAACTAGACCTAGCACTTCAAAATAGTAGCCACATGGATGACCCGTGCTGGATTAAGATTTATGGAATCGAAGTATTGATCGCGCTCATATGAATAAATAAACGTTCTATGTATGGTTTTCCTCGTCATATTTATCCCCGATATCCCCAATAAAATTTTCTCATACTTTCGCTAAAGATTAACTAGACCTAGCACTTCCTAAAAATATTAGCCACATGGATGACCCGTGCTGGATTAAGATTTATGGAATCGAAGTATTGATCGCGCTCAAATGAATAAATAAACGTTCTATGTATGGTTTTCCTCGTCATATTTATCCCCGATATCCTCAATAGAATTTTCTCATACTTTCGCTAAACTTTAACTAGACCTAGCACTTCCTAAAAATATTAGCCGCATGGATGACCCGTGCTGGATTAAAATTTATGGAATCGAAGTATTGATCGCGCTCATATGAATAAATAAACATTCTATGTATGGTTTTCCTCGTCATATTTATCCCCGATATCCCCAATAAAATTTTTTCATACTTTCGCTAGATTAAATAGACCTAGCACTTCCTAAAAATATTAGCCACATGGATGACCCGTGCTGGATTAAGATTTATGGAATCGAAGTATTGATCGCGCTCATATGAATAAATAAACGTTCTATGTATGGTTTTCCTCGTCATATTTATCCCCGATATCCTCAATAGAATTTTCTCATACTTACGCTAAACTTTAACTAGACCTAGCACTTCCTCAAAATAGTAGCCACATGGATGACCCGTGCGGGATTAAGATTTATGGAATCGAAGTATTGATCGCGCTCATATGAATAAATAAACATTCTATGTATGGTTTACCTCGTCATATTTATCCCCGATATCCCCAATAAAATTTTCTCATACTTTCGCTAAAGATTAACTAGACCTAGCACTTCCTAAAAATAGTAGCCACATGGATGACCCGTGCTGGATTAAGATTTATGGAATCGAAGTGTTGATCGCGCTCATATGAATAAATAAACGTTCTATGTATGGTTTTCCTCGTCATATTTATCCCCGATATCCCCAATAAAATTTTCTCATACTTTCGCTAAAGATTAACTAGACCTAGCACTTCCTAAAAATATTAGCCACATGAATGACCCGTGCTGGATTAAGATTTATGGAATCGAAGTATTGATCGCGCTCATATGAATAAATAAACGTTCTATGTATGGTTTTCCTCGTCATATTTATCCCCGATATCCCCAATAAAATTTTCTCATACTTTCGCTAAAGATTAACTAGACCTAGCACTTCCTAAAAATATTAGCCACATGGATGACCCGTGCTGGATTAAGATTTATGGAATCGAAGTATTGATCGCGCTCAAATGAATAAATAAACGTGCTATGTATGGTTTTCCTCGTCATATTTATCCCCGATATCCCCAATAGAATTTTCTCATACTTTCGCTAAAGATTAACTAGACCTAGCACTTCCTCAAAATAGTAGCCACATGGATGACCCGTGCTGGATTAACATTTATGGAATCGAAGTATTGATCGCGCTCATATGAATAAATAGACGTTCTATGTATGGTTTTCCTCGTCATATTTATCTCCGATATCCCCAATAGAATTTTCTCATACTTTCGCTAAAGATTAACTAGACCTAGCACTTCCTCAAAATAGTAGCCACATGGATGACCCGTGCTGGATTAAGATTTATGGAATCGAAGTATTGATCGCGCTCATATGAATAAATAAACGTTCTATGTATGGTTTTCCTCGTCATATTTATCCCCGATATCCTCAATAGAATTTTCTCATACTTTCGCTAAAGATTAACTAGACCTAGCACTTCCTAAAAATATTAGCCACATGGATGACCCGTGCTGGATTAAGATTTATGGAATCGAAGTATTGATCGCGCTCATATGAATAAATAAACGTTCTATGTATGGTTTTCCTCGTCATATTTATCCCCGATATCCCCAATAGAATTTTCTCATATTTTCGCTAAACTTTAACTAGACCTAGCACTTCCTCAAAATAGTAGCCACATGGATGACCCGTGCTGGATTAAGATTTATGGAATCGAAGTATTGATCGCGCTCATATGAATAAATAAACGTTTTATGTATGGTTTTCCTCGTCATATTTATCCCCGATATCCCCAATAAAATTTTCTCATACTTTCGCTAAAGATTAACTAGACCTAGCACTTCCTAAAAATATTAGCCACATGGATGACCCGTGCTGGATTAAGATTTATGGAATCGAAGTATTGATCGCGCTCAAATGAATAAATAAACGTTCTATGTATGGTTTTCCTCGTCATATTTATCCCCGATATGCCCAATAGAATTTTCTCATACTTTCGCTAAAGATTAACTAGACCTAGCACTTCCTCAAAATAGTAGCCACATGGATGACCCGTGCTGGATTAAGATTTATGGAATCGAAGTATTGATCGCGCTCAAATGAATAAATAAACGTTCTATGTATGGTTTTCCTCGTCATATTTATCCCCGATATGCCCAATAGAATTTTCTCATACTTTCGCTAAAGATTAACTAGACCTAGCACTTCCTCAAAATAGTAGCCACATGGATGACCCGTGCTGGATTAAGATTTATGGAATCGAAGTATTGATCGCGCTCATATGAATAAATAAACGTTCTATGTATGGTTTTCCTCGTCATATTTATCTCCGATATCCCCAATAGAATTTTCTCATACTTTCGCTAAAGATTAACTAGACCTAGCACTTCCTCAAAATAGTAGCCACATGGATGACCCGTGCTGGATTAAGATTTATGGAATCGAAGTATTGATCGCGCTCATATGAATAAATAAACGTTCTATGTATGGTTTTCCTCGTCACATTTATCCACGATATCCCCAATAGAATTTTCTCATACTTTCGCTAAACTTTAACTAGACCTAGCACTTCAAAATAGTAGCCACATGGATGACCCGTGCTGCATTAAGATTTATGGAATCGAAGTATTGATCGCGCTCAAATGAATAAATAAACGTTCTATGTATGGTTTTCCTCGTCATATTTATTCCCGATATGCCCAATAGAATTTTCTCATACTTTCGCTAAAGATTAACTAGACCTAGCACTTCCTCAAAATAGTAGCCACATGGATGACCCGTGCTGGATTAAGATTTATGGAATCGAAGTATTGATCGCGCTCATATGAATAAATAAACGTTCTATGTATGGTTTTCCTCGTCATATTTATCCCCGATATCCTCAATAGAATTTTCTCATACTTTCGCTAAAGATTAACTAGACCTAGCACTTCCTAAAAATATTAGCCACATGGATGACCCGTGCTGGATTAAGATTTATGGAATCGAAGTATTGATCGCGCTCATATGAATAAATAAACGTTCTATGTATGGTTTTCCTCGTCACATTTATCCCCGATATCCTCAATAGAATTTTCTCATACTTTCGCTAAACTTTAACTAGACCTAGCACTTCAAAATAGTAGCTACATGGATGACCCGTGCTGGATTAAGATTTATGGAATCGAAGTATTGATCGCGCTCATATGAATAAATAAACGTTCTATGTATGGTTTTCCTCGTCATATTTATCCCCGATATCCCCAATAAAATTTTCTCATACTTTCGCTAAAGATTAACTAGACCTAGCACTTCCTAAAAATATTAGCCACATGGATGACCCGTGCTGGATTAAGATTTATGGAATCGAAGTATTGATCGCACTCAAATGAATAAATAAACGTTCTATGTATGGTTTTCCTCGTCATATTTATCCCCGATATGCTCAATAGAATTTTCTCATACTTTCGCTAAAGATTAACTAGACCTAGCACTTCCTCAAAATAGTAGCCACATGGATGACCCGTGCTGGATTAAGATTTATGGAATCGAAGTATTGATCGCGCTCATATGAATAAATAAACGTTCTATGTATGGTTTTCCTCGTCATATTTATCTCCGATATCCCCAAAAGAATTTTCTCATACTTTCGCTAAAGATTAACTAGACCTAGCACTTCCTCAAAATAGTAGCCACATGGATGACCCGTGCTGGATTAAGATTTATGGAATCGAAGTATTGATCGCGCTCAAATGAATAAATAAACGTTCTATGTATGGTTTTCCTCGTCATATTTATCCCCGATATGCCCAATAGAATTTTCTCATACTTTCGCTAAAGATTAACTAGACCTAGCACTTCCTCAAAATAGTAGCCACATGGATGACCCGTGCTGGATTAAGATTTATGGAATCGAAGTATTGATCGCGCTCATATGAATAAATAAACGTTCTATGTATGGTTTTCCTCGTCATATTTATCCCCGATATCCCCAATAAAATTTTCTCATACTTTCGCTAAAGATTAACTAGACCTAGCACTTCCTAAAAATATTAGCCACATGGATGACCCGTGCTGGATTAAGATTTATGGAATCGAAGTATTGATCGCGCTCATATGAATAAATAAACGTTCTATGTATGGTTTTCCTCGTCATATTTATCCACGATATCCTCAATAGAATTTTCTCATACTTTCGCTAAACATTAACTAGACCTAGCACTTCCTCAAAATAGTAGCCACATGGATGACCCGTGCTGGATTAAGATTTAAAGAATCGAAGTATTGATCGCGCTCATATGAATAAATAAACGTTCTATGTATGGTTTTCCTCGTCATATTTATCCCCGATATCCTCAATAGAATTTTCTCATACTTTCGCTAAAGATTAACTAGACCTAGCACTTCCTAAAAATATTAGCCACATGGATGACCCGTGCTGGATTAAGATTTATGGAATCGAAGTATTGATCGCACTCAAATGAATAAATAAACGTTCTATGTATGGTTTTCCTCGTCACATTTATCCCCGATATCCCCAATAGAATTTTCTCATACTTTCGCTAAACTTTAACTAGACCTAGCACTTCAAAATAGTAGCCACATGGATGACCCGTGCTGGATTAACATTTATGGAATCGAAGTATTGATCGCGCTCATATGAATAAATAAACGTTCTATGTATGGTTTTCCTCGTCATATTTATCCCCGATATCCCCAATAAAATTTTCTCATACTTTCGCTAAAGATTAACTAGACCTAGCACTTCCTAAAAATATTAGCCACATGGATGACCCGTGCTGGATTAAGATTTATGGAATCGAAGTATTGATCGCACTCAAATGAATAAATAAACGTTCTATGTATGGTTTTCCTCGTCATATTTATCCCCGATATACCCAATAGAATTTTCTCATACTTTCGCTAAAGATTAACTAGACCTAGCACTTCCTCAAAATAGTAGCCACATGGATGACCCGTGCTGGATTAAGATTTATGGAATCGAAGTATTGATCGCGCTCATATGAATAAATAAACGTTCTATGTATGGTTTTCCTCGTCATATTTATCTCCGATATCCCCAATAGAATTTTCTCATACTTTCGCTAAAGATTAACTAGACCTAGCACTTCCTCAAAATAGTAGCCACATGGATGACCCGTGCTGGATTAAGATTTATGGAATCGAAGTATTGATCGCGCTCATATGAATAAATAAACGTTCTATGTATGGTTTTCCTCGTCATATTTATCCCCGATATCCTCAATAGAATTTTCTCATACTTTCGCTAAACTTTAGCTAGACCTAGCACTTCCTCAAAATAGTAGCCACATGGATGACCCGTGCTGGATTAAGATTTATGAAATCGAAGTATTGATCGCGCTCATATGAATAAATAAACGTTCTATGTATGGTTTTCCTCGTCATATTTATCCCCGATATCCCCAATAAAATTTTCTCATACTTTCGCTAAAGATTAACTAGACCTAGCACTTCCTAAAAATATTAGCCACATGGATGACCCGTGCTGGATTAAGATTTATGGAATCGAAGTATTGATCGCGCTCATATGAATAAATAAACGTTCTATGTATGGTTTTCCTCGTCATATTTATCCACGATATCCTCAATAGAATTTTCTCATACTTTCGCTAAACATTAACTAGACCTAGCACTTCCTCAAAATAGTAGCCACATGGATGACCCGTGCTGGATTAAGATTTATGGAATCGAAGTATTGATCGCGCTCATATGAATAAATAAACGTTCTATGTATGGTTTTCCTCGTCATATTTATCCCCGATATCCCCAATAAAATTTTCTCATACTTTCGCTAAAGATTAACTAGACCTAGCACTTCCTAAAAATAGTAGCCACATGGATGACCCGTGCTGGATTAAGATTTATGGAATCGAAGTATTGATCGCGCTCATATGAATAAATAAACGTTCTATGTATGGTTTTCCTCGTCATGTTTATCCCCGATATCCTCAATAGAATTTTCTCATACTTTCGCTAAACTTTAACTAGACCTAGCACTTCCTCAAAATATTGGCCACATGGATGACCCGTGCTGGATTAAGATTTATGGAATCGAAGTATTGATCGCGCTCATATGAATAAATAAACATTCTATGTATGGTTTTCCTCGTCATATTTATCCCCGATATCCCCAATAAAATTTTCTCATACTTTCGCTAAAGATTAACTAGACCTAGCACTTCCTAAAAATATTAGCCACATGGATGACCCGTGCTGGATTAAGATTTATGGAATCGAAGTATTGATCGCGCTCATATGAATAAATAAACGTTCTATGTATGGTTTTCCTCGTCATATTTATCCCCGATATCCCCAATAGAATTTTCTCATACTTTCGCTAAAGATTAACTAGACCTAGCACTTCCTAAAAATATTAGCCACATGGATGACCCGTGCTGGATTAAGATTTATGGAATCGAAGTATTGATCGCGCTCAAATGAATAAATAAACATTCTATGTATGGTTTTCCTCGTCATATTTATCCCCGATATCCCCAATAACATTTTCTCATACTTTCGCTAAAGATTAACTAGACCTAGCACTTCCTAAAAATATTAGCCACATGGCTGACCCGTGCTGGATTAAGACTTAAGGAATCGAAGTATTGATCGCGCTCATTTGAATAAATAAACGTTCTATGTATGGTTTTCCTCGTCATATTTATCCCCGATATCCTCAATAGAATTTTCTCATACTTTCGCTAAACTTTAACTAGACCTAGCACTTCCTCAAAATAGTAGCCACATGGCTGACCCGTGCTGGATTAAGATTTATGGAATCGAAGTATTGATCGCGCTCATATGAATAAATAAACGTTCTATGTATGGTTTTCCTCGTCATATTTATCCCCGTTATCCTCAATAGAATTTTCTCATACTTTCGCTAAACTTTAACTAGACCTAGCACTTCCTCAAAATAGTAGCCACATGGATGACCCGTGCTGGATTAAGATTTATGGAATCGAAGTATTGATCGCGCTCATATGAATAAATAAACGTTTTATGTATGGTTTTCCTCGTCATATTTATCCCCGATATCCTCAATAGAATTTTCTCATACTTTCGCTAAACTTTAGCTAGACCTAGCACTTCCTCAAAATAGTAGCCACATGGATGACCCGTGCTGGATTAAGATTTATGGAATCGAAGTATTGATCGCGCTCATATGAATAAATAAACGTTCTATGTATGGTTTTCCTCGTCATATTTATCCCCGATATCCCCAATAAAATTTTCTCATACTTTTGCTAAAGATTAACTAGACCTAGCACTTCCTAAAAATTTAGCCACATGGATGACCCGTGCTGGATTAAGATTTATGGAATCGAAGTATTGATCGCGCTCATATGAATAAATAAACGTTCTATGTATGGTTTTCCTCGTCATATTTATCCCCGATATCCCCAATAGAATTTTCTCATAATTTCGCTAAACTTTAGCTAGACCTAGCACTTCCTCAAAATAGTAGCCACATGGATGACCCGTGCTGGATTAAGATTTATGGAATCGAAGTATTGATCGCGCTCATATGAATAAATAAACGTTCTATGTATGGTTTTCCTCGTCATATTTATCCCCGATATCCCCAATAGAATTTTCTCATACTTTCGCTAAAGATTAACTAGACCTAGCACTTCCTAAAAATAGTAGCCACATGGATGACCCGTGCTGGATTAAGATTTATGGAATCGAAGTATTGATCGCACTCATATGAATAAATAAGCGTTCTATGTATGGTTTTCCTCGTCATATTTATCCCCGATATCCTCAATAGAATTTTCTCATACTTTCGCTAAAGATTAACTAGACCTAGCACTACCTAAAAATAGTAGCCGCATGGATGACCCGTGCTGGATTAACATTTATGGAATCGAAGTATTGATCGCGCTCATATGAATAAATAAACGTTCTATGTATGGTTTTCCTCGTCATATTTATCCCCGATATCCCCAATAAAATTTTCTCATACTTTCGCTAAAGATTAACTAGACCTAGCACTTCCTAAAAATATTAGCCACATGGATGACCCGTGCTGGATTAAAATTTATGGAATCGAAGTATTGATCGCGCTCATATGAATAAATAAGCGTTCTATGTATGGTTTTCCTCGTCATATTTATCCCCGATATCCCCCATAAAATTTTCTCATACTTTCGCTAAAGATTAACTAGACCTAGCACTTCCTAAAAATATTAGCCACATGGATGACCCGTGCTGGATTAAGATTTATGGAATCGAAGTATTGATCGCGCTCATATGAATAAATAAACGTTCTATGTATGGTTTTCCTCGTCATATTTATTCCCGATATCCCCAATAAAATTTTCTCATACTTTCGCTAAAGATTAACTAGACCTAGCACTTCCTAAAAATAGTAGCCACATGGATGACCCGTGCTGGATTAACATTTATGGAATCGAAGTATTGATCGCGCTCATTTGAATAAATAAACGTTCTATGTATGGTTTTCCTCGTCATATTTATCCCCGATATCCTCAATAGAATTTTCTCATACTTTCACTAAAGATTAACTAGACCTAGCACTTCCTAAAAATAGTAGCCACATGGATGACCCGTGCTGGATTAACATTTATGGAATCGAAGTATTGATCGCGCTCATATGAATAAATAAACGTTCTATGTATGGTTTTCCTCGTCATATTTATCCCCGATATCCCCAATAGAATTTTCTCATACTTTCGCTAAAGATTAACTAGACTTAGCACTTCCTAAAAATATTAGCCACATGGATGACCCGTGCTGGATTAAAATTTATGGAATCGAAGTATTGATCGCGCTCATATGAATAAATAAGCGTTCTATGTATGGTTTTCCTCGTCATATTTATCCCCGATATCCCCAATAAAATTTTCTCATACTTTCGCTAAAGATTAACTAGACCTAGCACTTCCTAAAAATATTAGCCACATGGATGACCCGTGCTGGATTAAGATTTATGGAATCGAAGTATTGATCGCGCTCATATGAATAAATAAACGTTCTATGTATGGTTTTCCTCGTCATATTTATCCCCGATATCCCCAATAAAATTTTCTTATACTTTCGCTAAAGATTAACTAGACCTAGCACTTCCTAAAAATAGTAGCCACATGGATGACCCGTGCTGGATTAACATTTATGGAATCGAAGTATTGATCGCGCTCATTTGAATAAATAAACGTTCTATGTATGGTTTTCCTCGTCATATTTATCCCCGATATCCTCAATAGAATTTTCTCATACTTTCACTAAAGATTAACTAGGCCTAGCACTTCCTAAAAATAGTAGCCACATGGATGACCCGTGCTGGATTAACATTTATGGAATCGAAGTATTGATCGCGCTCATATGAATAAATAAACGTTCTATGTATGGTTTTCCTCGTCATATTTATCCCCGATATCCCCAATAGAATTTTCTCATACTTTCGCTAAAGATTAACTAGACCTAGCACTTCCTAAAAATATTAGCCACATGGATGACCCGTGCTGGATTAAAATTTATGGAATCGAAGTATTGATCGCGCTCATATGAATAAATAAGCGTTCTATGTATGGTTTTCCTCGTCATATTTATCCCCGATATCCCCAATAAAATTTTCTCATACTTTCGCTAAAGATTAACTAGACCTAGCACTTCCTAAAAATATTAGCCACATGGATGACCCGTGCTGGATTAAGATTTATGGAATCGAAGTATTGATCGCGCTCATATGAATAAATAAACGTTCTATGTATGGTTTTCCTCGTCATATTTATCCCCGATATCCTCAATAAAATTTTCTCATGCTTTCGCTAAAGATTAACTAGACCTAGCACTTCCTAAACATATTAGCCACATGGATGACCCGTGCTGGATTAAGATTTATGGAATCGAAGTATTGATCGCGCTCATATGAATAAATAAACGTTCTATGTATGGTTTTCCTCGTCATATTTATCCCCGATATCCTCAATAAAATTTTCTCATGCTTTCGCTAAAGATTAACTAGACCTAGCACTTCCTAAACATATTAGCCACATGGATGACCCGTGCTGGATTAAGATTTATGGAATCGAAGTATTGATCGCGCTCATATGAATAAATAAACGCTCTATGTATGGTTTTCCTCGTCATATTTATCCCCGATATCCCCAATAGAATTTTCTCATACTTTCGCTAAAGATTAACTAGACCTAGCACTTCCTAAAAATATTAGCCACATGGATGACCCGTGCTGGATTAACATTTATGGAATCGAAGTATTGATCGCGCTCATATGAATAAATAAACGTTCTATGTATGGTTTTCCTTGTCATATTTATCCCCGATATCCCCAATAGAATTTTCTCATACTTTCGCTAAAGATTAACTAGACCTAGCACTTCCTAAAAATATTAGCCACATGGATGACCCGTGCTGGATTAACATTTATGGAATCGAAGTATTGATCGCGCTCATATGAATAAATAAACGTTCTATGTATGGTTTTCCTCGTCATATTTATCCCCGATATCCCCAATAGAATTTTCTCATACTTCCGCTAAAGATTAACTAGACCTAGCAATTCCTCAAAATATTAGCCATATGGATGACACGTGCTGTATTAAGATTTATGGAATCGAAGTATTGATCGCGCTCATATGAATAAATAAACGTTCTATGTATGGTTTTCCTCGTCATATTTATCCCCGATATCCCCAATAGAATTTTATCATACTTTTGCTAAAGATTAACTAGAAATAGCACTTCCTAAAAATAGTAGCCACATGGATGACCCGTGCTGGATTAAGATTTATGGAATCGAAGTATTGATCGCGCTCATATGAATAAATAAACGTTCTATGTATGGTTTTCCTCGTCATATTTATCCCCGATATCCCCAATAGAATTTTCTCATACTTTCACTAAAGATTAACTAGACCTAGCACTTCCTCAAAATAGTAGCCACATGGATGACCCGTGCTGAATTAAGATTTATGGAATCGAAGTATTGATCGCGCTCATATGAATAAATAAACGTTCTATGTATGATTTTCCTCGTCATAAATATTTATCCCCGATATCCCAAATAGAATTTTCTCATACTTTCGCTAAAGATTAACTAGACCTAGCACTTCCTAAAAATAGTAGCCACATGGATGACCCGTGCTAGATTAAGATTTATGGAATCGAAGTATTGATCGCGCTCATATGAATAAATAAACGTTCTATGTATGGTTTTCCTCGTCATATTTATCCCCGATATCCCCAATAGAATTTTCTCATACTTTCGCTAAAGATTAACTAGACCTAGCACTTCCTAAAAATAGTAGCCACATGGATGACCCGTGCTGGATTAAGATTTATGGAATCGAAGTATTGATCGCGCTCATATGAATAAATAAACGTTCTATGTATGGTTTTCCTCGTCATATTTATCCCCGATATCCCCAATAGAATTTTCTCATACTTTCGCTAAAGATTAACTAGACCTAGCACTTCCTAAAAATATTAGCCAATGGATGACCCGTGCTGGATTAAGATTTATGGAATCGAAGTATTGATCGCGCTCATATGAATAAATAAACGTTCTATGTATGGTTTTCCTCGTCATATTTATCCCCGATATCCCCAATAGAATTTTCTCATACTTTCGCTAAAGATTAACTAGACCTAGCACTTCCTAAAAATATTAGCCACACGGATGACCCGTGCTGGATTAAGATTTATGGAATCGAAGTATTGATCGCGCTCATATGAATAAATAAACGTTCTATGTATGGTTTTCCTCGTCATATTTATCCCCGATATCCCCAATAAAATTTTCTCATACTTTCGCTAAAGATTAACTAGACCTAGCACTTCCTAAAAATATTAGCCACATGGATGACCCGTGCTGGATTAACATTTATGGAATCGAAGTATTGATCGCGCTCATATGAATAAATAAACGTTCTATGTATGGTTTTCCTCGTCATATTTATCCCCGATATCCTCAATAAAATTTTCTCATACTTTCGCTAAAGATTAACTAGACCTAGCACTTCCTAAAAATATTAGCCACATGGATGACCCGTGCTGGATTAAGATTTATGGAATCGAAGTATTGATCGCGCTCATATGAATAAATAAGCGTTCTATGTATGGTTTTCCTCGTCATATTTATCCCCGATATCCCCAATAAAATTTTCTCATACTTTCGCTAAAGATTAACTAGACCTAGCACTTCCTCAAAATAGTAGCCACATGGATGACCCGTGCTGGATTAAGATTTATGGAATCGAAGTATTGATCGCGCTCATATGAATAAATAAACGTTCTATGTATGGTTTTCCTCGTCATATTTATCCCCGATATCCCCAATAAAATTTTCTCATACTTTCGCTAAAGATTAACTAGACCTAGCACTTCCTAAAAATATTAGCCACATGGATGACCTGTGCTGGATTAAGATTTATGGAATCGAAGTATTGATCGCGCTCATATGAATAAATAAATGTTCTATGTATGGTTTTCCTCGTCATATTTATCCCCGATATCCTCAATAGAATTTTCTCATACTTTCGCTAAAGATTAACTAGACCTAGCACTTCCTCAAAATAGTAGCCACATGGATGACCCGTGCTGGATTGAGATTTATGGAATCGAAGTATTGATCGCGCTCATATGAATAAATAAACATTCTATGTATGGTTTTCCTCGTCATATTTATCCCCGATATCCCCAATAGAATTTTCTCATACTTTCACTAAAGATTAACTAGACCTAGCACTTCCTCAAAATAGTAGCCACATGGATGACCCGTGCTGGATTAAGATTTATGGAATCGAAGTATTGATCGCGCTCATATGAATAAATAAGCGTTCTATGTATGGTTTTCCTCGTCATATTTATCCCCGATATCCCCAATAAAATTTTCTCATACTTTCGCTAAAGATTAAATAGACCTAGCACTTCCTAAAAATATTAGCCACATGGATGACCCGTGCTGGATTAAGATTTATGGAATCGAAGTATTGATCGCGTTCATATGAATAAATAAACGTTCTATGTATGGTTTTCCTCGTCATATTTATCCCCGATATCCCCAATAAAATTTTCTCATACTTTCGCTAAAGATTAACTAGACCTAGCACTTCCTAAAAATATTAGCCACATGGATGACCCGTGCTGGATTAAGATTTATGGAATCGAAGTATTGATCGCGCTCATATGAATAAATAAACGTTCTATGTATGGTTTTCCTCGTCATATTTATCCCCGATATCCTCAATAAAAATTTCTCATACTTTCACTAAAGATTAACTAGACCTAGCACATCCTAAAAATATTAGCCACATGGATGACCCGTGCTGGATTAAGATTTATGGAATCGAAGTATTGATCGCGCTCATATGAATAAATAAACGTTCTATGTATGGTTTTCCTCGTCATATTTATCCCCGATATCCTCAATAAAATTTTCTCATACTTTCGCTAAAGATTAACTAGACCTAGCACTTCCTAAAAATATTAGCCACATGGATGACCCGTGCTGGATTAAGATTTATGGAATCGAAGTATTGATCGCGCTCATATGAATAAATAAGCGTTCTATGTATGGTTTTCCTCGTCATATTTATCCCCGATATCCCCAATAAAATTTTCTCATACTTTCGCTAAAGATTAACTAGACCTAGCACTTCCTAAAAATAGTAGCCACATGGATGACCCGTGCTGGATTAACATTTATGGAATCGAAGTATTGATCGCGCTCATTTGAATAAATAAACGTTCTATGTATGGTTTTCCTCGTCAT
Organism: Nephrotoma guestfalica; assembly: GCA_963691935.1. Taxonomy (NCBI): domain Eukaryota; kingdom Metazoa; phylum Arthropoda; class Insecta; order Diptera; family Tipulidae; genus Nephrotoma; species Nephrotoma guestfalica. Next base: position 4,024,501 of record OY829916.1, on the reverse strand, counting down.
ATTTATCCCCGATATCCCCAATAAAATTTTCTCATACTTTCGCTAAAGATTAACTAGACCTAGCACTTCCTAAAAATAGTAGCCACATGGATGACCCGTGCTGGATTAACATTTATGGAATCGAAGTATTGATCGCGCTCATTTGAATAAATAAACGTTCTATGTATGGTTTTCCTCGTCATATTTATCCCCGATATCCTCAATAGAATTTTCTCATACTTTCACTAAAGATTAACTAGACCTAGCACTTCCTAAAAATAGTAGCCACATGGATGACCCGTGCTGGATTAACATTTATGGAATCGAAGTATTGATCGCGCTCATATGAATAAATAAACGTTCTATGTATGGTTTTCCTCGTCATATTTATCCCCGATATCCCCAATAGAATTTTCTCATACTTTCGCTAAAGATTAACTAGACATAGCACTTCCTAAAAATATTAGCCACATGGATGACCCGTGCTGGATTAAAATTTATGGAATCGAAGTATTGATCGCGCTCATATGAATAAATAAGCGTTCTATGTATGGTTTTCCTCGTCATATTTATCCCCGATATCCCCAATAAAATTTTCTCATACTTTCGCTAAAGATTAACTAGACCTAGCACTTCCTAAAAATATTAGCCACATGGATGACCCGTGCTGGATTAACATTTATGGAATCGAAGTATTGATCGCGCTCATATGAATAAATAAACGTTCTATGTATGGTTTTCCTCGTCATATTTATCCCCGATATCCTCAATAAAATTTTCTCATGCTTTCGCTAAAGATTAACTAGACCTAGCAATTCCTCAAAATATTAGCCATATGGATGACCCGTGCTGTATTAAGATTTATGGAATCGAAGTATTGATCGCGCTCATATGAATAAATAAACGTTCTATGTATGGTTTTCCTCGTCATATTTATCCCCGATATCCCCAATAGAATTTTATCATACTTTTGCTAAAGATTAACTAGACCTAGCACTTCCTCAAAATAGTAGCCACATGGATGACCCGTGCTGGATTAAGATTTATGGAATCGAAGTATTGATCGCGCTCATATGAATAAATAAACATTCTATGTATGGTTTTCCTCGTCACATTTATCCCCGATATCCCCAATAGAATTTTCTCATACTTTCGCTAAAGATTAACTAGACCTAGCACTTCCTCAAAATAGTAGCCACATGGATGACCCGTGCTGGATTAAGATTTATGGAATCGAAGTATTGATCGCGCTCATATGAATAAATAAACGTTCTATGTATGGTTTTCCTCGTCATATTTATCCCCGATATCCTCAATAGAATTTTCTCATACTTTCGCTAAAGATTAACTAGACCTAGCACTTCCTAAAAATATTAGCCACATGGATGACCCGTGCTGGATTAAGATTTATGGAATCGAAGTATTGATCGCGCTCATATGAATAAATAAACGTTCTATGTATGGTTTTCCTCGTCATATTTATCCACGATATCCTCAATAGAATTTTCTCATACTTTCGCTAAACATTAACTAGACCTAGCACTTCCTCAAAATAGTAGCCACATGGATGACCCGTGCTGGATTAAGATTTAAAGAATCGAAGTATTGATCGCGCTCATATGAATAAATAAACGTTCTATGTATGGTTTTCCTCGTCATATTTATCCCCGATATCCTCAATAGAATTTTCTCATACTTTCGCTAAAGATTAACTAGACATAGCACTTCCTAAAAATATTAGCCACATGGATGACCCGTGCTGGATTAAGATTTATGGAATCGAAGTATTGATCGCGCTCATATGAATAAATAAACGTTCTATGTATGGTTTTCCTCGTCACATTTATCCCCGATATCTCCAATAGAATTTTCTCATACTTTCGCTAAACTTTAACTAGACCTAGCACTTCAAAATAGTAGCCACATGGATGACCCGTGCTGGATTAACATTTATGGAATCGAAGTATTGATCGCGCTCATATGAATAAATAAACGTTCTATGTATGGTTTTCCTCGTCATATTTATCCCCGATATCCCCAATAAAATTTTCTCATACTTTCGCTAAAGATTAACTAGACCTAGCACTTCCTAAAAATATTAGCCACATGGATGACCCGTGCTGGATTAAGATTTATGGAATCGAAGTATTGATCGCACTCAAATGAATAAATAAACGTTCTATGTATGGTTTTCCTCGTCATATTTATCCCCGATATACCCAATAGAATTTTCTCATACTTTCGCTAAAGATTAACTAGACCTAGCACTTCCTCAAAATAGTAGCCACATGGATGACCCGTGCTGGATTAAGATTTATGGAATCGAAGTATTGATCGCGCTCATATGAATAAATAAACGTTCTATGTATGGTTTTCCTCGTCATATTTATCTCCGATATCCCCAATAGAATTTTCTCATACTTTCGCTAAAGATTAACTAGACCTAGCACTTCCTCAAAATAGTAGCCACATGGATGACCCGTGCTGGATTAACATTTATGGAATCGAAGTATTGATCGCGCTCATATGAATAAATAAACGTTCTATGTATGGTTTTCCTCGTCATATTTATCCCCGATATCCTCAATAGAATTTTCTCATACTTTCGCTAAACTTTAACTAGACCTAGCACTTCCTCAAAATAGTAGCCACATGGATGACCCGTGCTGGATTAAGATTTATGGAATCGAAGTATTGATCGCGCTCATATGAATAAATAAACGTTCTATGTATGGTTTTCCTCGTCATATTTATCCCCGATATCCCCAATAAAATTTTCTCATACTTTCGCTAAACATTAACTAGACCTAGCACTTCCTAAAAATATTAGCCACATGGATGACCCGTGCTGGATTAAGATTTATGGAATCGAAGTATTGATCGCGCTCATATGAATAAATAAACGTTCTATGTATGGTTTTCCTCGTCATATTTATCCACGATATCCTCAATAGAATTTTCTCATACTTTCGCTAAACATTAACTAGACCTAGCACTTCCTCAAAATAGTAGCCACATGGATGACCCGTGCTGGATTAAGATTTAAAGAATCGAAGTATTGATCGCGCTCATATGAATAAATAAACGTTCTATGTATGGTTTTCCTCGTCATATTTATCCCCGATATCCCCAATAAAATTTTCTCATACTTTCGCTAAAGATTAACTAGACCTAGCACTTCCTAAAAATATTAGCCACATGGATGACCCGTGCTGGATTAAGATTTATGGAATCGAAGTATTGATCGCGCTCATATGAATAAATAAACGTTCTATGTATGGTTTTCCTCGTCATGTTTATCCCCGATATCCTCAATAGAATTTTCTCATACTTTCGCTAAACTTTAACTAGACCTAGCACTTCCTCAAAATATTGGCCACATGGATGACCCGTGCTGGATTAAGATTTATGGAATCGAAGTATTGATCGCGCTCATATGAATAAATAAACGTTCTATGTATGGTTTTCCTCGTCATATTTATCCCCGATATCCTCAATAGAATATTCTCATACTTTCGCTAAACTTTAACTAGACCTAGCACTTCCTCAAAATAGTAGCCACATGGATGACCCGTGCTGGATTAAGATTTATGGAATCGAAGTATTGATCGCGCTCATATGAATAAATAAACATTCTATGTATGGTTTTCCTCGTCATATTTATCCCCGATATCCCCAATAAAATTTTCTCATACTTTCGCTAAAGATTAACTAGACCTAGCACTTCCTAAAAATATTAGCCACATGGATGACCCGTGCTGGATTAAGATTTATGGAATCGAAGTATTGATCGCGCTCATATGAATAAATAAACGTTCTATGTATGGTTTTCCTCGTCATATTTATCCCCGATATCCCCAATAGAATTTTCTCATACTTTCGCTAAAGATTAACTAGACCTAGCACTTCCTAAAAATATTAGCCACATGGATGACCCGTGCTGGATTAAGATTTATGGAATCGAAGTATTGATCGCGCTCAAATGAATAAATAAACATTCTATGTATGGTTTTCCTCGTCATATTTATCCCCGATATCCCCAATAACATTTTCTCATACTTTCGCTAAAGATTAACTAGACCTAGCACTTCCTAAAAATATTAGCCACATGGCTGACCCGTGCTGGATTAAGACTTAAGGAATCGAAGTATTGATCGCGCTCATATGAATAAATAAACGTTCTATGTATGGTTTTCCTCGTCATATTTATCCCCGATATCCTCAATAGAATTTTCTCATACTTTCGCTAAACTTTAACTAGACCTAGCACTTCCTCAAAATAGTAGACACATGGCTGACCCGTGCTGGATTAAGATTTATGGAATCGAAGTATTGATCGCGCTCATATGAATAAATAAACGTTCTATGTATGGTTTTCCTCGTCATATTTATCCCCGTTATCCTCAATAGAATTTTCTCATACTTTCGCTAAACTTTAACTAGACCTAGCACTTCCTCAAAATAGTAGCCACATGGATGACCCGTGCTGGATTAAGATTTATGGAATCGAAGTATTGATCGCGCTCATATGAATAAATAAACGTTTTATGTATGGTTTTCCTCGTCATATTTATCCCCGATATCCTCAATAGAATTTTCTCATACTTTCGCTAAACTTTAGCTAGACCTAGCACTTCCTCAAAATAGTAGCCACATGGATGACCCGTGCTGGATTAAGATTTATGGAATCGAAGTATTGATCGCGCTCATATGAATAAATAAACGTTCTATGTATGGTTTTCCTCGTCATATTTATCCCCGATATCCCCAATAAAATTTTCTCATACTTTTGCTAAAGATTAACTAGACCTAGCACTTCCTAAAAATTTAGCCACATGGATGACCCGTGCTGGATTAAGATTTATGGAATCGAAGTATTGATCGCGCTCATATGAATAAATAAACGTTCTATGTATGGTTTTCCTCGTCATATTTATCCCCGATATCCCCAATAGAATTTTCTCATAATTTCGCTAAACTTTAGCTAGACCTAGCACTTCCTCAAAATAGTAGCCACATGGATGACCCGTGCTGGATTAAGATTTATGGAATCGAAGTATTGATCGCGCTCATATGAATAAATAAACGTTCTATGTATGGTTTTCCTCGTCATATTTATCCCCGATATCCCCAATAGAATTTTCTCATACTTTCGCTAAAGATTAACTAGACCTAGCACTTCCTAAAAATAGTAGCCACATGGATGACCCGTGCTGGATTAAGATTTATGGAATCGAAGTATTGATCGCACTCATATGAATAAATAAGCGTTCTATGTATGGTTTTCCTCGTCATATTTATCCCCGATATCCTCAATAGAATTTTCTCATACTTTCGCTAAAGATTAACTAGACCTAGCACTACCTAAAAATAGTAGCCGCATGGATGACCCGTGCTGGATTAACATTTATGGAATCGAAGTATTGATCGCGCTCATATGAATAAATAAACGTTCTATGTATGGTTTTCCTCGTCATATTTATCCCCGATATCCCCAATAGAATTTTCTCATACTTTCGCTAAAGATTAACTAGACCTAGCACTTCCTAAAAATATTAGCCACATGGATGACCCGTGCTGGATTAAAATTTATGGAATCGAAGTATTGATCGCGCTCATATGAATAAATAAGCGTTCTATGTATGGTTTTCCTCGTCATATTTATCCCCGATATCCCCCATAAAATTTTCTCATACTTTCGCTAAAGATTAACTAGACCTAGCACTTCCTAAAAATATTAGCCACATGGATGACCCGTGCTGGATTAAGATTTATGGAATCGAAGTATTGATCGCGCTCATATGAATAAATAAACGTTCTATGTATGGTTTTCCTCGTCATATTTATTCCCGATATCCCCAATAAAATTTTCTCATACTTTCGCTAAAGATTAACTAGACCTAGCACTTCCTAAAAATAGTAGCCACATGGATGACCCGTGCTGGATTAACATTTATGGAATCGAAGTATTGATCGCGCTCATTTGAATAAATAAACGTTCTATGTATGGTTTTCCTCGTCATATTTATCCCCGATATCCTCAATAGAATTTTCTCATACTTTCACTAAAGATTAACTAGACCTAGCACTTCCTAAAAATAGTAGCCACATGGATGACCCGTGCTGGATTAACATTTATGGAATCGAAGTATTGATCGCGCTCATATGAATAAATAAACGTTCTATGTATGGTTTTCCTCGTCATATTTATCCCCGATATCCCCAATAGAATTTTCTCATACTTTCGCTAAAGATTAACTAGACCTAGCACTTCCTAAAAATATTAGCCACATGGATTACCCGTGCTGGATTAAGATTTATGGAATCGAAGTATTGATCGCGCTCATATGAATAAATAAACGTTCTATGTATGGTTTTCCTCGTCATATTTATCCCCGATATCCCCAATAAAATTTTCTCATACTTTCGCTAAAGATTAACTAGACCTAGCACTTCCTAAAAATAGTAGCCACATGGATGACCCGTGCTGGATTAACATTTATGGAATCGAAGTATTGATCGCGCTCATTTGAATAAATAAACGTTCTATGTATGGTTTTCCTCGTCATATTTATCCCCGATATCCTCAATAGAATTTTCTCATACTTTCACTAAAGATTAACTAGACCTAGCACTTCCTAAAAATAGTAGCCACATGGATGACCCGTGCTGGATTAACATTTATGGAATCGAAGTATTGATCGCGCTCATATGAATAAATAAACGTTCTATGTATGGTTTTCCTCGTCATATTTATCCCCGATATCCCCAATAGAATTTTCTCATACTTTCGCTAAAGATTAACTAGACCTAGCACTTCCTAAAAATATTAGCCACATGGATGACCCGTGCTGGATTAAAATTTATGGAATCGAAGTATTGATCGCGCTCATATGAATAAATAAGCGTTCTATGTATGGTTTTCCTCGTCATATTTATCCCCGATATCCCCAATAAAATTTTCTCATACTTTCGCTAAAGATTAACTAGACCTAGCACTTCCTAAAAATATTAGCCACATGGATGACCCGTGCTGGATTAAGATTTATGGAATCGAAGTATTGATCGCGCTCATATGAATAAATAAACGTTCTATGTATGGTTTTCCTCGTCATATTTATCCCCGATATCCTCAATAAAATTTTCTCATGCTTTCGCTAAAGATTAACTAGACCTAGCACTTCCTAAACATATTAGCCACATGGATGACCCGTGCTGGATTAAGATTTATGGAATCGAAGTATTGATCGCGCTCATATGAATAAATAAACGTTCTATGTATGGTTTTCCTCGTCATATTTATCCCCGATATCCTCAATAAAATTTTCTCATGCTTTCGCTAAAGATTAACTAGACCTAGCACTTCCTAAACATATTAGCCACATGGATGACCCGTGCTGGATTAAGATTTATGGAATCGAAGTATTGATCGCGCTCATATGAATAAATAAACGCTCTATGTATGGTTTTCCTCGTCATATTTATCCCCGATATCCCCAATAGAATTTTCTCATACTTTCGCTAAAGATTAACTAGACCTAGCACTTCCTAAAAATATTAGCCACATGGATGACCCGTGCTGGATTAACATTTATGGAATCGAAGTATTGATCGCGCTCATATGAATAAATAAACGTTCTATGTATGGTTTTCCTTGTCATATTTATCCCCGATATCCCCAATAGAATTTTCTCATACTTTCGCTAAAGATTAACTAGACCTAGCACTTCCTAAAAATATTAGCCACATGGATGACCCGTGCTGGATTAACATTTATGGAATCGAAGTATTGATCGCGCTCATATGAATAAATAAACGTTCTATGTATGGTTTTCCTCGTCATATTTATCCCCGATATCCCCAATAGAATTTTCTCATACTTCCGCTAAAGATTAACTAGACCTAGCAATTCCTCAAAATATTAGCCATATGGATGACACGTGCTGTATTAAGATTTATGGAATCGAAGTATTGATCGCGCTCATATGAATAAATAAACGTTCTATGTATGGTTTTCCTCGTCATATTTATCCCCGATATCCCCAATAGAATTTTATCATACTTTTGCTAAAGATTAACTAGACCTAGCACTTCCTAAAAATAGTAGCCACATGGATGACCCGTGCTGGATTAAGATTTATGGAATCGAAGTATTGATCGCGCTCATATGAATAAATAAACGTTCTATGTATGGTTTTCCTCGTCATATTTATCCCCGATATCCCCAATAGAATTTTCTCATACTTTCACTAAAGATTAACTAGACCTAGCACTTCCTCAAAATAGTAGCCACATGGATGACCCGTGCTGAATTAAGATTTATGGAATCGAAGTATTGATCGCGCTCATATGAATAAATAAACGTTCTATGTATGGTTTTCCTCGTCATAAATATTTATCCCCGATATCCCAAATAGAATTTTCTCATACTTTCGCTAAAGATTAACTAGACCTAGCACTTCCTAAAAATAGTAGCCACATGGATGACCCGTGCTAGATTAAGATTTATGGAATCGAAGTATTGATCGCGCTCATATGAATAAATAAACGTTCTATGTATGGTTTTCCTCGTCATATTTATCCCCGATATCCCCAATAGAATTTTCTCATACTTTCGCTAAAGATTAACTAGACCTAGCACTTCCTAAAAATAGTAGCCACATGGATGACCCGTGCTGGATTAAGATTTATGGAATCGAAGTATTGATCGCGCTCATATGAATAAATAAACGTTCTATGTATGGTTTTCCTCGTCATATTTATCCCCGATATCCCCAATAGAATTTTCTCATACTTTCGCTAAAGATTAACTAGACCTAGCACTTCCTAAAAATATTAGCCAATGGATGACCCGTGCTGGATTAAGATTTATGGAATCGAAGTATTGATCGCGCTCATATGAATAAATAAACGTTCTATGTATGGTTTTCCTCGTCATATTTATCCCCGATATCCCCAATAGAATTTTCTCATACTTTCGCTAAAGATTAACTAGACCTAGCACTTCCTAAAAATATTAGCCACACGGATGACCCGTGCTGGATTAAGATTTATGGAATCGAAGTATTGATCGCGCTCATATGAATAAATAAACGTTCTATGTATGGTTTTCCTCGTCATATTTATCCCCGATATCCCCAATAAAATTTTCTCATACTTTCGCTAAAGATTAACTAGACCTAGCACTTCCTAAAAATATTAGCCACATGGATGACCCGTGCTGGATTAACATTTATGGAATCGAAGTATTGATCGCGCTCATATGAATAAATAAACGTTCTATGTATGGTTTTCCTCGTCATATTTATCCCCGATATCCTCAATAAAATTTTCTCATACTTTCGCTAAAGATTAACTAGACCTAGCACTTCCTAAAAATATTAGCCACATGGATGACCCGTGCTGGATTAAGATTTATGGAATCGAAGTATTGATCGCGCTCATATGAATAAATAAGCGTTCTATGTATGGTTTTCCTCGTCATATTTATCCCCGATATCCCCAATAAAATTTTCTCATACTTTCGCTAAAGATTAACTAGACCTAGCACTTCCTAAAAATATTAGCCACATGGATGACCCGTGCTGGATTAAGATTTATGGAATCGAAGTATTGATCGCGCTCATATGAATAAATAAACGTTCTATGTATGGTTTTCCTCGTCATATTTATCCCCGATATCCCCAATAAAATTTTCTCATACTTTCGCTAAAGATTAACTAGACCTAGCACTTCCTAAAAATATTAGCCACATGGATGACCCGTGCTGGATTAAGATTTATGGAATCGAAGTATTGATCGCGCTCATATGAATAAATAAATGTTCTATGTATGGTTTTCCTCGTCATATTTATTCCCGATATCCTCAATAGAATTTTCTCATACTTTCGCTAAAGATTAACTAGACCTAGCACTTCCTCAAAATAGTAGCCACATGGATGACCCGTGCTGGATTGAGATTTATGGAATCGAAGTATTGATCGCGCTCATATGAATAAATAAACATTCTATGTATGGTTTTCCTCGTCATATTTATCCCCGATATCCCCAATAGAATTTTCTCATACTTTCACTAAAGATTAACTAGACCTAGCACTTCCTCAAAATAGTAGCCACATGGATGACCCGTGCTGGATTAAGATTTATGGAATCGAAGTATTGATCGCGCTCATATGAATAAATAAGCGTTCTATGTATGGTTTTCCTCGTCATATTTATCCCCGATATCCCCAATAAAATTTTCTCATACTTTCGCTAAAGATTAAATAGACCTAGCACTTCCTAAAAATATTAGCCACATGGATGACCCGTGCTGGATTAAGATTTATGGAATCGAAGTATTGATCGCGTTCATATGAATAAATAAACGTTCTATGTATGGTTTTCCTCGTCATATTTATCCCCGATATCCCCAATAAAATTTTCTCATACTTTCGCTAAAGATTAACTAGACCTAGCACTTCCTAAAAATATTAGCCACATGGATGACCCGTGCTGGATTAAGATTTATGGAATCGAAGTATTGATCGCGCTCATATGAATAAATAAACGTTCTATGTATGGTTTTCCTCGTCATATTTATCCCCGATATCCTCAATAAAAATTTCTCATACTTTCACTAAAGATTAACTAGACCTAGCACTTCCTAAAAATATTAGCCACATGGATGACCCGTGCTGGATTAAGATTTATGGAATCGAAGTATTGATCGCGCTCATATGAATAAATAAACGTTCTATGTATGGTTTTCCTCGTCATATTTATCCCCGATATCCTCAATAAAATTTTCTCATACTTTCGCTAAAGATTAACTAGACCTAGCACTTCCTAAAAATATTAGCCACATGGATGACCCGTGCTGGATTAAGATTTATGGAATCGAAGTATTGATCGCGCTCATATGAATAAATAAGCGTTCTATGTATGGTTTTCCTCGTCATATTTATCCCCGATATCCCCAATAAAATTTTCTCATACTTTCGCTAAAGATTAACTAGACCTAGCACTTCCTAAAAATAGTAGCCACATGGATGACCCGTGCTGGATTAACATTTATGGAATCGAAGTATTGATCGCGCTCATTTGAATAAATAAACGTTCTATGTATGGTTTTCCTCGTCATATTTATCCCCGATATCCCCAATAAAATTTTCTCATACTTTCGCTAAAGATTAACTAGACCTAGCACTTCCTAAAAATAGTAGCCACATGGATGACCCGTGCTGGATTAACATTTATGGAATCGAAGTATTGATCGCGCTCATTTGAATAAATAAACGTTCTATGTATGGTTTTCCTCGTCATATTTATCCCCGATATCCTCAATAGAATTTTCTCATACTTTCACTAAAGATTAACTAGACCTAGCACTTCCTAAAAATAGTAGCCACATGGATGACCCGTGCTGGATTAACATTTATGGAATCGAAGTATTGATCGCGCTCATATGAATAAATAAACGTTCTATGTATGGTTTTCCTCGTCATATTTATCCCCGATATCCCCAATAGAATTTTCTCATACTTTCGCTAAAGATTAACTAGACCTAGCACTTCCTAAAAATATTAGCCACATGGATGACCCGTGCTGGATTAAAATTTATGGAATCGAAGTATTGATCGCGCTCATATGAATAAATAAGCGTTCTATGTATGGTTTTCCTCGTCATATTTATCCCCGATATCCCCAATAAAATTTTCTCATACTTTCGCTAAAGATTAACTAGACCTAGCACTTCCTAAAAATATTAGCCACATGGATGACCCGTGCTGGATTAACATTTATGGAATCGAAGTATTGATCGCGCTCATATGAATAAATAAACGTTCTATGTATGGTTTTCCTCGTCATATTTATCCCCGATATCCTCAATAAAATTTTCTCATGCTTTCGCTAAAGATTAACTAGACCTAGCACTTCCTAAGCATATTACATGGATGACCCGTGCTGGATTAAGATTTATGGAATCGAAGTATTGATCGCGCTCATATGAATAAATAAACGTTCTATGTATGGTTTTCCTCGTCATATTTATCCCCGATATCCTCAATAAAATTTTCTCATGCTTTCGCTAAAGATTAACTAGACCTAGCACTTCCTAAACATATTAGCCACATGGATGACCCGTGCTGGATTAAGATTTATGGAATCGAAGTATTGATCGCGCTCATATGAATAAATAAACGCTCTATGTATGGTTTTCCTCGTCACATTTATCCCCGATATCCCCAATAGAATTTTCTCATACTTTCGCTAAAGATTAACTAGACCTAGCACTTCCTAAAAATATTAGCCACATGGATGACCCGTGCTGGATTAACATTTATGGAATCGAAGTATTGATCGCGCTCATATGAATAAATAAACGTTCTATGTATGGTTTTCCTTGTCATATTTATCCCCGATATCCCCAATAGAATTTTCTCATACTTTCGCTAAAGATTAACTAGACCTAGCACTTCCTAAAAATATTAGCCACATGGATGACCCGTGCTGGATTAACATTTATGGAATCGAAGTATTGATCGCGCTCATATGAATAAATAAACGTTCTATGTATGGTTTTCCTCGTCATATTTATCCCCGATATCCCCAATAGAATTTTCTCATACTTCCGCTAAAGATTAACTAGACCTAGCAATTCCTCAAAATATTAGCCATATGGATGACCCGTGCTGTATTAAGATTTATGGAATCGAAGTATTGATCGCGCTCATATGAATAAATAAGCGTTCTATGTATGGTTTTCCTCGTCATATTTATCCCCGATATCCCCAATAGAATTTTATCATACTTTTGCTAAAGATTAACTAGACCTAGCACTTCCTCAAAATAGTAGCCACATGGATGACCCGTGCTGGATTAAGATTTATGGAATCGAAGTATTGATCGCGCTCATATGAATAAATAAACGTTCTATGTATGGTTTTCCTCGTCATATTTATCCCCGATATCCCCAATAAAATTTTCTCATACTTTCGCTAAAGATTAACTAGACCTAGCACTTCCTAAAAATATTAGCCACATGGATGACCCGTGCTGGATTAACATTTATGGAATCGAAGTATTGATCGCGCTCATATGAATAAATAAACGTTCTATGTATGGTTTTCCTCGTCATATTTATCCCCGATATCCTCAATAAAATTTTCTCATGCTTTCGCTAAAGATTAACTAGACCTAGCACTTCCTAAGCATATTAGCCACATGGATGACCCGTGCTGGATTAAGATTTATGGAATCGAAGTATTGATCGCGCTCATATGAATAAATAAACGTTCTATGTATGGTTTTCCTCGTCATATTTATCCCCGATATCCTCAATAAAATTTTCTCATGCTTTCGCTAAAGATTAACTAGACCTAGCACTTCCTAAACATATTAGCCACATGGATGACCCGTGCTGGATTAAGATTTATGGAATCGAAGTATTGATCGCGCTCATATGAATAAATAAACGCTCTATGTATGGTTTTCCTCGTCATATTTATCCCCGATATCCCCAATAGAATTTTCTCATACTTTCGCTAAAGATTAACTAGACCTAGCACTTCCTAAAAATATTAGCCACATGGATGACCCGTGCTGGATTAACATTTATGGAATCGAAGTATTGATCGCGCTCATATGAATAAATAAACGTTCTATGTATGGTTTTCCTTGTCATATTTATCCCCGATATCCCCAATAGAATTTTCTCATACTTTCGCTAAAGATTAACTAGACCTAGCACTTCCTAAAAATATTAGCCACATGGATGACCCGTGCTGGATTAACATTTATGGAATCGAAGTATTGATCGCGCTCATATGAATAAATAAACGTTCTATGTATGGTTTTCCTCGTCATATTTATCCCCGATATCCCCAATAGAATTTTCTCATACTTCCGCTAAAGATTAACTAGACCTAGCAATTCCTCAAAATATTAGCCATATGGATGACCCGTGCTGTATTAAGATTTATGGAATCGAAGTATTGATCGCGCTCATATGAATAAATAAACGTTCTATGTATGGTTTTCCTCGTCATATTTATCCCCGATATCCCCAATAGAATTTTATCATACTTTTGCTAAAGATTAACTAGACCTAGCACTTCCTCAAAATAGTAGCCACATGGATGACCCGTGCTGGATTAAGATTTATGGAATCGAAGTATTGATCGCGCTCATATGAATAAATAAACGTTCTATGTATGGTTTTCCTCGTCATATTTATCCACGATATCCCCAATAGAATTTTCTCATACTTTCACTAAAGATTAACTAGACCTAGCACTTCCTCAAAATAGTAGCCACATGGATGACCCGTGCTGAATTAAGATTTATGGAATCGAAGTATTGATCGCGCTCATATGAATAAATAAACGTTCTATGTATGGTTTTCCTCGTCATAAATATTTATCCCCGATATCCCAAATAGAATTTTCTCATACTTTCGCTAAAGATTAACTAGACCTAGCACTTCCTAAAAATAGTAGCCACATGGATGACCCGTGCTAGATTAAGATTTATGGAATCGAAGTATTGATCGCGCTCATATGAATAAATAAACGTTCTATGTATGGTTTTCCTCGTCATATTTATCCCCGATATCCCCAATAGAATTTTCTCATACTTTCGCTAAAGATTAACTAGACCTAGCACTTCCTAAAAATAGTAGCCACATGGATGACCCGTGCTGGATTAAGATTTATGGAATCGAAGTATTGATCGCGCTCATATGAATAAATAAACGTTCTATGTATGGTTTTCCTCGTCATATTTATCCCCGATATCCCCAATAGAATTTTCTCATACTTTCGCTAAAGATTAACTAGACCTAGCACTTCCTAAAAATATTAGCCAATGGATGACCCGTGCTGGATTAAGATTTATGGAATCGAAGTATTGATCGCGCTCATATGAATAAATAAACGTTCTATGTATGGTTTTCCTCGTCATATTTATCCCCGATATCCCCAATAGAATTTTCTCATACTTTCGCTAAAGATTAACTAGACCTAGCACTTCCTAAAAATATTAGCCACACGGATGACCCGTGCTGGATTAAGATTTATGGAATCGAAGTATTGATCGCGCTCATATGAATAAATAAACGTTCTATGTATGGTTTTCCTCGTCATATTTATCCCCGATATCCCCAATAAAATTTTCTCATACTTTCGCTAAAGATTAACTAGACCTAGCACTTCCTAAAAATATTAGCCACATGGATGACCCGTGCTGGATTAAGATTTATGGAATCGAAGTATTGATCGCGCTCATATGAATAAATAAACGTTCTATGTATGGTTTTCCTCGTCATATTTATCCCCGATATCCTCAATAAAAATTTCTCATACTTTCACTAAAGATTAACTAGACCTAGCACTTCCTAAAAATATTAGCCACATGGATGACCCGTGCTGGATTAAGATTTATGGAATCGAAGTATTGATCGCGCTCATATGAATAAATAAACGTTCTATGTATGGTTTTCCTCGTCATATTTATCCCCGATATCCTCAATAAAATTTTCTCATACTTTCGCTAAAGATTAACTAGACCTAGCACTTCCTAAAAATATTAGCCACATGGATGACCCGTGCTGGATTAAGATTTATGGAATCGAAGTATTGATCGCGCTCATATGAATAAATAAGCGTTCTATGTATGGTTTTCCTTGTCATATTTATCCCCGATATCCCCAATAAAATTTTCTCATACTTTCGCTAAAGATTAACTAGACCTAGCACTTCCTAAAAATATTAGCCACATGGATGACCCGTGCTGGATTAAGATTTATGGAATCGAAGTATTGATCGCGCTCATATGAATAAATAAACGTTCTATGTATGGTTTTCCTCGTCATATTTATCCCCGATATCCCCAATAGAATTTTCTCATACTTTCGCTAAAGATTAACTAGACCTAGCACTTCCTAAAAATATTAGCCACACGGATAACCCGTGCTGGATTAAGATTTATGGAATCGAAGTATTGATCGCGCTCATATGAATAAATAAACGTTCTATGTATGGTTTTCCTCGTCATATTTATCCCCGATATCCCCAATAAAATTTTCTCATACTTTCGCTAAAGATTAACTAGACCTAGCACTTCCTAAAAATATTAGCCACATGGATGACCCGTGCTGGATTAAGATTTATGGAATCGAAGTATTGATCGCGCTCATATGAATAAATAAACGTTCTATGTATGGTTTTCCTCGTCATATTTATCCCCGATATCCTCAATAAAATTTTCTCATACTTTCGCTAAAGATTAACTAGACCTAGCACTTCCTAAAAATATTAGCCACATGGATGACCCGTGCTGGATTAACATTTATGGAATCGAAGTATTGATCGCGCTCATATGAATAAATAAGCGTTCTATGTACGGTTTTCCTCGTCATATTTATCCCCGATATCCCCAATAAAATTTTCTCATACTTTCGCTAAAGATTAACTAGACCTAGCACTTCCTAAAAATATTAGCCACATGGATGACCCGTGCTGGATTAAGATTTATGGAATCGAAGTATTGATCGCGCTCATATGAATAAATAAACGTTCTATGTATGATTTTCCTCGTCATATTTATCCCCGATATCCCCAATAAAATTTTCTCATACTTTCGCTAAAGATTAACTAGACCTAGCACTTCCTAAAAATATTAGCCACATGGATGACCTGTGCTGGATTAAAATTTATGGAATCGAAGTATTGATCGCGCTCATATGAATAAATAAATGTTCTATGTATGGTTTTCCTCGTCATATTTATCCCCGATATCCTCAATAGAATATTCTCATACTTTCGCTAAAGATTAACTAGACCTAGCACTTCCTCAAAATAGTAGCCACATGGATGACCCGTGCTGGATTGAGATTTATGGAATCGAAGTATTGATCGCGCTCATATGAATAAATAAACGTTCTATGTATGGTTTTCCTCGTCATATTTATCCCCGATATCCCCAATAGAATTTTCTCATACTTTCACTAAAGATTAACTAGACCTAGCACTTCCTCAAAATAGTAGCCACATGGATGACCCGTGCTGGATTAAGATTTATGGAATCGAAGTATTGATCGCGCTCATATGAATAAATAAGCGTTCTATGTATGGTTTTCCTCGTCATATTTATCCCCGATATCCCCAATAAAATTTTCTCATACTTTCGCTAAAGACTAAATAGACCTAGCACTTCCTAAAAATTTAGCCACATGGATGACCCGTGCTGGATTAAGATTTATGGAATCGAAGTATTGATCGCGCTCATATGAATAAATAAACGTTCTATGTATGGTTTTCCTCGTCATATTTATCCCCGATATCCCCAATAGAATTTTCTCATACTTTCGTTAAACTTTAGCTAGACCTAGCACTTCCTCAAAATAGTAGCCACATGGATGACCCGTGCTGGATTAAGATTTATGGAATCGAAGTATTGATCGCGCTCATATGAATAAATAAACGTTCTATGTATGGTTTTCCTCGTCATATTTATCCCCGATATCCCCAATAGAATTTTCTCATACTTTCGCTAAAGATTAACTAGACCTAGCACTTCCTAAAAATAGTAGCCACATGGATGACCCGTGCTGGATTAAGATTTATGGAATCGAAGTATTGATCGCACTCATATGAATAAATAAGCGTTCTATGTATGGTTTTCCTCGTCATATTTGTCCCCGATATCCCCAATAGAATTTTCTCATACTTTCGCTAAAGATTAACTAGACCTAGCACTTCCTAAAAATAGTAGCCGCATGGATGACCCGTGCTGGATTAACATTTATGGAATCGAAGTATTGATCGCGCTCATATGAATAAATAAACGTTCTATGTATGGTTTTCCTCGTCATATTTATCCCCGATATCCCCAATAGAATTTTCTCATACTTTCGCTAAAGATTAACTAGACCTAGCACTTCCTAAAAATATTAGCCACATGGATGACCCGTGCTGGATTAAAATTTATGGAATCGAAGTATTGATCGCGCTCATATGAATAAATAAGCGTTCTATGTATGGTTTTCCTCGTCATATTTATCCCCGATATCCCCCATAAAATTTTCTCATACTTTCGCTAAAGATTAACTAGACCTAGCACTTCCTAAAAATATTAGCCACATGGATGACCCGTGCTGGATTAAGATTTATGGAATCGAAGTATTGATCGCGCTCATATGAATAAATAAACGTTCTATGTATGGTTTTCCTCGTCATATTCATCCCCGATATCCCCAATAAAATTTTCTCATACTTTCGCTAAAGATTAACTAGACCTAGCACTTCCTAAAAATATTAGCCACATGGATGACTCGTGCTGGATTAAAATTTATGGAATCGAAGTATTGATCGCGCTCATATGAATAAATAAGCGTTCTATGTATGGTTTTCCTCGTCATATTTATCCCCGATATCCCCAATAAAATTTTCTCATACTTTCGCTAAAGATTAACTAGACCTAGCACTTCCTAAAAATATTAGCCACATGGATGACCCGTGCTGGATTAAGATTTATGGAATCGAAGTATTGATCGCGCTCATATGAATAAATAAACGTTCTATGTATGGTTTTCCTCGTCATATTTATCCCCGATATCCTCAATAAAATTTTCTCATGCTTTCGCTAAAGATTAACTAGACCTAGCACTTCCTAAACATATTAGCCACATGGATGACCCGTGCTGGATTAAGATTTATGGAATCGAAGTATTGATCGCGCTCATATGAATAAATAAACGTTCTATGTATGGTTTTCCTCGTCATATTTATCCCCGATATCCTCAATAAAATTTTCTCATGCTTTCGCTAAAGATTAACTAGACCTAGCACTTCCTAAACATATTAGCCACATGGATGACCCGTGCTGGATTAAGATTTATGGAATCGAAGTATTGATCGCGCTCATATGAATAAATAAACGTTCTATGTATGGTTTTCCTCGTCATATTTATCCCCGATATCCCCAATAGAATTTTCTCATACTTTCGCTAAAGATTAACTAGACCTAGCCCTTCCTAAAAATATTAGCCACATGGATGACCCGTGCTGGATTAACATTTATGGAATCGAAGTATTGATCGCGCTCATATGAATAAATAAACGTTCTATGTATGGTTTTCCTTGTCATATTTATCCCCGATATCCCCAATAGAATTTTCTCATACTTTCGCTAAAGATTAACTAGACCTAGCACTTCCTAAAAATATTAGCCACATGGATGACCCGTGCTGGATTAACATTTATGGAATCGAAGTATTGATCGCGCTCATATGAATAAATAAATGTTCTATGTATGGTTTTCCTCGTCATATTTATCCCCGATATCCCCAATAGAATTTTCTCATACTTCCGCTAAAGATTAACTAGACCTAGCAATTCCTCAAAATATTAGCCATATGGATGACCCGTGCTGTATTAAGATTTATGGAATCGAAGTATTGATCGCGCTCATATGAATAAATAAACGTTCTATGTATGGTTTTCCTCGTCATATTTATCCCCGATATCCTCAATAGAATTTTATCATACTTTTGCTAAAGATTAACTAGACCTAGCACTTCCTAAAAATAGTAGCCACATGGATGACCCGTGCTGGATTAAGATTTATGGAATCGAAGTATTGATCGCGCTCATATGAATAAATAAACGTTCTATGTATGGTTTTCCTCGTCATATTTATCCCCGATATCCCCAATAGAATTTTCTCATACTTTCACTAAAGATTAACTAGACCTAGCACTTCCTCAAAATAGTAGCCACATGGATGACCCGTGCTGAATTAAGATTTATGGAATCGAAGTATTGATCGCGCTCATATGAATAAATAAACGTTCTATGTATGGTTTTCCTCGTCCTAAATATTTATCCCCGATATCCCAAATAGAATTTTCTCATACTTTCGCTAAAGATTAACTAGACCTAGCACTTCCTAAAAATAGTAGCCACATGGATGACCCGTGCTAGATTAAGATTTATGGAATCGAAGTATTGATCGCGCTCATATGAATAAATAAACGTTCTATGTATGGTTTTCCTCGTCATATTTATCCCCGATATCCCCAATAGAATTTTCTCATACTTTCGCTAAAGATTAACTAGACCTAGCACTTCCTAAAAATAGTAGCCACATGGATGACCCGTGCTGGATTAAGATTTATGGAATCGAAGTATTGATCGCGCTCATATGAATAAATAAACGTTCTATGAATGGTTTTCCTCGTCATATTTATCCCCGATATCCCCAATAGAATTTTCTCATACTTTCGCTAAAGATTAACTAGACCTAGCACTTCCTAAAAATATTAGCCAATGGATGACCCGTGCTGGATTAAGATTTATGGAATCGAAGTATTGATCGCGCTCATATGAATAAATAAACGTTCTATGTATGGTTTTCCTCGTCATATTTATCCCCGATATCCCCAATAGAATTTTCTCATACTTTCGCTAAAGATTAACTAGACCTAGCACTTCCTAAAAATATTAGCCACACGGATGACCCGTGCTGGATTAAGATTTATGGAATCGAAGTATTGATCGCGCTCATATGAATAAATAAACGTTCTATGTATGGTTTTCCTCGTCATATTTATCCCCGATATCCCCAATAAAATTTTCTCATACTTTCGCTAAAGATTAACTAGACCTAGCACTTCCTAAAAATATTAGCCACATGGATGACCCGTGCTGGATTAACATTTATGGAATCGAAGTATTGATCGCGCTCATATGAATAAATAAACGTTCTATGTATGGTTTTCCTCGTCATATTTATCCCCGATATCCTCAATAAAATTTTCTCATACTTTCGCTAAAGATTAACTAGACCTAGCACTTCCTAAAAATATTAGCCACATGGATGACCCGTGCTGGATTAAGATTTATGGAATCGAAGTATTGATCGCGCTCATATGAATAAATAAGCGTTCTATGTATGGATTTCCTCGTCATATTTATCCCCGATATCCCCAATAAAATTTTCTCATACTTTCGCTAAAGATTAACTAGACCTAGCACTTCCTAAAAATATTAGCCACATGGATGACCCGTGCTGGATTAAGATTTATGGAATCGAAGTATTGATCGCGCTCATATGAATAAATAAACGTTCTATGTATGGTTTTCCTCGTCATATTTATCCCCGATATCCCCAATAAAATTTTCTCATACTTTCGCTAAAGATTAACTAGACCTAGCACTTCCTAAAAATATTAGCCACATGGATGACCTGTGCTGGATTAAGATTTATGGAATCGAAGTATTGATCGCGCTCATATGAATAAATAAATGTTCTATGTATGGTTTTCCTCGTCATATTTATCCCCGATATCCTCAATAGAATTTTCTCATACTTTCGCTAAAGATTAACTAGACCTAGCACTTCCTCAAAATAGTAGCCACATGGATGACCCGTGCTGGATTGAGATTTATGGAATCGAAGTATTGATCGCGCTCATATGAATAAATAAACATTCTATGTATGGTTTTCCTCGTCATATTTATCCCCGATATCCCCAATAGAATTTTCTCATACTTTCACTAAAGATTAACTAGACCTAGCACTTCCTCAAAATAGTAACCACATGGATGACCCGTGCTGGATTAAGATTTATGGAATCGAAGTATTGATCGCGCTCATATGAATAAATAAGCGTTCTATGTATGGTTTTCCTCGTCATATTTATCCCCTATATCCCCAATAAAATTTTCTCATACTTTCGCTAAAGATTAAATAGACCTAGCACTTCCTAAAAATATTAGCCACATGGATGACCCGTGCTGGATTAAGATTTATGGAATCGAAGTATTGATCGCGTTCATATGAATAAATAAACGTTCTATGTATGGTTTTCCTCGTCATATTTATCCCCGATATCCCCAATAAAATTTTCTCATACTTTCGCTAAAGATTAACTAGACCTAGCACTTCCTAAAAATATTAGCCACATGGATGACCCGTGCTGGATTAAGATTTATGGAATCGAAGTATTGATCGCGCTCATATGAATAAATAAACGTTCTATGTATGGTTTTCCTCGTCATATTTATCCCCGATATCCTCAATAAAAATTTCTCATACTTTCACTAAAGATTAACTAGACCTAGCACTTCCTAAAAATATTAGCCACATGGATGACCCGTGCTGGATTAAGATTTATGGAATCGAAGTATTGATCGCGCTCATATGAATAAATAAACGTTCTATGTATGGTTTTCCCCGTCATATTTATCCCCGATATCCCCAATAAAATTTTCTCATACTTTCGCTAAAGATTAACTAGACCTAGCACTTCCTAAAAATATTAGCCACATGGATGACCCGTGCTGGATTAAGATTTATGGAATCGAAGTATTGATCGCGCTCATATGAATAAATAAGCGTTCTATGTATGGTTTTCCTCGTCATATTTATCCCCGATATCCCCAATAAAATTTTCTCATACTTTCGCTAAAAATTAAATAGATCTAGCACTTCCTAAAAATATTAGCCACATGGATGACCCGTGCTGGATTAAGATTTATGGAATCGAAGTATTGATCGCGCTCATATGAATAAATAAACGTTCTATGCATGGTTTTCCTCGTCATATTTATCCCCGATATCCCCAATAAAATTTTCTCATACTTTCGCTAAAGATTAACTAGACCTAGCACTTCCTAAAAATATTAGCCACATGGATGACCCGTGCTGGATTAAGATTTATGGAATCGAAGTATTGATCGCGCTCATATGAATAAATAAACGTTCTATGTATGGTTTTCCTCGTCATATTTATCCCCGATATCCTCAATAAAATTTTCTCATACTTTCGCTAAAGATTAACTAGACCTAGCACTTCCTAAAAATATTAGCCACATGGATGACCCGTGCTGGATTAAGATTTATGGAATCGAAGTATTGATCGCGCTCATATGAATAAATAAACGTTCTATGTATGGTTTTCCTCGTCATATTTATCCCCGATATCCCCAATAAAATTTTCTCATACTTTCGCTAAAGATTAACTAGACCTAGCACTTCCTAAAAATATTAGCCACATGGATGACCCGTGCTGGATTAAGATTTATGGAATCGAAGTATTGATCGCGCTCATATGAATAAATAAACGTTCTATGTATGGTTTTCCTCGTCATATTTATCCCCGATATCCTCAATAAAATTTTCTCATACTTTCGCTAAAGATTAACTAGACCTAGCACTTCCTAAAAATATTAGCCACATGGATGACCCGTGCTGGATTAAGATTTATGGAATCGAAGTATTGATCGCGCTCATATGAATAAATAAGCGTTCTATGTATGGTTTTCCTCGTCACATTTATCCCCGATATCCCCAATAAAATTTTCTCATACTTTCGCTAAAGATTAACTAGACCTAGCACTTCCTAAAAATATTAGCCACATGGATGACCCGTGCTGGATTAAGATTTATGGAATCGAAGTATTGATCGCGCTCATATGAATAAATAAACGTTCTATGTATGGTTTTCCTCGTCATATTTATCCCCGATATCCCCAATAAAATTTTCTCATACTTTCGCTAAAGATTAACTAGACCTAGCACTTCCTAAAAATATTAGCCACATGGATGACCTGTGCTGGATTAAGATTTATGGAATCGAAGTATTGATCGCGCTCATATGAATAAATAAACATTCTATGTATGGTTTTCCTCGTCATATTTATCCCCGATATTCCCAATAGAATTTTCTCATACTTTCACTAAAGATTAACTAGATCTAGCACTTCCTCAAAATAGTAGCCACATGGATGACCCGTGCTGGATTAAGATTTATGGAATCGAAGTATTGATCGCGCTCATATGAATAAATAAGCGTTCTATGTATGGTTTTCCTCGTCATATTTATCCCCGATATCCCCAATAAAATTTTCTCATACTTTCGCTAAAGATTAAATAGACCTAGCACTTCCTAAAAATATTAGCCACATGGATGACCCGTGCTGGATTAAGATTTATGGAATCGAAGTATTGATCGCGTTCATATGAATAAATAAACGTTCTATGTATGGTTTTCCTCGTCATATTTATCCCCGATATCCCCAATAAAATTTTCTCATACTTTCGCTAAAGATTAACTAGACCTAGCACTTCCTCAAAATAGTAGCCACATGGATGACCCGTGCTGGATTAAGATTTATGGAATCGAAGTATTGATCGCGCTCATATGAATAAATAAACGTTCTATGTATGGTTTTCCTCGTCATATTTATCCCCGATATCCCCAATAAAAATTTCTCATACTTTCACTAAAGATTAACTAGACCTAGCACTTCCTAAAAATATTAGCCACATGGATGACCCGTGCTGGATTAAGATTTATGGAATCGAAGTATCGATCGCGCTCAAATGAATAAATAAACGTTCTATGTATGGTTTTCCTCGTCATATTTATCCCCGATATCCTCAATAAAATTTTCTCATACTTTCGCTAAAGATTAACTAGACCTAGCACTTCCTAAAAATATTAGCCACATGGATGACCCGTGCTGGATTAAGATTTATGGAATCGAAGTATTGATCGCGCTCATATGAATAAATAAGCGTTCTATGTATGGTTTTCCTCGTCATATTTATCCCCGATATCCCCAATAAAATTTTCTCATACTTTCGCTAAAAATTAAATAGACCTAGCACTTCCTAGAAATATTAGCCACATGGATGACCCGTGCTGGATTAAGATTTATGGAATCGAAGTATTGATCGCGCTCATATGAATAAATAAACGTTCTATGTATGGTTTTCCTCGTCATATTTATCCCCGATATCCCCAATAAAATTTTCTCATACTTTCGCTAAAGATTAACTAGACCTAGCACTTCCTAAAAATATTAGCCACATGGATGACCCGTGCTGGATTAAGATTTATGGAATCGAAGTATTGATCGCGCTCATATGAATAAATAAACGTTCTATGTATGGTTTTCCTCGTCATATTTATCCCCGATATCCCCAATAAAAATTTCTCATACTTTCGCTAAAGATTAACTAGACCTAGCACTTCCTAAAAATATTAGCCACATGGATGACCCGTGCTGGATTAAGATTTATGGAATCGAAGTATTGATCGCGCTCATATGAATAAATAAACGTTCTATGTATGGTTTTCCTCGTCATATTTATCCCCGATATCCTCAATAAAATTTTCTCATACTTTCGCTAAAGATTAACTAGACCTAGCACTTTCTAAAAATATTAGCCACATGGATGACCCGTGCTGGATTAAGATTTATGGAATCGAAGTATTGATCGCGCTCATATGAATAAATAAGCGTTCTATGTATGGTTTTCCTCGTCATATTTATCCCCGATATCCCCAATAGAATTTTCTCATACTTTCGCTAAAGATTAAATAGACCTAGCACTTCCTAAAAATATTAGCCACATGGATGACCCGTGCTGGATTAAGATTTATGGAATCGAAGTATTGATCGCGCTCATATGAATAAATAAACGTTTTATGTATGGTTTTCCTCGTCATATTTATCCCCGATATCCTCAATAAAATTTTCTCATACTTTCGCTAAAGATTAACTAGACCTAGCACTTCCTGAAAATATTAGCCACATGGATGACCCGTGCTGGATTAAGATTTATGGAATCGAAGTATTGATCGCGCTCATATGAATAAATAAGCGTTCTATGTATGGTTTTCCTCGTCATATTTATCCCCGATATCCCCAATAAAATTTTCTCATACTTTCGCTAAAGATTAACTAGACCTAGCACTTCCTAAAAATAGTAGCCACATGGATGACCCGTGCTGGATTAAGATTTATGGAATCGAAGTATTGATCGCGCTCATATGAATAAATAAGCGTTCTATGTATGGTTTTCCTCGTCATATTTATCCCCGATATCCCCAATAGAATTTTCTCATACTTTCGCTAAAGATTAACTAGACCTAGCACTTCATAAAAATAATAGCCATATGGATGACCCGTGCTGGATTAAGATTTATGGAATCGAAGTATTGATCGCGCTCATATGAATAAATAAACATTCTATGTATGGTTTTCCTCGTCATATTGATCCCCGATATCCCCAATAGAATTTTCTCATACTTTCGCTAAAGATTAACTAGACCTAGCACTTCCTAAAAATATTAGCCATATGGATGACCCGTGCTGGATTAAGATTTATGGAATCGAAGTATTGATCGCGCTCATATGAATAAATAAACGTTCTATGTATGGTTTTCCTCGTCATATTTATCCCCGATATCCCCAATAAAATTTTCTCATACTTTCGCTAAAGATTAACTAGACCTAGCACTTCGTAAAAATATTAGCCACATGGATGACCCGTGCTGGATTAAGATTTATGGAATCGAAGTATTGATCGCGCTCATATGAATAAATAAACGTTCTATGTATGGTTTTCCTCGTCATATTTATCCACGATATCCCCAATAAAATTTTCTCATACTTTCGCTAAAGATTAACTAGACCTAGCACTTCCTAAAAATATTAGCCACATGGATGACCCGTGCTGGATTAATATTTATGGAATCGAAGTATTGACAGCGCTCATATGAATAAATAAACGTTCTATGTATGGTTTTCCTCGTCATATTTATCCCCGATATCCTCAATAGAATTTTCTCATACTTTCGCTAAAGATTAACTAGACCTAGCACTTCCTAAAAATAGTAGCCACATGGATGACCCGTGCTGGATTGAGATTTATGGAATCGAAGTATTGATCGCGCTCATATGAATAAATAAACATTCTATGTATGGTTTTCCTCGTCATATTTATCCCCGATATCTCCAATAAAATTTTCTCGTACTTTCGCTAAAGATTAACTAGACCTAGCACTTCCTAAAAATATTAGCCACATGGATGACCCGTGCTGGATTAAGATTTATGGAATCGAAGTATTGATCGCGCTCATATGAATAAATAAACGTTCTATGTATGGTTTTCCTCGTCATATTTATCCCCGATATCCCCAATAGAATTTTCTCATACTTTTGCTAAAGATTAACTAGACCTAGCACTTCATAAAAATAGTAGCCACATGGATGACCCGTGCTGGATTAAGATTTATGGAATCGAAGTATTGATCGCGCTCATATGAATAAATAAACGTTCTATGTATGGTTTTCCTCGTCATATTTATCCCCGATATCCCCAATAGAATTTTCTCATACTTTCGCTAAAGATTAACTAGACCTAGCACTTCCTAAAAATAGTAGCCACATGGATGACCCGTGCTGGATTAACATTTATGGAATCGAAGTATTGATCGCGCTCATATGAATAAATAAACGTTCTATGTATGGTTTTCCTCGTCATATTTATCCCCGATATCCCCAATAGAATTTTCTCATACTTTCGCTAAAGATTAACTAGACCTAGCACTTCATAAAAATAATAGCCATATGGATGACCCGTGCTGGATTAAGATTTATGGAATCGAAGTATTGATCGCGCTCATATGAATAAATAAACGTTCAATGTATGGTTTTCCTCGTCATATTTATCCCCGATATCCCCAATAGAATTTTCTCATACTTTCGCTAAAGATTAACTAGACCTAGCACTTATTAAAAATATTAGCCACATGGATGACCCGTGCTGGATTAAGATTTATGGAATCGAAGTATTGATCGCGCTCATATGAATAAATAAGCGTTCTATGTATGGTTTTCCTCGTCATATTTATCCCCGATATCCCCAATAAAATTTTCTCATACTTTCGCTAAAGATTAACTAGACCTAGCACTTCCTAAAAATATTAGCCACATGGATGACCCGTGCTGGATTAAGATTTATGGAATCGAAGTATTGATCGCGCTCATATGAATAAATAAACGTTCTATGTATGGTTTTCCTCGTCATATTTATCCCCGATATCCCCAATAAAATTTTCTCATACTTTCGCTAAAGATTAACTAGACCTAGCACTTCCTAAAAATAGTAGCCACATGGATGACCCGTGCTGGATTAAGATTTATGGAATCGAAGTATTGATCGCGCTCATATGAATAAATAAACGTTCTATGTATGGTTTTCCTCGTCATATTTATCCCCGATATCCCCAATAGAATTTTCTCATACTTTCGCTAAAGATTAACTAGACCTAGCACTTCATAAAAATAATAGCCATATGGATGACCCGTGCTGGATTAAGATTTATGGAATCGAAGTATTGATCGCGCTCATATGAATAAATAAACGTTTTATGTATGGTTTTCCTCGTCATATTTATCCCCGATATCCCCAATAGAATTTTCTCATACTTTCGCTAAAGATTAACTAGACCTAGCACTTCCTAAAAATATTAGCCACATGGATGACCCGTGCTGGATTAAGATTTATGGAATCGAAGTATTGATCGCGTTCATATGAATAAATAAACGTTCTATGTATGGTTTTCCTCGTCATATTTATCCCCGATATCCCCAATAAAATTTTCTCATACTTTCGCTAAAGATTAACTAGACCTAGCACTTCCTAAAAATATTAGCCACATGGATGACCCGTGCTGGATTAAGATTTATGGAATCGAAGTATTGATCGCGCTCATATGAATAAATAAACGTTTTATGTATGGTTTTCCTCGTCATATTTATCCCCGATATCCTCAATAAAATTTTCTCATACTTTCGCTAAAGATTAACTAGACCTAGCACTTCCTAAAAATATTAGCCACATGGATGACCCGTGCTGGATTAAGATTTATGGAATCGAAGTATTGATCGCGCTCATATGAATAAATAAACGTTCTATGTATGGTTTTCCTCGTCATATTTATCCCCGATATCCTCAATAAAATTTTCTCATACTTTCGCTAAAGATTAACTAGACCTAGCACTTCCTAAAAATATTAGCCACATGGATGACCCGTGCTGGATTAAGATTTATGGAATCGAAGTATTGATCGCGCTCATATGAATAAATAAGCGTTCTATGTATGGTTTTCCTCGTCATATCTATCCCCGATATCCCCAATAAAATTTTCTCATACTTTCGCTAAAGATTAAATAGACCTAGCACTTCCTAAAAATATTAGCCACATGGATGACCCGTGCTGGATTAAGATTTATGGAATCGAAGTATTGATCGCGCTCATATGAATAAATAAACGTTTTATGTATGGTTTTCCTCGTCATATTTATCCCCGATATCCTCAATAAAATTTTCTCATACTTTCGCTAAAGATTAACTAGACCTAGCACTTCCTGAAAATATTAGCCACATGGATGACCCGTGCTGGATTAAGATTTATGGAATCGAAGTATTGATCGCGCTCATATGAATAAATAAGCGTTCTATGTATGGTTTTCCTCGTCATATTTATCCCCGATATCCCCAATAAAATTTTCTCATACTTTCGCTAAAGATTAACTAGACCTAGCACTTCCTAAAAATAGTAGCCACATGGATGACCCGTGCTGGATTAAGATTTATGGAATCGAAGTATTGATCGCGCTCATATGAATAAATAAGCGTTCTATGTATGGTTTTCCTCGTCATATTTATCCCCGATATCCCCAATAGAATTTTCTCATACTTTCGCTAAAGATTAACTAGACCTAGCACTTCCTAAAAATAGTAGCCACATGGATGACCCGTGCTGGATTAAGATTTATGGAATCGAAGTATTGATCGCGCTCATATGAATAAATAAGCGTTCTATGTATGGTTTTCCTCGTCATATTTATCCCCGATATCCCCAATAGAATTTTCTCATACTTTCGCTAAAGATTAACTAGACCTAGCACTTCATAAAAATAATAGCCATATGGATGACCCGTGCTGGATTAAGATTTATGGAATCGAAGTATTGATCGCGCTCATATGAATAAATAAACGTTCTATGTATGGTTTTCCTCGTCATATTGATCCCCGATATCCCCAATAGAATTTTCTCATACTTTCGCTAAAGATTAACTAGACCTAGCACTTCCTAAAAATAGTAGCCACATGGATGACCCGTGCTGGATTGAGATTTATGGAATCGAAGTATTGATCGCGCTCATATGAATAAATAAACATTCTATGTATGGTTTTCCTCGTCATATTTATCCCCGATATCCCCAATAAAATTTTCTCGTACTTTCGCTAAAGATTAACTAGACCTAGCACTTCCTAAAAATATTAGCCACATGGATGACCCGTGCTGGATTAAGATTTATGGAATCGAAGTATTGATCGCGCTCATATGAATAAATAAACGTTCTATGTATGGTTTTCCTCGTCATATTTATCCCCGATATCCCCAATAGAATTTTCTCATACTTTTGCTAAAGATTAACTAGACCTAGCACTTCCTAAAAATAGTAGCCACATGGATGACCCGTGCTGGATTAAGATTTATGGAATCGAAGTATTGATCGCGCTCATATGAATAAATAAACGTTCTATGTATGGTTTTCCTCGTCATATTTATCCCCGATATCCCCAATAGAATTTTCTCATACTTTCGCTAAAGATTAACTAGACCTAGCACTTCCTAAAAATAGTAGCCACATGGATGACCCGTGCTGGATTAAGATTTATGGAATCGAAGTATTGATCGCGCTCATATGAATAAATAAACGTTCTATGTATGGTTTTCCTCGTCATATTTATCCCCGATATCCCCAATAGAATTTTCTCATACTTTCGCTAAAGATTAACTAGACCTAGCACTTCATAAAAATAATAGCCATATGGATGACCCGTGCTGGATTAAGATTTATGGAATCGAAGTATTGATCGCGCTCATATGAATAAATAAACGTTCAATGTATGGTTTTCCTCGTCATATTTATCCCCGATATCCCCAATAGAATTTTCTCATACTTTCGCTAAAGATTAACTAGACCTAGCACTTATTAAAAATATTAGCCACATGGATGACCCGTGCTGGATTAAGATTTATGGAATCGAAGTATTGATCGCGCTCATATGAATAAATAAGCGTTCTATGTATGGTTTTCCTCGTCATATTTATCCCCGATATCCCCAATAAAATGTTCTCATACTTTCGCTAAAGATTAACTAGACCTAGCACTTCCTAAAAATATTAGCCACATGGATGACCCGTGCTGGATTAAGATTTATGGAATCGAAGTATTGATCGCGCTCATATGAATAAATAAACGTTCTATGTATGGTTTTCCTCGTCATATTTATCCCCGATATCCCCAATAAAATTTTCTCATACTTTCGCTAAAGATTAACTAGACCTAGCACTTCCTAAAAATAGTAGCCACATGGATGACCCGTGCTGGATTAAGATTTATGGAATCGAAGTATTGATCGCGCTCATATGAATAAATAAACGTTCTATGTATGGTTTTCCTCGTCATATTTATCCCCGATATCCCCAATAGAATTTTCTCATACTTTCGCTAAAGATTAACCAGACCTAGCACTTCATAAAAATAATAGCCATATGGATGACCCGTGCTGGATTAAGATTTATGGAATCGAAGTATTGATCGCGCTCATATGAATAAATAAACGTTTTATGTATGGTTTTCCTCGTCATATTTATCCCCGATATCCCCAATAGGATTTTCTCATACTTTCGCTAAAGATTAACTAGACCTAGCACTTCCTAAAAATATTAGCCACATGGATGACCCGTGCTGGATTAAGATTTATGGAATCGAAGTATTGATCGCGCTCATATGAATAAATAAACGTTCTATGTATGGTTTTCCTCGTCATATTTATCCCCGATATCCCCAATAAAATTTTCTCATACTTTCGCTAAAGATTAACTAGACCTAGCACTTCCTAAAAATATTAGCCACATGGATGACCCGTGCTGGATTAAGATTTATGGAATCGAAGTATTGATCGCGCTCATATGAATAAATAAACGTTTTATGTATGGTTTTCCTCGTCATATTTATCCCCGATATCCTCAATAAAATTTTCTCATACTTTCGCTAAAGATTAACTAGACCTAGCACTTCCTAAAAAGATTAGCCACATGGATGACCCGTGCTGGATTAAGATTTATGGAATCGAAGTATTGATCGCGCTCATATGAATAAATAAGCGTTCTATGTATGGTTTTCCTCGTCATATTTATCCCCGATATCCCCAATAAAATTTTCTCATACTTTCGCTAAAGATTAACTAGACTTCCTAAAAATAGTAGCCACATGGATGACCCGTGCTGGATTAAGATTTATGGAATCGAAGTATTGATCGCGCTCATATGAATAAATAAACGTTCTATGTATGGTTTTCCTCGTCATATTTATCCCCGATATCCTCAATAAAATTTTCTCATACTTTCGCTAAAGATTAACTAGACCTAGCACTTCCTAAAAATATTAGCCACATGGATGACCCGTGCTGGATTAAGATTTATGGAATCGAAGTATTAATCGCGCTCATATGAATAAATAAACGTTCTATGTATGGTTTTCCTCGTCATATTTATCCCCGATATCCCCAATAGAATTTTCTCATACTTTCGCTAAAGATTAACTAGACCTAGCACTTCCTAAAAATATTAGCCACATGGATGACCCGTGCTGGATTAAGATTTATGGAATCGAAGTATTGATCGCGCTCATATGAATAAATAAACGTTCTATGTATGGTTTTCCTCGTCATGTTTATCCCCGATATCCTCAATAGAATTTTCTCATACTTTCGCTAAACTTTAACTAGACCTAGCACTTCCTCAAAATAGTAGCCACATGGATGACCCGTGCTGGATTAAGATTTATGGAATCGAAGTATTAATCGCGCTCATATGAATAAATAAACGTTCTATGTATGGTTTTCCTCGTCATATTTATCCCCGATATCTCCAATAGAATTTTCTCATACTTTCGCTAAAGATTAACTAGACCTAGCACTTCCTAAAAATAGTAGCCACATGGATGACCCGTGCTGGATTAAGATTTATGGAATCGAAGTATTGATCGCGCTCATATGAATAAATAAACGTTCTATGTATGGTTTTCCTCGTCATATTTATCCCCGATATCCCCAATAGAATTTTCTCATACTTTCGCTAAAGATTAACTAGACCTAGCACTTCCTAAAAATAGTAGCCACATGGATGACCCGTGCTGGATTAAGATTTATGGAATCGAAGTATTGATCGCGCTCATATGAATAAATAAACGTTCTATGTATGGTTTTCCTCGTCATATTTATCCCCGATATCCCCAATAGAATTTTCTCATTCTTTCGCTAAAGATTAACTAGACCTAGCACTTCATAAAAATAGTAGCCATATGGATGACCCGTGCTGGATTAAGATTTATGGAATCGAAGTATTGATCGCGCTCATATGAATAAATAAACGTTTTATGTATGGTTTTCCTCGTCATATTTATCCCCGATATCCCCAATAGAATTTTCTCATACTTTCACTATAGATTAACTAGACCTAGCACTTCCTAAAAATATTAGCCACATGGATGACCCGTGCTGGATTAACATTTATGGAATCGAAGTATTGATCGCGCTCATATGAATAAATAAACGTTCTATGTATGGTTTTCCTCGTCATATTTATCCCCGATATCCCCAATAAAAATTTCTCATACTTTCGCTAAAGATTAACTAGACCTAGCACTTCCTAAAAATATTAGCCACATGGATGACCCGTGCTGGATTAAGATTTATGGAATCGAAGTATTGATCGCGCTCATATGAATAAATAAACGTTCTATGTATGGTTTTCCTCGTCATATTTTTCCCCGATATCCTCAATAAAATTTTCTCATACTTTCGCTAAAGATTAACTAGACCTAGCACTTCCTAAAAATATTAGCCACATGGATGACCCGTGCTGGATTAAGATTTATGGAATCGAAGTATTGATCGCGCTCATATGAATAAATAAACGTTCTATGTATGGTTTTCCTCGTCATATTTATCCCCGATATCCCCAATAAAATTTTCTCATACTTTCGCTAAAGATTAAATAGACCTAGCACTTCCTAAAAATATTAGCCACATGGATGACCCGTGCTGGATTAAGATTTATGGAATCGAAGTATTGATCGCGCTCATATGAATAAATAAACGTTTTATGTATGGTTTTCCTCGTCATATTTATCCCCGATATCCTCAATAAAATTTTCTCATACTTTCGCTAAAGATTAACTAGACCTAGCACTTCCTAAAAATATTAGCCACATGGATGACCCGTGCTGGATTAAGATTTATGGAATCGAAGTATTGATCGCGCTCATATGAATAAATAAGCGTTCTATGTATGGTTTTCCTCGTCATATTTATCCCCGATATCCCCAATAAAATTTTCTCATACTTTCGCTAAAGATTAACTAGACCTAGCACTTCCTAAAAATAGTAGCCACATGGATGACCCGTGCTGGATTAAGATTTATGGAATCGAAGTATTGATCGCGCTCATATGAATAAATAAACGTTCTATGTATGGTTTTCCTCGTCATATTTATCCCCGATATCCTCAATAAAATTTTCTCATACTTTCGCTAAAGATTAACTAGACCTAGCACTTCCTAAAAATATTAGCCACATGGATGACCCGTGCTGGATTAAGATTTATGGAATCGAAATATTGATCGCGCTCATATGAATAAATACGCGTTCTATGTATGGTTTTCCTCGTCATATTTATCCCCGATATCCCCAATAGAATTTTCTCATACTTTCGCTAAAGATTAACTAGACCTAGCACTTCATAAAAATAATAGCCATATGGATGACCCGTGCTGGATTAAGATTTATGGAATCGAAGTATTGATCGCGCTCATATGAATAAATAAACGTTCTATGTATGGTTTTCCTCGTCATATTTATCCCCGATATCCCCAATAGAATTTTCTCATACTTTCGCTAAAGATTAACTAGACCTAGCACTTCCTAAAAATATTAGCCACATGGATGACCCGTGCTGGATTAAGATTTATGGAATCGAAGTATTGATCGCGCTCATATGAATAAATAAACGTTCTATGTATGGTTTTCCTCGTCATATTTATCCCCGATATCCCCAATAGAATTTTCTCATACTTTCACTAAAGATTAACTAGACCTAGCACTTCCTCAAAATAGTAGCCACATGGATGACCCGTGCTGGATTAAGATTTATGGAATCGAAGTATTAATCGCGCTCATATGAATAAATAAACGTTCTATGTATGGTTTTCCTCGTCATATTTATCCCCGATATCTCCAATAGAATTTTCTCATACTTTCGCTAAAGATTAACTAGACCTAGCACTTCCTAAAAATAGTAGCCACATGGATGACCCGTGCTGGATTAAGATTTATGGAATCGAAGTATTGATCGCGCTCATATGAATAAATACGCGTTCTATGTATGGTTTTCCTCGTCATATTTATCCCCGATATCCCCAATAGAATTTTCTCATACTTTCGCTAAAGATTAACTAGACCTAGCACTTCATAAAAATAATAGCCATATGGATGACCCGTGCTGGATTAAGATTTATGGAATCGAAGTATTGATCGCGCTCATATGAATAAATAAACGTTTTATGTACGGTTTTCCTCGTCATATTTATCCCCGATATCCCCAATAGAATTTTCTCATACTTTCTCTAAAGATTAACTAGACCTAGCACTTCCTAAAAATATTAGCCACATGGATGACCCGTGCTGGATTAAGATTTATGGAATCGAAGTATTGATCGCGCTCATATGAATAAATAAACGTTCTATGTATGGTTTTCCTCGTCATATTTATCCCCGATATCCCCAATAGAATTTTCTCATACTTTCACTAAAGATTAACTAGACCTAGCACTTCCTCAAAATAGTAGCCACATGGATGACCCGTGCTGGATTAAGATTTATGGAATCGAAGTATTAATCGCGCTCATATGAATAAATAAACGTTCTATGTATGGTTTTCCTCGTCATATTTATCCCCGATATCTCCAATAGAATTTTCTCATACTTTCGCTAAAGATTAACTAGACCTAGCACTTCCTAAAAATAGTAGCCACATGGATGACCCGTGCTGGATTAAGATTTATGGAATCGAAGTATTGATCGCGCTCATATGAATAAATAAACGTTCTATGTATGGTTTTCCTCGTCATATTTATCCCCGATATCCCCAATAGAATTTTCTCATACTTTCGCTAAAGATTAACTAGACCTAGCACTTCCTAAAAATAGTAGCCACATGGATGACCCGTGCTGGATTAAAATTTATGGAATCGAAGTATTGATCGCGCTCATATGAATAAATAAACGTTCTATGTATGGTTTTCCTCGTCATATTTATCCCCGATATCCCCAATAGAATTTTCTCATTCTTTCGCTAAAGATTAACTAGACCTAGCACTTCATAAAAATAGTAGCCATATGGATGACCCGTGCTGGATTAAGATTTATGGAATCGAAGTATTGATCGCGCTCATATGAATAAATAAACGTTTTATGTATGGTTTTCCTCGTCATATTTATCCCCGATATCCCCAATAGAATTTTCTCATACTTTCACTATAGATTAACTAGACCTAGCACTTCCTAAAAATATTAGCCACATGGATGACCCGTGCTGGATTAACATTTATGGAATCGAAGTATTGATCGCGCTCATATGAATAAATAAACGTTCTATGTATGGTTTTCCTCGTCATATTTATCCCCGATATCCCCAATAAAAATTTCTCATACTTTCGCTAAAGATTAACTAGACCTAGCACTTCCTAGAAATATTAGCCACATGGATGACCCGTGCTGGATTAAGATTTATGGAATCGAAGTATTGATCGCGCTCATATGAATAAATAAACGTTCTATGTATGGTTTTCCTCGTCATATTTTTCCCCGATATCCTCAATAAAATTTTCTCATACTTTCGCTAAAGATTAACTAGACCTAGCACTTCCTAAAAATATTAGCCACATGGATGACCCGTGCTGGATTAAGATTTATGGAATCGAAGTATTGATCGCGCTCATATGAATAAATAAACGTTCTATGTATGGTTTTCCTCGTCATATTTATCCCCGATATCCCCAATAAAATTTTCTCATACTTTCGCTAAAGATTAAATAGACCTAGCACTTCCTAAAAATATTAGCCACATGGATGACCCGTGCTGGATTAAGATTTATGGAATCGAAGTATTGATCGCGCTCATATGAATAAATAAACGTTTTATGTATGGTTTTCCTCGTCATATTTATCCACGATATCCTCAATAAAATTTTCTCATACTTTCGCTAAAGATTAACTAGACCTAGCACTTCCTAAAAATATTAGCCACATGGATGACCCGTGCTGGATTAAGATTTATGGAATCGAAGTATTGATCGCGCTCATATGAATAAATAAGCGTTCTATGTATGGTTTTCCTCGTCATATTTATCCCCGATATCCCCAATAAAATTTTCTCATACTTTCGCTAAAGATTAACTAGACCTAGCACTTCCTAAAAATAGTAGCCACATGGATGACCCGTGCTGGATTAAGATTTATGGAATCGAAGTATTGATCGCGCTCATATGAATAAATAAACGTTCTATGTATGGTTTTCCTCGTCATATTTATCCCCGATATCCCCAATAAAATTTTCTCATACTTTCGCTAAAGATTAACTAGACCTAGCACTTCCTAAAAATAGTAGCCACATGGATGACCCGTGCTGGATTAAGATTTATGGAATCGAAGTATTGATCGCGCTCATATGAATAAATAAACGTTCTATGTATGGTTTTCCTCGTCATATTTATCCCCGATATCCTCAATAGAATTTTCTCATACTTTCGCTAAAGATTAACTAGACCTAGCACTTCCTAAAAATATTAGCCACATGGATGACCCGTGCTGGATTAAGATTTATGGAATCGAAGTATTGATCGCGCTCATATGAATAAATAAACGTTCTATGTATGGTTTTCCTCGTCATATTTATCCCCGATATCCTCAATAGAATTTTCTCATACTTTCGCTAAAGATTAACTAGACCTAGCACTTCCTCAAAATGATAGCCACATGGATGACCCGTGCTGGATTAAGATTTATGGAATCGAAGTATTGATCGCGCTCATATGAATAAATAAACATTCTATGTATGGTTTTCCTCGTCATATTTATCCCCGATATCCCCAATAAAATGTTCTCATACTTTCGCTAAAGATTAACTAGACCTAGCACTTCCTAAAAATAGTAGCCATATGGATGACCCGTGCTGGATTAATATTTATGGAATCGAAGTATTGACAGCGCTCATATGAATAAATAAGCGTTCTATGTATGGTTTTCCTCGTCATATTTATCCCCGATATCCCCAATAAAATTTTCTCATACTTTCGCTAAAAATTAACTAGACCTAGCACTTCCTAAAAATAGTAGCCACATGGATGACCCGTGCTGGATTAAGATTTATGGAATCGAAGTATTGATCACGCTC
This sequence comes from Nephrotoma guestfalica, assembly GCA_963691935.1. Classification (NCBI taxonomy): domain Eukaryota; kingdom Metazoa; phylum Arthropoda; class Insecta; order Diptera; family Tipulidae; genus Nephrotoma; species Nephrotoma guestfalica. Next base: position 3,986,148 of record OY829916.1, on the reverse strand, counting down.
ATATGAATAAATAAACGTTCTATGTATGGTTTTCCTCGTCATATTTATCCCCGATATCCTCAATAAAATTTTCTCATACTTTCGCTAAAGATTAACTAGACCTAGCACTTCCTAAAAATATTAGCCACATGGATGACCCGTGCTGGATTAAGATTTATGGAATCGAAATATTGATCGCGCTCATATGAATAAATACGCGTTCTATGTATGGTTTTCCTCGTCATATTTATCCCCGATATCCCCAATAGAATTTTCTCATACTTTCGCTAAAGATTAACTAGACCTAGCACTTCATAAAAATAATAGCCATATGGATGACCCGTGCTGGATTAAGATTTATGGAATCGAAGTATTGATCGCGCTCATATGAATAAATAAACGTTTTATGTATGGTTTTCCTCGTCATATTTATCCCCGATATCCCCAATAGAATTTTCTCATACTTTCGCTAAAGATTAACTAGACCTAGCACTTCCTAAAAATATTAGCCACATGGATGACCCGTGCTGGATTAAGATTTATGGAATCGAAGTATTGATCGCGCTCATATGAATAAATAAACGTTTTATGTATGGTTTTCCTCGTCATATTTATCCCCGATATCCTCAATAGAATTTTCTCATACTTTCGCTAAAGATTAACTAGACCTAGCACTTCCTAAAAATAGTAGCCACATGGATGACCCGTGCTGGATTAAGATTTATGGAATCGAACTATTGATCGCGCTCATATGAATAAATAAACGTTCTATGTATGGTTTTCCTCGTCATATTTATCCCCGATATCTCCAATAGAATTTTCTCATACTTTCGCTAAAGATTAACTAGACCTAGCACTTCCTAAAAATAGTAGCCATATGGATGACCCGTGCTGGATTAAGATTTATGGAATCGAACTATTGATCGCGCTCATATGAATAAATAAACGTTTTATGTATGGTTTTCCTCGTCATATTTATCCCCGATATCCCCAATAAAATTTTCTCATACTTTCGCTAAAGATTAACTAGACCTAGCACTTCCTAAAAATATTAGCCACAAGGATGACCCGTGCTGGATTAACATTTATGGAATCGAAGTATTGATCGCGCTTATATGAATAAATAAACGTTCTATGTATGGTTTTCCTCGTCATAAAGATTAACTAGACCTAGCACTTCCTAAAAATATTAGCCACATGGATGACCCGTGCTGGATTAAGATTTATGGAATCGAAGTATTGATCGCGCTCATATGAATAAATAAACGTTCTATGTATGGTTTTCCTCATCATATTTATCCCCGATATCCTCAATAGAATTTTCTCATACTTTCGCTAAAGATTAAATAGACCTAGCACTTCCTCAAAATAGTAGCCACATGGATGACCCGTGCTGGATTAAGATTTATGGAATCGAAGTATTAATCGCGCTCATATGAATAAATAAACGTTCTATGTATGGTTTTCCTCGTCATATTTATCCCCGATATCCCCAATAGAATTTTCTCATACTTTCGCTAAAGATTAACTGGACCTAGCACTTCCTAAAAATAGTAGCCACATGGATGACCCGTGCTGGATTAAGATTTATGGAATCGAACTATTGATCGCGCTCATATGAATAAATAAACGTTCTATGTATGGTTTTCCTCGTCATATTTATCCCCGATATCCCCAATAGAATTTTCTCATACTTTCGCTAAAGATTAACTAGACCTAGCACTTCCTAAAAATAGTAGCCACATGGATGACCCGTGCTGGATTAAGATTTATGGAATCGAAGTATTAATCGCGCTCATATGAATAAATAAACGTTCTATGTATGGTTTTCCTCGTCATATTTATCCCCGATATCTCCAATAGAATTTTCTCATACTTTCGCTAAAGATTAACTAGACCTAGCACTTCATAAAAATAGTAGCCATATGGATGACCCGTGCTGGATTAAGATTTATGGAATCGAAGTATTCATCGCGCTCATATGAATAAATAAACGTTTTATGTATGGTTTTCCTCGTCATATTTATCCCCGATATCCCCAATAGAATTTTCTCATACTTTCACTAAAGATTAACTAGACCTAGCACTTCCTCAAAATAGTAGCCACATGGATGACCCGTGCTGGATTAAGATTTATGGAATCGAAGTATTGATCGCGCTCATATGAATAAATAAACGTTCTATGTATGGTTTTCCTCGTCATATTTATCCCCGATATCCCCAATAGAATTTTCTCATACTTTCGCTAAAGATTAACTAGACCTAGCACTTCCTAAAAATAGTAGCCACATGGATGACCCGTGCTGGATTAAGATTTATGGAATCGAAGTATTGATCGCGCTCATATGAATAAATAAACGTTCTATGTATGGTTTTCCTCGTCATATTTATCCCCGATATCCCCAATAGAATTTTCTCATACTTTCGCTAAAGATTAACTAGACCTAGCACTTCCTAAAAATAGTAGCCACATGGATGACCCGTGCTGGATTAAGATTTATGGAATCGAACTATTGATCGCGCTCATATGAATAAATAAACGTTCTATGTATGGTTTTCCTCGTCATATTTATCCCCGATATTCCCAATAGAATTTTCTCATACTTTCGCTAAAGATTAACTAGACCTAGCACTTCCTAAACATATTAGCCACACGGATGACCTGTGCTGGATTAAGATTTATGTGTATGGTTATATGTATGGTTTTCCTCGTCATATTTATCCCCGATATCCCCAATAGAATTTTCTCATACTTTCGCTAAAGATTAACTAGACCTAGCACTTCATAAAAATAGTAGCCATATGGATAACCCGTGCTGGATTAAGATTTATGGAATCGAAGTATTGATAGCGCTCATATGAATAAATAAACGTTCTATGTATGGTTTTCCTCGTCATATTTATCCCCGATATCTCCAATAGAATTTTCTCATACTTCCGCTAAAGATTAACTAGACCTAGCACTTCCTAAAAATATTAGCCACATGGATGACCCGTGCTGGATTAAGATTTATGGAATCGAAGTATTGATCGCGCTCATATGAATAAATAAACGTTATATGTATGGTTTTCCTCGTCATATTTATCCCCGATATCCCCAATAGAATTTTCTCATACTTTCACTACAGATTAACTAGACCTAGCACTTCCTAAAAATAGTAGCCACATGGATGACCCGTGCTGGATTAAGATTTATGGAATCGAACTATTGATCGCGCTCATATGAATAAATAAACGTTCTATGTATGGTTTTCCTTGTCATATTTATCACCGATATCCCCAATAGAATTTTCTCATACTTTCGCTAAAGATTAACTAAACCTAGCACTTCCTAAAAAAATTAGCCACATGGATGACCCGTGCTGGATTAAGATTTATGGAATCGAAGTATTGATCGCGCTCATATGAATAAATAAACGTTCTATGTATGGTTTTCCTCGTCATATTTATCCCCGATATCCCCAATAGAATTTTCTCATTCTTCCCTAAAGATTAACTAGACCTAGCACTTCATAAAAATAGTAGCCATATGGATGACCCGTGCTGGATTAAGATTTATGGAATCGAAGTATTGATCGCGCTCATATGAATAAATAAAAGTTTTATGTATGGTTTTCCTCGTCATATTTATCCCCGATATCCCCAATAGAATTTTCTCATACTTTCACTAAAGATTAACTAGACCTAGCACTTCCTAAAAATATTAGCCACATGGATGACCCGTGCTGGATTAACATTTATGGAATCGAAGTATTGATCGCGCTCATATGAATAAATAAACGTTCTATGTATGGTTTTCCTCGTCATATTTATCCCCGATATCCCCAATAGAATTTTCTCATACTTTCGCTAAAGATTAATTAGACCTAGTACTTCATAAAAATAATAGCCATATGGATGACCCGTGCTGGATTAAGATTTATGGAATCGAAGTATTGATCGCGCTCATATGAATAAATAAACGTTTTATGTATGGTTTTCCTCGTCATATTTATCCCCGATATCCCCAATAGAATTTTCTCATACTTTCGCTAAAGATTAACTAGACCTAGCACTTCCTAAAAATATTAGCCACATGGATGACCCGTGCTGGATTAAGATTTATGGAATCGAACTATTGATCGCGCTCATATGAATAAATAAACGTTCTATGTATGGTTTTCCTCGTCATATTTATCCCCGATATCCCCAATAAAATTTTCTCATACTTTCGCTAAAGATTAACTAGACCTAGCACTTCCTAAAAATAGTAGCCACATGGATGACCCGTGCTGGATTAACATTTATGGAATCGAAGTATTGATCGCGCTCATATGAATAAATAAACGTTCTATGTATGGTTTTCCTCGTCATATTTATCCCCGATATCCTCAATAGAATTTTCTCAAACTTTCGCTAAAGATTAACTAGACCTAGCACTTCCTAAAAATATTAGCCACATGGATGACACGTGCTGGATTAAGATTTATGGAATCGAAGTATTGATCGCGCTCATATGAATAAATAAACGTTCTATGTATGGTTTTCCTCGTCATATTTATCCCCGATATCCTCAATAGAATTTTCTCATACTTTCGCTACAGATTAACTAGACCTAGCACTTCCTCAAAATAGTAGCCACATGGATGACCCGTGCTGGATTAAGATTTATGGAATCGAAGTATTGATCGCGCTCATATGAATAAATAAACATTCTATGTATGGTTTTCCTCGTCATATTTATCCCCGATATCCCCAATAAAATGTTCTCATACTATCGCTAAAGATTAACTAGACCTAGCACTTCCTAAAAATAGTAGCCATATGGATGACCCGTGCTGGATTAATATTTATGGAATCGAAGTATTGACAGCGCTCATATGAATAAATAAGCGTTCTATGTATGGTTTTCCTCGTCATATTTATCCCCGATATCCCCAATAAAATTTTCTCATACTTTCGCTAAAGATTAACTAGACCTAGCACTTCCTAAAAATAGTAGCCACATGGATGACCCGTGCTGGATTAAGATTTATGGAATCGAAGTATTGATCGCGCTCATATGAATAAATAAACGTTCTATGTATGGTTTTCCTCGTCATATTTATCCCCGATATCCTCAATAGAATTTTCTCATACTTTCGCTAAAGATTAACTAGACCTAGCACTTCCTAAAAATAGTAGCCACATGGATGACCCGTGCTGGATTAAGATTTATGGAATCGAAGTATTGATCGCGCTCATATGAATAAATAAACGTTCTATGTATGGTTTTCCTCGTCATATTTATCCCCGATATCTCCAATAGAATTTTCTCATACTTTCGCTAAAGATTAACTAGACCTAGCACTTCCTAAAAATAGTAGCCATATGGATGACCCGTGCTGGATTAAGATTTATGGAATCGAACTATTGATCGCGCTCATATGAATAAATAAACGTTTTATGTATGGTTTTCCTCGTCATATTTATCCCCGATATCCCCAATAAAATTTTCTCATACTTTCGCTAAAGATTAACTAGACCTAGCACTTCCTAAAAATATTAGCCACAAGGATGACCCGTGCTGGATTAACATTTATGGAATCGAAGTATTGATCGCGCTCATATGAATAAATAAACGTTCTATGTATGGTTTTCCTCATCATATTTATCCCCGATATCCTCAATAAAATTTTCTCATACTTTCGCTAAAGATTAAATAGACCTAGCACTTCCTCAAAATAGTAGCCACATGGATGACCCGTGCTGGATTAAGATTTATGGAATCGAAGTATTAATCGCGCTCATATGAATAAATAAACGTTCTATGTATGGTTTTCCTCGTCATATTTATCCCCGATATCCCCAATAGAATTTTCTCATACTTTCGCTAAAGATTAACTAGACCTAGCACTTCCTAAAAATAGTAGCCACATGGATGACCCGTGCTGGATTAAGATTTATGGAATCGAAGTATTGATCGCGCTCATATGAATAAATAAACGTTCTATGTATGGTTTTCCTCGTCATATTTATCCCCGATATCCCCAATAGAATTTTCTCATACTTTCGCTAAAGATTAACTAGACCTAGCACTTCCTAAAAATATTAGCCACATGGATGACCCGTGCTGGATTAAGATTTATGGAATCGAAGTATTGATCGCGCTCATATGAATAAATAAACGTTCTATGTATGGTTTTCCTCGTCATATTTATCCCCGATATCCCCAATAAAATTTTCTCATACTTTCGCTAAAGATTAACTAGACCTAGCACTTCCTAAAAATATTAGCCACAAGGATGACCCGTGCTGGATTAACATTTATGGAATCGAAGTATTGATCGCGCTCATATGAATAAATAAGCGTTCTATGTATGGTTTTCCTCGTCATATTTATCCCCGATATCCCCAATAAAATTTTCTCATACTTTCGCTAAAGATTAACTAGACCTAGCACTTCCTAAAAATATTAGCCACAAGGATGACCCGTGCTGGATTAACATTTATGGAATCGAAGTATTGATCGCGCTCATATGAATAAATAAACGTTCTATGTATGGTTTTCCTCATCATATTTATCCCCGATATCCTCAATAAAATTTTCTCATACTTTCGCTAAAGATTAAATAGACCTAGCACTTCCTCAAAATAGTAGCCACATGGATGACCCGTGCTGGATTAAGATTTATGGAATCGAAGTATTAATCGCGCTCATATGAATAAATAAACGTTCTATGTATGGTTTTCCTCGTCATATTTATCCCCGATATCCCCAATAGAATTTTCTCATACTTTCGCTAAAGATTAACTAGACCTAGCACTTCCTAAAAATAGTAGCCACATGGATGACCCGTGCTGGATTAAGATTTATGGAATCGAACTATTGATCGCGCTCATATGAATAAATAAACGTTCTATGCATGGTTTTCTTCGTCATATTTATCCCCGATATCCCCAATAGAATTTTCTCATACTTTCGCTAAAGATTAACTAGACCTAGCACTTCCTAAAAATATTAGCCACATGGATGACCCGTGCTGGATTAAGATTTATGGAATCGAAGTATTGATCGCGCTCATATGAATAAATAAACGTTCTATGTATGGTTTTCCTCGTCATATTTATCCCCGATATCCCCAATAGAATTTTCTCATACTTTCGCTAAAGATTAACTAGACCTAGCACTTCCTAAAAATAGAAGCCACATGGATGACCCGTGCTGGATTAAGATTTATGGAATCGAAGTATTGATCGCGCTCATATGAATAAATAAACATTCTATGTATGGTTTTCCTCGTCATATTTATCCCCGATATCCCCAATAGAATTTTCTCATACTTCTGCTAAAGATTAACTAGACCTAGCACTTCCTCAAAATAGTAGCCACATGGATGACCCGTGCTGGATTAAGATTTATGGAATCGAACTATTGATCGCGCTCATATGAATAAATAAACGTTCTATGTATGGTTTTCTTCGTCATATTTATCCCCGATATCCCCAATAGAATTTTCTCATACTTTCGCTAAAGATTAACCAGACCTAGCACTTCCTAAAAATAGTAGCCACATGGATGACCCGTGCTGGATCAGGATTTATGGAATCGAAGTATTGGTCGCGCTCATATGAATAAATAAACGTTCTAAGTATGGTTTTCCTCGTCATATTTATCCCCGATATCCCCAATAGAATTTTCTCATACTTTCGCTAAAGATTAACTAGACCTAGCACTTCCTGAAAATATTAGCCACATGGATGACCCGTGCTGGATTAAGATTTATGGAATCGAAGTATTGATCGCGCTCATATGAATAAATAAACGTTCTATGTATGGTTTTCCTCGTCATATTTATCCCCGATATCCCCAGTAGAATTTTCTCATACTTTCGCTAAAGATTAACTAGACCTAGCACTTCCTAAAAATATTAGCCACATGGATGACCCGTGCTGGATTAAGATTTATGGAATCGAAGTATTGATCGCGCTCATATGAATAAATAAACGTTCTATGTATGGTTTTCCTCGTCATATTTATCCCCGATATCCCCAATAGAATTTTCTCATACTTTCGCTAAAGATTAACTAGACCTAGCACTTCCTAAAAATAGAAGCCACATGGATGACCCGTGCTGGATTAAGATTTATGGAATCGAAGTATTGATCGCACTCATATGAATAAATAAACGTTCTATGTATGGTTTTCCTCGTCATATTTATCCCCGATATCCCCAATAGAATTTTCTCATACTTTCGCTAAGGATTAACTAGACCTAGCACTTCCTCAAAATAGTAGCCACATGGATGGACCCGTGCTGGATTAAGATTTATGGAATCGAAGTATTGATCGCGCTCATATGAATAAATAAACGTTCTATGTATGGTTTTCCTCGTCATATTTATCCCCGATATCCCCAATAGAATTTTCTCATACTTTCGCTAAAGATTAACTAGACCTAGCACTTCCTAAAAATATTAGCCACATGGATGACCCGTGCTGGATTAAGATTTATGGAATCGAAGTATTGATCGCGCTCATATGAATAAATAAACGTTCTATGTATGGTTTTCCTCGTCATATTTATCCCCGATATCTCCAGTAGAATTTTCTCATACTTTCGCTAAAGATTAACTAGACCTAGCACTTCCTAAAAATATTAGCCACATGGATGACCCGTGCTGAATTAAGATTTATGGAATCGAAGTATTGATCGCGCTCATATGAATAAATAAACGTTCTATGTATGGTTTTCCTCGTCATATTTATCCCCGATATCCCCAATAGAATTTTCTCATACTTTCGCTAAAGATTAACTAGACCTAGCACTTCCTAAAAATATTAGCCACATGGATGACCCGTGCTGGATTAAGATTTATAGAATCGAAGTATTGATCGCGCTCATATGAATAAATAAACGTTCTATGTATGGTTTTCCTCGTCATATTTATCCCCGATATCCCCAATATCCCCAATAGAATTTTCTCATACTTTCGCTAAAGATTAACCAGACCTAGCACTTCCTAAAAATAGTAGCCACATGGATGACCCGTGCTGGATTAAGATTTATAGAATCGAAGTATTGATCGCGCTCATATGAATAAATAAACGTTCTATGTATGGTTTTCCTCGTCATATTTATCCCCGATATCCCCAATAGAATTTTCTCATACTTTCGCTAAAGATTAACTAGACCTAGCACTTCCTCAAAATAGTAGCCACATGGATGACCCGTGCTAGATTAAGATTTATGGAATCGAAGTATTGATTGCGCTCATATGAATAAATAAACGTTCTATGTATGGTTTTCTTCGTCATATTTATCCCCGATATCCCCAATAGAATTTTCTCATACTTTCGCTAAAGATTAACCAGACCTAGCACTTCCTGAAAATATTAGCCACATGGATGACCCGTGCTGGATTAACATTTATGGAATCGAAGTATTGATCGCGCTCATATGAATAAATAAACGTTCTATGTATGGTTTTCCTCGTCACATTTATCCCCGATATCCCCAATAGAATTTTCTCATACTTTTGCTAAATATTAACTAGACCTAGCACTTCCTGAAAATATTAGCCACATGGATGACCCGTGCTGGATTAACATTTATGGAATCGAAGTATTGATCGCGCTCATATGAATAAATAAACGTTCTGTGTATGGTTTTCCTCGTCATATTTATCCCCGATATCCCCAATAGAATTTTCTCATACTTTCGCTAAATATTAACTAGACCTAGCACTTCCTGAAAATAGTAGCCGCATGGATGACCCGTGCTGGATTAAGATTTATGGAATCGAAGTATTGATCGCGCTCATATGAATAAATAAACGTTCTATGTATGGTTTTCTTCGTCATATTTATCCCCGATATCCCCAATAGAATTTTCTCATACTTTCGCTAAAGATTAACTAGACCTAGCACTTCCTAAAAATAGAAGCCACATGGATGACCCGTGCTGGATTAAGATTTATGGAATCGAAGTATTGATCGCGCTCATATGAATAAATAAACGTTCTATGTATGGTTTTCCTCGTCATATTTATCCCCGATATCCCCAATAGAATTTTCTCATACTTCTGCTAAAGATTAACTAGACCTAGCACTTCCTCAAAATAGTAGCCACATGGATGACCCGTGCTGGATTGAGATTTATGGAATCGAAGTATTGATCGCGCTCATATGAATAAATAAACATTCTATGTATGGTTTTCCTCGTCATATTTATCCCCGATATCCCCAATAAAATTTTCTCGTACTTTCGCTAAAGATTAACTAGACCTAGCACTTCCTAAAAATAGTAGCCACATGGATGACCCGTGCTGGATTAAGATTTATGGAATCGAAGTATTGATCGCGCTCATATGAATAAATAAACGTTCTATGTATGGTTTTCCTCCTCATATTTATCCCCGATATCCCCAATAGAATTTTCTCATACTTTCACTAAAGATTAACTAGACCTAGCACTTCCTCAAAATAGTAGCCACATGGATGACCCGTGCTGGATTAAGATTTATGGAATCGAAGTATTAATCGCGCTCATATGAATAAATAAACGTTCTATGTATGGTTTTCCTCGTCATATTTATCCCCGATATCCCCAATAGAATTTTCTCATACTTTCACTAAAGATTAACTAGACCTAGCACTTCCTAAAAATAGTAGCCACATGGATGACCCGTGCTGGATTAAGATTTATGGAATCGAAGTATTGATCGCGCTCATATGAATAAATAAACGTTCTATGTATGGTTTTCCTCGTCATATTTATCCCCGATATCCCCAATAGAATTTTCTCATACTTTCACTAAAGATTAACTAGACCTAGCACTTCCTCAAAATAGTAGCCACATGGATGACCCGTGCTGGATTAAGATTTATGGAATCGAAGTATTAATCGCGCTCATATGAATAAATAAACGTTCTATGTATGGTTTTCCTCGTCATATTTATCCCCGATATCCCCAATAGAATTTTCTCATACTTTCACTAAAGATTAACTAGACCTAGCACTTCCTCAAAATAGTAGCCACATGGATGACCCGTGCTGGATTAAGATTTATGGAATCGAAGTATTAATCGCGCTCATATGAATAAATAAACGTTCTATGTATGGTTTTCCTCGTCATATTTATCCCCGATATCTCCAATAGAATTTTCTCATACTTTCGCTAAAGATTAACTAGACCTAGCACTTCCTAAAAATAGTAGCCACATGGATGACCCGTGCTGGATTAAGATTTATGGAATCGAAGTATTGATCGCGCTCATATGAATAAATAAACGTTCTATGTATGGTTTTCCTCGTCATATTTATCCCCGATATCCTCAATAAAATTTTCTCATACTTTCGCTAAAGATTAACTAGACCTAGCACTTCCTAAAAATATTAGCCACATGGATGACCCGTGCTGGATTAAGATTTATGGAATCGAAATATATATTTATCCCCGATATCCCCAATAGAATTTTCTCATACTTTCGCTAAAGATTAACTAGACCTAGCACTTCATAAAAATAATAGCCATATGGATGACCCGTGCTGGATTAAGATTTATGGAACCGAACTATTGATCGCGCTCATATGAATAAATAAACGTTATATGTATGGTTTTCCTCGTCATATTTATCCCCGATATCCCCAATAGAATTTTCTCATACTTTCGCTAAAGATTAACTAGACCTAGCACTTCCTAAAAATATTAGCCACATGGATGACCCGTGCTGGATTAAGATTTATGGAATCGAAGTATTGATCGTGCTCATATGAATAAATAAACGTTCTATGTATGGTTTTCCTCGTCATATTTATCCCCGATATCCCCAATAGAATTTTCTCATACTTTCGCTAAAGATTAACCAGACCTAGCACTTCCTAAAAATAGTAGCCACATGGATGACCCGTGCTGGATCAGGATTTATGGAATCGAAGTATTGGTCGCGCTCATATGAATAAATAAACGTTCTAAGTATGGTTTTCCTCGTCATATTTATCCCCGATATCCCCAATAGAATTTTCTCATACTTTCGCTAAAGATTAACTAGACCTAGCACTTCCTGAAAATATTAGCCACATGGATGACCCGTGCTGGATTAAGATTTATGGAATCGAAGTATTGATCGCGCTCATATGAATAAATAAACGTTCTATGTATGGTTTTCCTCGTCATATTTATCCCCGATATCCCCAATAGAATTTTCTCATACTTTCGCTAAGGATTAACTAGACCTAGCACTTCCTCAAAATAGTAGCCACATGGATGGACCCGTGCTGGATTAAGATTTATGGAATCGAAGTATTGATCGCGCTCATATGAATAAATAAACGTTCTATGTATGGTTTTCTTCGTCATATTTATCCCCGATATCCCCAATAGAATTTTCTCATACTTTCGCTAAAGATTAACCAGACCTAGCACTTCCTAAAAATAGTAGCCACATGGATGACCCGTGCTGGATCAGGATTTATGGAATCGAAGTATTGGTCGCGCTCATATGAATAAATAAACGTTCTAAGTATGGTTTTCCTCGTCATATTTATCCCCGATATCCCCAATAGAATTTTCTCATACTTTCGCTAAAGATTAACTAGACCTAGCACTTCCTGAAAATATTAGCCACATGGATGACCCGTGCTGGATTAAGATTTATGGAATCGAAGTATTGATCGCGCTCATATGAATAAATAAACGTTCTATGTATGGTTTTCCTCGTCATATTTATCCCCGATATCCCCAGTAGAATTTTCTCATACTTTCGCTAAAGATTAACTAGACCTAGCACTTCCTAAAAATATTAGCCACATGGATGACCCGTGCTGGATTAAGATTTATGGAATCGAAGTATTGATCGCGCTCATATGAATAAATAAACGTTCTATGTATGGTTTTCCTCGTCATATTTATCCCCGATATCCCCAATAGAATTTTCTCATACTTTCGCTAAAGATTAACTAGACCTAGCACTTCCTAAAAATAGAAGCCACATGGATGACCCGTGCTGGATTAAGATTTATGGAATCGAAGTATTGATCGCACTCATATGAATAAATAAACGTTCTATGTATGGTTTTCCTCGTCATATTTATCCCCGATATCCCCAATAGAATTTTCTCATACTTTCGCTAAGGATTAACTAGACCTAGCACTTCCTCAAAATAGTAGCCACATGGATGGACCCGTGCTGGATTAAGATTTATGGAATCGAAGTATTGATCGCGCTCATATGAATAAATAAACGTTCTATGTATGGTTTTCCTCGTCATATTTATCCCCGATATCCCCAATAGAATTTTCTCATACTTTCGCTAAAGATTAACTAGACCTAGCACTTCCTAAAAATATTAGCCACATGGATGACCCGTGCTGGATTAAGATTTATGGAATCGAAGTATTGATCGCGCTCATATGAATAAATAAACGTTCTATGTATGGTTTTCCTCGTCATATTTATCCCCGATATCTCCAGTAGAATTTTCTCATACTTTCGCTAAAGATTAACTAGACCTAGCACTTCCTAAAAATATTAGCCACATGGATGACCCGTGCTGAATTAAGATTTATGGAATCGAAGTATTGATCGCGCTCATATGAATAAATAAACGTTCTATGTATGGTTTTCCTCGTCATATTTATCCCCGATATCCCCAATAGAATTTTCTCATACTTTCGCTAAAGATTAACTAGACCTAGCACTTCCTAAAAATATTAGCCACATGGATGACCCGTGCTGGATTAAGATTTATAGAATCGAAGTATTGATCGCGCTCATATGAATAAATAAACGTTCTATGTATGGTTTTCCTCGTCATATTTATCCCCGATATCCCCAATAGAATTTTCTCATACTTTCGCTAAAGATTAACTAGACCTAGCACTTCCTAAAAATAGTAGCCACATGGATGACCCGTGCTGGATTAAGATTTATGGAATCGAAGTATTGATCGCGCTCATATGATTAAATAAACGTTCTATGTATGGTTTTCCTCGTCATATTTATCCCCGATATCCCCAATAGAATTTTCTCATACTTTCGCTAAGATTAACTAGACCTAGCACTTCCTAAAAATATTAGCCACATGGATGACCCGTGCTGGACGCGCTCATATGAATAAATAAACGTTCTATGTATGGTTTTCCTCGTCATATTTATCCCCGATATCCCCAATAGAATTTTCTCATACTTCTGCTAAAGATTAACTAGACCTAGCACTTCCTCAAAATAGTAGCCACATGGATGACCCGTGCTAGATTAAGATTTATGGAATCGAAGTATTGATTGCGCTCATATGAATAAATAAACGTTCTATGTATGGTTTTCTTCGTCATATTTATCCCCGATATCCCCAATAGAATTTTCTCATACTTTCGCTAAAGATTAACCAGACCTAGCACTTCCTGAAAATATTAGCCACATGGATGACCCGTGCTGGATTAACATTTATGGAATCGAAGTATTGATCGCGCTCATATGAATAAATAAACGTTCTATGTATGGTTTTCCTCGTCACATTTATCCCCGATATCCCCAATAGAATTTTCTCATACTTTCGCTAAATATTAACTAGACCTAGCACTTCCTCAAAATAGTAGCCACATGGATGACCCGTGCTGGATTAACATTTATGGAATCGAAGTATTGATCGCGCTCATATGAATAAATAAACGTTCTGTGTATGGTTTTCCTCGTCATATTTATCCCCGATATCCCCAATAGAATTTTCTCATACTTTCGCTAAATATTAACTAGACCTAGCACTTCCTGAAAATAGTAGCCGCATGGATGACCCGTGCTGGATTAAGATTTATGGAATCGAACTATTGATCGCGCTCATATGAATAAATAAACGTTCTATGTATGGTTTTCTTCGTCATATTTATCCCCGATATCCCCAATAGAATTTCCTCATACTTTCGCTAAAGATTAACCAGACCTAGCACTTCCTAAAAATATTAGCCACATGGATGACCCGTGCTGAATTAAGATTTATGGAATCGAAGTATTGATCGCGCTCATATGAATAAATAAACGTTCTATGTACGGTTTTCCTCGTCATATTTATCCCCGATATCCCCAATAGAATTTTCTCATACTTTCGCTAAATATTAACTAGACCTAGCACTTCCTCAAAATAGTAGCCACATGGATGACCCGTGCTGGATTAAGATTTATGGAATCGAAGTATTGATCCCGCTCATATGAATAAATAAACGTTCTATGTATGGTTTTCCTCGTCATATTTATCCCCGATATCCCCAATAAAATTTTCTCATACTTTCGCTAAAGATTAACTAGACCTAGCACTTCCTAAAAATATTAGCCACATGGATGACCCGTGCTGGATTAAGATTTATGGAATCGAAGTATTGATCGCACTCATATGAATAAATAAACGTTCTATGTATGGTTTTCCTCGTCATATTTATCCCCGATAGCCCCAATAGAATTTTCTCATACTTTCGCTAAAGATTAACTAGACCTAGCACTTCCTCAAAATAGTAGCCACATGGATGACCCGTGCTGGATTAAGATTTATGGAATCGAAGTATTGATCGCGCTCATATGAATAAATAAACGTTCTATGTATGGTTTTCCTCGTCATATTTATCCCCGATATCCCCAATAGAATTTTCTCATACTTTCGCTAAAGATTAACTAGACCTAGCACTTCCTAAAAATATTAGCCACATGGATGACCCGTGCTGGATTAAGATTTATGGAATCGAAGTATTGATCGCGCTCATATGAATAAATAAACGTTCTATGTATGGTTTTCCTCGTCATATTTATCCCCGATATCCCCAATAGAATTTTCTCATACTTTCGCTAAATATTAACTAGACCTAGCACTTCCTGAAAATATTAGCCACATGGATGACCCGTGCTGGATTAACATTTATGGAATCGAAGTATTGATCGCGCTCATATGAATAAATAAACGTTCTGTGTATGGTTTTCCTCGTCATATTTATCCCCGATATCCCCAATAGAATTTTCTCATACTTTCGCTAAATATTAACTAGACCTAGCACTTCCTGAAAATAGTAGCCGCATGGATGACCCGTGCTGGATTAACATTTATGGAATCGAACTATTGATCGCGCTCATATGAATAAATAAACGTTCTATGTATGGTTTTCTTCGTCATATTTATCCCCGATATCCCCAATAGAATTTCCTCATACTTTCGCTAAAGATTAACCAGACCTAGCACTTCCTAAAAATATTAGCCACATGGATGACCCGTGCTGAATTAAGATTTATGGAATCGAAGTATTGATCGCGCTCATATGAATAAATAAACGTTCTATGTACGGTTTTCCTCGTCATATTTATCCCCGAAATCCCCAATAGAATTTTCTCATACTTTCGCTAAATATTAACTAGACCTAGCACTTCCTCAAAATAGTAGCCACATGGATGACCCGTGCTGGATTAACATTTATGGAATCGAAGTATTGATCACGCTCATATGAATAAATAAACGTTCTGTGTATGGTTTTCCTCGTCATATTTATCCCCGATATCCCCAATAGAATTTTCTCATACTTTCGCTAAAGATTAACTAGACCTAACACTTCCTAAAAATAGTAGCCACATGGATGACCCGTGCTGGATTAAGATTTATGGAATCGTAGTATTGATCGCGCTCATATGAATAAATATTCGTTCTATGTATGATTTTCCTCGTCATATTTATCCCCGATATCCCCAATAGAATTTTCTCATACTTTCGCTAAAGATTAACTAGACCTAGCACTTCCTAAAAATATTAGCCACATGGATGACCCGTGCTGGATTAAGATTTATGGAATCGAAGTATTGATCGCGCTCATATGAATAAATAAACGTTCTATGTATGGATGACCCGTGCTGGACGCGCTCATATGAATAAATAAACGTTCTATGTATGGCTTTCCTCGTCATATTTATCCCCGATATCCCCAATAGAATTTTCTCATACTTTTGCTAAAGATTAACTAGACCTAGCACTTCCTAAAAATAGTAGCCACATGGATGACCCGTGCTGGATTAAGATTTATGGAATCGAAGTATTGATTGCGCTCATATGATTAAATAAACGTTCTATGTATGGTTTTCCTCGTCATATTTATCCCCGATATCCCCAATAGAATTTTCTCATACTTTCGCTAAAGATTAACTAGACCTAGCACTTCCTCAAAATAGTAGCCACATGGATGACCCGTGCTGGATTAACATTTATGGAATCGAAGTATTGATCGCGCTCATATGAATAAATAAACGTTCTATGTATGGTTTTCCTCGTCATATTTATTCCCGATATCCCCAATAGAATTTTCTCATACTTTCGCTAAAGATTAACCAGACCTAGCACTTCCTAAAAATATTACCTACATGGATGACCCGTGCTAAAATTAAGATTTATGGAATCGAAGTATTGATCGCGCTCATGAATAAATAAACGTTCTATGTATGGTTTTCCTCGTCATATTGATCCCCGATATCCCCAATAGAATTTTCTCATACTTTCGCTAAATATTAACTAGACCTAGCACTTCCTGAAAATATTAGCCACATGGATGACCCGTGCTGGATTAACATTTATGGAATCGAAGTATTGATCGCGCTCATATGAATAAATAAACGTTCTGTGTATGGTTTTCCTCGTCATATTTATCCCCGATATCCCCAATAGAATTTTCTCATACTTTCGCTAAAGATTAACTAGACCTAGCACTTCCTAAAAATATTAGCCACATGGATGACCCGTGCTGGATTAAGATTTATGGAATCGAAGTATTGATCGCGCTCATATGAATAAATAAACGTTCTATGTATGGTTTTCCTCGTCATATTTATCCCCGATATCCCCAATAGAATTTTCTCATACTTTCGCTAAAGATTAACTAGACCTAGCACTTCCTAAAAATATTAGCCACATGGATGACCCGTGCTGGATTAAGATTTATGGAATCGAAGTATTGATCGCACTCATATGAATAAATAAACGTTCTATGTATGGTTTTCCTCGTCATATTTATCCCCGATATCCCCAATAGAATTTTCTCATACTTTCGCTAAAGATTAACTAGACCTAGCACTTCCTCAAAATAGTAGCCACATGGATGACCCGTGCTGGATTAAGATTTATGGAATCGAAGTATTGATCGCGCTCATATGAATAAATAAACGTTCTATGTATGGTTTTCCTCGTCATATTTATCCCCGATATCCCCAATAGAATTTTCTCATACTTTCGCTAAAGATTAACTAGACCTAGCACTTCCTAAAAATATTAGCCACATGGATGACCCGTGCTGGATTAAGATTTATGGAATCGAAGTATTGATCGCGCTCATATGAATAAATAAACGTTCTATGTATGGTTTTCCTCGTCATATTTATCCCCGATATCCCCAGTAGAATTTTCTCATACTTTCGCTAAAGATTAACTAGACCTAGCACTTCCTAAAAATATTAGCCACATGGATGACCCGTGCTGGATTAAGATTTATGGAATCGAAGTATTGATCGCGCTCATATGAATAAATAAACGTTCTATGTATGGTTTTCCTCGTCATATTTATCCCCGATATCCCCAATAGAATTTTCTCATACTTTCGCTAAAGATTAACTAGACCTAGCACTTCCTAAAAATATTAGCCACATGGATGACCCGTGCTGGATTAAGATTTATGGAATCGAAGTATTGATCGCGCTCATATGAATAAATAAACGTTCTATGTATGGTTTTCCTCGTCATATTTATCCCCGATATCCCCAGTAGAATTTTCTCATACTTTCGCTAAAGATTAACTAGACCTAGCACTTCCTAAAAATATTAGCCACATGGATGACCCGTGCTGGATTAAGATTTATGGAATCGAAGTATTGATCGCGCTCATATGAATAAATAAACGTTCTATGTATGGTTTTCCTCGTCATATTTATCCCCGATATCCCCAATAGAATTTTCTCATACTTTCGCTAAAGATTAACTAGACCTAGCACTTCCTAAAAATATTAGCCACATGGATGACCCGTGCTGGATTAAGATTTATGGAATCGAAGTATTGATCGCGCTCATATGAATAAATAAACGTTCTATGTATGGTTTTCCTCGTCATATTTATCCCCGATATCCCCAATAGAATTATCTCATACTTTCGCTAAAGATTAACTAGACCTAGCACTTCCTAAAAATAGTAGCCATATGGATGGCCGGTGCCGGATTAAGATTTATGGAATCGAAGTATTGATCGCGCTCATATGAATAAATAAACGTTCTATGTATGGTTTTCCTCGTCATATTTATCGCCGTGATCCCCAATAGAATTTTCTCATACTTTCGCTAAAGATTAACTAGACCTAGCACTTCCTAAAACTATTAGCCACATGGATGACCCGTGCTGGATTAACATTTATGGAATCGAAGTATTGATCGCGCTCATATGAATAAATAAACGTTCTATGTATGGTTTTCCTCATCATATTTATCCCCTTAGTTTTAGAATTTTCTCATACTTTCGCTAAAGATTAACTAGACCTAGCACTTCCTAAAAATATTAGCCACATGGATGACCCGTGCTGGATTAACATTTATGGAATCGAAGTATTGATCGCGCTCATATGAATAAATGAACGTTCTATGTATGGGTTTCCTCGTCATATTTATCCCCGATATCCCCAATAGAATTTTCTCATACTTTCGCTAAAGATTAACTAGACCTAGCACTTCCTAAAAATAGTAGCCACATGGATGAGCCGTGCTGGATTAAGATTTATGGAATCGAAGTATTGATCGCACTCATATGAATAAATAAACGTTCTATGTATGGTTTTCCTCGTCATATTTTTCAACGATATCCCCAATAGAATTTTGTCATACTTTCGCTAAAGATTAACTAGACCTAACACTTCCTAAAAATAGTAGCCACATGGATGACCCGTGCTGGATTAACATTTATGGAATCGAAGTATTGATCGCGCTCATATGAATAAATAAACGTTCTATGTATGGTTTTCCTCGTCATATTTATCCCCGATATCCCCAATAGAATGGATTAAGAAATGTGCTGGATTAAGATTTATGGAATCGAAGTATTGATCGCGCTCATATGAATAAATAAACGTTCTATGTATGGTTTTCCTCGTCATATTTATCCCCGATATCCCCAATAGAATTTTCTCATACTTTCGCTAAAGATTAACTAGACCTAGCACTTCCTAAAAATAGTAGCCACATGGATGACCCGTGCTGGATTAAGATTTATGGTCGAAGTATTGATCGCGCTCATATAAATAAATATATATAGATTTTTGCTATGGGAAAAGCGAACCGTTAGCTTTTATAATTGATGCAAATAGAATTTTTACGTAAAATTTTTTGTTGGTAAATTTTTATTTAGTTAGATTTTTAGAACTGACATTTTTCTGTTGTCATGTTTCTATTATTATCAAATCATTATTGATGTTTATTTTCAATAATTTGATTGACTACCTATTTTAAATCAATTGTTGAATGATTTACTAATACTATCAAAGGTTTCAGTTTTAGGAAATTCTTCACCACCGCGTTTATGGCAATATTTTAAATGATAATTATATTATATTATTATTATATTATAGAAAACCAATGTTCCTTCTATTTCTAATTTGTGGTGTTTTTAGTTTCATTTCGAACGTAGGCGCGAAATTGAATAGTATAACGTGTAGACCAGAAAAATCCGCAAAGGCCATGGACATTTTTAATTTTGCGATTATTCTACTTTTTGTTAATATTATTCTATTTTTTTTTAATACTTAATCATATATTAGTTTTGTTTTATATTTACAAATTAAT
The DNA here is from genome assembly GCA_963691935.1 of Nephrotoma guestfalica. Lineage (NCBI taxonomy): Eukaryota > Metazoa > Arthropoda > Insecta > Diptera > Tipulidae > Nephrotoma > Nephrotoma guestfalica. The sequence continues at coordinate 3,965,377 of OY829916.1, read as the reverse complement.
TGATTAATCTTGCACGTTTTCAATTTAATTTAGTTCAGCATAAAATAGAGTTATAATTTTGTAATCAATGCACTAATTGTTTTTTTGAAACTAGTTATCTCAATCTTAATCTTAAATTCATTCGATTATAAAGTTTTATAATAAATATAAAATAGTGATTTCCATTTAAACGCATAAGAACGAACAGATTTAAATAACGGGATACCAAAGAAAAACGTGGAAATTCTAATAATCAGATTGTAGTAGTTGAAACCGGGATTTACAGGTACACTCACCATCCAATTGAAGCGCTTCAAGGAGAGCAGCTGTACGAACATCAATATAATTTACTTGAACCACAACAGGAGATATCATCAAATAATTCTTCAACTGCAACACCACCACCTTGTTCATCTACATCGAATTCATCAAACCAGGATATAAATACTTCAAAGAACGCTTATATTGCTAGTCATAACCAAAACGGAACCAACATAAAAAATATTCTTATTTTAATTAAGAAATCAGAAAAAACTAATTAAACAGTTTTGGCTGTTGTTGTTGTTGGGTTTTTTCCTTTTGTAAACATGTTTTATTACCAGGGCTGTATTTGTTTTATTTTCGTTTAATAAAACAGCGTTTATTCATGCGCTACGTGCTTTGCTTTTCCTAATTTATTTTTATTTGGATTACTATAAGGACAATTTTATGCAGAAATTATAATGTAAACATTTGTTTTTAGCTTACCAAAACATGGAGAATTGAAAAAACAATGATTGAAATCAATTGGCTTCGGTGAGCAAATGGCACTAAGTAGAAATTCAATTGTTTGTTCGATACATTTTGAAAAGCACTATTTCATGCCGCAGAGAAACGAGAATCAGAAGAGATGTTTAAGAAAATCGACCATTCCAATAAGACACAAAGAAATATTAGGGTCATTTGGAAATAAAACCCAATAAAATTAACCAAATTTGAAGAAAAACATAATAAACGCTATTTTAATGACGAGTATGAAGGATATTATTTTTTGCGGATCATTCGACAAAATTTCTTAAAATTACAAATTAAAAATTTGTAATTTTTTTTATAAATAATTGGTATATATTTGTTTATACTGTGGTTTCTATATAATACATAAAAAATTAATGCGTATTTCTAGGACTAGAGTCCTTTACAACACTCAATTAAAATTAAAATATCCGGCAACTAAAACTAACTCGACCAAAAATCTACAACTGTGTATATTTTGAGCATATTCATTTGATGCACTCATGATTCAATGTCTATAATGAATCGAAAAAAATGTTTCAAAGAAATCCTACGTACTTTAAGCCGTAGAATCCGAATCTGCAATAAAAAATAGGGATTTCTATTTTAATTTCAAAGTAACCCCTCGCCCCACCTACAAGAAGGGGTGGAGGGGTACTAATTTTAGCACTAATGTATGTCCCCTAGGAATGATTAAATTTTGTTAATGGACATTTTTTTCGTAGAGTGCTTATTTTCCGAGATATTTGAAAGTTTCAGCTTAAAAAAATCACCCGGTATAATTGCAAAGGTTGTAATTATTGGGCCTATTTAGACGTGTATGCACTACATGATGTATTTTCCTCGCCTCTTACCTCTCCGCAACACAAATATCACCACTCCAAAATAAATTTATAGGCGAAGAGGTAACAGGCGAGGAAAATACATCATGTAGTGCATACACGTCTAAATAGGCCCATTTGGATGAACTGGGAATTAAACGAATGGTTTGGCTCGTTCGCAGCCCTTACCACAATCCTATTGAGCCCGAGAGGGATATGCAAGGACGTCGTTTAAGACAATAAAAGTCATTCCAGAAACCTAAAATTATATTTAATCAGCTCTGCAAGATGAAGGGAAAATGATATATTAGGAGGATATCGCAACCTGTACACAATATGCCAAGAATATTAGACATGATCCGAGCACGTGGAAGATATATAGTGTTAGAGTACCATGCAAAAAGCTGCCTAGATTTGTTGTCGATTGCTTTAAATAAGCGGGAAATATATGTACATGACATTCTGTATTTTGATAATTTCGATATTTTATTCGGTTTGTTCCTGTGATTACCTACTTTTCTTAAAGCGAATACATCATGTATAAAGATAATAAATAAAATTAAATAATAATCACATAAGATTTAAATAATTTTCTAATAAATTAATATTAATTTGGAAACATTGAATAGGTTTCTTAATATGTAACTGCCTAATACAATCACCTAAAATATTTTTTCCAATAATCCATTGTTGATAAATTAGTAACCTGTCATCGATGGTTTAGGCATGTTTCAGGTATCTGGTACGAAACCCCTTAATTACCTAACATTCAGCGCTTTCATCTAAGTTAACATGATACATGATAACACCATGATCTGAATGAAACTGATTAAACATTTGTCAAAATTGCAATTAAATTTTATTTAAATTTATTTTTGTTTTTATTGATAAAATGTAGTGCGTTATGTCGTTATTCGATATGTAATTCGTAAATATTGATGGCTAAATGTATCAACGAAATTTTTTGATTGCAAAAATAACATTTAACTTATCAGTGTTGCCCTTGCATATACATATTTTGAAATGTTTTGAAGATATTCAGATTCCGCCAACTTTATTTTAGTGAACTGTCAACAAGTGGCGGATCAACAGCGCCCATTATCCAAATTGTTCAATACTTACTGGATATACGATTTTGGGTTTAATGCACTAATTTTAAATTACTAAATAAACTATAATTTACAAAACATACACACACAGGCAAAAAGCCACTAGATTACCTCAATAAACGCCCGCGGGATACTCGCTATGTAATAAAATAATTTACGTTCTTAATTACGGGGGCGCGAATACACGAAGTTGCTTATTATAAACGTTTTCTAATTATATGAGATCACTTTTCTTGATTAATCACGCAGAGGCGCCGTAGTAAAATCGAAGTTTTCCAAACCTCGTATAATTACAAAATGCTCCGGAACAAATGATTTTTTGGATCGTACATTTTAAAGCCGGTTGTTAAATTCGTTTACTACTAATCTTCATAAAAGCTGAATGGTACTCACTTGGTAAAATCTCTGTCGAACTGGCCACTTCTACTGCCCATTGAGAGTTGTCCATCTTTTGGTGGTTCACACACAGCTTATGGTTCACAAAGCGTGCTTTGGCTTATACCTAGAATTGAAGTATAAGCTATAGAGCAATAGTTGCGTTGTTTTATTATGGTCTTAACTTAAAAATAATAATTTTATGAACGAATACGGTAAAATCACCCACGTAAAACAGAAATAAATGATTTATCGGGGATAACACGGATAACACAAACAAATACAATTCACTCATTCGCACAATTCACAAAATTTCTTTAAACGTACCATAAATTGGCAAGATGTTTTAAAACAGTTAAGTATAATATTTACTTTAAACACAATATTTTATTTGTTTAATTAAAATATCAGAAAAATTGGATTTCGATTTACATTGCTGCGGCAACCATTTTGGATATTGGGATTTACTAAAAAATAAGTTATTTACTTCGTTTGGGTAGCAGTCCAATCTGATTTGTCTGTAGGATAAGCATTTGCCCAAGAAACAATAAGCCGAGTTGAATAGAGCGTGTTTCTACTTCCAGCAACTGTCGTATGGTGCGTCGTTGTTAAGGGATAAATTTTCAACATTTCGTGTGGAACTCAAGCCTAATTTAATTGATATTTTAGAAAATTTGTATTATATTCATAGTAGTTCATGCAATGAAGATAATTGTGAATAAACAATTGAAACGTTGGTACCGTAACAGTGTATTTTATTTTAGGCTAGAGTTCCTGACAAAATATTGAAATATTTTACCATACGAATCGGAGTTGAAACTGTCTGTGGTTTTATAAATAAAATGTATGTCAATATGGGAGAAACATGGCGCACAATTTTTATAAACTGATAAAAAATTAAATATCTAATTTTTTTGGTCTCGTTTAATCAATGATTCAATTCAGAGAGAAACCAAATAGAAACTAACTGAATGGTGTTGCGTTTTGACGCCTTGATTCAATGTTACAAAAAAATGTAAACAGTTTTACAAATATTTCGCTATATACAAGGACCAATGTTTGACACACAATTATTTAAGAGATTTGATTCATTTTATAAATATTTATTATTTATTCGCACTTTATATTGCTTCATTGCAAATGTACATACAAAATTGACATTTTGTATTTGTATTTTGTTTATCCCTAATACGCTATCTAATGGCGATTACTGAACTAATCGAAAACACTCCGAAAACAAAAATGCATGTAAATGTATTTTTACTTTCGACTTTTTCCCTTTTTATCGGACAATAGATCGAAACTAAGTTTCGAATATTCCTAAGTTTTAGTTTCGAGTTATTCTAAGAAGTCGTATGAAACTTGTCGCGAAAATTCGACAGTGCTTAATTCAAAACAGTGCTTTAAAAACTTTCATGATACTCGTAAATATGGACATAGTTTTCTAGTCTTTCTTGCTGTTCGTTTAAATATTAATTGTTGAATTGATTACAATTTAATGTGTAAAGATCAAATAAATGTTAGCAAAATCGTAACCTCTCATCAAAATATTTTTTTTAAACAAAATAGGTATATATACAAAAACTTTGACAGTTACGATCAAATAATTTCTTGATTTTTTTGTGATAAATGAGTGCGTTTTATGGCAAAACTTAATAAAAAAACATGCTATTTTTTATCATTTTTGACCGACCGAACACTAGGTTTGACCGACTGAACACTAGGAATGAGTTTTACAAAACCATATATGTATGTGTACTAAAATATAAACACTTAAATTGGGCATTAACCATAGAGTTATAAACTATAGAGCAGGATGGTTATATAAAAAATGTATATGGCGGTCTATCTCAAAATGAAAACCAGTCAAACAAGTTTTTGTTTAAAGTGACGCGTTTAACTTTGTGCTCTTTAAAAATCTTGAAAATATTAATTAAAATAATCAAAAAAATAATTAAAATATTATAAAATAGTTAGTGGATTGTGTGTAGTGCATCATTTGGTCATACAAATTAGAAACTTGTAATAAAATGAAGTGTCTTGTAAAAAACTGCAGAAATACGTTTAACAAATTTCAGGAAGGAATTTCGTACCATCAATAATGTTTATATAAAATAAAATGTAAATTATGTTAAGGAAAAAGTTATTTGTGGTAAAATTATCCTTAATTTAAGTTATAAATCAGCAAAAACAAGAAAACAATTTTGTTCGTTGGCGTTGGTTTTTATCATTTTGTAAACATATGTGTTTATCAGTTCCACATTTTTATTATTTTAGTTTAATAAAACGTGGTTTGTTTCATGTGATAAGTGCTCTGCTTTTCATAATTTATTTTTATTTTTGAATATGTACTATAAATACAATTTTTTACAGAAATTTTAATCAGGCTTGCGTAAAAATTTTATGGAGAAGGTGCTTTATCAAAATCAGCAGCAAAGAAATGGTTCAAGCGCTTTTGTTCTGGAAATATGGATGTCAAAGATGCACCTCGCTCTGGTCGACCAACCACTGGAAAAGTCGAATAAATCTTGCAGAAAATTGAAGAAGACCGACATATAACCAGCCATGCAATTGGTAAAGAATTAAATATTGATCAGAAAATAGTTTTAAACCATTTGAAAATGGCTGGATACAAAAAAAGCTTGACGTTTGGATACCACATGAATTAACAGTTAAAAATTTAATGGACGGATTTCTATCTGCGAAACGCTGCTGAAACAGAATGAAATCGAGCCATTCTTAAAGCGAATAATTACTGGTGATGAAAAGTGGATAAGACACGACAACGTTGTGCGAAAAAGATCATGGACGAAACGAGGTGAAGGTTCCCAAACGGTATCAAAGCCAGGATGGACGCCAAGAAAGGTAATGCTGTCTGTTTGGTGGGATTGGAAAGGAATCGTGCATTATGAGGTGCTGTAACCAGGCCAAACGATTGAATCTAATCTTTACTGTTAGCAACTAATGCGTTTAAGGCAAGCAATTCAGTTAAAACGTCCAGAATTGATCAGCAGAAAGGGCGTTGTGTTTCATCATGATAACGCTAGACCACACACATCATTAATGACCCGGCAGAAACTGAGAGAGCTTGGCTGGGAAGTTTTGATGTACCCACCATATATTCCTGACCTTGCAACATCGGACTACCATTTGTTCCGGTCCATGCAGAACCATCTTAATGGTTTTACATTCTAGAGTTCTACAGTGATGGGATCAGGGCTCTACCAGAAAAATGGCAAAAGGTCATCGATTAAAATGGCACATATTTGGTTTAATAAAGTTCATTTGAAATAAGAAAATTCTTTGATTCGATGTCACCCAAAAAAGGTTACGAACTTTTTCCCTAACCCTTTATATAATAAAACTATTTATCATTTTACTTATTTATATTTTTTCCTATAACAAAAAAAAAATTATATTTGGGAATACAATTCACACAGTAACAGAATTTTTAGACATACACACATGTGCGCACACACCGTAATTTCAATGATCATTTTTATTTTTGATGATTATAAACCAAATAACACAAACATTTGAATGGAACAAAATGACATATTCGATTTTAAAACATTCTCCGATAGTTATTATTTTCAAAAAAATACAAAAAATCAAAAACTAAATTTTTTAAAAATTCGTGAAATTGTTATTTCAAAGGAGAAACCAAATGAATTATTACACAAAACCGATTTCAATGTATCTGTGCTATAATAAATGCATTTTACAAGAGATTTTATGAAAGATTACCTCACCAATAATTTTTTCTTACAGGTTAATATTCTGTATAAGATAGTTTAATGAATTTGCCATTTAAAAATTTTTGATATCAATAAAATGTTTAGTTTACTTACAAATTTTTTGTCGTTTTTCATTAAAAGTGAAAATTGAAATACCAAGGAAAATTAAACATCCACGCAAAAAAAGTATAACCAATTCTTATTATACTATTCAAAGAGATCTCACGAAACTAAAATAAACTAAGATATCTTGGGTTTATTTATTTTCAAAAATTTCCAAGCAAAAGGATTGTAAATAATACTTAGTACAGCAATTTTATTCACTTGAACATAAGTTATTTTCATCTTCCAAATTAAAACAGGTGTATAATTGCAATTTAGGAAAATTCTTGCCATTAATTTGACTAATAGCAAAATTTTTATATTAGTAAGGCCTGTAGAATTCTAGGTGCACAGGTGCCTGTAGAATTCTAGGTGCTGTTGTAGAAAAACCCCGAAAACCTTTCATGTATCAAACAAATTTCGTTCCAACGCAAAAGTATAGATTCACGTTCTCACGCCACAAAATAAACACGTGCGCGTAAAAAATCAAAAGAAATTACAAATATGAAAAATTAAAATTAAGAAATTTCCCATACGGAAAAGAAATACAATAATACATGTTGACCCAAAAACGGACAAATTTTGAACAATAATAAATTTTATAAATATTAATTATATTTGTGTTTAACTTTCCATTTAAAATCATAACCACAATCGTTGCGGAAATTCGTGAATACAAGTTATAGCTGGAATAACCAGGTAAGATTTTAATATTTACTAATCAAACTTTAGATATACTATTAACCATATATATATATATATATATATATATATATATATATATATATATATATATATATATATATATATATATATATATATATATATATATATATATATATATATATATATATATATATATATATATATATATATATATATATATATATATATATATATATATATATATATATATATATATATATATATATAATATTCTATACATATAACATTTATACATAAAGTTGTTTGTACCAAAATCATATCCGGCAAAATTTGAATATATTTCATATCCTAGCAATTAAGTTATAAATAAACACACAAAAACCAAAATAATACAAAAAATCATAAATACAATATATATACAGTATAACATAATACACCAAAAAGCAAAAAAAAACACAATAAAGCAATACATAAAAATCATCAATGATCAAAAAAATCATCAAAAATCATCAGCGGAAAATGACAAAATTCTGATTGAAAACTATCTTAAAAATGAAAAACAATTTATTACTAATAAAGATAAATAAACAAATTTCACGCTCAGGAGAATGAAAATTTATTTTTCTGCCACGTTTACGAGATATAAATAAATAAATTCAAAAAAAACTTAACCAAAAATAATTCGCATGGCATTTGTATGAAGTATTTTACGTTTACGTTTTACGGGCCTGCATTCATGCAAAGTCTATATATTGTGAAATGGCCGTATACATACATAGGCACTGATTAGTACGTATAGCGGAGAGGCAATGCACTGACAATATATTTGACATCAACTTAATTATTGGCATCCAACCACCCGTAGATTAGATCGCCAATACACACTCGCTACTGAGCTGTCAAAATATATTGTTTTTTGTCTGTGACTGTGAGACGAACGAAAATTATTTTGGTCTGCCAAGTTCGTTCCATTTCAAATAAAAAATACTAGTTTTAAAAAGTAAATTACCATCTAAGCAAATAATTTATTGTTCTCTAATTAAGTAACGTATATATTAATAGTAAAATCATAATTTGTAAATGGCAAATTTTTTATTTGCTGAAAAAACTTTTTCGTTCGACATAATGAAAGTCAATCGCCATTGAATCAATAATTTTAAGAAAAAGGGTATGTGTATGTGCCTATGTGTGGAGTTATAGTGTTATCTCGCTTGTGCTTATACACATTCTAAAATGTGTATTGTCAAAACATTGGTCTATCTATTTCGGTCTAACATTTAAAAGTACATCAAAAAATCGAGTAGAAAATTAACAAAAAAAGAAAATTTTATCTTGTTTTTCGTTTAATTTTCGTTACGATTTTTTAATAGAAATGATTTCAAGGTAAATATTTAAATACACGTAAATAATGCACTTATTTGGGCAAAATGAAATAATCAAAATTTACTATTGTAATCGTGGATGATTGACATTTCTAATTTATAGGGTTTTATAAACACTTTCGGTATATAGAGAAACGGGCGAAGTTGACATTTTAGTCCAGTTTGAAAATTAGGAAACAACGAGACCACAGCAAAATGAATGGCAAAGATAAACTAAATAAAGATGAATCATCATCACAACAACAACAAACGCCATCACTGCCTCAAACTGTTCCAAATACTGGCTCAACGAATTGTAATATTGTTACGTCGACTCCGAATAAACGAACGAGCCTCCAATCCTTTTCACGAGTACGTCCACATTCGGTGCACAGTGGCCGGGTTATTGTATATGATGATTCAGATCAAGAACAGAATCATACTGGTAGTGGAATTATTTCAACGGTATCGAATATCACACGAAACTATTCGTTATCAAATTCTTCATCGGGAATTTTGAATCCACCGAGTAGCAGCAATGGTATTCCATTTCGTATGTCATCGTATCAACCAAATTTTCCTGCACATCGAGTATCCAGTGGTAACGAAGTATCGAATTTAATTCGAGTTCGTAATTCGGTTCTTGGAAAATCGGCACCATCTTTGTCGATAAACATTGTAAGACAGCTTAAGAAATGTATAGGTGATTTACTAAACAATAGACACCTTTTCGTTTTTTATCGTTACAGAAGGAATTTGGTGCGACCGGGCGAAAATCTGCCTCAACAGTATCACGGAGTGCTGCTGTTGCCATCCATCGATTAAGCCTTGTAACGAATACATCACCGCGGTCTCATTCACCAATATCCGCAAGTCCTGTTGATAGCCCACGAATAAATTCACCGAGTACGATGCATTTTCCGTTTGCCCCAATAAAACGTATCACAAGCTGCCGTGGTGACGGACGTCGTTGGTCTGTTGCTTCGTTACCTTCATCGGGTTATGGTACAACGCCAGGCAGTTCAAATTTATCGTCTCAATGTTCTAGTCAAGAAAGGTTACATCAATTGCCACATCTGCCAACTAACGATGAACTTCGAATACTCTCAAATCATTTTTCTAGTAACGATAGTAATCCCAGTATTGATCCGCATCATCATCAGAATCCCGGAACGAGTGGTGGCATCGGAACCGGATACCATTATCATCAACCGTACCATCCACAACCACATTCGCACCACCATCATCACCATCATCCGCATCTGCCACAACAACATTCAACTCAACCGCTTACATTGCAAGCATCGCAACAGAATCAATGCCAACAAAATCCACAGCATCAGCCACCGATATGTAAAAATGCTGGACGCTGGTGTCCCACAAATAGTAATACTCCATCTGGTAAAGAAGATTCGGGTAGTTCTAGTAATAGTGGCCGTCGTTCGCCATATCATAGACCACGGTCCCGAAGCTTAAGCAGCCCATCTCGTTCGCCCATAATCGATAACGAAATAGTCATGATGAATACTCTATATAAGGAGCGCTTCCCGAAAGCAACACAGCAAATGGAGGAGCGTCTCACCCACTTCATAAAAGAAAATCAAAATAATGTGATATCGAATTTTCGTGATTCTCAACCAATCGTCCGATTTGTACATCATCAAGTCCTCGAAATGGCTCGAGATTGTCTTCACAAATCGCACGCTAAACTAATAACGTCGCGGTATTTCTACGAAATGAGCGAAAATCTCGAGAAACTACTATTTGAAACCAAGGAAAAAAGTCAAGAAGCGGCCGTTGAATTATCGGGTATTATAAAAAAATTATTGTTAATTATTTCCCGGCCGGCCCGTTTACTCGAATGTTTGGAATTTGATCCGGAGGAATTTTATCATTTATTGGAGGCCGCTGAAGGCCAAGCAAAAATTTTACAGGGTATTAAAGATGACATTCCACAATATATAATTCATAAGCTGGGATTGAATCGAGATCCAATTGCTGAATTGCAACAGGAGATTAATGAATCATCGATCAGTTGTGATTATGATCAAGCCAATACAAGTTTGGAACCTGGGACTGCGAATTCTTCAGCGTTGAATGTTAGTTCGATGTCAGTTTTGAGTGCTGGGTTTTCGGACGAAAGTAAAAATAACAGCGCTACGTCGAATTTTGATGATTCAGCAACGATGACTTTGGCTTCGTGTGCCACTTCAACGCCTAACACGTCATTAGTCACAAATCTGCAAGATGCTGCTCGAATATCTAACTCTGGAAGTGGTGGTGATTCTACCATTCCTGTGAGTATGCATAAAAATCCGCTGTCTCAAGTACCTAATGAACAAGATTTTGAAATTATTAAGTTAATATCGAATGGGGCGTACGGAGCTGTTTATTTGGTAAAGCATAAGCAAATTCGGCAGCGGTTTGCTATGAAAAAAATCAACAAAAATAATTTAATTCTGCGGAATCAGGTTGAACAAGTGTTTGCTGAACGTGATATTCTAAGCTTTGCTGATAATCCCTTCGTTGTTAGCATGTACTGCTCCTTTGAAACTAAAAAACATTTGTGTTTAGTAATGGAATATGTGGAGGGAGGTGATTGTGCAACTTTATTGAAAAATATTGGCCCATTGCCCTCCGATATGGCCCGATTTTATTTTGCGGAAACGATACTCGCAGTCGAATATTTACATAGTTATGGAATTGTGCATCGGGATTTGAAACCCGATAATTTGTTGATAACAGCCACGGGCCATATAAAATTGACTGATTTTGGCCTGTCTAAAATGGGATTGATGTCTTTGGCGACAAATTTATACGAGGGCTATATCGATAGTGAAACCCGTCAATTTTCCGATAAACAGGTATATGGGACTCCCGAATATATAGCACCCGAGGTGATATTGCGACAGGGTTATGGAAAACCGGTCGATTGGTGGTCGATGGGGATTATTCTTTACGAATTTTTAATCGGATGTGTTCCTTTTTTCGGCGAAACTCCAGAAGAACTCTTCGCACATACGGTAAACGATGATATAGAGTGGCCCGATAGTGATGATTGGGCCGTAGCTTCAGAGGCAAAGGATTTGATAACGCAGCTGCTACAACAAAATCCTCGAGAACGTCTCGGGACAAGCGGGCCAAACGATGTTAAAGAACATTTTTATTTCGATGGTCTGGATTGGAATTCATTGCTCCGACAAAAAGCTGAATTTGTACCACAATTATCGAACGATGATGATACGAGCTATTTTGACAGCCGAATTGATCGATATAATCATGACATGGAAGGTGACGACACCGATGAAACAGATGATTCACCACTATTTGGTTCGTTCAGTTCATACACGCCACAATTCAAAAAACATTACTCATCTTCCCGAATGTTGCTACAACATGATGATGACAATGCTATTATGCAACCTGGTAAAATTTTAGCAACACCAGAACTTCGAAAGTTGAATGTTTCCCGAAGCTTAAAATTGCCATCTACTCCTGACGCCGAATACCTCCCGGAATTGTTGAGTACCCCAGAGCGGGAGGAAATTAAAACCTTGCATCAATATTTAAAACAACAAAGCCAACAGCATTTACAACAGAGTCAAAAGTCGATAAGTACTCTGTTGCCGGAAATGATCCGGGAAGAAAAGAAAAATAAATTGGTCAAATCAAACACTACCACGATTATTACGCTCGACACTTCTACTCGAACTCAAACGAAGCCAGTTGAAAACATGTCAACATCAACCACAAATATTACATCGTCACCAATCACTACAATCGCGTCAAATAAAACAATATCTGGATCGTCTCCTTTAATGCAAATCCATCAGAAAACGTTGAGCACACCCGAATCATCGCAAACTGATAGTGATGATGTGTCACCTCAAATCCAACGGAAACGAAGAACATTGAATACCAAAGAAATATTACCGCGGTTCTCAATTTCTATCGAAGATGAGCAAAGTGGTCATGAAACTTCATCATCATCTGGAAATAATCAGATCTCATCGAATGTGAAACATCGATCTCGATCTGTGGTAAAAAGTGCATCGGCTATTGGACTTTCGCTAATGATATCATCTGATAGTGAATCGCAAAATATGAGTAGTGGTGGTGGAGGCGGAGGTGGTGGATCTAGCACAGCCAGCTCCCGTGACACATCGCCTTGTCGCGAATTGTCACCGCTTGTTACAAATCTGAAACCTCCAATTATCATTAGACGCGGGCCGCGTGGTTTTGGATTCACTGTTCACACGATTCGAGTTTATTATGGCGATTCTGATTTTTATACGATGCATCATTTGGTTATGGCTGTGGAAGAGGGTAGTCCAGCTTTTGAAGCAGGATTACGACCTGCTGATTTAATCACGCATGTCAATAGTGAACCTGTCCAGGGTCTCTATCATACTCAAGTATTACAATTATTGCTAAGTGGTACCGAACATGTTACATTACGGGCGACGCCACTTGAGCATACAACAATTCAGAGTGGTGGTCGTAAACGTGAATTATGGCAAAGTAAAATGGCACGAAAAATTGGCGGGCGTCAGAAAAAATCGAAAAAGGATTCGGAAAAGAAACGCAAAACATCTTTATTTCGACGGATCAGTAGTAAGCGGGCCAGCGCTGAAATTCAACAGGTAAACGAGAATCTAATTCGGGTCCATAATTTGTTTTATTTATCAATTTTTTTCTTTCGTAGATGACAGCAGGAATTTCCTCGCCTACAATGGTGACCCCAAGCCGAAGTTTTCAATCGTTTTCGCGATCACAAGATGGAGCGGCGCCAACGCCACAGCAAATAAGTCGAATGAGTCTTTCGCCACTTGATACATTCGCTTTTCAAACGCCATCAAACTCATCTCAATCTACTTCACCATCCTCATCTGCCCCGAATACACCAACTAGTAATGCTGGCAATGGGTCCCAATTGTATCAAAGGCCGTCTACCTTACACGGCCTAAAACACAAATTGCATACAACTGGATGTGGTACTGGAAAGACAATACATTCGAATAGTGGGACAGCTGTTTCGAACCGACGTAAATCTGTTGGCCATATCCCATTGTCCCCATTAGCCCGAACTCCATCACCCTCTCCAATGCCAGCATCACCAACTCGTTCCCCGAGCCCATTAGCTTTTCCGGTTGGGCATCAACCTGGTTCATCAAATACTACTCAATCCTACAGTCCTGGAGTTATTCCCCCAAACGTTATCCCTAACCAAGTTGGTGTTCCTAAAAAATCATTTGCTCGTCCTAAAAGTGCCGAACCAAGTTCCCCATTATTACGACGAGCACTATCGCCAGATCGTTTACATCCACGTAGTGCTGAAAACAAATGTTCTCTTATTTCGCCGCTGTGCTGCAATACAACGACTATAAAAAATCAGCGGTCAGTGTCTGGTGTATGGCGTCCATCCACGAGTAATATTATTACGCATTTGCACGATGATGATGTTAAACAGCATGTCACCGAAATTGCAGGTATACCAACATCATCTACATTGGTATCATCAAATTCTTCATCATCAGCAACGGCAATCGCATTGGTATCATCGACTTCGTCTACTACATCATCATCAATCATTAACTCTGCACCCGGTTTACCAACATCACAACAATCTCAACCTAATGGTAATACCCCACCTTCGGTTCTACCGCTAACATTTCAATCAACTGGCGAATTGTTACCGCGGATTGCCGAAGAAAAGGATTCACCAACAAATTCGATACAAGAGCCACCGACTAGTATTGGAGCGGTAAACGAAGAATTTCCAGCTCATAGTAATACCAGCACAATTACCACCGCCACCACTTCAAAATCAGGAATTTTAAAAAAGAAGAGTAGCAATAGACATAGTAAATAATGGGCCATAAAGAGAAGAGGAAGCTGCCTTTAGCCGTGAATGAATGTGAGTCTGTGTATCTGTGTTTTTTTTAGTATGTGTGTCCCATTTTATTCTATTTCATCTAAAGAAATAATCTTTTCATTGGATGCTTTATGTACTGGGCAAATTATTGTGGCATTTAAATCATTGGCCCTGTACATAAATATTAAATATGGGTACGCGTACTAAATGTTTACTAGCGCTTTGCTATATAATAAGTATATATTCTTATTTGTATAAATTAAAATATATCTTGTGTATAAATTGTTCTTTATATATTTTTTTAAAAAAATTTTATTAGGTGAAGGCTACCATATTTAGTTTTGTGTAAAATATAATTTTTTAATTTTTATAGCAAATCATTACCATTTGCAAAGTATTTATTGTTTTGATACACGTAATTGGTCCCAAACAAGTTTAATATTACGTTTACGATGTGTAACATATCATTACCGTGAAGTTTGTATCCTGTTTATTATTGTTTTAAATATTAATAATTTTATAGAAATCGTGTGTAATTTTACTGCAAATGGAATTAAGTAACTAAATAAGTAAATAACCTTTGAAAGTTCGATTGATTTAAAAGCAAGCAATAATTTATTAACTTAAATACAAGTGTTGTCTTTTTCAGTATAAGTTGAAATAAACGCTAAAATCCCTGCAAATAGCTTTAGTCATTAACTACTTAACTGCATAATGTAACAATCTCTCATCTGAGCGGTCTTTCACCGCGTTTGCTTTTTACTAGTATTATTTCAACTTAACTAGCTGTTTTTAGTCGAGGCCGCCCACAAAACCTCCCAGGTAATGTGCTAGGTCTCCTAGAATGTAATCTATTTCCTGAATGTGAATACTTGTATGTGTCTCTATTGTTGAATTTGTTGTACGTATATCATTTTTAACACTTTTAACACTATGTGCCGTAGGCACTTGGCGAACCACACTAACACTTAATAAACACATTTTATTAAATACTTGTTTTATTATCTCACAAAGAATTGTTGCAAAGAATTCTTTGCGAAATAATAAAGCAATTTTTTTATTAAACAAAAAATGTGGTATGTATATCAGTTAGCTTTCGATTACTTACTGATTTGTATTTTTCTCGAGTTTGAATGAACATTTTACATGTTACGATTATGTATTTGATCATTGATTTCCACAGGCAGGTTGTTGTTTTTACCTATACTTTTTTATATCTATGTTTTTGCATCAGAGTTGTTTTGGTGGATGTGCTTATTGTAATATTCCAATACGATTCTCCAGGATTGGTATCTTGCGATCGATTCATTTCCTCTAGTATATATATTATAAACGTCTATGTCACTGACTGACTCACTCGAGAACGCACAGGGTGAGCAAAAAAACATTCGCCCGTGTGAGATTTTTTTTTTCAAAGTTTCGTCAACGAAATACTTAAAATGCAACAACAATGCAATCGTAAAATCGAAAGAGTGTTATTTTCGAAGTAGAAGAAATGTCGATAATTGAATTGAAAAACAAAACAAATATTAATTTGACGAACGCTATTCAAAAAACTCTTTTATACTATACTTGCTACTAAACTAAAACATTTTGCGTTTTTTTTTCTCGCAATGGAATTTTTAATGTATTTAATGAATTAATGTATTTTTAAATTAATAAAAAAACACAACAAACCCTGTTGATGGCGTAATTGTTAAAAGCTCGGAAAATTTGGTTGTTTAATTAGATCTATTTAAAAAATATTTAACTACACTTTGCTGGGAATAAACGGGCGCGAAGCACCTCAAAACAACCTAGTTGTTTATAAATAAGATGTATATTCCACAGTGATCGGGTTGCCAATTCATTGTTTTGGGCATACCAGCTCATTTATAGAGAATGTGCAGTTTGTAATGGAATTTTGAAATCGGCGTTTCTTGTAACTTTCGTAACTTTCATACCAAGAAATTAATCCTTTTTGATTGGCAACGATTAAATCACTTTTTTATAAGCGGCGGTTCAAAACGACTCTCTGAGTATACAAGCTCCAATGTTTGGTGCTTTTGGCTTTACAAAATTATTTAAAAGTTTTTAATACAACAAAATAATAATTTAGAATTTTTAAATGTGCAAAATAAAAAACAAACAACCTGGATACCTTTATCCGAAAAAATAATTTTATGGCACTTTATTACATCTTGTGACTGTTTCGTCTTTAACTCGACAAATGGCTTGACCATTTGCTAATCAGTTACAACTAAATAGTCTTTTGTTCCTACTTCCAAAATGTCACGCACTACCTTTTCAAATGGATATTCAGGAATCTCATATGGTCAATTTGTTTATGAAATTCTCTATATCCTCATCTATCCCAAGCCAACATAATATTTGTCTTGCTCTTTGCTTAGTTTTACCTATACCAACATGTGCTTGTCTACGCATTATTCTGGGCATTACAATACGATCGTTTAAATAAACTAACCCCACATCACAGAATATGTCGTTTTTAAATTTCCAAAATGGTTTTACCATTTCAGGAAGCAGTCTTTTCTCGTTCAGTCATCCCTTTTGTTATGTCGCTAAAATCTGACTTAGAACTTCATCTTGTGTGTTTTTTTCCACTTGGGCGTATTGTTATTCGGTATCAGTTAAACTTCTTAAGCTACTGGTTCTTTATTCCGCAGTAACACCCTGCCCAACCCATATTGGCTTGCATCTGTTTGAATCACTCCTTTTTTCCTTTTCATTATAGCCTTTTAGTAAATCAGGAGGTTGTACAATCAATTGTTTACCGACCTTGAGTGAATATCAAACCATAAAAATGAAAATGTGCTTTTTAAGTAACTGACGTAACGGTTCAATATGGCTAGCTTGATTTCGAATATAACTACGCTAATAAGAAATCTTTGCAATTCCTGCTTATTGGAAGCATCCGGACTAAATAAGTGTCCCAAATAACTAACTTTATCTACCTTGTAATATATCCAAATAATTGGTTTTGATAAGCTACATTGACCACACAGGTCCTGACGTTGGTCTCCGTCCTCCATGTAGATTACAAATTCATTTTATTTTTCATTTACGTATTAGGTAAGATAAATCAATATTTTTGTTTCTAGTTCTCAAAGCTCAAATAAGTGTTTTATTTACAGTCGGGATATAAATACACATTGCTTAGAAAAAATGTTGCGAATGGATAGTTAATATTTTTAAGAGGGCAATTCAGTTGTGGTAAAATTAGGAGGGAATGGGAAGTAACTATGCTAGTTGCTATTGCCTTAAACCGCATATATGGCAGGCATTGGAGAAATTGTTCGAGATTTTATAATTCCTCGAACCAGTACTCTTACAAAAATGCTTAGTTGCGATACGTCGAACGTCAACGTCTTGGATGGGTTAGTGTTTGGAGTGAAATCATAGGCAAAAAGCTTATATTTTATTCAAGGAAATATGATCGAACGCTTTTTAAGGACGTTAGCTTGGTTGCTAGACCAAACATGCTGTTTTAGAATGACGCCCCAATATTAGATCGCAATCTAATTAGAAAATGAGGGAGATTCACTAAAAACAACATTATGGTTTGTTTACCAATACATTTCGCATAATATCCGTAAAATGTTTGCGAATACTTCGGCAACTGTTATAAATCGAAAAACATTGATCGCTTTCGGCTCCACCTCTAGTACCTAATCAGTATCGCATTGTAATGAATATGATATAAGCTATGATAATTATGGTGACCATAACGAAACTGATACTTCTCAGAAATTGAAATACATTTTAATAAATGGTTACAATGTTTCTTACTGAAGTAATCGAATTGCTGCGATAAAGACAAACTAAAAACACTGAAGGCAGAATGACATTTAACTAATCTTTGTTGTGATAATATTACAATATTTAGTGATTCCAACATATTGCTAACAGTTAACGGATCTGAAAGCAGCCAGTATATTTAATACCTTTAAGAACACGTAATTTTTTCGAAAATTACAAAGAATCTACGTGTTTTGTAACATCGAATCCGAATTAGCAATGGAAAATATGATTTCCAAAGGTAGAATAACCATGAACTAGAAATTAATCAATTTATTTTAGACGTTGCATGAAACGTCCGTCTAATTCCTCTATACGAAATTTTGCGAATCAAATACAGTTCGACCATAATTTTAGTTTCAGATTACCAGTGTTTCCTAACGGGGGCCATACAGCCCTCCTAGGAAGGCATACCGTATATCTGAGGAGCCATATTTATTTATTTAAAGAAATCTATTCTGCGATTTACATGTATGATTTCAGAATTTAAATTTAAAAAAAAATAAAGAAAATTAAAACACAGAAATATAAATCAAATCTTGATTTAACAATTAAAAATTTTAAAAATACACCTTCAGGATATTTTTGAAGTTGTCCTTTGATAAACTAAAGTCAAATAGGTCGTCGACGATGTTACGGTAAGTTTGAAATAACATCTGGTGTTCGGCAGGGAGATGCACTCGCGCCTATGCTGTTCAATTTAGCGTTTAAGTACGTAGTGAGAAAAATCAACATAGAAACTTCGCGCTGTATATTTAATAAATCAGGCCAAATTCTTGGATAGGCAGATGATATCCTGGAAGAAGAAGACCTGGTTTGGAGGTGAACAGTAGTAAAACCAAATTGCTGAGCAACACTCAGAAGCATCTCGATGGCAAATCTCGTTAATTGATGACCATAATTCTTTCGATTGGAAACACTAAATTGCAGTCTATCAATGTCTATGTATGTTTGATTAAAAGTCGTTTACGCACGGCTTTGTATATCCCATTGGTATAGTTAGTAGTATTATATAAACATTAGTGATACAGTTCAATACTTAGTGTTAAAATAGTTGGCGTTTATGAAATTTGAAAGGTTTGAATAGGACATGCCTTGTTTAAAGATATTGCTTGCATTTTAAAAATTTTGGCTTAGTGCTAAATCTTGTCGGTTCATAAGATTAGATTGTTAAACAAAATAATTTTAGATGACTAAAATACAATAGTCAGGTGAATAATGTAATGATTTGATTCTTTTTAGAAAATGGTTGCATATAAATTGAAATGGTAGCCGTCCCTATGTATATTTTTTTGATATATGATTGTTTTTTAAATAAATTTTTTATGGCAATCAGACCCCCAATCATAAATATAACACATTTATTTATTTATTTTGTATTATTATTAGTTATTTTTAAAAACCATTATTTTGGTAGAAGGTAAATTATTTTACTATTTTTACTAATTATTATATACAAACAAACTACTGTTACAAAAAAATTTACAATTCAAAGGAGTTCTATAAACAAATCTGAAAACTACTTTAAATTGATAAAAATAACAAAAAAAATGAAACTAATTACTAAATATACAGTTGAAACTCTTTTAGCCGTAGTTCGGTACCATAATATATACTTCTAGTGTCTCTTTATTCTTGTTGAATGGTGTCATCATTTAAAGGTAAGGCATACGAAACTCAAGGCACTGTTTTGCTTACGCCAGGAATCTCTGAGAATAAAGATGGCTGACGTTCTCTCAGTATGGTAAACCTACTTTCAAAATATGCTAAATCCGAATGACGAAGTGGCCTCTATTAGAGCAACAGCTGCTCTAGGTTAGATTAAGGGGCCGCCGAAAAACACTCGTTCTCGATGGAATCCCCGCAGAATTGATTAGCTCAGAGGCGCTAATCGTGCATCAAATCTATACGGTCGATGAGATCTCTATTTGGGACCAAGAAGAGCTGCCGGACAATTGAAAGACCGCGCTCATATGTCCGTTCTACAAAAAAGGCGACCGCCTTAAATGTGGAAACAATCGTGGTGTAGCTCTATTGAACACTGCTTACAAAGTGTTGGCTAATGTTCTACACTTGCCAGACTCATCCCTTTCGCCGAAAATATCATTGGCAACTATCAATGTGATTTTCTTCCCAACCGATCGACCACTGAGCAGTGTTTTACAATGGGAATGATTTTGGAACAATGTTGGGAGTACAACATAACCATACATCAACTATATATAGACTTCCGACAGGAATTTGACACTATAAACCACGAGAACCTATGGGCCGCACTCATATGTCTAGGAATCCCAGAGAAACTCGTTTATCTGTAAATTAACAATGTCTTGGTCTCTATTGGTCCTTTGAAATAACATCTGATGTTCGACAGGGAGATGCATTCATGCCTATGCTGTTCAATTTTGCGCTTGAATACGTAGGATATGTCGATAATATTGTGATTCTTAGCGATATCATCAGATTCATTAAATCCAATCGAGTTAGATGGCTCGGCCATGTTGCAAGATTTTCACAATAACGGATGATTAATAAAGTGTTCCGTCAACAACCAGCCGATGTGTGTCGTAGAGGAAGACCCGACTGCGCTGGCGTGACGTCGTCGAACAAGACATACGCATATTAGGATGTCAAAACTGGAGGGCGAGGGCGATGAATCGATACTGATGGAGGACCATAGTGCAGGCGGTAAAATCCCTTCATGGGATGTGAAAGCTAAAGAGGAAGATCACATTAATAATAGCAGCCTAAACCCTTAGCTAAGCTTCCTTCAGTGATGAAGCGTTCTTAGTTAATTATATCTTAAGTTCACAAATAAAGTATTTAGCACTATTAACACTATGCGCCGTAGGTACTTGGCGAAACACACTAACACTTAATAAACACATTATATCATTTGTTTTTTGCGAAATAATAAACAAGTGATATAATGTGTTTATAAAGTATTAAGCCTTGGGGCAGGTAAAAGAAGCTAGTAATTTGTTATTCTGTCACATTTTCTGATATCAGATATCATAATGTGCTGAAGCCCACGTAATCTTGACACTATTATTGGAACAAAGATAGACGGCTTGCAAAATGTTTAAAATTTTGACCAGTTTGGAAGTCATTATGCAAACCGAGTGCGTTTGACTTTCGACGCATCTCCGAAAACCGGCAGAACTAACCATTTCTATGTAGAAAAACTGCAGTGGAAAAAGAATGGTCTGCGATGCAAGCATCCGGGTCAAGGCTGTTCTGTTACACTACATCAGGATTTGCATTAACCACAGACCATGAAACAACAGAAGCGTAATACACCTTAGATAAATCCAACGATCCGTAAACTAAATATAAGCATTTCGAGAATAAAACCGTAGAATGTCCTAAACGCTCCTCTATATTCCAAAATATGGTAGTGGTTTTTCAAAGTTACTTTCAATGTAAAATTTTCTATCAACAAATACTGTCTTAAGTCTTAATAAGATGCCTGGTCTTGTGATAACTGTTTCAAAAGGGAGGAAGAGTCAGACAGTTCACCAATATGTCCTTGCCTAGTAAAGACCAATAAACTGGGGCCCGAATCATATATTAAACAGTAATACTGTTTATTTTAAAATATTAATTACAAAGTAGACTTATAGAAAGGGAACACAAGATGGTGCTACGTTTATTGGAAATAATCAGTCGGTTGAACAAAGTTAATTTTTTCTTTAAAAAAAGGAACTATATAGTTTTTGATGACAGAATACGCGTACGTTTCCATTTATCTTGCATTATTTCGACATGGAAACTTGTAGATTTTAGAGTTTTCGTTAAATTTTTCTTTCCAGTTGAACTCAACGAAATTACTAGGATTAGGAGAGATTCTATCTGCCAATGCTTGAAACAAAAAATAACCAATCAGAGCCGTATGTTGAATTCTATAGAGTGGGAGCGGCAAAGCTTAAACAGATTGTGTAATTTAACGATTTTCGAGCTTTAAATTCAATTTTGTCGCATGGATTGCTTAGAAATTGGGGAAGAGACGCGTGGTAAAGAGATAGAGATAACGCAACAACTACGTATCAACGTCAAGCAACCATTGTTAGGGTTAGTACAAATTTCGGTGATCACATGGGAATAACATGAAATTAATTGTAAAGTGAATGGAAAGCGAAAATGATCACTCCCTACCCAATGCCAGTATGTCTCATCAAGCAGCAATGTGCACCTTCTAACAACCCTGGGATCTGGCTATGTTTCACTGAACCAATCCACACATTAATCCAAAATTAACACTGATTATGTTACCTCAATAATGAGGCAACCAAATCCCTTCCTTAATGGGATGCAGCGCCAGATAAATAAATTAAAAACATTCATCCTAATCCGACACTTTTAAACAATGGGCTGCGTAAGCGATTGAGCATCAAAAGATTAAGTAATTGAATGATTTTCGGAACTTAGAAGTTTCACAAAGCTGATTCAGCATGAAGATGTTTATATTTCACATTTAACGATCGCTAACGAAGATGCGTAATGCGGGCCAGCATGTTGCCATGAATAATATACATTTCCTCGTATATAGATACACGCATTGAAAAAACTCTTCCCAACCTTGTAAGGGCAGGCTCTGCCCGCGAACAGATGGAACATTGAATGAAATAATTGCTCACTGCGAGAGCAAAGTAGGGTGTCTGACGAAAATTCGTAAGTGGCGCTCCATTTTCGCCATCGAAAGAGTTTCCATTTATTTATAGTGAAATTGCTATGTTTACTATAATTCACCTCGTTGCTGCTGACGTATAACTGGTAACCTGAGATTCCGATTTGTCATTCATTTCTCCCCTAGGCAATGTTTCATGTCGATTGTCGTATACCATATTACCGACGCTCAATAAAGCCATTCTTCCCTCCATAGTGGTTCCCCTTCCTTGGCCGACTGGAAATATTCTGAATTACCTTGGAAACCACTGGGCCCTGGATTTACAGCTTAAGTCTCTATCGCACTCTTGGTATTCAGACTGCCTCAACCTCTAAAGTGCGATTTTGCAAGCATCTTCCATTTTCTGCAAGACCGCGAATTTATATTGTCGAGATATCTGGTTGATCCGTATAATGCAAAACTAATAATCAACGTCCTTGATAAGCACATTTTGTGGCTTTTCTGTCTTGCTCTTCTCTCCTTCCGCAGTTTCTCTTCATACCTCTCCTAGATGTTTCCATTCGGCTAGTGCCATCGTAACGATACACTAGGAACGAAACAGCAACTACTGAACTTTCCAATGGAAAATGTGATAACGTTCTCAATCTATCTCAAATAAAATTAAAAAACAATGAATTGAAAATTCATGAATGTGGAAAGGTCTATTCAATTGCTATCCAGATTATACTTACGCATCAATTAATTAAAATAATTATGGAAAAGAATTAGCTAACACACCCAGATAATGCAATAGCGCTCCCATGAAAATGAAATTTTAAATAAATTTCCTAAGCTTCAATGATTTAAAATGATTATATGAGAATGGTAATGAGAATAATATATGTAGAGCCAGAAATTGACGGCAGGTTCATATCATAAATGTCAGCACTTTTTTTTGTTACACTTGACCACTTTTTCTAGAACAATCTAAACTTCAAAACAACAATTAAGCAAATTCCGGGTTGGCTCCACGTTGTGAAAGTAACAATTACTTAAAGAAACAACTTGGATTCCGATTGGTTGTCCACAAAAAAACATTATTTTATTGATTATATCTTAACAAAGTTTTGTTTCTTTTCGCTATACCGTTTGTAACGGAACTTCATTCCGTTATCAACTCATAAATCCAATCAACCAAAAATTGTAATCATATGTAATCCCGCCACGGCCTTGAAGATATCATCTTCACAAAAATCACGGAAATAATTAGTCATTGGCAGGAATACACATTTTTCATTTTTATAGTACGCTGCAAATTGTCGCTACAAATATAAAAAATTTTTTAAATTCATTGTTTTGTAATTTGAGTACATAACATATATTTTTTTTCAAGTACGAGTATATGATAAACGCAAATGTTCTACATAATTATGTAGGGTAATCGACTTACCTACAAATTTGAGACATTGCATTTATGTTAATACACAAAAATTCTCTGAGTGTAAAATGAATTAATTTGTTTATGTAAGGGGTAAACAAATTTAATTTATAACACTTTTAAACTGGGCGGTATTTATGAATATTTTTTTGATTAAACAGCAAAATTTATTAATTGATTGAAAAGAGGCCATTCATTTATTAAATTCTGTTATAAAAATTAATTTCCCCCTCTTTTCTAGATCAATTAATTTTCGCATAAATACCGTACCAAATTTTTGGTAAGGGGTCAGTTCAGTTTTTGGTGTTCCTAGCTAATTACACACAGAGCTTTAGCCGTGGTAATTAGCGAGAAAAGAAGATTAGTGTAAATTAAAGTAAAATTTTACAAAATAAACAATTTGTAGTAATAAAAAAATAAATTGTTGTGTATTAATTTTCTAACGTAACGTTCAAGTAAGTATGATTAAAAACAAACTAAATACTAACATAAAGGGGCCCAATTGGTAAAGGGTCTACCAACTGCTCCATTAGGGGCGGAAACCGCGCAAGTGCCTCGGCACGCGGATTTCCTTCTGTTGGTAACGCTTTACCGATTTATTTACTTACTAACATTCGGGGCCTTCAGCCATAATAAATAATAATGTTTCTTGATTTTGTTTTCTCTTACTTGTTATGCTTAGTCTAGGGTAATTATGTTACCCTAAACAAGTATTAAAACAACCGCGGGGAACCTGCCGGCAGCGTAAGGCATGGAAACCATCAACTTGGGTACTGTTTTGCCCAATTCTATAATCCCTCAGTTTGACGGCATACTTGATGTCGTTCCATCACTTTGTTTTTATATAAATATGCGGTAATCTAGGCCGTAAATCTGGGTACCCCAAAAACCCACGCCATTTTCCTCTACCCGACTGAGCGGTGGGAATCTAAACCGCATGGGGTACAATTCAGGTTACGGCAAATCTATGAAACGGGTGTGCTTCTACGCAAGTAGAAGTCATACTTCTGTTTCACGTTCTTGTCAATTCGATTCGCGTAGCTGTTGTTTTGTCCGATCTACGTTATATGATAAGCCAGCGTTTGAACTCAAATTGTTTAGTAGCCGCTGTTACGCCGAAATAAAGTGAGATCAAAATAAAAGTAACGATAAGCTATCCGCCACTGTCATGCGGTAGGTATAAACGGTGTCGTGGTTCTCCTTCAGGCTAAAATATCGATTAAATCATGTTGGGCGCCAATTTGGGATTCCAGAGAGCCTGATCGCGCATTTACAGCTGCCCGCGTTTGCTCGAGCGTGGAGTAACAGAGGAAAACCGCTTGATTTTATTTTCTCGACTTGCAAAACTCACGAACCAAACAAAAAACCCATTTCTATGCACACATGCCCGGATTTTTTGTCTTTCCCTAAAATGCACTTCACACACAACACTACGAGACAAACTGTCAAGCCAATGAACGACCAGCAAAAAAAAATCTGGTTGTTCACGTTTTTAGATTAAAAGCAAGAAGATAGGAGACAATTAACCGATTAACAGCCTCTCCGAAATGCCCGGTTACAGATCAGAAAACAGTTATTAGTGTTCTTGTAAATTTCCCCACTCCGGAAAACAAAACTGAGTTAATGAGATTCCTTAGAATGATTAATTTTGGCGCGAAATATATCGTAAATCGCTCTCAGGAACCCGAACCCCTCAACTCATTGTTGAAGACGGATGGTGACTTTTCTTGGTCAGAAATTCAAGAACAGGCATTCTAGAATCTTAAGAAAATGTTAATAGAACCTCCAGTTTTAGGATTTTATGATTCCTCTAAAAATACAATCGTTAGCGCTGATGCTTCCTCGTAAGGAATTGACGCTTGCCGGATGCAAGAAGACACTCAAGGTGACAGGCAAATAATCTCATAAGCCTTTATCAAGCTCTAAGCATGGTATGGGCAGTTGAAAAATTTTCAGGATATGTACACGTATGTGGTTTGTAGTTTACTTTTAAATCGAACCACAAACCGCTCGTAACTATTTTGCAAAGCAAACATTTGCCCCCCCCCTCCCCCCCCCCCCCCCCCCCGTCTTCAAAGATTCAGAATTCGATATGACTGTATAACTCTACAAATAATTGTGATCGAAATGTACACACCTCAAGAGAAGAAATATATATCGTATAGTGAAGATCAAACAAAACGGAGCATTTTTTTCTTTTCGAGCGTTAATACAACAGAACGCATGTTACAAAAATATGGATCTATCAGGAGCAGTATATAAATGAAATATTGGAGTGAGTCAATAAGATGTTCAATGTGCATGGATCCAAATGTGAAACTCTCCAGATCAATGTGCCCTTATTTAGAGTTCTCTAAATTAACATCTTCTAGTATGACTGGTTACTGCTATGCTGATTGGAGCAGTGGTGAAGGTGAACGCAAAGCCATCACCGGTTATGTTTTCCTGCGTCAAAATGGACCGATCTGTTAGAATTCTAAAAAACAACCAACAGTCGCGTTATCTACAATAAAAGCAGAATACATGGCGGCGTCATTTGCAATTCATGAAGCTCTCCGGCTTAAATCACTTGAAAACGAATTTTTGACGAGTTCAGATCGCGGAATTATCAAATATTGCGACAAGAAAAGTGCATTTGATCTGGCATCAACAAACGTTTTCATACCAGAGCAAAATATATAGATATCAAGCACGACTTTCCAAGGATATTCCTGTTTTTAAAAAACTGCGTGTGGATCACTTACGTTAATTTTTAACAAAGTGCTAATAATATTATATTTGCACACTAGAAAATAGGCCTCATCATCTGGATGCTTCTTTTGTCGAAAACGTCCTTCTTGGTCACATTGATGTTTTAATTTTGAAATCTTAACTGGATTGCTATACATTTTTGAAAAAAAAAACACTAATAAATAAGGGTATTTTCCAAACACCGACTTATTTGCTTACCGACTTATTCAAATAAGTCTGTTATCGAGGTGACTTATTTTCTATCTCTTTCTTCCAAACAGGAAACTTTTTTGGTGATGTAAACATTTTAAATTTAGTCTACCGCACTAATTAATACATGAACGACTACATTAATAAATTCATTTCAACTAATATACATTTTATAGATAGATTATAATAATGAGACAACTAAATAATTAACTAGTAGTTGTTTGTTTTTATTCATTTCATTTAATTTATTTCGCTTTAAATAAAACAAATTTTCGTTTTTAAATTTTTTTTTGTGGTTGTCAAATTAAGTCGGTCAAAGCAATTGGAATAGCTTGACCGACTTATTCAATATGGCGTCAAATATGTCGGTAAGTCTGAAATAAGTTTGTGTTTGGAAAAAGACTCGTAAGAAAGAACCATATAAGTAAATATACTGTGCTGTTGGTTAAAATAAATTGCTTTATTTTTCAATGAACACAAAACTATTTACTGAATAAATTCGAGATACCGAATTTTTATCAATCTATAAACGAGTATTCGGTTTGGTTTACCACATTTTGCGGTGATTACATAAAATATGAAATATATTCATGGGGCATAACACCACGCCGTGGATAAAAAACATGCTTTGTCGAAAAATGTAGTAAATTCGTTAAATCGCTTGTATAAATATCGGCAAACCGGAAAAGT
This sequence comes from Nephrotoma guestfalica, assembly GCA_963691935.1. Taxonomy (NCBI): domain Eukaryota; kingdom Metazoa; phylum Arthropoda; class Insecta; order Diptera; family Tipulidae; genus Nephrotoma; species Nephrotoma guestfalica. The sequence continues at coordinate 3,937,109 of OY829916.1, read as the reverse complement.
CGCCGAGAAAAATACGTTGGATTGTGATACGTTCGAAAAACGCTACCAAATTGTTGATTAAAAACCGTTTTGGTTTCGTTCCGTAATTTATCACGCTCTTGATTCCAATTTGTTAATGCCTCCCGGGCATCCGCTGATTCATCATCCTGATGATCCTCAATCAGTTGCGTTAACATTTGAAGCCAATTAGCATTTCGCTTAAATTGTGGATTATTCAGGGTTTGAATTTCATGTGTTAATTCATTTATTATTGCACCAGTTCGCCAACCCCATTCCAGTGTGACATCGGCCAAATCACTATACGGATGGTCGCCAAAATACAAAACTTTTTGGCCATTCCATCCCGTTAAGTCTTGAAGTGTTTTTACAGTGCCCTCATAATAAATTTTACCACGTTCCAATCGCGTAACGCGATCCCATAAATGTAACCCGGTATGTTCGTCCAGTAATCGTAAAGGGCGCGATTCATCCGTGAAAAATTTTGGCTTGCGAGCCTGCACTATAATAACGTCAAATAATTGTTTCCAATCGTCTCCAATCAGCAGATTCATCCCTTTATTTCTAAATATTAAAAAACATAATTACATATATATTATCCGAATGACCTAGTCGATTACTTACACAAAATGGTACGGACTATTTGTGACCAGAAAAATTTCTTTTTTGGCCTTAACTAATTTCTCAAAAAATACTCTTATATTTGGATTTTTAACGATATATTTTGATGGGTCTTTTGCAACTAAAGTATGCATAATGGGATGAGAAGATCGGACAGATTGTTTTACGTCGCTAAACAAAATTTCCGGATGATAATCGATGTTATTGCGTTCCAAATATTCAGCAACGTTACACAGTAGACACATTTCCGGTACTGAAAATAAATCAGCTAACTGTATCATGTTTGACCGAGTTCCCTAAAACGAAAAAAATATCCGTTACTAAAATTCAGGTAAAGACCACAGAAACGAATTTGGAATGAGTAAAGCTTATGGATTTTTAATTAATTTTTTACATTTCTACCACCTTCGACATATGCAATTGGAATAATTCGACTTTTATACAACCTCAAAACTTCTTCATCTGAAACTAGTGTGCGACCTTGGTATACCGAACCAAATTGAATCTGCAGAAACGAGTCCAATTTCAAAAGCAATCCTTTTGATATGTCATAGTGAAGTCCACGCACTGCAAAATTTGGATCGTAATCTAATTTCTCGATTTCTTTAGGATACTGAAAAAATGGCACACATAAATAAAACATTTATTACTTTAAGCGATACTGGTTTATCCAGGTCCCCAGCTTACCTTGAATCCTTCGATCAACATATTCCGGCTTATATTGTACAACAAATAGTGCAGTTCCGGCTTATAGCAGGCTAACGTATAATCATAATCAAAACCATAAACTTGAACTTCGTTTAAATCGAGCTCATTGCATGCAAAGACACCTTGCGGATTTACATCAAGCGGCAATTTTTTCGCTGCAATAACATAAAAATAGCTAACCTTTAGTACGGTACGATTATCCAACGCACAGCCCACACAAAATCATACACGAGGTAATATAACATACAACTATGTATTAAATAGTACCATATTTAATATATGAAAACTCATTAGTTACTTACATTGAAATTTCTCAAATGTTTTCTCATAAATATCGTGGAATTTATTTAGCGATGCAGTACTGTAAGTACTAAACAATTTGAATTCGCAAATAGCACGTTTAAACGAAATTCGGGCGCGAATCATTTTAGAAATTTAACTTTATATTCACAGTACACCTTAAAATCTAAAGGAAATTTGCTGGACTTCGTTTTATGTATTTTATGGCAAAATACAGGTTTCAGATAAATTGGATTAATTTACATAATTATTAGATTATTCGTCAATCATAATTGAATTTTGCATAATTTAACCTTCGGCGCTGATTACTGGTGACAATCTATTTTGACGTTTAGTTTAATCAGTGCCTGTGTATGTAAACAGCCATTTCACAAATATGGACTTTGTCAATACCAATATAATGAAAACCTATATTCGTTATAACTGAGGTAGTGTAGGTAAGTTCAATAAAAATTTGAAAAAAATTCTATCGAATTATTTTTTTATTTGGAATAAATCTTTAATGTCTTCTAAACTCGATAGAAATGTAGGTTGTCTCAAAGAGTTTTGTATAATCATTTTTTTTATATATTTATTTATTACAATTGATTTACAAATCATCTAGTAATTTATCTTTCATAATTTATATTCTTGTTTGGAGGGTTGTAGCCCTTTACAATTTTATTATATTTTTAGACGGTCCTGATTGGATCTTGTAGATCATGCGGTTTCTTCCTTCGCAGCCGTCTTACTGGGTTTGAATCATCCAACATACGACGTATCTCAGCATTTTGGTGTAGACTAATACGTTGCATGTGTTTTCTCGCGTGTTTGCTTATTTCTTCAGTAACGAAATCCATCTTCAGATCTCTATGGAGTTGTCCTTTCTTATGTACCACGGTGCATTAACTATTCCACGAAGGACTTTGCTTTGGAATGACTGGATGATATTGACATTGGTTTTCTTTGTACAGCCCCAGAGCTGAATACCGGAAGTCCACACAGGTTTTAGGATTTGCCGGTATATTAGCAATTTATTATGTAGAGTTAGCTCAGAATTTCTTCCTAAGAGCCAATACATCTTTCTGTATTTGATGTTTAACTCTTCTTTTTTCTTTTTCACATGCTCTTTCCATTTTAGTTTCGCGTCTAGAGTCATACCTAGATATTTTGCCGTATTTGCATAGGGAATTTGCTGGGAGTTCAGTTCTACTGGTATCCAGTTGACCTTCTTTTTGGTAAAGTTTACGTGAACAGATTTTGTTTCATTAAGTTTTACTCACCATCTCTTGGTCCAGGTACTGACAATATTAGTAGCTCTTTGCAATTTGCTTGTAGATTCTTCTATGCAATTAGCAACTGCTAAGATGGCCGTATCATCCGCAAACGTCGCTATGTTAGTCTCCTCCATCGTTGGCAGGTCCGAGGTGTATTGAACATATAACGTTGGTCCCAGAACGCTACCTTGTGGTACCTTGTTGTATAATAATGATATTTTTGGTATAAATTATCGTCACCATAAAAATTGCTATTTGGATTTTTTTTTATTTATATACACAAAATAAAACAAAATCGGTAAATGCAACAGTTTGTTCTGTTTTTTTATTTGGTTGGGCTAATAAAAATCATCACAAACACAAAAGAACATCAATTTTTAGATCCATGTTTCATTGTAGTAGGCCACCACAGATTATTAAAAGCTGCAGATAGAAATACTCCTAAGACGTACTTTTAAATGACCAGTATACCGAACAACACCAGAAGCAAACAAAAATAGGTTGAACTTAAATAACAACGACTGAGGAAAACACAATCAGCCGAAGTAACTTACCTCATTACAATTATAGTTATTTTGAGTTTTGATAAAACACTTTCTTATTTTGTGATCTAATTTATTTTTATAAAAAAAAAAAAACAATAACAAACAACCAGTTTCGAGTGGAAGGCGCTAGAGAAAGCACAAGTAGCTAGAGAATTACATAATCATATATTGTGTTCTCTTTCGATCTATCGTTCAGTATACTTGCATTGCATTTGTGCTTGTAGATTTCTATTTCTTCAAGCCTATCCATCATGTTACCTTTATTTATTAAATGTAATATGGATAGATTGTTGTCAACGACTTAATCGTAGAAATGGTCACCACCTCATTGTTTTAATATTTGACGAGTTCCTCAATGATGAATCACGGCCGTCTTCCATCACCCGTGAAGCATAATTTCATTTTTGACGTTTGCTCTGCATAAGAAGTCCGTGTATGGGTGTTTATATCGTTGGGTCCAGTTATTTTATTATCCTACTGGATCGGTTAGACTGGAATATGATAACCCACAATATTCAACTCGAGTACTGCATCGCTCGAGTGCCAATCAGATTGATTTATATTTAGCGCGTATATATCGCTGAAACTTTTGTTGGGAAAGGAATGTTAAGCATCGTTGTCGATGATTATGGATTATGGATTATGATCAATTTAATGTTGGGAAGGAATAATTATGTTGAGAGAATTTTCATTTGTGTGTTTTATGGAGAGTACATCCCTGACGGATGGATTGTTAATAAGAGATAAGTTTTAATAGATTGTACTTTCAAGGTATGGGTACTGTGCTCAAAGCACTACTTCGCCAAGCCTTCTTGCTTTGCCATGCAAGATTAAGTAGTTACAAAATACTAAAACGGTGCCTTACTGTTAGTTGTTGAAATACTTACCAATTTTTGTCCTGTGATGGTGGTTCTCTTCCTTTTTTCGCGTACAAACACTGACTGTTTACTTTTTTTTATGTTTATTTAAATACTGGTTTATGCTTTACACTATTCTGTGATCACTTAAGGATAATTGGGCTTATCTTGAATCGAAAACGGCTTTTACGTATGACGGTTAAAAATGAACTATTGGTAAAACTGAACTATGCTACTACCGTCGAGGTTAGACCTCTAAGGGTTTACGATTCAGTTCTATGATTTGACTGCGATCAACTGATTGTGTATTTCTTTCTAATTTTATTGAACAATTTTCGGTTCTTATATACTAAATATTTGGTAGAGTTCTACCAACAATTCGTTTTTTGGAAATTCGACAATTTTATTTAAAAAGTATAATTTAGGACGCGTGTTTTTAGTTTATTAAAAGAGGACAACCAATTTTCCGATCATCAGAAACATAATTCAATGATTTATATTACGTTTTAATACAACAAAAAAATGTATAATACATATAGGTCATATATTTTGATATACCATACTTCATACTTCGTTTTGTTGTTGTTATTGTATTTTGATATTATATGAAGAATGTGTAATGTGTGTATGACGTAGTATGACTAATGTTTTGTTTTGTTGTTGCTTGTGAATTTCATACTTTTATGTATCGAGTCGATCGCGCTTACTATGCTTTTTGTATGCACGTAAAGAATGTATGTTATATGTGTTTTGATATACATATGCGATATCGTTTGCATTATCGTAGCGATTTTTGTTTTTAATTGATTAGATTTTTTATTTATGATGATGGAATTGATATTTGGCATGGGTGAGGTTGTGAATATCACAACACTTTCGATGAACACTATATTAATATATACGATTCGAATATTTGTTTAATTATTATTTTTATTTTATTTTAATAAGACAATTACATATTTTAACTTCTAACTTGTCGCGCTGTTCGTGTGTATCTCTCGTTTTACAGTCGCTCTCTTCCCATCGCTATCATGGGATCAACACCGAGATGAGATGAATCCTGGGGTGAACACCGCTAATTTGCCCAATCAACAAATGCGTTGATGCGTGGTGTCGCCACACTACCCCACCCCTAGCGAAAGCAGGGAGCGATTAATTGAAACGCGATGGTCTTCTAATAGTGCGCCCAGACCGGGCTGACGTGGTTGCTGCTCTGGTAAGTGCGTCGTCTAGGTTGAAAGTTACACGTTTCTTACCAGAGTTGGTGTCGTTTCTTGATGTTATGCTGTTCGGTGTCTTCGTGACAGAAGTCGGCTGACTTGCTGTGTTGGAAGTTTCATTTGGAGTGTCGTTACTCACTTGATCCTTATTTCCGAGATGATTTGGTTCTTCGTTTTCCGTAAAGCATGGCTTCAACCGGTTTATTGACACGTTGGACTCAACCCCTTTGACGATAACTGTGTAATATTTTTCCGTTCGTCGAACTACTCGATACGGACCTTCGTATGGAGGTTGCAAGGGTTTACGCACATGGTCTGTTCGGATTAGAACGTGTGAACAGCTGGTGAGATCCTTGAAAACGAAGACGTCAGTTTCTTTCGAATGTCTGGATGGCGGTGACGGCTGTACGGCCCTGAAGTAATTCCGCATTTGATCAATGACCCGATTTTGTGTCGTGAATGAAGTTGGTTGAATCATGTCCCCTGGCAAACGTAAATTTTCGCCGTAGACCAATTCGGCTGACGATGCTTCGAAATCGTCGCGGAATACAGTTCTCAAACCTAGTAACACAAGCGGTAGTGTCTTGGTCCATTGCTGATTGTTAACACACATTATTGACGCCTTTAGACTGCGATGCCATCTCTCGACCATGCCGTTGCATGCTGGATTGTAGGATGTTGTACGTTTGCGTTAGAATCCCATTAAGTTCGCTAAATTGTCGAATAACTCGGATTCGAATTGAGCCCCTCTGTCAGAGACGATAACCGACGGTACTCCAAAACGACTGATCCATGTTGTCAACAGTGCATATGCCACTGTTTCTGCTTTAATATCCGGAATCGGCGTTGCTTCCGGCCACCGAGTAAAACGATCTATGATTGTCAGACAATACCGTTGATTTTCGGATGGCTCCAAGGGTCCCACTATGTCGATGTGAATTTCCGCGAATCGGTTGCTAACAATCGGATAATTTCCGCATTGACTCTTCACATGTCTTGAGACTTTACACCTTTGACAATTCATACATGCTTTCGCCCATTGACGGACATCGACGTTCAGTGCCGGCCAAATGAATTTTTTTCGGATAAGCTTGGTCGTGTTTCGTATTCCTGGGTGTGCCACGTTGTGGTATGTTTCGAATACCTGACGTCTAAGTTTCTGTGGAACATATGGTCTAGGTGTGCTTGTTGACACGTCACAGAATAAAAATTTGTCTGTTCCAATGACTGGCATCTTTTGTAATTTCAAACTCTTGTTGTTCGCGATTAATGCTTCGAGTTCGTCGTCTTCAGCTTGTTCCTCAGCCATTAGAGAGTAATCGATGTTACCTAGGATTGCTAATGAATCGACACGTGATAGCACGTCCGCAACGACATTGTCCTTCCCGGCGATATGTTGTATGTTGTTTGTGTATTGGGCGATGAGATCCAAATGCCTACGTTGCCGAGGTGACGCTTTCTCCAGGTTTTGTTTCAAGGCATATGTGATTGGTTTATGGTCAGTGTATAGCACGAATTCCCGACCATCGATAAAATGCTTGAAATGTTTAATTGCTGCGTACGCGGCCAGCAACTCTCGATCGTACGTACTGTAGTTTTGTTCTGCGCTCGTAAGTCGTCGTGAGAAAAAACTTAATGGATTCCAGCTTCCGGATTCATGTTGTTGTACCACTGCTCCGATCGATCGATTGGATGCGTCGACCATTATAGCAAGTTTGTGGATAGGCGATGGATGAGCGAGCTGGACAGTTTCGGCTAGTCGTACCTTGCATTGCTCAAATGCTTGATCTGCTTCCTCGTGCCATTTTATTTCGCTGTTATCATTTTCTTCCGACCTTTGATGAACTCGTATAATAATTCTTGTTCTAAAGCTGCGTTTGGCAGAAACGTACGGTAATAGTTCATCATGCCTAAAAACATGTAACGGAATTCTATTTAATTCCGTTACTAACCTATCCCAAACAAAAAACTAATAATTTTTCTTATCTTGCTGACTTTGGAGATAATTCTCTAACTATATCTAACTTATGTACCAGTCATGCTACGTCTTCACATTTTCTTTTTACGTTTATTTACTACAAGGCCATTTAATTAATTCATGTTAGAATTTTTTTTTAATGAATTTCTGTGGGGTAAGCGTAAGTAGTTTATGTAATTCGACATCTCTACATTTTTCAAGTACACGATAAATGCAAGTGGTTTATTTATGTATAGCGTTGACATATGTACGAATACGTCAACCTATGTGAAAATCAAAACCATTTGTATTTGTTGTTGTACAAACTTCCGCTAGTAGCAAATACGAGCCGGAAATTCACAACATGCGCGGTTTCTAAAAGTTTTCTGGATTGTCATCAAAAATAAAATGTAAGTTGATTGAGAGAACAATTTTAATCACTGGGTTAAAATGTAAATTTTCTCTCTCAACAAGTAATTAATTTTGGAATAAATACGCGCAATTTTCTTGGTTAAGGGCAGTCAGTCAACATTAATTATCCGTGTAGTAGCTCAGCTCGGCGGATAATTAAGTTAAATATCTAGTTTTTTTTAGTTTTTGTTTTGTTTTTTTGTTGTTTTTGCTGAATAAAGTTTTCAGGTGTAACGTACAGTAAATTATTGTGTTTTTTTTTTTTGAATCAGCAGCATTTCTTCACCTTCAGCAGTAATCTGGTAAGTATATTGGGGCTCAGCATACTAACTTTTACGGCCCAGGTAGCATGGTGTTCTTTTGGCTGTCTCTCGGGACGGGAATGTTGTGACATAGGCACTCTTTCCCCTTCTGCCAAAACCGCCGTGATACCCAAAATAAAAAATACTTACTAACATCTCTTGTGGGCCCGAGGCCAATATATTTTCGTTTTATTTGATTTAATATGGTGGTGTAAACACCATAATATACAACCTCGGTCGACTCGATCCGCATAATGGGTCGACGACACTGCCACTATGGAGGGGTCCGTTATCTCACTCAACTGTCCCCCCTTTAGTCGTAATCCTAAATTCAGAGATAGATGCTTTGTACCAAATGTTTCGATGAGTGTTGAATTGGCGGCAAATAATTTTAAATCCGATTTGATTAACTCGTTTCGCAGGGTTGGTGTTACGACGGATATTTTGGCACCAGTGTCTATCAGGAATTGTCGTTTTGTTGTTGAGTCAACAACTATTAGACGGGCTATTTGAAGTACTGCCGTCACTCGCCGTATTTAGTGAGGCACCTACTAGTTTTCCGGAGCGTTAGTGCCCTGGCGATACGTGCAAGGTTTCGCACAATGTTTGGCCTGGTCACCATATTTATCGTGGTACCAGCAGTTTGGGAACCTCCTAACTTGGGATTCGGATCGTGACTTGCTTCGCGAACGGGGTTTTTCGCTACATGATCTTCGTTGTGTGTCCCGAGGTTTGCGATCGTTGCTGATGAATTGATCGAAACGTTTTGATAAAGCGTCGATCCGCGCTGCAATAGACTGTTCTGGTTGCTCTTTGGATGACGAATGTGGCGTTTGAGAGACGTTGTACAAACCCATAGGTCGATTTATTTCACTTATTTTATCTGCCGAAGCAGCGAGCTTCAATTATTCACCCTCGTCCACACATGATAAAATCTCTTGGATATGATTCGGCAGTCGTTGTAACCATAAATCGCGTAGTACTGTCTCGGTAATTTGATCTGCAGCTAATGCCTGCATTTCCCGCAGCAATTGCGACGGTTTTTTGTCGCCAAGTTGTAACCCGGATAGCAAACGGTTTAATTTCATTCGGTTGGAATCGCATAATCGATCTTTGATAGCGGCTTTCAAAGTATTGTATTTATCCGTCTTCGGTGGATTAAGTAATAATTCGCGTACACACTTTATGGTTTCCGAATCGAGAGCGGCTACTAAATGAGCATATTTCGTTTGATCGGCTGATAGTCCGCTTAATTGAAACTGGACTTCTAGTTGCAAAAACCATATTTCCGGATCGTCACGATTGAATACGGCATGTTTCACCGACAGCTTGTATATATTGGTGGTGGACTGTCCATCGTTGTTCTCCTGTTTTGTTTTTGTTTTATCCGCTTCGTCACCGCACATTTTGTATTAAAAAAATTGTACGTTCTGGATTAGTATGCTGACAATCACGCGGTGCGTTTTTTTTTTTTAGGTTAGAATGACTCGAAAATTTCGTCGCGTGTTCGTTCGATGATTTACGTGTTTATTTCCCGTCGGTCAGGATCACGTCGGGGTCACCAAATTATGGGTGTTTATATCGTTGGGTCCAGTTATTTTATTATCCTACTGGATCGGTTAGACTGGAATATAATAACCCACAATATTCAACTCGAGTACTGCATCGCTCGAGTGCCAATCAGATTGATTTATATTTAGCGCGTATATATCGCTGAAACTTTCGATGAACACTATATTAATATATACGATTCGAATATTTGTTTAATTATTATTTTTATTTTATTTTAATAAGACAATTACATATTTTAACTTCTAACTTGTCGCGCTGTTCGTGTGTATCTCTCGTTTTACAGTCGCTCTCTTCCCATCGCTATCATGGGATCAACACCGAGATGAGATGAATCCTGGGGTGAACACCGCTAATTTGCCCAATCAACAAATGCGTTGATGTCGTGGTGTCGCCACAGGTGCACTACATTATAACTATCACTTTATTTTAAGTTTAACAATGTATTATATGTATCGACAACATTTGAGAAACACATGAATGAAAATTTAATTTTTCATGTCACCAATATGTTTTCATCGAGAACCAAAACCAAAATAACAAAAGAAAAACGAAATATATATACGGCGGTTGTCTGAAAAGTTCCCGACCTCAACATGAAGACGGTAGCACTCGTCAACAAAAGTGGAGAAGCGTGTTTGCGCATGCTTTGAAATGTACTCACCGAAATATCATTGTTGTTTAACAATCGTTTGAGTGAATCGATATGAGTGTTTTTGTGGAAATGGAAAAAAATCGAGTATCGGACGCTGTGTTCTGGGACTCTGCACCATCATTTACCACCGTAAAATTTTGGGCAGCTGAATTTAAACATGGCCGTACCAGCTTGAGTGACGATGAACGTTCGGGACGCCCAAAAACTTCAACCATTGATGATAACGCCGCTCAAGTTTTGGTTGCTAGACAATCGACGAATTAATATTAGAGAGATAGAAGAGGCAATGAGTAAGTCCCAATATCGTGTTTATCACATATTGAATCAAGATTTAGGCATAAGAACGCTGTGTTGCGTTTGCTCACTTTGGACCAGAAACATGTTCGAATGAACATTTCCAACTCTCTGTTAAATCTGTTAAATAAATCAGAGTTTTAATATTTGCCGCCTAATTACTGTTGATGAAAATTGAATACACCATTACACTCCAGAATCACAAATAGAGCCAAAATAGTGGACTGACAAAGGGGGAATCGGCTCCAAAAAAGGCAACGACTGTTCCTTCAGCTGGGAAAGTAATGGTCATGGAGTTATCTTAATCGAGACAACTTTTACGGCCCAGGTAGCATGGTGTTCTTTTGGCTGTCTCTCGGGACGGGAATGTTGTGACATAGGCACTCTTTCCCCTTCTGCCAAAACCGCCGTGATACCCAAAATAAAAAATACTTACTAACATCTCTTGTGGGCCCGAGGCCAATATATTTTCGTTTTATTTGATTTAATATGGTGGTGTAAACACCATAATATACAACCTCGGTCGACTCGATCCGCATAATGGGTCGACGACACTGCCACTATGGAGGGGTCCGTTATCTCACTCAACTGTCCCCCCTTTAGTCGTAATCCTAAATTCAGAGATAGATGCTTTGTACCAAATGTTTCGATGAGTGTTGAATTGGCGGCAAATAATTTTAAATCCGATTTGATTAACTCGTTTCGCAGGGTTGGTGTTACGACGGATATTTTGGCACCAGTGTCTATCAGGAATTGTCGTTTTGTTGTTGAGTCAACAACTATTAGACGGGCTATTTGAAGTACTGCCGTCACTCGCCGTATTTAGTGAGGCACCTACTAGTTTTCCGGAGCGTTAGTGCCCTGGCGATACGTGCAAGGTTTCGCACAATGTTTGGCCTGGTCACCATATTTATCGTGGTACCAGCAGTTTGGGAACCTCCTAACTTGGGATTCGGATCGTGACTTGCTTCGCGAACGGGGTTTTTCGCTACATGATCTTCGTTGTGTGTCCCGAGGTTTGCGATCGTTGCTGATGAATTGATCGAAACGTTTTGATAAAGCGTCGATCCGCGCTGCAATAGACTGTTCTGGTTGCTCTTTGGATGACGAATGTGGCGTTTGAGAGACGTTGTACAAACCCATAGGTCGATTTATTTCACTTATTTTATCTGCCGAAGCAGCGAGCTTCAATTATTCACCCTCGTCCACACATGATAAAATCTCTTGGATATGATTCGGCAGTCGTTGTAACCATAAATCGCGTAGTACTGTCTCGGTAATTTGATCTGCAGCTAATGCCTGCATTTCCCGCAGCAATTGCGACGGTTTTTTGTCGCCAAGTTGTAACCCGGATAGCAAACGGTTTAATTTCATTCGGTTGGAATCGCATAATCGATCTTTGATAGCGGCTTTCAAAGTATTGTATTTATCCGTCTTCGGTGGATTAAGTAATAATTCGCGTACACACTTTATGGTTTCCGAATCGAGAGCGGCTACTAAATGAGCATATTTCGTTTGATCGGCTGATAGTCCGCTTAATTGAAACTGGACTTCTAGTTGCAAAAACCATATTTCCGGATCGTCACGATTGAATACGGCATGTTTCACCGACAGCTTGTATATATTGGTGGTGGACTGTCCATCGTTGTTCTCCTGTTTTGTTTTTGTTTTATCCGCTTCGTCACCGCACATTTTGTATTAAAAAAATTGTACGTTCTGGATTAGTATGCTGACAATCACGCGGTGCGTTTTTTTTTTTTTAGGTTAGAATGACTCGAAAATTTCGTCGCGTGTTCGTTCGATGATTTACGTGTTTATTTCCCGTCGGTCAGGATCACGTCGGGGTCACCAAATTATGGGTGTTTATATCGTTGGGTCCAGTTATTTTATTATCCTACTGGATCGGTTAGACTGGAATATAATAACCCACAATATTCAACTCGAGTACTGCATCGCTCGAGTGCCAATCAGATTGATTTATATTTAGCGCGTATATATCGCTGAAACTTTCGATGAACACTATATTAATATATACGATTCGAATATTTGTTTAATTATTATTTTTATTTTATTTTAATAAGACAATTACATATTTTAACTTCTAACTTGTCGCGCTGTTCGTGTGTATCTCTCGTTTTACAGTCGCTCTCTTCCCATCGCTATCATGGGATCAACACCGAGATGAGATGAATCCTGGGGTGAACACCGCTAATTTGCCCAATCAACAAATGCGTTGATGTCGTGGTGTCGCCACAGGTGCACTACATTATAACTATCACTTTATTTTAAGTTTAACAATGTATTATATGTATCGACAACATTTGAGAAACACATGAATGAAAATTTAATTTTTCATGTCACCAATATGTTTTCATCGAGAACCAAAACCAAAATAACAAAAGAAAAACGAAATATATATACGGCGGTTGTCTGAAAAGTTCCCGACCTCAACATGAAGACGGTAGCACTCGTCAACAAAAGTGGAGAAGCGTGTTTGCGCATGCTTTGAAATGTACTCACCGAAATATCATTGTTGTTTAACAATCGTTTGAGTGAATCGATATGAGTGTTTTTGTGGAAATGGAAAAAAATCGAGTATCGGACGCTGTGTTCTGGGACTCTGCACCATCATTTACCACCGTAAAATTTTGGGCAGCTGAATTTAAACATGGCCGTACCAGCTTGAGTGACGATGAACGTTCGGGACGCCCAAAAACTTCAACCATTGATGATAACGCCGCTCAAGTTTTGGTTGCTAGACAATCGACGAATTAATATTAGAGAGATAGAAGAGGCAATGAGTAAGTCCCAATATCGTGTTTATCACATATTGAATCAAGATTTAGGCATAAGAACGCTGTGTTGCGTTTGCTCACTTTGGACCAGAAACATGTTCGAATGAACATTTCCAACTCTCTGTTAAATCTGTTAAATAAATCAGAGTTTTAATATTTGCCGCCTAATTACTGTTGATGAAAATTGAATACACCATTACACTCCAGAATCACAAATAGAGCCAAAATAGTGGACTGACAAAGGGGGAATCGGCTCCAAAAAAGGCAACGACTGTTCCTTCAGCTGGGAAAGTAATGGTCATGGAGTTATCTTAATCGATTATCTACAAAAAGGGAAAACCATTACAGGAGCATATTACGCATCATTACTTGACCAGCTGAAGGCGGAAATGGCGGCAAAATGGATATATTTGCAGAAAAAAAATCTTGCTCGATCAAGTCAATTTGCCGTGTGAAGAAAATAGAATAAAATTTGTTAATGGTACAATTGGAGTAACAACAAATAATTTTAAAACCCATTAAGGCGGAAGGCCGATAAGAAAAAAAATTAGAATCAAACTGGCGATGCATGAAAATCCCATGTGGGATTGTATAATCGTAATACAATGATTGGCCAAAACTTCAGTATCGATCTCGATATTGTCCGGCACTTTACCTTTTTTGGTAATAGTGACTTTTATTTTGCACACGCAGCAAAGGGTTTGTTTCTCTTTGATAAAACTTTCGAAACTTATAAAGTCTAGTTTTTGAGGCCAACATTTGCCGCAGACACTAGTTAGTGTATTCTTCAGCGAATGCTACATTTAATTGGTTGAATATCCCTTGCCATTTTAGGGTCAGCAGGCTGAAAAACCTATCTCAGTTCGTGTGCTTAAGTGAGTACCTTGGATTATTATCGCTTATCTTATCTGTGTATGACAAAGAAGCTACCTCCACAGTGAATTTGATTGTTCTGTGATTTCTTGTGGTCCAGTTTTCTTTCACTATTAGTTGATTACTCTTCTCAACAATCCGCCTGTTATTAATGTATAGGGAATAAGATACTTACTGGGTAAAATCTACTTATTTTTTATCTAACTTCCTTGCATCCAGGTTGCTAGTCGCAGTGCTGTGATAGTTTGAGCACCTCTAGATCACCATTGAGAATGCCAATTGCTGCTTGTGTATCATCGTCTCTAGTGATAATACGTACCGATGTTGCCATGCTACCTGCTCTACCTATAACCGCGTAGATCTCTTGCATACAGAGAGGGTCAATGTTATGATTTTCCGAAGATTGCCTGGTCCCGTGTTCAACAACTTTTGCATTTTACGTATTAAACTGTACAATCCTCGGATTGCAGGGTGACTGATGAATTAGTTGACTAAAATTGTCTTTCTCATCATTAGGTCCAAGGCCAAGTGGTACTCACTTTTACTCGTTCATGAGTGGTCAAATGATTTTTAGTATTGTTAAAGCAGACACACTTTGGTGCCATTGTTTTTATTTGACAAAGCTTCTGGTTCAGCAGTGTCCGTCCTATTTCTTGCCCCTCTAAAGAGTAACAATTTTAACTCTTTTGTTTCTCGTCGGTTTCTTTTCGTCTGGTATGCACTAGGCCAATATGTATAGCATGTGCGTATGGTGCATCGATTAAGATCAGTTTTCGTTGAGCCGCTTGCAATGCAAGTCGTAAAATATTTCATAGTATAGTGTTTAAAATGTAGTGAGTGTATTGTGTTTTTGTACGTGCAGGGCTTGTTTTAATTACTTGAACAAGTCAAACTAATTAATAATGAAACAATTAAAATTTATTGTGTGTGTGTTTTATATTAGTGTGTTACTGTGTTTTCGAACGAACAAAAATAAAATTGTTGTGTTGTATGATTTACCGTACACAAAACCTGATTTACATTGGAGACCTGTCTGGTTGTTTAAACCATTACTCGGTGAGTACTTTAACTAGTTTATTTTGTTGTACCGAATTTTAGTACGATGAATTAATTTTATTTTGTCTAATTCATTGTTACATAAATTATTTGAATATTTTAGGCAAAACGATACATTACTGATGGATATCAGTAGTAGTTTCTTACTAGATTTTGTATATAGAGTCAAATTTGTTCGATGGAATAGCGATATTTTAGAAGTGTAAGATGATGATGAACTTTTCTAGTATTGGTTTTTTTATCTGAAAGGACATGTTGATGCGTCGGTTTTACCGTTTGTCATTGAATCTAAGTCCTCGTTCAAAATTTAGGTTCTGTTGTTCTCGAATTGTCAGGTGATTCTTTAGTCGGTGCAGCAAATATTAAAGACTCTCCTCAGGTTTGGTACTCTACTGGTAGTAAGAAAAACGTAACAAGTTCAAGAGACTCTTTGAGTTTTAACACAATTCATTTCTTTACTTTCAAATATCGGATTATCTAATTTAATTAGTTTTCTAAAAAAATATTTTATCGGTAATTTATTCAGATAATTAGGTGCATCTTAATTAGCTAACACAATACGTGGTGGTAGTTCGTATACTTTTGTTACAGGTTCCTATTGTATTGTATTGTGGCTTTAAAAAATTTTGCTGTTAAAATCAAAACAGTTCATCCGATTTTTAATGGGAATGTGTACTATCCCTTTTCATTACTGCGACTTTGAAAATATATTTTTCTACGGTGGAGGTCAGACAAGCATCATATTGAGTCAATTTGCGGGAACGTATAAATCTAGAAGTTAACTGAATCAACCAATCGACTAGCCATTCAAATGCATAGGTATAATATCTTTTTCCATCTATTCAAAGCAGCTAGTGTACTTCTCAAGTCACGTAAGTGTGCAGAAGCCATTCGTATTAACAACTTAGCCGACATTCCTTATAGCTGTAACATCTTATTCAGTTCTTCGATACATCATGGATAAAACTCCATTGACTGTGTAGCTTTGAAACACGAAAGTGATGTACCACATTAGAAGACTCCAAATAATTGAAAATAGATTTTTAAGCGACTATAAAACCACAAATAATGAAGAAATGAAGCAATCAGTACATATCTAAAGAAACATTAAATCAAGAAACCTATTTGGAGATGCACGGGATACTAATATAAAGGGGTCTAATGCATGTAACAATAATATCATATTTTATTGAAGCCGCAAAGGAAAAACAAATTATTAGAAGCTGAACATTCTTTGGCTAAAACGGTTCGAATTTAAAGTTAGTTATCTTGAACTTTAATATTGTGCTACATGTGTTTATAAATAAATATGAGGAGTCTGAATGTACAAAAACGGTCCAGCTTCATTTATGGTTTGTTTTTATTAAAACATTAACCAAATTATTGAAATCCTTATAATAATGGCCCCTCAACAGTTGTACGTCTGGATGCCTATGCGAATGGTATCTCAGAATTAGTGCTAAAAGTAGTATCTCTCAGCCCCTTCTTGTAGGCCGTAACTTCGATATTTTTGATTTCTCCTACTGAGAACCTATGCATACGATTATGTAATTCGAAGGCCATCATTTTGAGCACTTAATTTAATTAAAAGATGATGAAGCGATGGGACCCATGTAAGTCAAGCACCATGGTAGTGAAAGGCGAGGAGACTCATAGAAAACTACTACATCCACGTCGTTGTTCCTGGGTTACGCTGAAAGGAGTTTATTCACCAGCCAATTACATTTCTACAGCTAACAATTTCCCAGTAATTCAGATATTTTTGACAAACAAAATACAAAAAAATTATTTATTTGAAAGCAGATTTAATCGCATGTTCCTGGGTCACGATAATAGTAGTCAATTTTCAGTAATTAAAAATTTAAGAAATACAATTTGTTTAAGACTATTTTCGAGTATTTACATTGAAACGTGTTAATTTGAATTCAAACGTATTGCAGAATCGTATGCATAGCTTCTCAGTAGGAGAAATCGAAAAAAAAAAATATTTAAAGTCCCCCCCGGAATGATTAAATTTTGATAATGGACATTTTTTTCGTAGAGTGCTTATTTTCCGAGATATTTGAAAGTTTCAGTTAGCTACATCAATCAAAGTCAATTGTTCTCAGTTAGCAATGCAATTTTATCATTAAAGACTGAGATGAATAAAGATTTTATTATCTAAATTCGTGTTCAGTGAAAAATGTGCTTCAGTGAAAATTTTGTTCACCGACGAAGATCATTTTTGGTTAAATGGGTTTCCTGTTGGGGAGTAACTATTGACTACATAGGTGTCTGTAACCGGGTCAAGTCTTTCATATTCTATCATTACAAAAATTGCAAACACAGGAGTGTATTTCGATTACTTAGTTGCGTTTTCTTAATTTACAAGGGGCTGTTTTGTTTAGCACGGTAGATAATGAGCAAATTTATTGGTTATACCATAATCAATTCAATTTTAAAATTCAATTAATATGTTTTATGCTTCTCTTAAATATTCTAAAGATCAAATCTGGGTTTTGCAAACTCCACAACTAGAATCAGTTTAGATCAGTGATCGTTAAGTCACTCAACTGATCCTAATTGCCATTTCTAATAATCAGTGAATGTTTTGGAATAGACGTTCTTTATATTATTTAAATTTTGTTATTTGAATTGTCTTTTTTTGGTGGGGGTAAAAGAATGTAATAACTAAATGTTCGCTGTCACATTTATAAAAGTGTAAGCATCATAACAGTAATTTAGTTGATAGTGACATTAGAGGTACCAGCCTTTTTTATAATTTAACCTACCTTTTGAAATCAATTTAGCCTTTGTTACTTCTCAAATTTTCACTAAAACAGTTATATTGTTTAAATGTTTTATTTATATTACGAGTTTTTGTTTTATTAATTAATTTGGAATTTCCTTATTTATTCTAACATATAGTGGTGAACGTGTATAAAGTGTTTCATTGCCCCACATCACAAGTAGGTGTGAAGAGAGGAGGCGCTAGGGAATTTTGTGGGACACTGGATAATCGTTTTATAATCTCTAATACTACAAATATTTTGTACAATAAATTTTTCATATCTTAAACCAAAATTAAGGATGGAATCGCTTAAGTTTATTCTGCACATCTTCTGGCTCGTAAATCAATTTTTAGATTTACGGAATTTATTCTTGAAGATTTTAAAGCACTTGAACTGGCAATATTTTGAATGGCCTAATTTTTGTCATGATCAGAGCGAATCAACCATTTTTATTGGTATAAGAAAGAATAATATAACTACACAAGTTGGTTAGATACATATATGAAAAAAGACAATTTTTCCGAAAAATGCTAAGCCCAGTCTTATACTAATAAAATTTACGAGCGAACTTCCAAGATTCATGAACGCCGCTAACTGTTCTCCTTTTTTAAGTACCATTCGCTTGTTGGACGAAAATTTATCGGATTAGCTAGGGTGGAATAAATTGGTGGTGGCTTTGAGGCGATGACAATGTTTCCACCTCCTTCGCTTCCCGATGGTAATGTCGGTGGTTCATTTTCACTATTAAAATGACCACCAATTCGAAATTCATTATCAGTTAAAATATCGATACTTAACCTTGGAATATCATCGTCCTCGGTTGTTTCTATGTCAACCATCTCATCATCACTCGATAGTGAGTCTTTTAGTTCGACACTATGATTACTTGAGCCGGATGATGAATATCCAGATATGTGATCGTCACTTTCCGTTATTGAACTATTGTTATTTAGAACCGGTTTTAATGCCGAGTCATTGTAGAAACTAAAATGGGGCGGCAATTCTATATCATCTCCCACATGTGAATGATACTTTAATTGGTGGTACATTGAAGACGAGGATGACGATGACGATGTGGTTTGCACTGATGCGGCAATCCATGGTAGCACATAAGTAGAAAATGGAAGAGTGGTACCGGTTTTATTGGTTGCATGGTAATCTGGATCGACAGTGCCTTTTCTATTACCGTTAGAATTTAAATTTTGTTGATTATGATGATGCCAAATGTAGTCCATGCAAAAATGTCTCTGTACGCTCGTTAAATGAGCTATGTCGCTTAGATTTGTACTATGCGGCGACGCTGAATTCGATATAATGTCATTTTCATTATTTGGTGTTAATATTGAAACTGATGGCCCTACTAATTCGCTACGTTCACTTGGAGGTGTTATTGGTGCAGGTTGTTCTGTATTAGCCGATAGGATACCAGTTGCTTGTGGTAAATGAAGTGATGACGATGGTCTTGTTGATGAATTATTTGAAATTGGTGTAGATAAATTTAATTGAGGTGGTGGTCCATTTACGCCTTTAATACGCTTCATATGTGCACGCGGTGATAAAACAGGTGAAACGGATGAAGATTTTGGTTGTGACATTGAAGAATGCGATGAATGCGACATTAATCGCTTCCTCGTTCCTCCATTAAACATTGCCTTGACATCTTCCCATGCATGAATTGTTTCCATTTGTGGTGTCCCTGTTAATTTCATGTGTCTGCGCCATGAATTAAAATTTGCTGCGTCCGGTTGAACATACTTGTCACACGGGCTTGTTCTATGCGAATGAAATATAAATTTGTTGGGGGAAAAAAATAGGCCACAGTACGTACATTTTATACATTTTGCTCGCGATGAATTATATCGAGACGGTAGAAATGACCCATGGCATCCCCATGCACATTCGTGATGTACTTGGAATGAAAAATCGTCGGGTAATTGCGGCGGACAATTATCACTTAAAAATGATTTACATAAGCGTTCCGCCTCTCGTCGTGTTATCATTCCACAACGACGAGAGGATACTGGCATGGCTCCAGCCCTGCGTAAAATTTCTAATTGCACGGGGGTACATTGAACGCAAGTAATACCAAGCGCCACACGACGATTATGAATTTCATTATAGCTAAATTGTTTTAGTAGCGTGTTCGAGATTTGCGCTAGGCAAAGTCGCTCCTGGGATTCAATATACAATGATACAATCGGTATTCCATACAGCATTACTGTACTGACTTGATTAAGCCGCTGCTTTGCTGACATCTCACAACCATTTTTAGTGTTTGGAAAGCTGTTTTTAAGTACGCGATATTTTTTATGCACGTTCTTTATAAGGTCAGTTGATATGTGGCATGAGTCGTTGTTATCCTCGTTAAGTGTTAATTTTTTCATAATCCTGGAAATATACATAAATATAAAACTACATTAAAATCAAAACTTTTTGAAATTTATGTAATCGAAAAAACTACGAGAAAATTTATTAAGCACAAAGTTGCGACAAAGAGGGACAGAAGGTCGCACTATATTTATTGAATAATAAAGATCAAATCGGTTCTAATATTGCTTTAGAAGCCGAATTAAGTCAAGGTACCCTAGAACATAAAACACAACCGATCTGTTATGCGAGAAGAACTTTCACAAAAAAAGAGCATACTTACTCTACGATAGAAAAGGAGTTACTGGCAATATTATGGGCAAGTAAATACTTTCGTCCCTGCCTATTTGGCCGAAGATTGAAAATTATCACAGAGTACAAAACGACTTACATTGCTGTTTAATTTAAAGGTGCCGAACTCTATCATTTCCGTTAGTTTGATAATTTAAATAAGAGAAATAATAAAAAAATAATAACAAATTACATTGTAATGTGCGCACTACACAGGGTGTTTTTTTTTTAATAAATGCCAGGCTTTTATCACGGAAACGGCAAGATAGAAGAAAGCGAATGGATCGAGTTTATCCGGTATATTACAACACCTGGAAACAATATCCGTTGTTGACCAAACTCTTCATTCGAATCCAGAAGATTCAGCTACCAATCAGCTCTATGTTAAACCATCAAATTCCCATCACGATTATGCTCCACAACTTCCAATACATAAATAGAATTTAATCGTCGACGGGACAATTTTTGGTTCCCCCATGGAACGATTCTCATATCGAGTGGAACATCTAAATAGTTATATTATATATTAGAATTTCATGGACGAAATTGATAAACGATTTACATATTTTTGACGAGAGACCACTTTCGAATTGTACTGTTCGTATTTGCAATGCATGGGTTTTATAATTGGGAAAATTTAGCAAAAGATATGCGCATTCAATTTCAAGACAGAAGAAACGATTTTGAAATTCCTCAACAAGCAAAAACCTTGACAAAATTTTCTTGAATTGTACTCTGCTATTTTAGATTCCACTTAGTCTCTCAATGAGCCATTACATTTTTTATTTATTTTCTTTTTATAATTAATAAATTTATTTATTTATTTATTCAATATTCCCACTGATTCAGAGATCATCTATTAATTTATCTATCTTAAATTAGTTTCTCGGATTAACATGACTAACCTATTGGAATTAGAACTGCCCAGCTCCATCGGTTTCTGCCTTTGAAGTTTCCTCGCTTCATTGGTGGTGTACAACATACGACGGATATCTGCATTTCCATGTCGAGATAATCGTTGTACGTGTTTCCTTGCTTGTTTGTTTATTTCATCGGTGACGTATTCCTTCTTAGGGTCCCTATGAAGGTTGTCGTTCCTAATGTACCATGTCCATACTGGTTTTAGAATTTGGCTGTATAGAAGCAATTTGTTGCGTCTTGAGGGCTCAGAATTTCTACCCACGAACTAGTATATTTTCCTATATTTGATGTTTAACTCTTCATTTTTATTCTTCATGTGTTCTTACCATCTTATAGCTTAGCATCGAGGGTCATGCCAAGGTATTTAGCCGTATTTGCATATGAAATTTCGTTTGAGTTTAGACCCACGAGAATACAGTTTACATTTTGGTTTGTAAAGTTGACGTATACCGATGTGGCTTCATTTAATAAGATGCGCCATTTTTTAGTCCAGTTGCTTACAGCGTTAATGGCATTTTGAAAACTGCTTGTTGGTTCCGAAATTTCGAAACAATCGAAAGGCTACATTAATTATTTGAACTAATTTACGCAAACCTTTCTCGGGAATGGCTTTCACAATTTTCCCAGTAAGGTTATGACTTAAACCTGGAGCTTTTCTGATATTTAAGCTATTCATGATTTCAGTTTTAAGTTCCAATAAGATCACATGTCTTATGTTAGCAGTAAATAGAGAGACTTTATGTTTGTCACTTTCAGGATCCGTCATAATTTCTGATAGGTGACACATGCGTTTTGGTTTTTTTTCACCGCTTCGTTGCTTTCCAAAGCGAGTAGTCGTCATCCTTTAGTCCAGCAAGACCTCGAAGTCGCTTATTTATGCTTTCGTTCTTTATTTCCTTTATTAGTTGTTTTAATATTTTGCACAGAAACTGGAAATATTTTTGGGTTGCGGAGCTCGAGTCTGCTGCCAGATTCTACGAGATTTCCGTTTCTCTTTAACCAGTTCTCTGACCTCAAGAGGACAGTTATGTTCTCTTGTAGTGTTGGTATGAGAAATCGGTGAACTTTCCCAAGCTGCGTGTTGGATATTATTATTAAATTCTTCTAGTTCATCTTGGATCGCTGAGATTTGTTCGCTCTTCCACTAATTTCTTTAATAAATTCCAATTGGTTTTATTGTTTGTTAATTTAAGCAAGTTATTTTATTATACTCAGAGTCATGATCACAGGTGAGTGGCCAGATGACCTAAAACCACTTTTGTTACAAAGAAGTCAAGAAGATCTGGTATTTTATGTACGTCAGCAGGCCAATATGTTGGTTTATCGCCAGAGAGAAATTCGCAGTTTATATAGCACACAAACAGAAATTGTTTCCATCGTACGGCAAAATATGAGTTGCGAGTTACATTTAAAGTTGGAAGGTCGAAAAATTTCCTCGGTTCCTGAACTGGTTAACCAATTAATCAATGTGTTGAGATTGAAGACACCTGGAAACGAGTAAACCATTACCAATTGTATCCTACCGGAAATACGTTTATGGCGGAGTCAGTTTCAAAGTTCTGAAGTAAATGCTGTTTTATAATCGCCTTGCCGGCACATCTTTTCCCAATTATCCATCACGCCACAATTTTAGTTATGGGAAGCATTGTAACAAATATAATTTATGTTTAAAAAAAATCATAAAAATGCTGATATTTAAAATTCATTTGATTTGAGTAAAATTAATCAATTTCCTAATATCGAAGAATTAAGAATATCGTCGTTTAAATAAACAAAAACAAAAAGTAAATAAGTAGCAATAAGTATATATTTGCGCGAGATCTGTCCAAATTTTACTAAATAATTTTTTCATCTGTACATAGCTGTAGTTGGTTGTGAAATTGGGTTTGAGTTAAGAACCACGGAATTCCAGTTTACATTTTGGATTGTAGCTGATTTCTCGCGCAATTTTTGGTTCAGCTGCTGACTGTGTTAAATGTATTTTGAAGTTTGCTCGTTACTTCCGCAATATCTTTCCAACAGCTAGGATACCTGTATCGTATGCAAATGTTGCTACTGTAGTACAGAAGATCACGACAATCATCACCGACGCCAGGACCATCAGGGATTTCGCCAGTTACCCCAAACTATGAGCAGATAGTCCAGCCTTGCGAGAAGTTAAAAATGAGGCAAAAAGGAACAACCATATCAGTACAGCCATCTACTCCAGAACAATAGAAAACCTTCTTGGGCATGGCAGACATGATGCAGGTACTTTTGCTTCAACTAAAGGGAATGGATGTAAAATTCGATCAACTCCACACAGAGCAAGGCACCAAATAAAATCAGCAAGGTGCAAAAATCCACCAGCAAGGCGAGCAATTTGCTCAGCTTCGTAATGAACAAAACACCCAATTGGCAGAACTACAAGCAGAACAAGGTGGGCAGTTTGCCGAGTTAGACCAAAAGCTGAATTAAATTCAACATGCCCAGGATATCCAAATTAAAGAGCTAAGAGAGTTTCTCGAGGTAAAAGTAGACAGCCATAGTTCAAAAATTTTGAGGGACAAATCAGACAGGAACTAAAAAAATAAAATTAAGCAAGAGGAGACTCGCCTCGAAACACACACATCACAAGCTATTCCAGATGGCCAGCTAAATAAAATGTTTTCGACCGAACCGGTTGCTGGAACCTCAGGGGGAATTTTAAAACCTTTGACATTCGACGGCGAAATCCCATTTAAGAATTTTCAAATGCAGTTTTAAGTGCCAGTGTAGCACATTGAGATTCAGGAAAGTAGCTCAACGCACTCATTTTGGGTCTTCGTGGGAAAGCTGCAGTTGTGTTGCAAACTGTATCCGCAACAGAAAGAAGCTATGAGAGAGTGATGACTGAGTTTGAGCTTAGATATGGTCAGTCACACGTCATAGAGCTATACAAGATTGATCTCCAAAGTAAGTGACAACTACTCGGGGAAAACCTGCAAGACTTGTAGAATGAAGTAAAGTATGGTAATGCACCTGCGGATGTGTTGAACGGACTAACAGTGGACGGTGCTGTCGAGGACGACTATCTGAAACTTCATTTAAAAACGAATACTAGAGGCAAAACCATAATTGAAGTACTGGCGTTGGCTTTAAAATATGACGCAGCTAGAGGAAGTTTAGCCATTGACACAGTAAAATTACGCAAGCTGGAAGCGGAGGACAGAGGAGACCCGCCGATATCACGCAAATAAAGGCTCTTATTAAAGAGGAGATAAGAAAACCACGGCCAGTTTTTCGAGACAACGGAAGAAAACGATCGCGTTCCCCGTCTCGATGTTTTCGATGCCAATAACCCGGGCATTAGTTGAGGGACTATAAACAACTAACATAGCGCCCGAAAGAAGCTGACGGAAGAGCCAAGAAACGCAAAGATATGAGCCAGTTAGACATGTGCGAGAAAGCCATCTATACGCGAAAAATGACGGTTGGGGATACCTAGATGAGAATTGTGGAGTCTGTGAATGCTAAAAATAACGGCTTGATGTGTGCGCTAACCTTAGTGAAATCCCTACAGAAAGTTCTAATACGTGTTTTGGACGTGAGTTCAACAAAAAATGTAATCAAAAGAAAGGGGTGGTCGTCGGTACAGCTGGAGGAATCAACTATATTGCCAACTGCCAGTTGAGACCATAGGCAGAAGAAGAGCATTCGCTCACTATGCAACCATCTTCCAGCGGAACAGTTAGATACCGCAGTGGAAGCACTATAGATGAATTAGCTGATGTATTTGCTCTTAATGACGATCAATTAGGAAAAACTAATATTATGTAACATAGAATTGATACAGGAAATGCTACTCCAATCCGGCAAGAACCAATACGAGTACCGCTTGCGAATCAGCAGAAGATTGGCGAATTAACTGAATAAATGGAACGTGATGGAGTAATAGAGGAGTCTAGCAGCCTATGGAGTTCGCCAGTAGTTCTTGTTCAGAGAAAGGTTGGGAAAACACGATTTTGTGTTAATTGCCGTGAGAAAGACAGTTATCCGTTACTGCGCATTGGCGACACCTTGGACACGCTGTCAGGGGCCAACATTTTCAGTACATTGGATATGGAAAGCGGATACTAGCAAGTAGCAATCCATCCTGATGATAGAGAGAAAACGGTATTTTCAGTGGGAAACGGATTTTATCAATTTGTGGTAATGCCTGTGGATGCTTTGTGGATTATGCAACGCGCCTGCCACATTTGAGAGATTAATGGAGCAAGTTCTAATAGGCCTAAATTAGAAAACATGTCCGGTTTATTTGGATGACATCATTGTACTATGGCGCATATTTGATGAACACGTCAACAATATTAAACGAGTACTACAAGCGATCCAGTCGGCACGATTGAAGTTAAGTGCAAACAAATGCAGACAGTTCGGGGAAGAAGTTAACGATTTGGATCATAATGTTTCAAGTAATGATGTGGAAATGGATCCAATCAAGTTAGTATCAGTAATGGATTGTCTTGCACCAAAGGTTATTTATCAACTAAGACGTTTTCTAGGGTTATACTCATACTACTGACGATTTGGGCCAAACTTTGCAGATATTGCACGAGGTCTCCATCGTCATACCGAAAAAAGTCAACCATTTTAGTGAAACATAGAGCAGCAAAAAGCATTTCAAGAATTAAAAAAGGAATTATGCAGCGCTCTTATTTTGGTGAATCCGCAGGCGGGTGGAATATTCAGTTTTGATACAGATACTAGCAACGCAGGGATATACACTGGTTTTATTGCGGCAATTGCCGAAAGGACATTGAAGACTGGTGCAAACAGTGTGAAGTGTGTGCTGTGAATACGGAACCCCAAACTCAGGTGAAAGGAAGATGCAGTAATATAATGTTGGAGCAGCATTCGAACGTAGTACCTTAAGAATTACTCTTTCGGCCGTCTGGGTGAGTCGATTTTTTCAGTACTTGATGATTACTTAATAGTCTTTGTTTTAAAGCTGGCCACCTGGGTAGCCCGATTATGCTTTTGCAATTTATAACGGAACGGCTATCGATTTTTTTTTAAAAAATATTGTTGGAGAGATAATGGCTGCTCCGACGCGCGATTGGAGTTTACTTCTTAAGAACGATTGCCTTGGAATATATACAGCAGGCAAAGGTGGTAAACAAACACATCTCTTATAATACTGAAAGCATTTATATACTTTAAAGCGTTTGTAATAACTATCTCGCTAGATTAAAGCTAGCTGTTAATTTTGACCCTAGCCAAATATTCTGTCGAACGTAGATAGATTACCCTGGCTGATATCTCTTTACTGGTTTACGTTTCTTGTATGCTACGGTATTCTACGTCCTGCTCTTGTTTCAATCAATCAGTCAATTGTATCAATCTTTCTGTGCCGTTAAAGCGCGCTTGCTCTAATTCTTCTGGAGAGATGTTTGGGCTTCGTCCGAAAAATAATTATACTGAATTTTTCTTGGTGGTCGAGTGTCTCGAATGATTGTGTTCAATAACCGATCTTTCCAGTAGTTCTACGAATGATGGTTCGATTCCATCTGCCTTCAGACAACTCATTATTTCCGAAAAAGTTGAATGGAATCTCCCAATCTGTCCGTTCACTTTGCTCTTGTAGGGAGGGACCCTAAATACAGTAATCTTTAGAGAATCTTCCATCATAGATGTTATTGTATTCGAACTAAGTGACATTCTCGTCGACTACGACTACTTCGGGCACACTGAAAGAGGATAAGTTATCACTGAGAGGTTGTTTGATATCCTCTATAACCCTGGATTTTATTGGTTTACCGGTAGCGAATTTTGTCAAGTTGTCTATAGCGGTAACGGCTAGCTGATTTTCAGTGGAGTATCCATGTGGATAGTGTGGCCAGGATAGTGGGGAATAGGTGTAGGATTAATTACCTGTATATTGGGATGTCGGTCATATTTATTTTTGCTACACGTAGTACATTATTACACCGTTTAACTAAAAATTTGGTTTTCCTACTCATCCTTGGGAAGTAATAGTTTCGGATAATTTATTCCCTGTTCTCTTCGGCGTGGAGGTGGGCTCGTCTATGCGTTGTTAATATTTTTCCCTGTTCTTTCTCATGATGTCCGTTTCCATTCTACGAGTATAATGTATTTTGTAGTCTTTTCGGTTGTGTTTAAACCATTTGGGATTTAAATATCTCTCGAATATGTTTATTATGCCGGCGCAAGTGAAATTCGGTTTGATTATGGTATGGCGTAAATAATTTGGTAAACGGGTTTGAATTTTGAAAAAATCTTCATCGCCCGTTTTAGTATCATTTGATTTCGGAAAGTATTAATAGGAGTCTCGATTGTCGGGATCAGATCATGTACGAAACTTTCGTCGCTATGTTTCGTCCGCTACTACATTCTTTCTTCCTGGCTTATACTTCAATTCGTAATTTCACTCCTCTAGTATATCTTTCCACCTCTTCATATTGGAGTTGTTGTTCTTATTACTAAGAGCAAATGTCAGTAGATGATGGGTGAATATTTGTACTTTCGGATTTCCGTATAGGAAATTTCTTAGTGACGTAAGAGGCCAAATAATTGCCAACATTTCCTTTTCCTGGGCTGCGTAGTTTTCTTCTATCTTGTCTAAAGTCCTAGACAGAAACTTAATTGATCTCCCGTTTTGTGAAAGAACTGCACCCAGTGCAAAGTTGGAGGCATCCGTAGTCAATTGAAATCCTTTTTGGAAATTGGGGTAATATAATATAACCTCGTTTGAAATTAGGGATTTTTTTATTTTATTGAATGCACAAATTTGGTAGTTAGTAAAATTCACTTGTTCAGTCCACCTTCCCCTCTTAAGAGTAAAGTCAGAGGCTTAGTAAGTTTAGCGTAATCCTTGATTAAACTGTGATAGAATCCAGCCATTCCTACGAAAGATCTGAGCTCTTTGTTTTGGGCAGGGATGTTGAAGCAGATTATGCAATGTAATCTAACAACACAATAAGAACAATGTCGGAATAAGAAAGCATTCTAAGTCGACTCTGGCTAAAGTTTTATGTTAAATAGGATAATTATTTTGGCGCCTAGCACTGTAGAATTACGTAGAAAGATCACGAAACATTTCCTCTTTTCACTAATTTCTGAACAACCAGAAATTTTTAACATGTTTGCATTATTTTAAAAGCAGTTCTAAGATTTAACGCCAAATGAAAATTTCTCGGAAAACAACGAAAAATTTTACGAGACGCAAAATTTTTCAATCTCAATCCTTAGTTGCGATAGTCGAGTTATAATTTTCATATACAGAGAATAACCGGCTCTAAGCCATATTTAATTAATTTTGAATGCAGAGAACTAAAATTTGTGCGGCAGTTTTAACAGCAGGAATTTGAGGATTAATGTTTCGGAAAAGGTGATATTCTATTCAACACTTTATTGCATTTGAAGTATGCATTTGATTATGAA
The DNA here is from genome assembly GCA_963691935.1 of Nephrotoma guestfalica. Classification (NCBI taxonomy): domain Eukaryota; kingdom Metazoa; phylum Arthropoda; class Insecta; order Diptera; family Tipulidae; genus Nephrotoma; species Nephrotoma guestfalica. Next base: position 3,907,921 of record OY829916.1, on the reverse strand, counting down.
ACTATAATATACGTAAAAATTATCGTATACTTACAGTTGAATTGGGCATTTAAAGCGATCCAATAATTACTTAGGATTTACTTAACGCCACTTGTCACAGTCCCAAGTTCCAGGATTAATAATAATAATTGCTGGGATTACGATAAGACATTTAACATGAAGCAATAACAAATTTTAATTACCAAACGCGCATTGCCCGGTCTAAAACAGCACACACATCCAAATAAAAAATTGGTGCAGTTTCAATGCTTTTCTTGAAAGTTTCTCAATAATGGCATCAAGAAGGGTACCCAACAGTCAAAACATCAATCCTTGCCAAACAAAAAATGGTAGATCGTTACCATAGATACTACTTTTAAAATGATGTTGTTGGTTGCCGATGACATTGATATAAAACCCGTAGAATACAAATATGTAACCAAAAATTACGGTAGATATTCAAAATCTTTTTGACATCATCATGGTTGAGAATAATAATATTATGTTATCTTGCTGCTGCCTAATCTCTGCTGTGCAAGAATGCATTTATTAAAATAGAATAGCGAATTTTGCGCATATGCTATTTTAATTATTTATTTTAAATACGAATTGCGAACGCATTAGTCAAAATTGTATTTATTTTGATGTGGGTCTTTTCAGGCTTGGCAATTAGTTTGGCTTGAAAACCGCTTGTAAATTTGCTAAACTGTTGGTGGAGTAGGTAGCGGTGCATAAATCACTGTCAGGTGATGAACAGATTATTCGCTTTCCACGTCTTATTTTATCAAATAGACTTATTTATCGCGGTGGAAGACTTCTGTCGACCACCAGCCCGAATTTTGATATTTTCTTTTTACAAGTAACAGTTTTGATTTGCGGCTTTCTCAAAATATCTTCCTTTCCCAAAAATTATACGATTCCTCTGCAAATAAGAATATGGCAGCCAAGTATTTAATTCCGTAGAATACAGTAGTTCGGAGTACATCAATTTTGGCTTTTCTTTTCTTAAGTTGACCATCTCCGTATCAACAAACTATTTTTTGCGCTCAACTTAGACAGATTTTACTGTATATTTTATAGTAATATTAATTTACAGAGGTTTGAAATATGTAGATCATTCTATCACTACTGACGTACAAGTAGTTTTCGGCTTATCTACGATTAATCTACATTGTCGATGAGTAGTCGTCGTTATCAAAGTTGTCGACGACGCGTAAACGCCCACCTCTGGTTTTGGGTGTAGGAAATTCCGCTATGGAATCACTAGTTCTTTTACCTTTAGATCATCTCTGTACCTTTAATCCTATGCTTTAGGCTTTCAATTATTTGATTTAAGTTGAGAAATGTAAGAAAGGACATTTTGAAGTTTACGGAGGGATGAATATCTCCCGAAAAATTATCTAAGTTACCTATATATTTATAACTGGCCAGTTATTAGCGGGTTGGACTAACCATTCAGATTCATTCAAATAAAGTGTGTGTGTGTTTGTTTTAAGACCCAATAGTGATAAACCTCGTGAGGCCAGCATGCTTCGAATAATTTCGTTGCTAAAGGTCGGTACTCTGCTCTTCTGCTTCTTCGCTGGCGCTAATGCTCTTCCAGATAACTCGATCGACAAAAAGGGAGTACACGACAACCAAGAGTTTGAAGATCCTGTTCTACGTCGTCCATCAATCGAATAGAGAATCTCCGACGAGGTCCTGTCTTCATTGGAATCAATCCCAGAGCCTGAGTTGTTCAGATCATTTCTGATCTGGAGATTCAGACTCATTCTGTACATTTCTCCATTCTTCATAGAACCTAGCATAATACGCACTAATTTGCGCTGAAAAACGACAATCTTTTGGCTGCCCCATGTTGTTAGCGTGGGGACCAAAAGTGACTACTGGTCTTATCCGGCGCTTTATAGTTATTTAATTTGGTTTGGCGCGATAAATTGCGAGAGTTTGTTGTTAATGTTATCGTAGAATGCTCGGTAAGCTGCTGAGATTCGTGATGTTATTTCTGCAGAGCCGGTGTTTTACACATGTACTATCGAGTCCAGATATTTAAACTCATGCTCCTTTTCGTATTGTGTGTCGCCTATTTAATTTACCACGTATTGGCCTTCTCGTGATAGCCATGTATTTGGTTTTCGCTTCGTTGATATAAAGGCCGATTTGTTGGACTGTTTTTCCAACGAACTTCTTTGAGAGACACGATGTTACGACTCAAGATGCGCACGTCGTCCGCGTAAGCTAATATTTGGCTTGATTCATAATATAAACAGCTGGCGGGCTATGCCATCTTGAGCTGGCGAATGGACTATTGGGTCCCCTTGCCGTACTCCTGATGTTATTTCGAAAGCCTCCGAGAGTTTGCCTTCAACAATCACCTTGCCTTTAGAGCCATCCATTACTATTTTGCACATGGTTTTCCATTTTGAAGGAATGCGCAATTGTGACAAGACACTCCACAATATGTGTTGAAAATTTATAAATAACTTTCCTAACACAATCCTCCATTTCAACAGACTACAATCACAACACTAGCAACATTTTACACAGAATTTTACACAAACATGGATACTCAATTGCATGTAAAACTGATCACAATTTGCGTAAAAAAATAAAACCTAAGCCACATAACACAATGGATCGCGGTGTTTACAATTATGATAAATTTTATATTGGACATACTGGTTGTAGCCCAACAGCTACTTGACGAAAAACTTACATTCAGCAATATTAATAGAAATCTTCAAAATCTAGACAAACACCCGTTGATTTTGATCTGATGCCGTTTAAATGGTACTTGGTTAATGATGAAAATGAAACATTTTACTGTAAAGTATTGGTGATAATTCTGAACCCTGTCCCTCGACGATGTTTATTGGCAGAATTCCCCAAAAACCCCATCACAGAATCCAGAAAGCGTTTCTCCTCTTTTTGTTAAAACCATAAAACTACCCATAAATTATTAATTTTTAAGCAGCAGATGATTACGAATTGAAATGTTAATATTCGGAAATCTTCGAAAAATGAATTCACAAGATGAAATATTCACAGTAATGATAAAATAACGAACCCTTCCACCTATAAAGTAATACTCGCCCATGCATAATAATTTTCCTAATTTCCCAATAATGTTGACATTATTAATCAAATTTAAATATTTATTTATTTGCGTTAGCACTTAACGCACCCACACATGACCACGTGAACTCACTTAAATATGTTTTTTTTTAATTATTATGATTACTATCATTTCCTTATTTGTTTTTCCACAGAAGCATTTTCCTATTACTTAATTTTCTCAGTTTCCCCCTTTTTATATAATTTTTATTTAATCACATTTTTATAGTTAAATCAAATATATACAACAGGATATTATATAGTTGTTGAGTAGTTATAAGCTGTAAAATTGAAATTGAGTGCAATTAGACAAACACCAATTTATCGTCCTTTTATACAAACTCGTACTATACATGTGTATAAATGTATATCCTCGTATGTATACAATTCGAATGTCGAATCAATTGCCGGGCTGAGACCGAATGAATTAATTATATATTTATAATGATCGATAGCTTAATGATTTTGAAGTGAACACATAAATGGGGATGGGTGGCTGCTTGCAACCACAAACAACCAATTTCGTCAGATAAGGAGATATGGTTCCAAGACAACCGTCATTAAATTTTGTATCTTAAATAATATGTTTGCCCTTTAAATTTTCTTATAATTTGTATCCATTTACTCGTAGTTGTTTAAGTTTAATTGTGTTTTAACTACATTGGTATTCTGATAGTGTAAGCTGCTAGCAAATGTCAACCTGGCGACCGAGAAACGGCGGGTGAACCGTACACCGAGAACTAAGCAAATGGTGTTCTCTCCAATGACCCACTGTCAATCTCACCGGTTAGGTTAGTAGTTGCTGCAATAACCAGTCGTTAAAGCAAATTGCACAATTGGCTAATCCACCCTTACACGAGGTAGGCTCAACGGATTCTGGGGTGTGCCCAACTATTGCGAAACCGATTTAGATTTTGTAAATAAACCACTCAGCGGTATAAAGTTTCAAACTTTATTTTCCAACTCCTTTAATTTCTGCAGCAATCAATTTACAAATTTTACTCGTTCACAAAATTACTCCCGCTGATATCCTCCTTGTCTATTGTTCTTTGAGATTATTCCTTTTATTGCATCTGGCGATGTAAATGTATTGCAATTGTAAATCACTTTCATGTACTTGTATTCGCGGACATTCTACGTTATCAGTTCTGAAGACTTCTATCAATCTTAATGTATCGTATCCTATACTAGGTGTTTCAGATGCCATATGTTTGGATACATAGGAAAGCACTGCAAGTCAGAGACTGCAGTTTGTGGCCATTGCTCCTAAGTGGGACATAGGTACAGTGAATGCCCGAAGAAAAAAGAAATGCACAAGAGTGCATCAATTGCATTAAAACTAAAAAACCACACGCGCACAATGTTACTAACAAAAACTGTCCTGCATGTTAGTATACTGCCAAGTAATTTGAGTATGCAAGAAATTACAATACAGCAAATAAACATGCAATATGCGATTGCGGTTGGAAGTAAAGTAATGTGATGTGTATGCAAGAACCGTACTCGGCAAATGGTAGAATAGGAGTTGCAACTGGCACTGATGTGGATTACAAATCTGCAATTAGTATCCACAATAATAATATTACGGCCACGAAGCTCACGCAATTCAATGACTCACTTTTTGTCTGTGTAGAATTGAGAACTTTAGCAGGTACTTTGTACATTGTGAGTATCTACTTTCAGGCTAGTGATGAAACGGAACTATATCTGCAAAGATTAGAGGTTATACTTAATGCCCTAAAAGGAAGGCAAATAATGTTATGTGGTGATTTTAACGCCAGATCAGTTCTCTGGTTTGACACCACAATTAATGATCGTGGTCTTGAAGTTGAATATTTTATATCTAGCCATAGACTTCACTTGCTAAATAAGGAAGACAAGGTAGTACCTACTGCCACAATGGCGAGTCAAATATTGATCTCACCTTTGTGACTAGTGGGCTGTTAAACAAAATAAGAAATTGGAGTGTCAAAACAAGTTGGACATCTAGTGGGGGGTGATCTTGATCAAGCTATCTGGGAAAGTATTGAATTATAGTAACAGAGAGACAAATAAAAGGTTTGCTCTGAAGAGAGCAAATTGGACCCTTCCGAACGTCTATCTTTTTGGCCAATGGGATCGCATAAATTGGGAAGACTGCAACAGGAAAGACACTATAAACAGACTTACTACTACAGTCACCGACAGCATAATCAATAAATCGCATGGTGGACTACTAGCCTTAACAGAAAACGAAAAGGAGTGCAAAGAAGTCGGAAAGAATTCCAAAACACCAGACAAACAGAGTTAAGAGAAATTAAGAAACTGATATACAGGCAACTAAGAAACTGAAAGTGCACGCGAAGAACAAAAAAGCTTTGATTGTTAAACTCAATTTTATCTCATGGAACAACAACAGCAACATGGCAAGAAACAAACCAACTGCTACTAAACTCTCTGCTACCTGACGATGATCCTGCAAATGATTCAGGAGAGCAAATGAATATAAGAATATTGATGCAGCAGGCACCTACGACTGGAGACGATCCGCCTTTCAGGTTGAATTAGCACTGATGAGTAGGAAGTACGGCAAGGCACCTGGACCTGACCGTATCAAAACAGCAGTGCTGAAGGCAATATGGCCTATATCATTGGGGTAAACTAACACATCTGTTCACTAAGTGTTTAGAGCTGGGTGTGTTTCCGCAAATCTGGAAAACTGGTAAAGTTGTTGTGATCAAAAAAGGAGAAAGTAGAAATGAAGCTGACCCTAAAACGTATAGAACATTAGTCCTCCTTTCGGTAACGGGCAACCTGCTAGAAAAATTAGTACCGGACAGGATGATAGAACAATTTAACGCCAGCGGACTCTACTCTGCCAAACAATAGCAAATCCGCAAAAATAGCTCAACAGAAGATGCTATCCTAACGCTAATGAACAAAGTTAAAGCCTCAAATGCAAAGAACGTGTTAGGACTATTCCTGGATATTGCAGATGCCTTCGACAATGTCTGGTGGCCTTGTATCATGAATCACTTGAAAACGATTGGCACTTCTAAAAATATTTATAAGATAATACTAGATTTTTTAAAAGATTGAATCGCGTTAATTGAGGACCGCCATGGAAAAATTCAGAAAACGTTAACAAAAGGATGCTCACAAGGATCAATCGTTGGCCCCATTATTTAGAACAACGAAATTGCCTATGCTGGCGATAAGGTTATATTCATATATGGGCACTCCAGACAAGATCTTGAAAATAAGATTCAGTTGGCACTAAATCGTATGAGGGAATGGTGTATGAAAAATAAACTAGATCTATTACCCGGGAAACAAGATGTTACTTAAAGGTAAAGGCCTATTGTAAAATTAAATAATGTGAGACTAAAATTGGCCAAAACTGTCAAATATCTACACGTTAGTATTGTGAGCGTCTTGGAATTACAAGCCACGTTAAAACTATCGCTGAAAAGGCCAAAAAAGTCTTAGATACCATAAATCTTGCAATAGGATTAGAGACTTATTAACAGTACGCTGCTTATCTTATATAAGGGAGTGTTTGAGCCCGTACTAACATACGCATGTGCAAGCTGGGTGGCCAAGTTAATTGTTCAACACATACAGACACTGGAAGGTGTACAAAGACATGCCCTACTGAAAATAACAGGTTGCTATCGGACTACCCCCAAGCTTGCATTAAACTATATTGCAGGTGTTATGCCGATAGATATCAAACTAAAACAGAGTGCAATTATCAGCAATATTAAGAAGGGACGCCCGACTATGACAGGGAACGTCATCATTGAAATTAACACGACGATGGATAAGAATTCACATTTCCGGAGAATAAAAGAAGAATGCAGCAACTTGTGGCAGCAAAGAAGGGATACCTCCACTAAAAGAAGATACTCGTATGAATTCCTTCCAAATGTTAGGGTGAGGTCAACACAATTCATTACCGGACACGATAACTTCAACAGCTACCTAGTTAGATTTAGAATTAAGGAGAATGAACTATGCCTCTGCGGTGCAAGTATAGAATCACCTAACCACATAATATTTGATTGTGTACTATATCAAAATGAGAGACGAAGGGTTTATTCTAGCCTAACCAATGCAAATATTACTCGTACATGGTCGGCTGATAAAACCACATTTGTAAGCAACAATGCGATTTGTAGGCTCACGAACTTTTATGTACGTGTCATGCAATCGAAAAATATGCTAGTAGATTAGACGCGCCCATACGATTTTGTTCATATTTTGCGAGAAGTGACGTATGGGTCTGGCTTTTCCAAAACCATACAGTTCTGATCCGACAAATTAATACTTTTTACATGTCAAATTAAAATGTTATTTTTGGTCAAAATGTATTACATGAAAGTATTTTGTTTGGAGCCTAATTTCGCTAGGTTGCAACGGTACAATTTTTAGTGTTTTCCTAAATGTGGCATATATGTTTTTCCGTCTTGTAACCAAATTATCATAACCTGACAGATTTATGAGCCAATTTAAAAATTATTTTACTTCATTTTATTAAATTATTACATTTATTTTGTGTGTTTTGCGAATTAAAGTATTATTATTATTATTTTTATAATAAATATAATAAAATTCGGGGCTAACTTCACATATGAAGTGTATTTGGAATAAAATATAATATTAAACGTAGCGGGGATAACTTCACACAAGAGTTAGAGGGATATAATTATGTTAGTGTTACCTGATAATTTTTTTTTAATTTCGGGGATAACTTCACACACGTCAACATAACGACTTCCTTTTTTGGTAACACTCCGCTCCCCATCTAATTTATGTACCGCGGGATATATATTGATCATGAAATCAATGAAGGGGCAGTGTGGATTAACCTCGATTAGCATTCTAGAGACTAATCAGTTCTATGATGATCAATTCGAAAAATAGCTATCGTTCTTAAAACTCGCGAATTTACATTTAGCTTAATCTTTTGTAATATAACAGGAGAATAGATACCAACGGTTAATAATTGATTAATGAAAACCACGCCCGCATTAATTCGGCGCTTACTTAGTGGTTGTAAGGCAATTAGTTTGAGACGATCTTGGTGTAAAGGCCGGTCTAGGAACATGTCTACCTACGGGAGCCCGCGTAAAGCTAAGCAAAGAAATCTCCGTTAAACTGCTTCACTCCTCTTTATGTGAACCAGGCGACCACACCTGTGGCACTATTCTGGTAATTCCCCGGGAATAGGAAACTGGGGAAAGAATTTATATGTAATTTCTGTTCAAATATTATTTTTCCGGCGAGGAGACTGAGGAGAAAGGTTTGATGTAAATATTTATAAATTGGGAATAATTTATCCATATCTAAATTGGCAGGACAAATTATTCCCCATTTAATTTTGTTTTCAAAAAAATTAACACTAACTTTTTACCTCAGCAAGCCAGAAACAAAATGTTTAAATAAAAATTACAAATAAAATCTTTCCCCAGTTCCCTATTCTCGGAGAATTACCAGAATAGTGCCACTGACTAGCATACTCGAGCAGAGGTGGAACGAAAGTTGAATAAAGAGCCTTCGTAAAATAAAAGGATCATCGAATTCTTTCGACCAACGCTTGATAAAACCGAGCGCACAGTTTGCTTTCTTGATAATACGATCGATGTGATGTTTGATATTCAATTCGCTGTTACAAATGACAACCAAATCACGAACAGAACTCGCTCTGGTAACGGCGGCGTCGTTGTTAATATAAATAATATAGCCACGAGAAAGGAACTGTGCACGTTTACGAGAGTAAGTGATTTTTTGGCATCTGCCCACTTTCAACTCAAGGTTGTTCTTTACACACCATGAGAAGTTATTGATGACGGATTGTAATTGTCCCATGCCGATGGTATTTGAAATCCTTTTGTAAATCTTCTTGTCATCGACGTATATAGATTTGGATGGATTTTTAATTAAACTTTCAACGTCGTCGATAGATAGAATGAAAAAATCGGCTCTTGATGGCTGCCTTGGGGCTCTCCAGACGTTGGTGAGAAATGAGCTGATACTGATGACCTGAACAGCATATGATATATACGGTCTTTTAGATAAAAGGCCGCACCCAACGGAGAATATTTGAAAGCAAACCAAGAGCCGGAAGCTTAAACAAAATAACTTGATTAAATAACAGATTAGGAATACAAAACAACTTTACATTCGGTTTGTAATTACACATGTCTGATTTGAAACCGTTCTTATGGAAAAATTCCAAGCGAAAGCGACTTTTGGAAAAGCGCCGTCAGCGGCTTAGCAAGAATGTCACTGCAGTTTTTTAAGATGATGGATGGTAGACCGTCAGGACCGGATCACCGGATGAAAAATCATCTTTAAGTTTGGAAATATTTTGAACGATGGATTCATAATCGATTTGAATAGAAGTCAAGGTTGTTAGATTATTTGAACGCAGTTATTCATGCAAATAAAATAATCATCATCGGGTTCAAAATCACTTTTTGTAAAAGAAGACTGAAAAAGTTAGCAAAATGTTTAGTTATGATATTAAGATAATTAGAGGAGTGAGCTTTATACTGAGTGGAAGGGTATCCGTTTGATGTTTTTGTCAAATTAATAAATCGCCAGAAACCCTTAGGATCAGCGATTAGATTGGATTGCATGAGTCTGTTATAATTCTCATAAAATTCATCAGACAAGCTACTGAAATCATTATAACTATTTAAATAGTTAAAATCAGAGTCCGATTAAATTTTTAGGAATCTTTGCCAACCTCTTAGGAATCACTAAGTTTCACAAAGTCGACTGTCGACGGTAGGATGGTATACATCTATGGCACAGAGGACTAGATTGGTTTCAGAAGCGACGCTATTGTTGATAACAGAGGAAAACACCAAATTGAGCTGCCTGTTCAGACTGTTCTTCACGTTGCTAATCTGAAATAGTCCAGAGTCCAACATATTGTCAGTGAATAAAGTTTCTTTGGCGATTAGCGGATTCGAGGCAACATATAATAAGTGTTACCATCTGAATAATCCCATTTCAGGCCGGGGAGATTGAAATAACCAACCACAAAGATGTCATCTTGAGTATCAGGTTAAAGTCGAAATGAATTGCATTAGTAAGAAGCCTGATAGCCTACGATCTGATTTAGCGGGTGAATATAGCAAAACATTATTTTTATATTTTTTTGACACATATTAGCATATTAGCTATATTATCAGTATTGGGAATGGTGACTATCAAAGACATAAGAACGCCTCTACCGGTTAAATTTGTGTCTGGACAATAGAAACCATCTTTCCGGAAGACGTTGAAATCCGAGGTAAAAAACTCGTTACTGTTACTGTATTAGATTGCGTATAGTGCATAGTTCTCTGTTAAGAACAAGGTAGAAGAAAATAATATGACAGTTTGAGTTTCAAGATTGTTCGTAAAATTAGTGGATTGTGGTACCCTTATTGTTAGGAGAACCACTAGGTCAAGTAAATCTTAACACAATATTTTCAGTGTTCAGAAATACAAACACTGATCAGTCATAGTTGGCATGTAGCAATAAGAACGTCTCTACCGAGGGAATCAGAATCAGGGACCGAAATATATTTTAAACAAAACGTTATAATCTCGTTATCTCATTATAAAAGTGCAAAAATATCAATAGAACGTATTTGAGTTTTCAAAATACTTCGAAAGGCTTGTAGACATCTTATAATATATGAATAATAAATTCAATGTTTTGACATTAGTAAATATATATACACAAAAAGGAGACTTTACTAAGAAGTTATTCTCCAATTCATTGGTTAGTGGTGTTATTTGTATTTTGTTTGAAGATTTTGTTTGAAGAAATAAGGCATCTAATTTATCCTTGCTTAGCACAATTATATTCAATTGCGATAGAAGAGAGCCTCGATTTATGCGTATTAATGGATCGTTAGACTCGAAACCATATAGTTAAATATATTCCACATTAGAAACATTGGTCAAAGAACCGCCATGAAATTTTTAAGAATATTGTAACATGTAATAGTTTCTTACACGAGATTTCAGTGGCTCCTATCTGTGCTTCAAGTTTTGGTAGTCTCAATAAATCTGGATGCATCATAATCACCAAAACCTACAACGAATATTGTGGCGAAAAAATCCTTCACCACCCACAGAAGAGTAAAAACTAAAAATAGTCACCTATGGAAAAACAGCAGCAACGTTTCTCTCCGTAAGAAAATTTATGCAGGTGGCAGCGGATGAAAAGAACAACTATCCAACGGCAGCAAAGATCATGGAAAGAGATTTTTACGTAGACGATCTACTGACTGGGAATGATAGCGTTGAAGAGGTTGTAACTATTCAACTTTTAATGGTAAAACTGATACAGAGCGAAGGGTTTCCACTGCATAATCGGGCGTCAAATGCAGCTGAAATCTTAAATAACGTCCCAGAGCAACTATGAGCAAAAGGAATGACTAATTTAAGAATCAACCACATAATAAAAACACTAGTGAATAGTGATTCTCTACAATCCGGAAGACGAAATCTTTTAATTTGACATGTGGAGGTTGAATATTTAAAGGAGAAACCAACGAAAACGTCCTCTATTGCCCGATTCTTCAAAATTGTTTAATCTCGTCGGCTGGCTTGCACCAATAACAATAGCAGCCAAGCTGTTAATACAGGGACCAGGAAGAATAATATACAGTGGCATGATAAGCTGCCTAACTAAACGCAGCGCATCTATTATCCAGGCTTCTAGTTTATGTCAAAAATACCATGAACTACCAAGATGTACAGATGTTCGCTTGGACGAACTCATAAGAACTGATGTCACAAAGTTAGAAATCTTTGTAGCCAATTGAGTGTCTCAGATCAGGGATAATTTACCACGGCACAATGGAACTACGTACCAACAGATAACAACCCAGCTGATTTAGCAACAAGATGATCAAGAACAGCCGCAGGTCCTCCTTGTTCATAAACAACGGCAACAGTCGAAGGAAGTGACAGTACCAGATCTGAAGCTTGTGGAAGCCCTAATAATTAGGATTGAATAACGTCGATACTTCCGTAAACAACTTCAGGCATTGAGGAAAGGAACAAAAAAATCCAAACTATTGGCTTTAAGCCCAGTTATCAGTAAGAAGGAGATATTAAGATTGCACGGACGTTTGCAAAAATCACCACTACCTATGAGTCAAAGGGCTGCCCATAATCCTACCGGAGGAATGCGCAGTTAGCAAGCGAATAATTGACGATGTGTATAACACAATAACACTTTATCAGGTATACAAATAACATTGACAACCGTTCGCCGTTTGTCATGACATGTCATATAGTAATTTGTTACGTGTTTCCGACTCAAACAAACAACCCTCAACCAACTGATGGGCGACCTACCGGCCTGCAGAGTAACTTCTTCCCGACTGTTCAACAAAGTGAGTACTGATTATGCCGGGCCGATTCAACTAAAGAATAAAATAGGGAGAGGTCAAACTACGTACAAAGGGTACATTTCACTATTTGTATGCATGGCCACCATGGCCATACATGTGAAAGTAGTAAGCGGATAACAACAGAGGCATTTAAGCACAGTTGTGCACAGATATCTATTTAGAGAACGGGACCAAATTTGTTGATGCGGATGGGGTGTTTAAATAATAGAGCAAGAGGATTGCAACTCTAGAACCAGAAATAACAAGGGTTACTACAACAAGATGAAACAACTTGACACTTTATACCGCCTGCTACACCATATTTTGGTGGAATATGGGAGGCGGGAGAAAAATCACTGAAGACTCACATGAAAAGATCATAGGGGAGACCCAATTATCATTTGAAGAAGCAACAACAATGACGACCCAAATATAAGCATGCCTAAACTCTCGACCATTGACGGTGCTGTACGACTATCCGGACAACTTGGAGTTTTTAACACCTGCGCATTTTTGAATATGTGGGCCAATAAAAGCATTTCCTGAGAATAATGAAAATATTTACTCGCTAAGAATATGCTGAGTACCAAAAATTGTAGATGATTTTTGGAGAAGATGGCCAAGGGACTATCTGCAGCCGTTACAACCACGCACAAAATGGGAAAGAACTCAACCCAATTTAGCTGGATTGAACGTTGTTTTGATAAAGAAAGAGACGCTGTTATCTGTGCGTTGGAAAATGGGGAGAGTACAGGAGGTGCATCCTGACTCAGATGGCTTGGTTCGGATTGCATCAATAAAGTGCAACCAGAATATCTACAAACGAATCTACAATGTCACCAAACTGTGCAAACTACCAAATGAAGAAGATAACTCTTGGCGGCAACATATAAGCAACACAAGCGAAATACCAGGTGCAAAACTAACAACAACTAGAAACAACAACAATTCAATCAGACGTCAACCAGGGAGATATGCGAAAGGAGACGGGGATCAGGATTCATCTGGCTTTGTTGGTTTTGATGAGCATCTGTGTCCCATTGGCAGCGCTAAAGAACCGATGCAGATTGAGAATTTCAACCATGCCACCGGCATGTCTTGAGGATATCAGTAAGATGGAGTTAATTGCAATGAGGTGGACCTTAGTAGTACGATATAACTTGTATACGTATTGAGAAGAAACAACTCAAGCAGACCGCCTGCTATAGGCGAGCTTGCAATTATGTGTCGCACAATCCATTCGGAAATAATATAGAGAATTTTACTTGTCAACTGGTGATTCAGCAACTACGACTCCAAATGGGTAGAATATATGAGGGAAATCAATTACTGCTGTCACCCAATAAAGAAATAACAAGAGCGAAACGTGCAATGGTCTTACAACAGGTGTTAGATGACATATTTGGAATATTAACTCAGAGATAAGCAAATCATTATGAAGAAGACTTCCAAACTACAGAAACTAATGAGGATAATTTATTACTACTAATAAAGAACCAAACCTCAATAATTGATAATACAGTAAAACTTTTCAAATACAACAATGCCCACCTATTGCACCACTTTTATTGAGGCCAACACGACTTGAAATACAGATAGCAGCCATCAGAGTACATATACCAGCCTTCATAAAAATTCCTGGTCACGGATGCCGCAGATTAGACTACTTGTTTAAAAGTATGACCACCATGGCACGAGTAACAAAGCGATAAGTCATAATCGAGATTTCGATTACCTTATCATACACCTGGTTCTAAAATATTTACTCCGCAGGAGCTGTGCTTAATATACTAGCAACTGAATTTGTTGCAGTTGATTTGAAAAATGAACACTTCACGCAATTAACAGCCAGTGAAATATCTAAATGCAACATAATCAATGATGATCATCTGTTGTGCGATGTATCAATAATTCATACAACAGCCAGGGAAGGCATTTACTGTGAAATTGCGATATTACAGCATAAGTAGTCTAATTTAAAAGGTACATGTGAAATAAAATATCAAAATGTTACATTGAATCTATACGCACCAAATCAATGGGTGTTCGTAATGCCACGAGAAACAACGGTCACTGGAATATGTGGATCAGTCGAATAACCAGCAGTTATTTGGATCAGGAATAATCAAGTTAGACTCAGGATGTGTTTTAAGAGACGACCACATAAGCCTCTGGCCTCTAATAGATTCGAAACCACCATAGAGAACCTCAGAATTGCACCTTAACTACTTAAAGGGGATGCACTTAAAGGATTTGTATCAAAACAAAAAGATACTACGAAGGAGACGAGCTGTTAGCCAGTCCAGACACCCGGGCTTTAGGAGAACAAATTGTTAGTCTGTTAGAGAGAGAGAGAGAAAGGAGCACAATCAGCGAGCATTTTTATCATATTCACTATTTTGCTGCCACACATCTTATCCTATGGGTGTTAAAATGGTTGTGATATATTTCATCACCGGATCAGGTGCGGATCACCACCTTCGAAGAAGAAGACGGAATCAGCAATCGACCAGAAGTATCATACCCGTGAGAAACCACTGTTCATGGCAAATATGCCATCAAGTACTGCTCGTCGCTCCGCAGGATGTTCAGTATGAGGAGGATTAATCATATCACGCAAGAGAAGGGTTAACGACGACAAATCAATTTCGCATAATTTTATTGTAATTTTAATTATTATTGTTGTAAATGCTAAGCAAATTAGTTTGTCTATAAACTGAAAACGTGGAATAACAAAATCAGTATCAATCCAACAATACTCGGCGTTATTTTTCTTTCTGGTAATAACACCCCACCCGCGGCATGCCCAGAACAAGGTAAAAACAAGGTGCAATCAAATTTATGTAATTTAACTTCGTTTGAGTTTAGAGAGGTCAGTAAGAAATGTATGAATTATGCAGACCTATCTCAGGTGTCAATCAATTTTTACATTTGGAAGTTTCAATTAGTTTTGAAACATATTTCTGAAGTTGGCAGCTTACCAGATTAAATATATAAAAACAGTGATTTTGCGTTACCAGTAAAGAACGAAAGTGGCTGCTGGGCTTCGAAGTAGCCGACCCACAGTCTAATGTGTACAAGCAAAGGTATAAAACGAAACGACAGGAAACTGCTTTGTTTGCCTCTAAGAGAAAACCCAATATGTATAAGATTAGTGGTTAAACGTTCCGTGCATTGGAGTAATTCTTGGGATTTTGTAAAGCAGATTCTGCAAAAAAATCAAAGTCACGGTGTCAAGCAATAATTGTAATGTTATTTACAATCACGACATGTTGTTAGAAATATCGGGCTAATACTGGTCATTCTATCTTCAAAACAGAAATATAAGAAGTCGGAAAATATGTCTTATATCTGCATCGATAGATTGAATCGAAATGTCATATCATCAATGGTAGATGACGCACGTAATAAAGTGAACGTGTTTGAATGACTGAAAACCATCTGCCATAAATCAACAAATTGTATACTATATATTTACGAGATCTTCCAAATAACATTTAACTAGTTCTCATATATGTATATAATATACACGTAATCGAAATTAATTTTCGGAAAATTTATCTATGTTACCGGTTACGGGAAGGTAGCCGCCCTAACACTTATTTCAATTGCCAAAAAATCAAAACAGGTGCAAAACCTATTAAATCACCTCCAAAGTTGAAATTGAAATTTTGTAAAAAATTCAGGGCAAATAATACGAGGGAATATTGTCCTTTTCCTGTTTGTGTCATACATATATCGCACAAAGGGATTAATTTAAATCACAAAACAGCAATAAAATACATAAGAAATATGCCCAAGAGAGTACAAAACAATGTAAGTATAAAAAAGACGAAGTAGAATCCTTAATCTCTCGCAATTGACGACGAAATTTTCAATTTTCTATTGGAATATTATTTTTTCGTCACGTTTACGTCAAGTAACCGGAAAATTTATTCGGTTTTCTTTTCAAGTTTTGTATAAGAGGCAATTGTATAATCTTAGTTCTCTAGAGGAAACATGTGCCCGACTTACCTCGAATTTTAAATTATATAAAATCACATTCCTCGCGTAAAATTCCTCTTAATAAATTTTCCCGCACGTTGATTTTTCTTTGCTTTTCTTTTACGTTCACAATAAACACTACACAAATAAACACTAACACATAAATAATTTCGAAATAAATTAACTATAATTAATGCGACTCGTATGCAAATTTAATAAAGAATATCATAATTCGCCACCAATTTTTTTTTTATTTTTATATTAAAACCAACAAACGCATAATTCTAAGAATTCACAAAATATTTTTAAAACTTGTCTGCAAATATATTTGGAAAATATGTATTTAATACTGACTGAGACACAATGATCTTATATATGTAAGTAAACACCAATTTGATCGAGATAATAAATTTCGATGGTTTGGACGGTTAAAATGTGCCAAAACACTGAAAGAACAGTAACAAATTGGAAAAAATTCGAAAAAAAAATTTGTGTGTTTTTTTTACCTAAATCACTTAAAAGAAAATTGCTTTGAATGATTTTCAGCTTTATTTCCTGATTTTCTACCAATCAAATACGATTTACATTGAAATACATACACAATCCGGATTGGCTGCAATTGAAGGGTAAATTTCGTATGTAGTATTATTCGGAAAAACGAAGAAAATGTGGGGTTTCATTGGAATTTTGAGATGCTAAAAAATGAAAACCCCCCCTATTGTTTTGTGCATAAGCCAATAAAAATGTGGTGACGCCCATTTGGAAAATTAATTTAATTTTGCTTACACTCTCCCCCAATACAAATACACGTACCATAGCAAACAAGAAAATTGAAAAATAAACGAAAATTCGGTAATTAAATTAAATGTACAACAACAAATAAACAAAATAAAAAATACAGTTATAATAACTTTTTAACGTAATTGAATGGAAAATCTAAATAGCTATTTACTACGTATTTACTTTTAGATAGGAAAATTTATTATGTCGTTTCATAATACGTGTCGTATTTTTTATGTTACGTTACGGCGAGCATTCTTTCGAAAACCAAAAGAAAGAGATATGAACTATAACCATCTAGTAGTGAAAACTGTCGTGGAAGCCGTGGAAATATGATTAAGCTGGCGATGTGCTACGATACGTCACAAGTTTATCAATATGTAGTAGATTATTATAAGTTTTAATAAAATTGAAATTACTAAAATGACAGTTCTATTTAAAGTAATTTGAACTCGTACTACATTATAGCAAACCAGTTTTCCCCAACCTCTACGCTGGTTCATTGTATTTGATGCCCCAAATTACATCTAAGGCTAAAAGCATCCAAAAAATTATATGTGTCATGGCGTAATGGTGTTTCGCATGTAGATGTTTTAACTGGTTAACAATCTGCGGCTGTGGTTTTCCAGCCAAATATAGAGCAATCACACTATTACTCTTGAATTCCATTGCGGATAAGTTTTTTACTGAATATTTCCCACTAAAATGCTTTTGTACGCTTGTAAACAATGGAATGAAATGCCATTAGTGTAAATTTGAGCGCTCTGTCATCACTGGTTTGACAGCAATGACAGTCTGAAGTTGGTAACACTTCGTGTCAGTCACCCGGTATATGATGACTCCTCCTATCATGAAGTTGGATCTCCATTTCACTAAGTGTCTTTTTTTATCTCTTGTTCTAATTTTATTGTATCCTGAAACGTTACGGACTGTGGATATTCATAAACGACTTTAATTATTGATTTACACTATAGCTGATCCTTGAAGTATGTTTGTGATTTGATTTCATGACCATGCATGGTACTTAACCACTGATTAATGGCACTAAGTTTTATCCAGTGGTTTGATGCGTTAACGGATCCGACGGAACATGATTTCTGCAGATTTGTCTTTTGTTGTGGGATTGCTACTTCGCATTAAGTGGCCCGTTCCATCAGCTATTGAAAAACGCAAAGCGAATAGTGAAGTTTACTATGCTGTTTCTTGATGTTACCCTGGGCCATGCCGTTCCCATTCCCATGATATATTCGTTTATATTCGTTTAATCTTTCTATTTCCGTCTTCACCATTCCATTGTATATCAGTTTGTGTGATGACTCCATTGTGAGAATTGAATTATGCTTTTCTAGCTTAATAGTGTTGTCTATTATGGTGGTACAATGCCTCCAATTGAAGCTGATCGTGGTTTATGGCTACGGGAATCGATTATGCTAGTGCCATACAAGTAAGAATGACCAAGGGAAGAGGTTAAAAAACTTACAAAGCCTATATCGCTTTATTTATTTGCATGGTTACAAAGGCTATACACATTGAAATCCTAAGTGATTTAAAAACGGATCATTTATTGCTGCATACAAACAATTTACATCCCTATACAGTGTATACATACTCTATACAGTGACTACTCAAATAGGAGCGTGACAAAATTCTCTACCACTAACCAGTAATCCAACAGATTTATCAGCTTCAATACTAGGACATTTTTTGATACGACATACCCTCAAGACACTGCCAGGCGCAGATACAGACCACATATCATTAGAAACAAAATGACACGTAGTAGAGAAAATGGTTTAAATCTTTTGGGGAATATAATCTTCCGAATACCAGCACTAACTACAACAACGAACTTATTGGACATGCAGTGAACCAAACCTAAGGGTCAAGAACTTGGTATTATTAAATGACGACCAACAACTAACCACACGGCGGAAGCTAGGAAGAGTTATCGAGACGTGTGAAAACGATACTTTTAAGCGATCATTTGTGGAATTATGTAAACTACCAATGAAGAAAGTTTACAGCATGTAATATCCATGACAATCACCAAAAGATTCCGAGAGGTTTCCGAGGCAGCAACCACATAAGTAAAGAACACGGGCAACTTAAATCGTCTGATGATAGCTACGTTGTCTATGTGTTGTTTTATGGTACTCGACCCGGAAAACATACACACCCCCCATTTAACTATTTACATACACATTGCATCAATATAGGCAGACTCAAAGCGGTGGTCCTGAAATGGACGCTAATAGTCTATTACAACATGAGTAATTATTGGGAGGTAATTGAAATATTCAAGAACAATAACTGATTAATTGGAGGCACTGATAAGGAATCGTATAACCATAATACATATACAATATAATTGCTAATTTCAAAGAAGAAAGTTGCTTCAACCAAAGTTGCCTTTGGGTGTCAATTCAATCTGAATTGCTTTTTCGTTAAATCTGGATTTAAATTTTATAAAATTATTTAATAAATCGTTGATTTTATTTTTGCATAAAATGTCTGTAATTAAATAAATAAATTTAGTAGTTGTAGGGTGTTGTGCATCAGACTTAACCATTGCAGTATGTTGGCTTACATAGCGCCAAACAAATTTAAAACATTCGTGGCGAACAGAATTTTTGCAGTAAAATCCATGAACCATGATGCACCACGTGAGTTCAGGTGAGAATTTAGCGGATATAGCTTCACGTTCATCACCCTCCGCACTAATAAACAATAAATTGTAGTAGGAAGGGCTAGATTTCCTACGTCAAAATATATCTTGTTGGAAAGAAGTCAATAGTTTTATGCCATCTAAACTCCAAAAATAATGATGTGAAATTAAATTTAATTAAATGGTGGACTTCAAATTTCTGTACCATCTAGTTCCAGCAAAAACCCTGTCATCCTGAATAAACAGGACATAGTGACGTACACAATTAACGTTGTCGTATTTAAGAAGCGAAAATTGAATAGTTAACGGTAAACCTGACGTACCTCGAAATATACCTTCTATATATACCTGCCGTACCGGGAAATATATTCAGGATTGATGAATGTCCTTAATAAGATAAGGCTTCCTTCCTTAAAACTTGCCTGTTGATTTACCATGCATGTTTTAGCTTTTCTTGCTCCGATAGTGATTCGTAATCTGACCTTTTACACACGGTGCATCGTTTTGCTTGATAATATGTAAAAGGTCTTTCTATATAGGGGCGCTCGAAATTTGTTAGGTCGTAGCAGCCATGTTGTTAAAGCATCATCGGTCAAATTTGTTGTGAATTGTTCAGTAGTGCATGTCAAATCACCGTGGAACGGTATAGCGTTGAACAACATGTACAAATTAACGTAGGTTCGAGAAACATTCCGATCCGAAATGTGTTGACGTTGGTGTTCCTGAGAGCTTAATACTGAGGCAGGCCCATTGCTGTTTCTTGTTTATACTAACTCTGTGTTTAATTTGAATCTTCATGGTCATTTTACCGGGCTTGTCGATGGCCGAGTTTGCTTTATTGTAGGAATTCACTTAGTAATGTTATTTCGATGATCAATTCTGATCTAAAAATTTACTCTCATGATTCGACAAACATCACCTGATTTTAAGCCTTAAATTGTCTGGTAACTTAAATTGGACCAGTTTGCCGTGGGTGACTAATCACAACAGGTGCATCTATTGGCTGCGTCTCTGCTTGTTTTGACATTGAACAATATGACCCGTTTAAATAACTTGATGTTCACTTGGACACTTGTCTTTGTTGGAAAACGCACGTTAATTCAGTCGACCGGTATCCGTCATCAACTGCAAGAATTTTTTATCTCTTTCGTGACTATTGTCCTACTCCTAGTTATGGCTAAATTATAATGTGGATTGGCGTGCTGGGGTGGTTATTATGCAGCTACTTTGTACGCTTTATAATAGGTGATTTTTCAAGCATTTGGTTTATAATTTTCAAAAGAACACCTTAAAATTGCAAAAATGTATGAATTTTCATTTGAACCGATAAATTAATATTTGCCATTTACTTTTTAAAATTATTTCATGTAAATGTTGGCCACGGCTACGTTTTAAATGTTCATGCGAGATGATCAATTTTTCTCCACCGGACCGGAACATGAGATAAATTGCTCACCGAACTCATTTCTCAATATGTCATGGTTCCATGTGCTGTGTGGCATGTGGTGCCGTCTTGCTGAAATCATATATCGATCAGATTTAGTTCATGCATTTTGGGTCAGAAAAATCTGAAATCATCGAGCGAGCGCCATTGACGGTAAAGTTGTGACCATCGTAATCTTTGAAAAAATACGGACCGACGATTCCACCGACCCATAAACCGCACCAAACAGTGTTTTTTCTGGGTGCGTTGGCAGTTCTTGTTTTGCACGTGGCTGTTCAACATACCATTTAAAACAAATTAACTCCAAAAATGAGCTGCGTTGCTGAACACAATTTTTCGATAAAAAATAGATTTTCCTCAAGAGGTTCTAAGGTACACTCACCAAAATTTCAGCGCTGTGGCATGTCGTTCGGCTTCAGTTGTTGCACGAGCTGCATTTTATATGCCTTCAGACCAAGATCCTTGCGTAAAACCTTCCTCGTCCTCATCAACAGTGTCCAGTAAGTATCCTTGCAATTCTACCTAAGTCACGCTTCCATAGTGTGATCAAGATCTTGGCTCACTTCAAGCTCAGTTCAGGCCATACTTGCTTCGCTACCGTGCCAGTGGGACTGTCGAACCACCTAGCATTTGCCAACGCAACTGCTTTCCTATGACTCGCTGTTTTCAGCACAGACATAGGGCTTTCTACACATTCTCTCCCTGGTTCCAGTTGGACTCTCCTCCCTGGAGAGTCGTACCGTACCTTGCTAATTGGTCTGCCCTGCAATTTCTCTCAACGTCAGAGTGGCCCGGAATCCAGACCAACTGGATATTGAAGTGTTCACTCATCTCGTTAGGAAATGTGTGACAATCCAGCGCCATCCTTGATGCCTGGGAAACTGAATCCAGAATCCAAGAATGATCACCTGACTGTCCACACAGATAGTGATATCAGTCAACGATATTATACTGTGCTTCAACCAGTTCATGACCTCGTCGATCGCTATAACTTCAGCCTGGTACACGCTGCAGTAATCAGGTAGACGAAAAGATACTCTTACATTTAATTCCCCACAGAACACACCAGCTCCCACTCTACCATCGAGCTTGGAGGCGTCGGTGAAGAATTTAACTATCCCGGTCTCCATAATAAGACCATTCTTCCAATCCTCCCTAGAGGGGAGAACTACCTTAACACGCTTGCAAAAGCACAAAGGAGGTGTTACAAATTCACCAGGTCATCCCTCACAGAATTGGCTATAGTTGAGTGCCATTTTTGCAGGCACTTCCACCCCGAAATCACTGATAGCCAGGCGGCCGTATTGACCGCCATTTACTTAATATAATATCCAGTGGGAAAAGGTACATCATGTCCTCTAAGGCACTAGTGGGGGTCATTTTCGACGCGTCACTAATGAGCAAGCAGGCTGCCCTCTGCACCTTCGCCATCATGTTCCTGTATGATAATTTCTCCAGAGCTGGCCACCATACACTCATACCATACAGTAATACGGGCCATGTAAAGCCAGTGCACCAGCTCCGGTTTCAAGCCCCATTTCCTTCCGATGAAATTTTTTCAAGAGTAGCGTGCCACAGTGGCCTTCTTCACTCTTTTTATTGTGTTTGGTTTCCAACAGAGAGTACTGTCAAGAAGAATCCTCAGGAATCTGGTCCTATCAGTAATAGGACCATTCAAACTTGGTGGAACCATTACCGGAATTTTATATCTCCTAGTAAAAAGGACCAGCTCTGTTTTAGATGGGTTAATTCCCAATCCATATCTGCTGGCCCAACCCGCAGTGATTGATAACCCATTCTGCATCACATCTTTGGTTGTACATAGATGCTTGCCCGAGACACCTAATAGAAATACAAATAATACACCTATTATACCTAATAGAAAGGCTCATATGTGATTGTTATGGAATGGCAATCACGAGGAGGTTGAGCAATCCATGAGAATATTATATATGCCAACTTCTGATATAGTTGGCGCATCAAAACATCTTGCCTCTTTGATCCCTCGTTGCTGCTGATGTTTTAGCTTTCATTATTGAATTCTTCGTTTCCTACTGGTTTCTATCGTTTCTAAGTGTGCAGGGGTAGGCTAGCGACATTTTTATTGGTTTTGACACTGGCACTTTTCAGTGAACGTGTTGTAGATCTCTCGTGTGGTTTCTTAGCGGGCCGAATTATGGTTGTGGTTTCTGTTTGTGCGGGTTCGGAATGATATTAATTGTCTGTTCCGTCCATATTTATGGTATTACACTTTTAAATTGACTATTTGTTTGCTAAAATATGACTTAGTTTTGTGGCTATTTAAAGTTATTGTGCGACGGGGCTATGTTTATTCCGCTTGTGCCTGTGGGATATGGGACTATCCTGAGGTGGGAAATACCTCCTCGTTTGGTGGATCAGCAGCTCGAATAGAGGTCACTTCAGCAGTCCGATTTAGTAGATATTGAAAATAGTCCCCAGATCAGTTTGCAAATTAATCTCTCGTATTTATGTTTTCCGCTTGCATGCTGATGTTTTCGATGCATTTCCTCATAAGCGCTTCTAGTATTGTGAGCCAACAATTTTTTGCATAGCTTTCATTTATTTTCAACGGGTAGACGGCACTGATCATCGTACCAATCATTACGTGATCTTCGTGGTCTTCTCCAAATCTACTTTCTGCTGCAGTTATAGCCCATGATCGCTGTCAATATCAGCGTGTCTATATGGTCGTCCGTCAGTTATACTGGTGGAATATTTATTCGAGATTATGACGTGATCAATTGGGTTTTACGTTCTTCCATCATTCGGTCGGCAAGTAACCTAGTGGGTTTTCTTATATTGGAAGAACGTACCCGATACGACTAGGTTATGCATTATTGCAAGGTGGGCGAATATTTGATGTGGATTTTGCGCTTCAACCGATTTTAGCATTACAGTCGCCCACGATGGTTTTGATGTCATGGTTGGTGCGGGATGTCTCCGATGACGTCTTCCAGCTCAACAAAGACTGAAAGATTTATTGTTCACATTGTGTGGTTCAGTTGGCACATGTGCATTGACAATGGTGATATTAATTTTTTTAGTGAAACGAGAAAGCCCACTCCAAATTCTCCTCTATTCTAATGGCCAATACTGTAAAAAGTGTAACCATTAGAGGTAGTATTCGAATCCCAGTCCCAGACCATCTAAGCTGTTGTAACGCAAGCACGTCTATTTTGTAAATTTCCGCCTGGTTCCAAAGGTTCTGGTGTTCTCCAGGTTTTAGAAGGCTTAGCACATTTCATGTTTTCATTTTTATTGTGTTGTCCGCGTACATTTCCCTATATCGTTGTTGTGGTGAATCCGATGAATTAATTCGAGGCCTTTGTATAGGGATAATTTGATGCTTTTTTGTGATAGTAGGAGGTTGTTAGCCCGCCGCTCAACCCACTATTCTTGTGTGTGGGTCACGTACTGGCGATACATCTTAAAAGGGATCCACTCCCACTTTGAACTCGTTTATTTAATGAGCCGCTTGGTACAAGATAGATGTCCGCTTCAGCTGCCCCTAACCTAGACAACAGACGATGGTGTGGTATTGGTTTTAGGGTGCCAATGACTTGCTGTGACATTTCATTGTCAAAATAATGTTAAAGGTTCCCAATTATTATTATTTAGCTGTTCTAAACAATAATTTGTATTATCCATGAGGTGTGCAAGTAACGTGGTTAGCAAGAGAGTTCTTTTTTGTCTCCAGAGCTAATTTACATTCTGGTGGCCAAGTGAATATATATTTTTTACCTCGCCTAGTCAAAGAGTTTATTTCATTGTAAATTGGCGATAGTTGTTCTGCCAAGTTGGGTAAAAATCTATGATAATACTGTACCTTACTGTAGTGGGATGTGGGAATTCTTTGATCGCAATGACTCTGTCCATTGAGGGTTGAATTCCATTTTAAGTTATTACATGACTCAGGAAATTTAATTTTGGAACACGAAACTCGCATTTAGACAAGCGAATCGTGATACCGTTGTCTGATAAACGCTTAGACAGTAGTCGTAAGTCTTCAGTGTGATCCTCTGTCATTTTACTCGCGACTAGGATATCATCGAGGTAAGCGAAAATAAATGGTAAACTATTGGTTATTTCATCAATAAATCGTTGAAATGTCTCACCTGCGTTTCTCAGACCAATTCATGCGACAGAAATCCAACATTCGAAAAAGTGTTGTTATTGCTGTTTTAAGTTGATCCTCTTGTGCCACAATTTTTGAAAAATTATGCATCCATATAAATGACGTGAGAAATCATGAATGTGAGGTAATGGATGGATATCTGTCAGGGATAGTGACGGCGTTTAACCGCTTATAGTCACCACATGGTCTCCAATCATTTTGTTCCAGTTTAGGAGCCATATGCAGAGGAGAGCCATGTTGAGGATGAAGATCGCTTACAAAGACCTAAATTTTGCATGTTTTGGATATATTAGTTAAATATTTCAGGTTCAAGGCGACCTGGTTTGCAGAAATTCCAGATTTTTCAAATTCTCAGAGAGGTTCCAAGTTATATAACTAGCTATTTAGAACTGTAAGTTTTAATCGGAGAATCAGTTGCAGCTGTTAGCTGAAGGTGTTGGTCTTCGATTAAATTTTTAAAAGATGACGCAGGTAAATCACAAATGTTAGCACCTAGTTACAACGGTATAAATGTTAAATATTGGTTAACGAAAATTATTCAAATAATTGGATTGGAAGAAATGGTCTAATTTATTGGCCTGCAAGATCCCCTGATTTAACTGTATTAGATTTTTAACGAATATACAGAGCAGCTCAACAGATAAAGGAAGAATTACCAAGAAATGAAATAACCAAAGACATACTTATTAGGCGAATATTAGCCTGTATTCAATCACAAGGAGTACTTCATATAGTACCTTTACTCTCGGGCCAAATTTTGTATTAGGGGACTGTAGAGGAGGTCATGGAGAATTAAAATGAAGTAAAAAAAATTAAAACTGTTTTTTTTTAGAAAACCTGAATTTAATAAAAAAATTATTGTTTCTTTACTTTAAAGTACATAACTATCAAACGGATGCAGTACAAGATAACTCCTTAGATTTTAAATAAGCCTATACAATTACCAGTCAAATAACGGGCATTTTTTTAGAGGTTCACACCTTTAAGTTGGCTACACTGTTTTGTTTGACAACCGATTTGACAGCTGGTATTTACTTTGGCATTAGTTTGATTTGCCAATTCATAATAAATAGACTCACGCCAGAGCAACGCTTGCAAATTGTTGCATTTTTTTATCAAAATAATTGTTTTGTTCGCCAAACTCACCGTGCGTTTTTTATGGTCGTTATAATCGTCTATCAGAGCGGGTAATTCGGTTAACACGGGATCGTTTTTGCACCACGTATACTCTAAATGATAATATGCATCCAGTAAGATCACAGTAAGACACAGTGCGTATCGAACAAGCGAAAGACGCTGTACAGCGTAGCATTGAGGAAGTCCCAAATCAATCAAATCGACATCGTTCTCAACAACTGGAGATGTGCCCAACCACTTTATGGAAGATTTTATCTAAGGATCTGTGTTTACGTGCTTACAAAATTCAACTTGTGCATGAATTAAAGCCATCCGACCATCGCACATGCCGCCAATTTTGCCTGCACATTTATAACTTTTTTGTACCTGAATTGGCTGGCACAAATCTTGCTAATATGTGGTTCCAACAGGACGGTGTCACATGCCACACAGCGCGGGACACAATTAATTTACTCAAAGAAACAAAGAAACATTTGCGATGAAGGACTAATTTCACGTAATGGCCCTGTTAATTGGCCACCGAAATCGTGTGATCTAACTCCATTAGATTATTTTCTTTCTTGGATATGTTAAGCCATTTGCCTACGCCGATAAAAAAGAGACGATTGAACACTTGGAACACAACATTCGGCGAGTTATTCGGCCACATGGCCGAAATCATATTCAAGCATTAATGGTATAAAATTATCTATCCAACATAGCAAGTTTCACTGATATTCAAAATGTTTTTCTTTGTTTCATTTTAGTTTAAAATTGTGAACCTCTAAAAAAACAAGTCTTTAAACATTACTTTGTCACCGAGAACGAAGAATATTGCTTTGATTTTAGTGATGGATGCTGGATTGCTCCAAGATGTTTGGACATTCACACATCATTAATAATTTACTGACGACTGTTATATATGTACACTTCAGCATCCAATCCACACTGACAAACATAGCAGCAGTATTTGTGAGCTACAATTGTTAACCGCCTTTAAGATTAATCCCTGCCAGGTAGTAAAACAATTTTCAAATAATCCATGATTTCAATCCCGGTATCAAGATACCGGGACTAAATTAAAGAACAACAACGGGATATTCTCGTTATATCACGAATAGGTTGCAACCGTAGTGTGTGAGGAAGAGGTATGAGTAGCTTCTGAAACTGTTCCGCCAAGAATGGGAATATTTCTCTCAGGGCAATTGATCTGTCGTTTATAAAATTTATTGTGATAAAATATTTGCATCAACCTGACACCAGCAAGAATATATACATTTTTTTAATACAAAAGGAATCCCATTGTTTGTCGAAATAAATCAATTTTATATTTAATACACTTGTATCGAATTAATATTAATTGGCGGAAAGCTACGTACTTCCACCAACACGTTACGAATACATGTTACATACATCGCGTATGTCCATTATACATTAAATCAATCATATTATGTAACACCTACTCATAATATATGATCATAATGACGGGGCGTTCATATACGAGTATATCATATGTTTACAATTGGAATTGGAATCAATTTGTATCATATATTCTATGTAGATAGACAGACGACCGATGATAAGAAAGGAGTAAGGGGATGCCTCTATCTACAATTACTATTGTTATTGTTGTGTTCGTAATAAATCTGATTACAGTGAAAAGTAATCGAGCCATGAATGTTTAATTAACTTTTTTTTCGATTATTATTTAAATTGAGTGAGAGTTTTATATTTTGTTGTATCTCAAACCTCTGTTTAATATTCCATTGGGGGTTGGGATTTATGTAAATTGAAATACGCGGGGTAAAGGTACCGGGCACGCGCGCGAAGTAAATTATTAAAAACTTGAGGCAATGTGTTTTCATTCATTCGGCTGCTATGTGTATAACAAAAACAAGGCATGAAGAGTTATGAATATTTAAATAACTCTTGCCGGTTGGTTTGTCGCACCGGAATGCACATCCCTTCCATTCGCTAGGTAGTCCAGACAATAGATAACAAATTTTAGAAACCTTTTTTGTCTAGGGACTCATGAAACTATATGGGTGGACTTTTATATAGCAAAAAATTTGAGCGCCTCCAATCTCTCCTTGCTAAGTATTACAAGTTGCTTCCATCTAGATAGCGACACACAAACCAATTGACATAAAAATAACTAGAGTTTTATTTTGGTAACGGTTGGAAGATGTGATTATTAAGGATGGACTCCTTGTAAGAGACACCCTTAAAATATTGATTTGTCCCTTTAAAAGAAATTTGGTCTCTTATGCGCATCGATAATAAATACGCAGTCTCCGAAAACACCAGTATTTTCCTTTTGTTTATTTTGGTTTATCCATACTTTTGTTAGGCAGACACTCGTTATATATATACATGGGACTACACATATTTAGAGTGTTTATTGAAATTTGTAATGCGTTAAGAAAATTTAAGGGTGTGTAAATCTGGAAATCAATTATTATTATCCTCAGTAGTTAATTCGTAATGAACACATGTTTTCTTAAATTAAATGTGGTTTAATTACAATTAAATTTTATAACTGTATATCAATCAGTAAATAATAATGTTTGTACGTACAATAAAAAGGGGTGCTGAAATAATAATAATACACGTATATAAATCAGGGGTTATTAACTGGTATATTTTCATAATTCATTCTATCGCATTAGTGGTCTACCTGAAAATTGGAAAACAGCGAGATCCATGATTCAAGCCCATAGAATTCTCAGCCGTTCCCTTTACAGCAGATACAAAATCTTTGACTATAAATGGAATTGCGAGAAGACGAGACCCCAGCAGACTTGTGATAATTTAAAAGATTTTTGTCATCGAGTCGTCGCAAACTGTCAAGATCCATGCAATTTTTAATATGAATTTTATACATAGATAGTACTAAAAGCATACCGCGAATGGAGTCCGATAACTCTTGCCGATAACAAAATATTAGCTCATTTTATATTATGAGTACATTAGAATTCCGATGTGAGGTAGCAAATAGTTTTCTATCTATATTTGAAAAATTCCGCTACATCGAGAAATATCCCAAAAAAACGGATGGGCAGACGTCCAAATATGCCCTATGACGGTAATCGTAAAATCTTTAGGTATAACTAAAACATTATATAAAAAACAGCTTCCAATTTTCAAAGATTAAATAATAGAAAAAAAACGTTTTTTTCATAAATGATTTATTTTGCTACGTAAAAGAAAGTAAAAGTCTGTCGCCTGAGGAATAATTTTGTGAGAACCACTTCGCCAAGGACGTACTAAGTAATTTCCAAAGCTAGCAAGTTAACCGCTATGCTCCCAATAAAGAAGCCAACAAGCAACTTAGGTGAGTCCTTAATTTCTGCAACTCAAAGTCTCAAGGCAGTTGACCGCCGCTTCACTTGCGATTCCACGTTGGTGAAATTACATCGCGACTTTATGATCGATTTGCACCAGGGCGTGCTCAAAGTAGTCAACAACAAAACCAAAATGAGGGTTGTATTTCATGGATCAGCTAACTCAAGCATTGGCCTCGCGTTAAATAATTATTTCACAATCGGCTTGCAGTTCAGCCTACTTTGTTTACAATCATCCTACGTTTTAGACAAAATAAAATTGCGTTTTCCGCAGATCGCAAAAAGTATATCTACAGGACAACATAACCACAGAAGGCACGCAGCTTCAGAGAATTGTATGGCGACCTGATCCTTTGCAACCCATAACACATAACAACCCATAAAAAATAATAAAAATTGACACTTACGGTTTGGCAACGGCATAATTCCCGGTACATCTGCGTAGATGAGAGAGATGGTGTAGATAACGAGACTGATGCACTATAACAATACAAACAAATCTCCGAAGACCTACTTTCCTAATGGATTCCATTTTCGGAAGTGGAAGTATAATACTCCAAAAGTACTATGCAATATTCCTGGAACCGTTGATGAGGAAATTCAAGATCACAGTCAACAACTCAAGGAATCCGTCAAGGTATTGGGGACCAACTGGAATGCCAAGAAAATATTGTTTCAACTAAAATGCTAAACTTTCTGATTTCCCAAAATTTACAAAGCGGAACACCCTATCCAAAGCCATACCACTGATCCTAAAGAATCAGGTTGGGTTTCTACTGTGGTTATATCACTTAAAATATTTCAACACATACTCTGGAGTGATAATCTAGGTTGGGATGACCTCTCAAATGACAAAAATACGATGTGGAATAAGAGAAAATAAAATTTTAAATGGATTTTGCGATTCCACCTAAATCGATTACGCTGCAGTTTTACATTTACGCATATCCAAATCAGATGGTCATGGTAATTTGAAATTGATTTCTTCCAAGTCAAAGATATGGCCAATTAAACAACAAACGTCCACGCTTGGAATTGTGTGCTGCGATGTTATTGACCAATTTGATTAAACGAGCCAAAGGAGAATCTAACGCATTGACTGTTTCGCAGATCGTACTAGATTTGCCTGGGCATCATTCAAAATGACGGAGTAGCTTCGTAGGGAATCGGACTTCAGAAATTATCGCTGACTGTTCGTCTAGAGGTTTATTACCCAATGAACTGATAGGTACTCGCATTGGTGGAACGGGCCACGGTGGATGCGTAAAGCTATTGAATGTTAAATCTTAAATAAACGCTTCCGTTTTTACATGCACAACTTTAATGGCTTGATGAAATGATCTGTAAGTATTCGTCATTCCGCAGGCCGCAGAGGGTTATGTGCTGCTATAACGATTCGTCAGCAATGTACGGAAACCAAATTCAGCCAAAGAAGAATGAATGAATGAAGAATATCTTAGGCGAGAACAGTTGGTTCAAGGAAGAGTTGGAGCAAAACACATTTTTCTACAAATTTTAATAAATCTATTATCTATCATCAACGGTGCTCGATGATTTTGACTTTTCTTCGAGTGGGTGGACGGCTAAATAATAGTTCAGTTTCATACCCTACCAAGAACCCGATTATCCAACATCCACAGTCTTAAATTTTTTCGTTAATTCTTCGTGAAGCACATCTCGATAACAAGCATGCTGGTCCTTCGCTGCTTTTATCATTGCTTGATAAGAATATTGGATACAATTTAAGGCCAAAGATGTCATCCAAAAATGCGTAACAGTTAAAGAATTGATCTGATAAATCTATTTTTGAAAATAGGAATAGACTAGGCAGGGCCGATTTCTATTTATTTAAAGAAGGAGCGTGGACCGAAGATGGTATAAGGCCTACTGTTTTGCCTAGACAGCTTGCGGTTATATTCGCATGAGCTATGGCTGATGTCTTTAATATAATACTTATTAATATGCTACCACTGGTGAGGCCTATTAATGAGAACAAGTGTTTAAGTTGAATTTTTACTTTATTCTAGCATTTTTATTATATTAAAGTTCTTTTTATATAAAATTTACAGCTGCCTAAGCAGTTTACATACAAAAAATACAAAAGTATGTAAATGCCAAAAGTGTTTATATTACAATGAAAATTAAATTATATCCGGTGGTGTATGGTATCCGGATGTGCAGCAGACTGATGAAGTATATGCATGTTGTGTTCACAACATATTCCCGGGCCCTCATGCATCCGGCAGTGGGTGACGACTGCATGATCATTTATTTTTTTAAGCATTATGCAAGTAACAACCGCAAGAATTACTGGGAAGAACAAGTATATTGCCACGTAAATTGTGGGAAAAATGATATTTCGAGTTTACTGCTGGATGTCCTAAATCCCAACACTGTAAATGTATCTCCTTTCAAGATGCAGGTTGGATGAAGTTCCAGAACTCCAGCTCCTTCAATGAAAATAGTGCTTGTTTCAGTTGTCCTACTGCTATCGTTTTCGCATATGAGGTTGCAAAGCATTCTGGATTTCATCACAAAGATCCAGGCATTGTAGGGTCTCCCTACGCCGGCGGATAAATAGTGTTGTGATATTCATTTTGCTGATTTGACAGCTTATTGAGAGATCTCCAATTCGTTTGAGGTAGTTGCACTTCACTGTTGCTGGTATTTGTGTTATAATCGTATAGTGGTTGATGAATATTGCAAAGATATTCTCCGTTGGAAGAAGTGCATGAATTGAATTCATCAGCAGAAAGTGTAATGTATTGATTTTGTTGTAACGTGATCATCAGGTAGTTCGAAGTTGGTTTTATGTATACATATTTCAGCTGATTGTGCTCTCTGAACCAGTGGAATTTTGATTTCGACTATGAATATATCTCCTATTTTTATTGTTTTGGTTTTAATTATCTTGTAGCTATGTCATTGGCGCGAAAAGGTATGTCTTGACTTGGTTTGAAGCCTTGAATGATTTGCCCGAGCTGCCCTTGGAGTTGGTGCGGTGTTAGTATAAGAGGGTCTAGTCTTCCTTGATGAACCTCTGTGATATTGTCGATTATTGTGGATTGAAGCGTACGGAGTGTGGTTATTTCCATCATAGTGTGAAGTGCTAAATCAGTGAACTCTTCGTGAAATGTTATATTATCCAGAATATTTGTGAATGTCTCGAACTTTCAACTGGTTTCTTCATAATTGTCCTAAATCAAATTGATCGTTGATTCCAATATCGACTTCTGTTGTTGTAGTAATTTATAGTGGTGGTGGTGTTGATTTGCATTTAATTTTTCGATGCTGTCCTTGTAGGCGTTACTGGCACGTTGGTCAAGCACGCCGAATAATTCATTAGTAATCGTTTTTAGCGAGCAATTTTGTTTTCACCTAAAGAGTTTATTATATTATTTTGCTCCTTTAACTCAATGTGGAACGATTATATTTGGGATACAATAGTTTCGCAGTGTTTCATGCTATCATCAGGAGTATATACAGTCGAAATCGATCAAGTAATTTTTAAACTTTTTGAACAAATTTTTTAAATTAAAATTTTCAAAAAAATTTTGTTTTTGCGAAATAATAAACAAGTGATGTGTTTATTAAGTGTTAGTGTGTTTCGCCAAGTACCTACGGCGCATAGTGTTAAAAGTATAAACTTTGTCTGTTGCTAATTTTCAGAGAAAATTTTGTTTGAGAATAAAATACAACATACCGTCACGTCAATTTACTAAATAAACTCTTTAAATCAACTTGCCGCACTTGTTGAAATCTATGAACTTATTAGTTCAAGGTCCGGTGTATGTTGTTCTGTTGAAAATCAAATTAATATTATTAATCATCATTAAATTATTCACTATTTTGTTGATTGAATTTAAAATTGTATAAAATTTCAATCACTTACCATATTTATGTAAACACAAAAATTAATTGTCAAAATGTCATTTTGTCTGTAATTAATGCTATATTAATTAGTATTTACCAGTGTAATTTGTCATTTTGCCTTAATTCTGTCATTTGTTAATCTTTGATAATATTCAATTGGACAACACGAATAATTTATCCGTTTTCTTTTTAGGAACAAAAAAATGAAATGAAATTAAAAATTAATTAATCATAATTGATAGTTGAACGTAAGCGAAATAGAGTGAACATAAGGTTTAAATATCTTTAAATTCGCCTGTCCATCGTTTAACAAATCCAAATATGGCATTCGCCTTCGCAATACAATTTTCAATATGCTGGCGTTTTCTACAAATGTAACACCTAAATCCATAATCTCATTCACTCTTTGCAATACTTCGCTGTTGGCTTTGTATGAAGTAATTAACGGATTCCTTTTATGGTGAAAAGACATCATTTTGCATTTCTTATGGCCCCAATTCCATGAGAAAAAAATATTATCTCAGCAAAACTAAAACGGGACAAAAATATAGTTAGATCGACTATTTGGGAGAAGGGCGTATCCTGTTTTATATGTTGATGTTACGGGATTTAGTAGTATTGTTCGTTAGATCCATCTTTTGGTATTGTATATACAGGGTGGGGCTGAGACCAAATGTTACTGACTTCACTCTGCTGTTATTTGTGTAGTTGTCATTTTCGCGCGTCAATTTTTTGACAGATTGAAGTTTGGTTAGTTGTTTACATGTGGTCAACAAATAATTGTTCTAAATTAATATCTTCATAAAAAAATCGTAATGGAATTCAAACGTAATAGTGTAATTGCACTGTATTGGGATGGAAATTCACAAACAGCAATAGTTCGTCAGCTCCAGCATTTGAATGTGAATAAAATGTTTGTGTATCGAACCATAACTCGATACAACGAAACTGGTAGCATCGCTAAACGCAACAGAGGCGGTCCTAAAAAGACAGCAACATCAAAAGAAATGATACGAAATGTGAAGAAACGAATCCAACGAAATCCTCGTCAAAGTGCCAATCAATTAGCCGCACGTCTACATGTTTCACGATACAGCATTCAAACCATATTGAAAAATGAACTACACTTGAAGCCCTACAAGATACAAAAAGTTCAAGATCTTACGGAGGCACAAAAAAAAGTTAGGCTTGAAAGAACACGAGCATTGAAGGCCTTGGCCGAACGTGATGAGATTCCAAAAATTGTCTTTTCTGATTGTCTTTGCCTCGTCAAAGTGCCAATCAATTAGCCGCACGTCTACATGTTTCACGATACAGCATTCAAACCATACTGAAAAATGAACTACGCTTGAAGCCCTACAAGATACAAAAAGTTCAAGATCTTACGGAGGCACAAAAAAACGAATCCAACGAAATCCTCGTCAAAGTGCCAATCAATTAGCCGCACGTCTACATGTTTCACGATACAGCATTCAAACCATATTGAAAAATGAACTACACTTGAAGCCCTACAAGATACAAAAAGTTCAAGATCTTACGGAGGCACAGAAAAAAGTTAGGCTTGAAAGAACACGAGCATTGAAGGCCTTGGCCGAACGTGATGAGATTCCAAAAATTGTCTTTTCTGATTGTCTTTGCCTCGTCAAAGTGCCAATCAATTAGCCGCACGTCTACATGTTTCACGATACAGCATTCAAACCATACTGAAAAATGAACTACGGTTGAAGCCCTACAAGATACAAAAAGTTCAAGATCTTACGGAGGCACAAAAAAAAGTTAGGCTTGAAAGAACACGAGCATTGAAGGCCTTGGCCGAACGTGATGAGATTCCAAAAATTGTATTTTCTGATGAGAAAATTTTCACCATTCAACAGTATGTGAATAAACAAAATGATCGTGTTTGGTTAGAGCACAAGTCCAACGATAATTTGGATACAAGAGTTGCCATGCGCAAGCAATCACCAGCTTATGTTATGGTTTGGGCTGCAGTGACTGCAGATGGACGCACTTCTCTGGTTTTCATCGAACATGGAGTCATAGTAAACCAAGAGGTGTACCGCCAAAAGATCCTAAACGATGCTTTGCTACCTTGGGCACGTAAACACTTTGGTGCGAACCGTTGGACATTCCAACAGGACTCGGCATCGTCACACAAAGCTCGAGCGGCACAGCAATTTTTACAAAATTGCGTTCCGCGGCTGATTTCGTCGAAAGAATGGCCACCATATTCACCAGACTTGAATCCCATGGATTTCTCCATATGGTCCATTTTGGAGAGTAAGGTGTCCACTAAAAAATACGAAAGTGTTGATGCATTGAAGTCAGCTCTTGTTCGAGAATGGAATAATATTTCGCAAGCTCACGTTCGGTCAGCATGCAATGCTTTCTATGGAAGACTGAATCAAATAATCAGAGCCAAAGGAAGTCATAAGTCGAGCAGTAACATGTTTTTCATAAAATGTAATATGTTTTCAACATATTCCACGAAATTTCAATAAAAAATAATCAAAATTAAAAAAATTACAGCGTTTTCATTTGGTAACACTTGGTCTCAGCCACCCTGTAGTTAATTAAATATTTATAATTAAAATATGACTGGTGTTTATTCAGTGCGGCCTCGATAATAATGCTGTGTATTCGGTCACGTAACTGCTGTGCATGTCTATTACCGTGGGTTCACCCAGTGAACAGGTCACAATTATATAATAAATTTAATAATAAAAATTATTACCTTGTCAATTTATATTACGTATATTGGTGCACTATAATTTTAAAACAAATAATTAACCTACACTCTAATTTCGTAAAATAACTGTCTATTAATTTTATTTTATTTAGGTTCTATTAGAATTAATATTCAATAATTAGGAGAATTTTGTTGTGGCAAATACGGAATTATTATATTGATGATTTTATTTGAATGTTACTGAACTATATTTTAATGGTTTTTTGTTTGGTTATCAGTATCACAGAATTGATGAATTTTGTTTTAATGCCACGAAACTAAATTTTTAGTTCTTGTTTTTATAATGCCAGAATTATTATTTCGGTGATTTTAGTGTGACTGTCACGGAACCAATGTTTAAATAATTTTCTTCTAGCTTTTGGTCAATTTTGATTTTTGCTTTGTAAGCATAATTTTTTTATTTTTATTAAATTTTCGCCAATTTAACTTTTCATGCCCAGTACATTGTATTTTGGGCCATGATATTTTAATTTATTGATATTTTTACGCAAATTGTTGTTGTTTTATTTTCTACTTTGTAATTTGGGTCTTACTTTTATTTATGTTACGTTATTATTTTGTGCTTATTTAATATGTGCTATTTGTTTTTATGGTCTAATTTGGAAATTGAATATTTATTTGAATTGCGGTTTTTTAAATCTGTTTATATTTCTGCCCTAAATACTTTGTTTTACTTAACTTTGTATACACTTTGTAGCACAATAATCCGATTATAGCTTGCTGAGCAAATTGTTGATGTGTTGCCATACATTTTTCATAAAAAATATCAACTCGAGTATTTTTTATAGCAAGCCAAAGCAAAAAAAATCCCTACTCCTTTTTAATTTTATTTTATACAAATTTTTATAGTGTCAAGTGCGTGAGAGAGATTAAAAACTTTTGTATTTGTATTTATTTTGTGGTTAGTTTTGGTAAAGGAAAACTTTTATTCTCCTGCGGTAAATAATAAATATAATTAAAATTTAAAAAATGGAAAAATACGGTAAGTTTAGTTAAAGTAAATTTAATTAATTATTAGTTATTTGATATACAAGTTTGTGAAAAGTGAAATTTGAAAAGTACAATAAATCCATAGTTCCTAGTGTAATTTTAACGGCACTGAAGTTTTCTCGATAAATCTTAAATCTTAATTATTTGATAGTTGTAAAACATTCGAAGCTACTTATCCGGCCGGTTATTGTGAAATAATTGCAAAAATTGTATTATTGTTTATTGTAAAATTTTGGTACCGAGTAAAAATAGCGTCCAGAAGAATTTATTTCCCAATAAAATGTATCTACTTCGAAACACAATATTAATAATTACAACAGGCTGCACAAAAATTTTTTTCAAATTTTAATTGCCAGACATCGGATAATGAAAGTAAAATGTTACTAACTGTCGTTTTTTATTTCTGTTCATTTTTATAGGCTTCCATATGGCTTAATAATAATAAAAAATAATATTGTTGTATTCACCGAATTATAGATTAATTGAACGTTTCTGTTGCTGGTCATATTGCTATGGTATGTAACGTCATTATATTTTCACTGGGTAGACTAGAATGGTTCCTACCTCAAACAAACATTCCACTTAGGTGCATATCACGTGCTGTATACAAAATATTGAAAACAGAGGATTCACAAATGAGAAATATTTTATTCAAAATCATTAAAATTAATCTTTAACTATACGTATTAATAATAGCTATTTATCTTCAGGTGCAATTTGGCCGAGAATGCAATAGGCACGGATAAATTTTCTGTTAGCACATCGCTTAAATGATGGTAGTGTACTGTACAATTCATAAAATGTTGATACCCCTTATCGTATAACTCGTTGGTATCATACCGTATGACAATTCTTTCGATCTAAAAATAAACAAAATTATTAATATAAAAATATAAAAAAACACGAGAGTAGAGGATTTTAAACAAACTTTTTGCGATCCTAAATTATTCTGTTACATCAAATTACTCAAGTTAAGATTTAGAACTGGCTTTTCATAATCGTCTAGATGATCATTTTGGAAATCGGTATTTCTGTCGCACACATCATCGTTATTCTTCATTTCGTTTGGATTGTCTTCACCTAATTCCTCTCTATTATCGAGTTCTTTTTCTATATCAATCACATTTGCTATTACCACACTGGTTTTTAGCTTCATTCCCTGGGCATATGATAATGTGATGATTTACGGGTAGTTTTAGAATCAATTACGATTTGTATGCAGTTAGCACCCGCCGCAATATTTAGAGCATCGAGTTCTTCAATGGAAAATCCATTGTAATCAATTCGATTGGACAATTGGCTCGCAACTCTTGCACTTGCGCAATTTCGGCATTAGTATTGTATGCGAATGTGTTACGCGGTAGTTCCATCTCTTGTAGCTCATCCTCAATTTATGTTACTATCACCTACGGTTGATTGCAGCATTCTGAAATTAAAAAGATCGTTATAGAGCGATTCGTTACTTAGATGTTTTCAGTCAAATATGTACTTATTCATGTCGTACGTATTCCCTAAATATTGTCCGAATTTTAACAGAGCCGTCCAGCTTTTTGCATTTCATAAAATAAAATTTCTCATTTACAACAGGTGCGTCTTCATTGAGTATAAATTCACTTGGTGTATTATCTCAGTACGGATTATCGTAATCAAATAAAATTCGTAATCAAATAACGCTCGATTCGAACTCTTCATAACTCGGATTTTATATCGGCAAATTCAGGATCCAATAAAGGTACCGTTTCCAGTTTACCATTTATCGTTCCTTTACATTTTGTTACGGTTTAAGTTTGTTGACGTCGCATTTTCGCCTTTGCTTTTGGATGTTGCACATCATTAGTACCCTCAGTAATTAAATCTTCCTTTTCGGTTCCCCCTTCATTCTCATTTCCTTCACAGTCTTTTTTACCGCCGACAATCATACGAGTTAAACCATCAGACGTTCAAATCATAAATTTTACTCGATGTTTCCAATGAGGTACCAACTACTTGAACATTTTTCACATATTTACGATTGCCTGTAACCAAATTGGCGAATTAATTGAGGGTTATTTGCCAGTCGATGGATTCTAGGTAACTTGTTGCCCCACACCGCTTGATTCTTTAAAATTGTATTTGATTGATCATATAGGTGTTCTGAGCTTGCCATTAAATTAGTTAAGTCAAATACAATATCTAAAGATTTGTCATTGCTATCATTTATGACAAAAGATACTGACAAGATCCAATAATATATCACAATTATTAGTAATGGTGTTTATTTGGTTCAAATTATTGGCGTCCACAAATAAAGATTCCGCATCTATTGTGATATTGCATGGTAAAATACAATTTCCGGTTCCGGGTCAAAACTTCAGATTATATTTGGAAGATTAAAATCACCAAGCAGGAGAACTAAATCTGACGAGTTTGTTGTATTAATAACTTCATCAATCGCATCGATGCAGGTTGCGTAATGATCACAGCTTGCTCGACTCTCGACGGAACTAAAGTTACTGGAGCATTCCAGAGTTTAGAATGTACTGTTATCAGTACGCCACCACCCCAGATTTCTTTGAGCTAGTTTCGAGAGAGCGAAAGCATCTGTAAACAACGTAGTCATGGTCAAAAAATTCACTGCTCCGTAAGCCGGGTTTTAATGAAGTTTCACAAATTCCGTATATGAGACAATTTAATTTTAAGAGGAAGTTATAAAACTGTGATGCTTTTGATGCCATTTTGTTTACATTTTGATAGTAAATTGCACATTTCTCATAAATCAATGTTTTATTGTATTTTTTGGGGTGATTTATCATTTGAGCAGTAGTATAGGTTCGAGTCTTCATTAAAAGAGAGTGTCATCATTACCCACTTGTGAAAAATATCCAAATATTGCATGCGGTACACTATCGAACAGCTCAAGTGGTTGAGAATTGGTATCTTAAGCTGGGGTATTAATTGTTTATCAGCTTTGGTAGAAGTTAGATAGAATGCGTTATCTAACACAGGTAACAACGACAATGTTGGTGGCAGGTTTATAATTTTAGCTGAAGTTTCTACGATATTCATACTACTGATTTTAGGGTAGTATTCTTTGAGAGCAGAAGTAACATCAGCTGGGCATCTATACGTCACATTCAAGTATTCAGTCTTTGTTACGAAGGTGAT
Source organism: Nephrotoma guestfalica (assembly GCA_963691935.1). NCBI lineage: Eukaryota > Metazoa > Arthropoda > Insecta > Diptera > Tipulidae > Nephrotoma > Nephrotoma guestfalica. The sequence continues at coordinate 3,867,200 of OY829916.1, read as the reverse complement.
TGCATTGGGAAATTGCATATTACCATGATGTAACTGGTCAATATATGGTATTTGGTTTTTATCACCCAGAAGATATATTTTAGAACAGTTACTTATGATAATTGTGTAGTAGGTCCGATTACCATTTATTAGATACGAGGTAACCTAACCTAACCGTGTTGCAGTTTAATATGATGTTATTAAAATTAATGTTTTCGTACTCGCAACGGGATGCTACCTTTAATTTAATATCGGCAAGTCCTCCTTTTGTAGCACATAGAACAAGATCACTGCCCAATATATGATTGTTTATAATCCAGGTTGATTTAGCACATCCATGTACACCTTAAATATTTGTAATGTCCGGCATCTTTATGATTCCCATACGATAGATATTGTTTAACGGGTTATAAATCTGGTGATCTAGCATAATTTCCGTACCCGATCAACTAAAATATATCTGCTTGGGGTAATAAATGTGTTAGTATCTTCACACAATTGGACCAGATTATTCCCACCAAAGCCAAACTGACGTTTGTGGTCGGTTCTTCAAGATATTGTTTGCTGGCGTTATCAAATATAAATATCTTCAATTGTCGTAGGGAAGAAGTAGAGAATGACAGTAGATGGCTTTTAATTAGTGGCTTTTAATTAGGCTGTTTGAGTGTTTCATGTAAAACATTATTTCCATGTTTGAATTTTTATAGCTGGACGCTGCATACTACACCTTGTAAAATATCGGAGATGTAGATCAAAAATCCGTACAATTACTAAGTGAGAACTTTGAGGAAACATTTGTAATCCAACGGGAAGATAACAATCTTTCATACTGAGGTGACATATTGAATGGAATATTTAAAACCCAATTGATGTTGTTAAATGGATAGTTTGAAATAGTTATAATCCAACACCAATAAGAGCTTGTTGGCGTGGTGGTTAACATCCAAAGTAATTGTGAAAGGATCATTTTACGTTATTGCAAGTAAGATATTAGTAAGATACGACTAAGATACTAGAAATCACTGCAAGTTTAGATTGATGAGTAACCACAATCAGCATTGAAGAGCCAATTAAAAAATGCGCAGTTGTTAAGATTCTCAAATCGTCCGGATCACTATTAACTGGGGTTAATGGTCGTGAATTAACTATTGTTTCTATCTGGATCAGAAGGGTTTGCAATTCCTCAAACGTTGGTGCTGATTTACCCAGTACCCGACGAAGATGAGTTTTTATTGATTTTACGCTCGCTTTTCATATGCCACCAATGTGTGGAACAGAAGAAGGAATGGTGTGCCACTCTATTTTATGAGTTCCAAGATAAGCAGATACCTATTCATTGTGTGATTTGGAAGCAATAATCGGAAAGAACCCATCAACCTTCCTTCGAGGGCCGATAAAATTAGTTGCGTTGTTGTTGTATATATCATTAGGAAGATCTCTTCGTACGATACCGCATCAGTGTTGCTATAAATTCATCCGTAGATAAATCGCTGACCAATTCCAGATGAAGCGCCTTGGTAGCCATACAAACAAACAAACAAATGTGTGCCTTTAGCTTCTTTATCCTCTTCCCTTTTTGGCGTTTCTTAATAAACCAAGTTCATCGACAATTGGCTGAAGAGATAGTAATCAACTGCTCCTTTTAATCGATTTGCTATATTGAAGCTAGTATATTTCTGCTGAAAACATTTCTTGTTGTACTCATTTAAGAATCAGGGTTTCGCCTTTTTTTATTCGTTGATGGGTGGTGTATGGAATTTTCCGTTTACAAAGTGGTTGATCGTGCATATATTACCGCTATGCCTTTTCAGACGCGTCACAAAAACCATAGAATTGAATACAGTTCGCGGGCTGCATTTGAAGAAGCCGAGGAATTAGTATGCCTGAAAGACATATTGGTTCATTTCTTGCGGTAGACCAAGTTTGACTAATTTCATTTGGGACTAACTCATTCCATCCTATTTTGGTTAACCAACGTGACTGGGTTATGCTGAAGTTTTCTAAAGCATCACAACTTTGATAAAGAAACCTGAAGATATTTTCCACACTCGGCATATCTATGACAAGCAGTAAATATAGAATCCAAGAATCGCGAAATTCGCAATGAGATCCTAAAGCCGTTCAGTGTAATTTATCTGAGGTTTCGGTGAGGTTTCTCAATGCTGAGGCTGAAGCTTGATGGATGAATGGCTGATCTAAAAATGATTGTATTACTGTACTGACTATGGTTCGTTTTTATTGTATCATAGTGTTAACTTATCCCATGCTTATCCACCTCTCCCCCACCTCATAATTTGCATCTGTTTTAAAAAAAATGTTTTATGAGTCATGGAGCACTTCCTCTAAGAAGACCTTTAATCAAATTTAATTTATACATTACATACATTTATTCAGTGGCCTCAAACATATCCTGAAACGAGGATCATTATATATATTTCCCTAGCTTCAGGTCATTAAAGGTACTCATTGACTTATTATGCAGTGATTCGAAGTAAGCCCTTTGTTGAGTATACATATTGCTTAAAGTGGTGTTGAAACCATCAGTGATTGGATTTTCGAATCTATTTTAATCCTTTTAGTTCACGAGTCATAGCTGCTTGAGAATTAAAAAAATTGGTTTCAGATTCCACCGTCTTTGGTGTCTGTTGCGGGAGCGAACAGTTCATCTTCGATGGCGTAAAATTCTTCCCACCACATGTCAAATTTTTGGAGCCTTCATTCAATGTATTCAGTTGTTACATATACTCATCAATATTTTAAGCAAACATAGCGTTCCTGCACAAGTAAAGCAGCCATGTTGCACTCAAAATTTATCGCAAACCATCGAAATTAGATATTAAGACGCTTGAACAATTTACCGATTTATTTTTTATTAACGCACGAGATAATGTTTGTATGTTTTATATGTTTTCACTATATGACACTGTTGTAACGAAACTTTAATTTTTCAGTTTATGCCACAGTATTACACTTAGAATAGTTCACCTTTTCAAGACACTTGAAACGTTTAATAAATCGGAAACTTACAGTTTGTTGAACTATAGGCATACCGTTGATGAGTGTTTATGATCGAGAAGAGAAGTTTTATTGCAATTTATTTTGTTCCTGCGTGTTTTCCGGCTCGAAGGACCATGTTTCCTCAAAGATCGAATATTTAGATGAAATTTTTTGTCGCAAAAATCTATTGGAACGGTCAATGTAATGAGCGAGATTATCCTGCGAAAAATACCAAAATTATGCAATATTGCATAATTTGCAGCAGAAAACCAAAGAACATCCAAATCGAGGAGAAATTAAATAGTTTTCCAAACGCCAAGCAGATTTTTGCAATTTTTATTTATATAAAATATTTTCTTTAAATTAATGTTGTCCATAAAGTGCCAAGAATACGGACACACGAAAGCATACTGCACCTTAAATGATGTTTGTGTTATTTGTGGTGAACTTCACGACTCCAAACAGTGTGACAAATCTCGCAATGACCCATCTGTGAAACGTTGCAGTAACTGCGGTGAAAATAATACTGCAAATTACAGGGGATGTGCAGTGTATCTGGACTTAAAACGGAAAATAAACCCTAAAATGAGAGCTGAGCAACGAATGCTCAATATGCAATTTAATCAGAGGGCCATGTTACCAAAAAATACAATAGTCACCAAACCTGCGAGTGCAAACACACAAAATGATAACTTGGAGACGTTTGACAGCAGTTTTGCACAGCCAGGTGTTTCTTATGCAAACATCCTAAAAGGTAACAAACCGAAACCCAAAGTTCGTTTTAATGAAGAGGACCTAAATATTCATACCACGCTAAATAAATTAACCGAGACCATCCAAAGTTTCATGAAGATGATGGAAAGGCAAATGAGCATGATGATGCAAAATATGAATACGCTTATGCAAATAATAGTTAAAAATCAAAAATGACAGTTCTAAAAATAGTTATTTGGAATGCGAACGGGCTTCTGCAACATAAAGCTGAGGTACACACCTTTCTTATCGAACAAAATATAGACATCATGTTAATATCTGAAACACACTTCATCAAACACAATTTTTTTAATATTACCGGCTATTCCGTTTATGACACCAAACATCCGGATGGAAAAGCACACGGCGGCACCGCAGTCTTGATAAAAAGAAGATTAAAGCACTACGAGCTCCAGAAATATGCTAAAGATCACATCCAAGCTACAACTATTTGTTTGGACGAATGGTCTGGGAAATTTATAATATCGGCTGTTTACTGTCCACCGAAACATGCAATTAAAAAACAGCAATTTATCGACTACTTTAATCAGTTGGGAATCAAATTTCTAGCAGGAGGTGATTACAACGCTAAACATGTGCAATGGGGTTCGAAGTTGACGTCACCCAAGGGCAAGCAACTCTACGAAGCAATAAACGAGAAGAACCTAGATTATGTATCATCTGGACATCCCACTTATTGGCCTACCGATAGAAAGAAAATTCCTGATTTAATAGATTTCTGTGTAACACGAGAAATAGCACGCACCAATGCTCAAGTCGTTGACTGTTATGATTTATCATCAGATCACTCACCAATAATCGTAACACTAAGTACGCAAGCATTAAAGACTGAACCACCCCAACGTTTAACAAACAAACTAACGAAATGGGTTCTGTATAGAAACATAGTAGACGTAAATTGTCATCTGGATGTCCCACTGCAAACACCAGAAGATATCGATGCCGCGATAGAAAACTTAAGACAAATAATGGAAATGGCTGCAAAAAAGCTACTCCGGAGTACAAAAATTCGGAAAAAATAGTAAGCACCAATCTCCTTTTCATAAATGTAAATTAAATAGAGCTATTAAAGCTCTAAGAGAAGCAATACGGGAAGAACACAATCTTGGAATGCAGAATTACCTAAGTGAGCTCACAGCAACAGAGAAAACAGATTACAAACTGTGGAAGGCAGCAAGAAATTTAAAAAGGCCAGAGCTATCGAACCCACCGGTAAGGAAACCAGATGGTCATTGGGCCAGAAGTGATTTAGAAAAGGCTATCGCTTTCTCTAACCATCTACAAAAAGTGTTCACTCCAAACGAAAAAAATAATGACTGCGTACTACCACAGTTTACGAGGGACGAGTCGAACCCAAATCCAGTAAAAATTAAATGGAAATACGTCAAAACGGTTATCAAAAACAGGATAAATCCTAAGAAAGCTCCAGGTCATGATCTAATAACTGGAAAAATGATCAAAGAATTACCCGATAGATGCATAAAATATATAACATATATTTTTAATGCAATTATGAGATGTGGATACTTTCCCCAAAAATGGAAAATATCTCAAATTATCATGATTCCTAAGCCAGGTAAAGACGAAACCCAAGTCTCGTCGTGCAGGCCAATAAGTCTACTTCCGAATTTCAAAGCTCTTTGAAAAGATGCTACTAGAAGAACTTATACCTATATTAACTGTAGGTCGCATTATACCAGATCACCAATTTGGATTTAGAGAGCAGCACGGCACAATAGAACAGGTGCACAGATTTGTAAACAAAATTAAGCTCTCCTTAGAAGAAAAGAAATATTGCTCGGCAGTTTTCTTGAATATTGCGCAAGCTTTCGACAAAGTATGGCATGAATGATTAAATTACAAAATTAAAACTCTTCTGCCTAGACAATTTCATGCAATTATTGAAAACTACTTAGCCCAAAGGATGTTCCAGGTGAAACAAAGTACGGCCACTACTGATTTAACCGAGATAAAGGCAGGAGTACCGCAAGGTAGTGTATTGGGACCTGTGCTATACTTGTTGTTCACAGCTGACTTACCAATAACTGAAAACATAATCACTTCAACTTTTGCTGATGACACAGCTATATTGTTTTCACACAAAAATCCTCAAACAGCATCGAATTACAAGAACATCTGTACAAAATAGAAGATTGGTTAAAAACTTGGCGGATAAGGACGAATGAATGTAAATAAACACATGTAACATTCACCCTAAATAAACGCACATGTCCGGCAGTAAAATTAAACAATATCACAATTCCTCAACAAACAAACGTCAAATATCTCGGTCTTCATCTCGATAGAAGATTGACATGGAAAAAGCGCATTGAAACAAAACGTAATCAACTAAAAATAAAATTTTCTAAAATGTACTGGTTGATCGGAAGAAAATCGAAACTCTCTCTAGACTGCAAGGTTATACTATACAAAGCGATCCTAATCCCCATATGGACATGTGGTATCCAACTATGGGGCTCAACTAGTGCCTCAAATATAGATATTGTACAAAGAACGCAAGCAAAGATACTTCGTAGCATTACAAATGCGCCCTGGTATATTCGAAACAGCAACATCCATAGAGACCTAGGAATTAAAACGGTTAAAGAGACAATAAAATCATTCAGTCTAAAATACCATCTGAAACTGGAATCACACCCTAACGAATTAGCTAGAGAACTACTAAGGCAACCGAAATACAATCGGATTCGCAGAGCAGATCCTCTAGATTTAATCAACTGAAATATTTAATAATTACACGCATGTTGACCTAACACAATTAAATTAAGTAATTAATAATAATTTAAAAATAATAATGCATACTAATATTAAATACTAACATAGGTTAAGGCTTAAGTAAAAAAAATAATATATAGTTTTTAAGAATATCACACTTCTTGTTAGTTTCGTATAAAGAAAGATTCAAGAATAAAGCCTTTGGCAATAGTTAAAAAAAAAAAAATTGATGTTGTTGCTTATACGGTTTATGAAAAAGAGAAAAATTAAATTGTTTTAATTTGAAACGAGATCATCCCTCCCGGCATGCCAGTCTCAACCAGCCCCTCTGGAAATCTGGCTAGGATTTACTGGACCAATCACACATTAATCTGAAAATAACATGAAATACAACATGTAATGAGGTGACCAAAATCATTCTATACGATGTAGTGCCAGCAACATAAAGTAAATTAGAGAACAAGTAGATATGTAGATCATAAAATAAAATTGAATTAATTTGAATTAAAAATGCATTAAAAAATCTAATGACAATAAAAAGTGTAATGACAATATGAAAATTAAACAAATAAATAAAAAATGAATAAACTTTGTTGTGTGCATCAGTCTGCTTTATAGATTTTAGAATGTTCTGTTCTGTTCCTATCTACAGGTTGTTGATTAAATTTGAACTGAGGTAACCAAAATTCTTAGCAAATTACATACAAACTTAATTTCAATATCCTCGCATAAGAAATGGTCGAGTTCTATTTGTAATGGCCAATTGTAGCCATATGCGAGCACTTAACAAAAAAATTATTGAAAAATTACAATTCCAACATAAAAATGAAATTTTATGAACACGGTTACAAAATGACAAGGTTCTATTTTGCATGGTCTCTAATAGTTACATTAAACATTGAACTAACAAAAAACATTTTAGATTCGTAAATACACATAATTTGGCTCTAATTCAAAGACGAATGATTATATATATGTTGCAAAGCGGTTTGTTTTATTAGAACGAGTATGCATTGCCCGTATGGAACACAATTTCATTCAAATGACTTCCACGGCTGGCTTTGCCCAATTTTTCAGAACATTTTCGAATGTATGGGCTCCTATCTCATAAATGGCAACTTCGATTTGATCTTTCAAGTTTTGGATAGTCTCTGGATGGTTAGCGTACCACTAATCAAATCGCAGCTGCGTGGCGGTCAATTAGAATCTCCGTTACGGCTGATTGCTCGATCCCTGAAGACAGTGTCCTAAAGACCGATTGTTATGTTTGCTGTGTGGCAAGTTGCGTTATCCTGTTGAAACCAAATGTCGTGTGTGTCCCCCTCTTGAGTTCTGGGTAACAAAAACTCGTTTATCATCGAGTCGACCGATGATGCCGCCGGTCCAAAATCCACACCAAACAGTCACTCGTTGTGGATGTTCTGCATGGTAACATGTGGTTATTCAGAGCCCCAAATGCAACAGTTTTGGTTGTTGACGTAGTCTCCGAGGTGAAATGAGCTTCGTCGGAAAAGATGATTTTTCGGTAAAAATTTTCATTTTCTTGCGGATGGTCATTTTGCATCAAATCCTGCACTAATTAAACTTTGTACGCCTTTATACCAAGGTGTTTATGCAAAATTCTCATCACAAAACTGCGTGAAATGTTCAATTTTTTGAGCACGATGTCGAGTTGATGTTAATGGATGCTCAGACACATTCTGAACAACAGCTGCAATGTTTTCGGCTGTACGCTCTGTAAATGCACGAACGTATTGGTTTATCCAATAAAAATCCAGTTTCACTAACTCAGAAGACAACAGAAGACTCACCACTTTGAAAGTAAGTTTTCAATATTTCCCAATTTTGTTCAAGCATATCACTAATTTTCTGTAATAACACGAATGACCTAAATGTTGGCACATTCGAAATAACCGGTAGTTGAAATTGCAAACGCTAGATGGACCACCCGTTATATAGCTTCTAGACCACATTCTTGTTTTTCTAGGCGTGCATTTATCGTTTCTATACCTCGGAATATCCTTTCCAGCGGATTATCTTTAGCAGTATTAGTTAACTGCTGCGTTATCTGCGAGAGTTATGAGACTTGGGTTCGATTTTTAAATAATAAAAAACACAACTTGGTTCATAACACAATTTAGTTTTATTTCAAAGGCAATCGTGGATGTTTAAGTTTACAGAGTTAACACTATTCTAATTCTCAATACAGAGTGTATTGTCTTTTATCATTTTCTATTAATGTTTATCTTTATTAATATTCTTAATTACGATTGGTTGAAGACCGATCGCATGATATTTGTTTATAGGATTATTTGAGATCAATATTATGGTAAGTTATTTAGTATATGTAATAAAATATGTATTTGATAAGAATATAAAACTATATGCTATTAAATATTGTGATGGGTTGAAGACCGATCGCATAATGTTTTTATGTTAGGTTTTGTACAATCAGCAATATTTGGTATGCTGTATTGTACGTTGTGAAAACATAATTTTGTATTTTATGTTGCTTGCTTTGTTGTTGGTTTCTGCAGAATCGGGAATAATGGTGGAGTCGTATTACGTAACTGCTCCCCCTTTAGATGGATGTTGTCCTCAACATCTTTAATGGTTGTTGAAATGTTGAAATCATTTGACTTCCTTATTGATCTGTACCATGCACAAGGTGTACACGTTGGGCAGTATCTAATTATACATAAATAAATGATTATTGAAAAAATAATGATTGTTGTGATAGACCAAGCAACTTGGTGATGCTGGATTGGTATGGTTATTTTGTGAAATTCCTTCATCCTCTCCATGTTTGTTATTGTCCAATTTGCTAACGTAGGAAGTTCTATTTGTTTTACAGAGTTGTTTATTTTTATCTCGTGGTATGGTTCTATGTTAAACATGCTGGTATATTTTATTTCTTCGTTGTTGAAGTTTATGCCTGCTATGTTAACTGAACAATTATAAAATTTGATTAATGCTATATTTGGAATTTCTTTGGTTTTTTGTACTCCGCATGTCGTGGAATATTCTTGATTTATATTTGAATTTATTGCTATATATTGTTTATGTAATAGGTTAATGGTTTCTTTTACTGGGTTTTGTATAATGTCGCAATCAGCTGGTTTATTTCTAATTATATTAGATATACATTTATCTTCTATGTCTTTTAAATCTGATTCATTGCAGTAATATTTCTCCTGGATTTCGTTGCATGGGTTTTGCGAGAATTTTATATTTTGTGGGTTTAGGATTAGGAAATGTTCTGAAATATGAATATGGGATGTTTTATTAATTGTCGTTGGGAAAATTTGGAATTGATTGAATTTTTCCGATGAAAATTTTGGTATTGATATTGAAAAAACGATGAGCGGTTTCCGGTATAAAATATTAATTTTCAAAAATTGAAATAACTGATGTTCTGAGTGAATAACAATTCCTTGATCTTCTAAAGTAGAAATGATCATATTAGTTTCATTTTTTGTTAACAAATAATGAGAAATATAAAGGGTGTTTTTTTAAGAGGTTGCCGATTTTTTTTTTGAATAAAACACATATAAAATTATGAAATGACCAAAATTTTTTTTTATTTGGTAGATAATTTTTTGGCATTTAACATTTAAACACAATTTCTGGCATATGGCTACCACGACTATTTTTCACAAATGTCATTCTGGAGGTCCAATTTTCCAGCACTTTTTCAAGCATTTGAGGGCGTATGTCAGCAATGACACGTTGAATATTGGTTTCCAAAGCGTCAATCGATTGAGGTTTATCCACATAAACCAATGACTTCACGTATCCCCACAAAAAGTAATCGAGTGGCGTCAAATCGCACGAACGCGGAGGCCAATTCACCGGACCATTTCTCGAAATAATGTTGTCGTTGAAAGTTTCTTTCAATAAGTCGATTGTTTCACGTGCTGTATGGCAAGTGGCACCATCTTGTTGAAACCACATTTCATCCATATCCATATCTTCAAGATTTGACAACAAAAACTCATTTAACATGGTTCTGTATCGATTTCCATTCACGGTAACGCGTCGTCCTTCCTCATTTTTAAAGAAATATGGACCGATGATCCCACCAGCCCATAGACCGCACCAAACAGTACATTTATCAGGATGCATTGGTAATTCTTGAACGGCGTGTGGATTATCTTTGCTCCAAATGCGACAATTTTGTTTGTTGACGTATCCATTTAACCAAAAATGCGCCTCACCACTGAAGAGAATTTTACGGTAAAAAAATGGATCTTCGTTCAATTGATTTAACGACCAATCACTGAATTCACGGCGCAAACGATGGTCGTGTGGCTTTAATTCTTGCACCAATTGAATTTTGTATGGCACCAAACCCAAATCTTTACGTAAAATTTTCCATAAAGTCGATGGACAAAGTCCAATTTGCTGAGCACGACGACGAATCGATAAATTGTCGTTTTCTTCGACACTGGCCTCAACGACAGCAATATTTTCTTCTGTACGAACTCTTCTCATTCTTGTCGGTGGCTTGGCATCCAAAAGAGTGAATGTAGACCGAAATTTGGTAATTACGTTCTTTATGGTGGTCTCTGACGGACGATTATGTGCACCATAAAATTCACGAAGTGCTCTATAAACATTTTTAATTGAACACTGATTTTGAAAATAAATTTCCACGATTTGAAAACGTTGTTCTGGAGTTAACCTATTCATAATGATTTGCCAAACAATACTGAGTAGAAATGCCACTTTGAGCTGTCAAAACAACTGTCATAAAATAAAACGACATCTATCGGAAAAACAAACCTCCTAAAAAAACACCCTTTAGTTTTGTTTAGCTAACGTTATGGAGTCCAAAATATTATCTAAATGGTTCTGTAACTCTTCTATATTGTTTTCTAAGTGATGCAGACTTTGTTCAAAAATTAATGCGTTTTCTATCATCTTGTTATTTTTGGTGTTTTCGTTGATTGCCTGTGTAAGTAATTTTCCATGAAGCTTTTGTCTCCGTGTACTAGTTTGATTATTGATATCCTAAAAGTAGTATTTGATATTAGTTTGATTCTGTTAGTATTGGGTTTTTAATTTTTGTTTTATGAATTTTCTTGTTTGTTGCGTCTGTAATTGTCACTTTGTTATCTTTTTTTATAATGTGTATACTATATGGGTTGTCTATTTTTCGTCTCCTATTACCTTTTCTATATACTATTTGTCCTACCTTGAATTTTCTAGGTTCTACTCGTTTTTTATTTAGTTTGTTTATTAATGCTTCTTTTGCCCTATTGTTTCTCATATGTATGAGGTTGCACAATTTTGTATAGTTTTTGTTATGTTCTTCAATATGTTCCGATAGTTTTTCTGGCGTCTGTTTTGGAAAAATCTGTTCTTTTTGATAGTGTCCGTTTTTTAACTCAAATGGCGTCATTTTCGTTGCAGAATGTATTGAGTTGTTATATACTATTGAGCATTCTTGTATTGTGTCGTTTGTTGGTTTGTCGGGATTTTGTGAAGCGAGTACCCTATAAATCTCTATTATTGTTGAATGTACTCTTTCTATTGGGACGTTTCCCGTAGAATTAACTGGTGTTGTATAGTGGGCTTCTATCTTGTGTGATTTTAATAATTCTTTGAATATTTTTGAAATAAATTCGTTGCCGCCATCCATTACCAATTTTCGTGGTGTTCCATGGTTTGCCATGAAATTTGTTAAAACCTTGATCATTTGTTCAGGATTTGATTTTATTATTGGAGTTATTGTTAAAAATTTTGAAAATTTATCGATTTTTGTTACATATTTTTCTTTATTTATGTGAAATATATCTATATGAAGGATGTCTAAAGATTTCTTTGGGGTTTCGGTTAATTGTAGTTTGACTGGTTTTTCTTGTCTGTTATACTTTGTAGTTTGGCAAATGGTACATTTGTTAATATATTTTTGTATCATGTTTTTCATTTTTGGGAAGTAATGTGATCGTTTAATTTTTTCTAAGTTTTCCGTTATACCTCTGTGGTCTTTGTCGTGTATTTCTTTTATGATACTGATTTGTTCTACTATATCTTCAACGTCTAATTTTAAATACTTTGTTCGGATCAGTTTCCGATTGTCTTTAAAATCTCTTTCAACTATAACGTTTAGTAATTTAGCTGTTTGAGGATTGCATAAAATTGCGGTTAAATTATCTGGATTTACATATTTCTTTATTATGAACATCAATTTTGGTTCATTGAATTCGTTTGTTTTAATTGTTATTCTTCGTCTTGATTCATGGTAAATTTGTATTTTTGTCCGTAATTTTGTTATTGATGGGTCAGGTAATAGAAATATCTGTTGTTTAAACTCGTTAAGTGGTGTTTTTGTTATTGGGATTGTTTCTTTTATTGATTCTTTGTTCAATTCTGTATTATGTATATTGATTTCAATGCGTGATAATGCGTCTACGTTGCTGTTTTCTTTACCTTTTTTGTATATATCTTTGTAATTAAACTCTTCCAATTTAAGTCGCCATCTCGTTAATTTAGAGTTGGGATCTTTTAACTTGAATAACCATTCTAATGGTTTATGATCTGTGTATATTTCGAAAGTCTTACCGTAAAGGTATGGCCTATAGTGTTTGGTTGCCCAAACAATAGCTAGTAATTCCTTTTCTGTTGCAGAATAATTGATTTCTGCACTATTTAATGTTCTAGATGCGTAACTTATTGGCTTGTCATTTTGGGATAAAATTGCTCCAATTGCATAATTAGACGCATCTGTTGTTAGTTCGAAAGTTTTTGAAAAGTCGGGGTATATGAGTATTGGTTCTTTACATAACATATCCTTGCATTGTTGGAATGCTGCCGAAAGGCATTCGAACGTACTCATAATGATTGTTTTCTACTGAAAAAGCTGTTTTTTCGATATCTTTTTCATACATTGGTATTTGATGAAAACCACTTTTTAGATCTATGATGGAGAAATATTTGCTTCCATTCAATTGATCCAATATTTCCTCTATGTGTGGTACAGGGTATCTATCATCTATTGTCTTTTCATTAAGCGCTCTATAGTCTATTACCATCCGGAATTTCTGTTCTCCTGATGCGTCTTGTTTTTTGTTGACTATTATTATAGGGCTATTCCAGGGGCTTCTAGATTCTCTGATTATGTCATTTTCTAGTAGTTCTTTTATCTGCTTTCGTATTTCTGTCTTTTGTGCGTTGGGATATCGGTATTGTCTTTTGAATATTGGTTTTTCTGACGTTAGTTCAATATAGTGCTCAATTTTGGGTGTCGTTGTTAATTTCGTATGTTTTAATTGGAATATTTCTGAGTATTTATTGCAGAGCTGTAAGATTATAGTTCTTTGGTCTGGTGAGAGATGTTTTATTCTGAGTATGTCATGAAGTTTTTCTTGAATAATTGAATTTTGAAATTTTGGTGATGTTTCGAAATTTATATTTTGAATAGTTTTGTTACCATTTATGGTAAAACTTAGTGGTATTTGATGATTTGACAAGATCAGTTTTTTATTTAAGAGATCTATTTTGATTCCTAATTGAAGAATTTGGTTAACTCCTATAAGACCATCAAATTTGTTGTAGAATTTGAATAGATAAAAATGTAGTTTTTGTTGGGTTTTAAATTCTTTGAATGCTGGTATTATAACTTCTTCATTTATGGACGTGCGTCCCATAATTGTTGTAATTTCTATTATTGGGATTTTATTGATTTTACAAGGTTTAATGAACTTGGGATCAATGTATGAGTGATCTGAACCTGTATCGATCAGAAAATGTAAGGTTAAGGTTTTAGATAATTTAATTGAAATGTAAGGTAGTTTACTTTCTATATTGAAATTTTTTCTTCCGAGGCTTGTTCTTGAAAAAATTCATCGTAATATTCATCTAAGTTTGGTAAATAGTCTTTATATTCTTGTTCTTCTTGTTCAGTCTCGTCCTTTTCATGTTCAACTACATCAGTTTCTGGGTTTTCGTTTTGTTCAATCATGAATATTTCTTTTTTGTAATTCTGTCTTGTGTCTTGGAGTTCTTGTTTAATGGCCAATGGTCTATTATTGAATTGGGGTTTGTTATTTTGCCAGTTTTGGTTATATGGAATTTGATCCTTGCTTGTGCTAGGTATATAATTATTGTTTGTAGCGTTAAGCTGTGGTTGATTTATTTTATTTTGATATTGGTACCTAGTTGGTGGCATGCTATTCCTAAAATTTTGCTGATTTGGTTGTTGAACATTTATTGGTGGATTTTGGGGCTTGTACTGTAATATGGGGTTTTGATATCTCGATGAGAAATTTTGGCCAATTATATGTTCGTCCTGAGATGTTTCTATTTTTCACATAATACATATTTTGCTCGCTTACACACATTTCGAAAGCTTCAGCTAATGTATCTGGGGTTCTTGATCTGATTGTAGAACCCATTGGTTCTCTAAGGTTTGCTAGAAATTGTGATAAACACATTTCTTTATATATTGATTCTTTTGTTTCAACACTTTCATTTTTTAATCTTACGACGTTAATTATGGCTGACTGTATTTTAATAACTTTGCTAAAATATATTTCAACTGTGTCATTGTTTTGGAATAATCTATGCAGATCCCTGATGAGCGTCGTCTCCGTCCGTTTGTCACTATAATGTGTTATTAAGTTAGTTTTTATTTCATTCCAGTTTGTTGAAGTTCCGTAACTATTTAATGCTTCACTTTCTTTTCCTTTTATTTTGTTCCTAATCGCTCTAAGGAATGATTTTGGCGTGTTGTCGCACCCTAGTACGTCTGTGCATTGTTCTATAATTTCATCTACATTGTTGATGAATTCGTGTAATGTAGATTCAGTTCCATTAAATTCTGGGATATATTTAATGCTATCTGGTATTTTTAACGTTTGGAAAAAACTATTCATTTGTTTGATTTTCTCTTCTAATTCTTCCCCCATTATACTACTTGTACTATCTTCTATTTTAAAGGTGTTATTAAAGCCTAAAAATTCTGATTCTAATGTATGGCCAAGAAAATCTGTTTCTAATAATACGGAATTACAGTTTTCACTAATTATTTTCTTATCTCCACTAATATCTAATCTCTTACTATTCATTAACAATTTTTATATATATTATTGTAGATACGTATATGTATTTTATTTTTTTAAATAATTTCCACTTATTTCAATTTTCACAAATCAATTTTTTTTTTTTTGACAATTTTAAAAAATTTTAATTTTTCTCAATTTTCAATTTTTATTTTATTTAATTTATTCAATTTTCAATTTTTATTTTATTTAACTTTTCAATTTTCAATTTTCAATTTATTTAATTTTACAATTTTCTTCCAAATATTCACATGTATTTGGGTTAATGAGTAATAGTGTGGGATATGGGAAATATAAAATTCTCACTTACCATGTAAAAAAGCGGCATATATTGGTGATAGACGTCATGGATCAGCCTTTTGATAATTCAAAATTTCTTCACTTGTGTCACCTTTACTTTTACACTTTTTCACAATAACTACTGTTTTTAATTAATTAATTAATTAATTATTTTGCACTTTGTTCTATATTAAAATATAGAGATACCGGCTGCGCCAGTTATGAGACTTGGGTTCGATTTTTAAATAATAAAAAACACAACTTGGTTCATAACACAATTTAGTTTTATTTCAAAGGCAATCGTGGATGTTTAAGTTTACAGAGTTCTATTCTAATTCTCAATACAGAGTGTATTGTCTTTTATCATTTTCTATTAATGTTTATCTTTATTAATATTCTTAATTACGATTGGTTGAAGACCGATCGCATGATATTTGTTTATAGGATTATTTGAGATCAATATTATGGTAAGTTATTTAGTATATGTAATAAAATATGTATTTGATAAGAATATAAAACTATATGCTATTAAATATTGTGATGGGTTGAAGACCGATCGCATAATGTTTTTATGTTAGGTTTTGTACAATCAGCAATATTTGGTATGCTGTATTGTACGTTGTGAAAACATAATTTTGTATTTTATGTTGCTTGCTTTGTTGTTGGTTTCTGCAGAATCGGGAATAATGGTGGAGTCGTATTACGTAACTCGAGTAGGATCTCCTCTCTGTTCCTATATGGGCTGTGGTTGTGGCGACCCTCTAGTTGTAGTTGGAATCCTTTCAATTATAATGTTAGTGTTTTGAGTTGATCGGCGCGTTTTATTTCTTAATATTTGCAGTTCTACGGCTACTTCGCATCCTCTATAGTTGGCTGGCAGTTTTTCGTTACAGTTTATACACCTTCGGATTCGGTTAACAGTGCAGTCTTTCGCGTTGTGTCTGCCGGTACATTACGCACCTGGCATCTCGCCCGCAATATCTTTGGGTGTGGTTATAGCCTTGGCATTTCTTGCATTGAGATATTAATCTCGTGTTCTTTATCAGTGGTTCTATTTCAACCCTCGTATTGAGAGTTGTCTTGTATTAAATATATTTTCAATTTTTTCGATCTTGTTGAATGTGAGCATGAATAGAGGCAGCTCTTTTTTAATGATCTTGGGTTACTTGACTATTTTCATTTTTTGTGTCTTCAATTTGCAGTTCTTTCATTTTGATGTCATTCATTATATCCTTCTTCTTGCAGCTGGAATGAAGACCTCTGGCCATAACCTTAATTTCTCGGCTATTTTTGTCTTCCAAGATATACAAAGAGTAGCACCGTCTTCAGTGAGCTTTGTGGCTAAAGCTCTGTAAGCATCGAGGTATACCTTCCAAACATTATTGTTTAGTGCCACTACTCTATAGTCGTTTGTGGACACCAATTTCATTAGAGCTTGGGTCTGTAATGCCTATCACATTAATCGACTGGGGTGCCTTAGTCTTTATTTATTTATTTATATTGAAATAAGTCTAAAAATTTGACTTGAAAAACTACAAAATAAAATAAATCCGCGTTGGATTTGAAAATTTGAAATATAGTAAAGTAACAAGAAAAGTCACTGAGGGGCATAAAATTGCCTTAACCTACTTTTAAAATTATCTTTAGTTAAACAAAAATCAAATAAATACTTAATTCTATTGAAACTCTTACACATAATCTTCACTGGTTCATTATCGCCATAGTTGTTTCTGTGTCTATCTAAGTGGAGAAAGTCATGATCTCTTTGTTATCTACCAGGAACCTTTATTTTAATTGACTTTAGCACATCCGGTGCGTCGATTAGGCCTAGTAGGAGATTACCAATAAATGTACTTTTTAGCAATTCGCGTCTATTTTCTAGAGTTGTCAAGTTGTATGTCTTGCACCCGGTTAAATATGGTGGTTGTCGCTGTATGTTTACGTGGTATGGTAGATCATGATCATAAACCCATCCGTCTTTCCAGGACGCAAGTAGCGTATAAACTTCTTTTGAATTTTCTCAATACTTTGGATATGATCTTCGTAGAACGGACACCAAACATTTACAGCATATTCGAGCTGGGATCGAACGTAAGCACAATACAGGATCTTAATTGTTTCCACATCAAAAATGTCACCCGTCCAACGTTTGTTAAAACAGAGCATGAAGTTCGCTCTAGTGATGCACAGCTCAATGTGCTTAGTATAGCTCATGTTTTCAGCGAAAGTAACTCCTAGGTCTTTACTTTCTACGTATACCTGAAGGAGTACACCATTTATGAAATGATAGAGATTTGCACGTTCCAATATTGAGACTCAGAGAATTAAACTCGTGCCATAACGCCAGGTTGTCAATATCTTCCTGTAGTTAATTTAATTTATTTGAGGTCATCTGCGAACATCAGGAGATTGTAATGCTTTATTACTTCAGTAATACCATTAATGAAGATTATGAAAATCCATGGGCCAACATAAGCGCCTTGTGGTACACCAGAGGTTGCTTCTATTCTATTCGAAGTTTTGCCTCCTATTTCAATATATTGGATTCGATTACTCAAATAAGATTTGAACCAGGCTATAAACTGGCTGGAAAATACGAACTTGAAAATGTGTTCCAAAGTTTTACAATGGCTGATGGAGTCAAAAGCTTTTGCAAAGTCGGTGTATATTACGTCAACTTGTTTGTTAGAATAGCTAGTAAATTCTATATGAGATTTGTAGATACTGAGCTTTTAGGCATAAAACCATGTTGATATTTTGATAAATACCGCGAAAGCACTGCTTTGAATGAGTTGCATATTACTAGTTCAAATAATTTAGGTATAGCAGATATAGATGTAATACCTCTGTTACGTTAGATCCAGTTTTGAAAATAGGCGTCACTCTAGTTATTTTCCACTTTTGTGGAAAAGTTGCCAATTTTAATGACTGATTGAGCAAAATGCTTAAAGGAATTGCCAAAATTTGTAGAATTTTTTAAAAATGAAGCCGGAATACCATTAGGACCACATCGTTCTCCGAATCCTACCAATGCTCGCTGGATGTCTTCTGGCTCGATGTGTGGAGTAAATATGAATGTACTATATGCACTAGTAGTTGGATCTTTATAATTATCAATGTTCTTTGCTTTATAAACAGATTGGAAAAACTCAGGAAACATCTTGGTTATGATCACAAGACTTTTGATCATTAAATTCCATCCACGCTTGGTAACCACCCTAGTTTCGCGTTTCGTTTTAAAAAATTTCCAATTGTCCAATGTGTCTGGGATCGCCTTTTATTTTATCCTTTAGATTGCGATTATAGGATCTGTATCTCAGTTCAAAATTTCGGTTATTATAGAAAATTTCTGTTTACTATCCTGGGGACATAATTTGAGGTTTTCTTTGTAAACCTTGTCTTTTTTGTTTTTAAGACTGATCACATTTACATCTATGCCATTACTGTTAAACTCGGCATTCCAATTTATTTGATCAAAATATTGTTGTAAGTTATTCGAATTGGCCTGAAGTTGTAATATGGTTTCCTGTTCTGGTAATTTTGGAACCTGTTATTCACATTGGTTTCCAATATTATTTCTATTGCTTTGTGGTGAATATCATTAATCACGAAAGGTGTTGGTGATTCTTCTGTTTTTAATAAAACTGGTTCATTAGTAAAAATAAGATCCAAAGTTTGGTCTCGCCCATTTTTTAATTCGCAGATTTGGCTCTAATTTGAGTCTAGGTACCCATTATCCGAATTCACGTTTACGCAGGCATAATCTCGTTGGTTTCTTCATACCTATGAATTAATATTTAAGAGATTGAAATCCCCAGTTATTAAAATTATGTCTGATTAATCGGCCGTATTGGTAATTTCCACAATTGTGTCGCAGCACTTGATATACGATGATGTAGGCGAATCAGGTGGAATATACGCCTCGTAAATTCGTGCTCACTTATTATTGATGACAATTTTAACACATAATTGCTCGATCGATGGATTCGTTAAATCTACCAATTTATTAGGTAGTGATGTATCGATGGTTATGAGTACTCCGTCACCGGATTTGTTTATGCTTGTTTGGGGTGAGCGATCACATCTATAAACCAGATATTGACTAGGGCAGAATTCCGAACTCAAAATTTTATCGTTGAATGATGTTTCACAGATGACATGAACCGGAAAGAGTGTTTTTCAAATATGAATTTGAGCTGCCTTTGAAGATATTTTATGTACATTTTGAAAGTAAAGCGTCTGTTTAATAGTTTTTTGTGGAAGGGACAAGGTTGGGGTGCCATGATTACATTCCGAATTTGTGGCACTATTTTTCCCAGCAAATGCCTTTAATGCCATTTTGTTTACGTTTTGATAGTTATAGGTTCGAGCTTTCATTAAATGTGAGTGTAGTATATCATTAGCCACTGGTGAAAAATATTTAAATGACTATGTGTGTCTTGAAATAGCTACTGGCATGAGATATACTATAGAATAGCTCAAGTGGTTGTGAATTGATTCTAATATATATTACATTTGGTGAGATTAATCCTTGTGCTTCGTGAATCGTCATGACTTTACTTGATTTGCACGGTATTCATAATACTAATGTTAGGGTAGTATTCCGTTAGGGCTTATGTAACATCAGCTGGGCATCTTTACGTCACATTCAAGTATTCCGTCTCTGTTACGAATGCGCTTGCATCGGAAAATTGCATGTTGACGTAATCTGTCAATATATGGTATTTGGTTTTTATCACCCAGAAGATATATTTTAGAATATTTACTAAGGATAACCACGAATCCTATATATCCTGCATGCACCATCATGTACTCATCAATAAAAACTGTATTGAAGGTCCGATTTCCATTTATTAGATACGAGACAATCGTTTGTAATTTAATTTAATTTTATTAAAATCGATGTGTTCGTGCTTGCAACGCGATGTTACCTTTGATTTCATATTAGCAAGTCCTCCTTTTGTAGCGAATAGAACAAGATCACTGCCCAGTATATGATTGTTTATAATCCAGGTTGATTTACCACATCCAGGTACAGCTTGAATATTTGTCACGTCCGGCATCTTTATGTTTTCCTTAAGAAAGATGCTGTTTATCGAGTTGTAAGTCTGGTGATCTAACATAATTTCCGTGCCCGATGAACAAAAAATATTTCTGTTTGGGGTAATAAATGTATTAGTGTCTTCACACAGTTGCACCAGATTATTCCCATCAAGCCCAAACTAAGGTTTAGTGATGGGTTCTTCAAGATATTGTTTGGTAACGTTATCAAATATAAATATCTTCAATTGTTGTAACGAAGAAGCAGAGAAAGGCAGTAGATTGATGTTCTTGATGTCGAGGTCCTTTAAGTGGCTTTTAGTTAGGCTGCTTGAGTGTTTTATGTAAACCATTATTTCCATGATCGAATTTTTACAGCTTGACTCTGCAGACAACTCTTTGTAAAATGTCGGAGATGAAGTTGGAAAATCCGTACAGTTACTATGTGGAAACTTCGAGGGATCACCAGTAATCCAACGGGAAGATAGCGCTCTGTCATACTGAGTTGACATATTGAATAAAATATTTAAAACCCATTTGATGTTGTTAGATGGGTAGTTTGTAATATAATCCAACACTGACCTAAGTCTGTTGACATGGTGGTTATCATCCAAAGCAATTGTGACAGGCTCATCTTTCCGTTGTTGCAAGTAACCGGTTAAAGTTCCTTTAGCGTAGATTAGATCGCTGCAATCAGTTTTAGATTGATGAGTAAGCACAATAACGTATTTACACTCAATTTTAGAAACTTTTGTAACTGCATTGATTGTAGAAGTTTTGTATAGTATAAGTCCATCCCGCGACAGATGTTTTTTAAGATTTCAATTATCCAATACTTCCTCTAAGGCAAGACTAAGTGTTTACCATTTCCTGGATAAATAAATAAATTAAAAGCTGAGGTTCAGCAAGCCGGAATTTTTGAGATGGAATATTATTAACAAACTCACGTCCGTTAATATAGTCTTCGTGGTGATTATTATTTACGCCTTTTGTTTATATAAGTATGTACATATATATTTAAATGATGAGATGATTGATTTGTTGTGTGTTGGTTCCACATCAATGTCTTCATTGCAATCTTGCGTTGTTCTTGCTGCTGTCGCTCATCATCTGTATATGGAACTCAGTGTGGCAGGTAAGCATGCTGATTTCGCCATAACTAGTAAGAGGAGTTTTCAGAACTTCTATCACTCTGGTCTTCTTCAGCTCCTCATTTTCTTGCTTTAACTTAGCGATTTTATTATTAAGTTGTGATGCCACTTTTTCTATTTAATTCAGTCTTCTGCGTAGTTCAACATTTTCTGAGTCGCGAGCTGAGTCGCGAACTGTGTTTTTCTAGGAGCCGGCCTCCTTAAATAATGGATTATCCAACTAAGCAGTTGGGTACCACCTGGGTTAAAAATTCCTTTTTGTTGTAAACTCATTACTTTAAAGACTGATTATTGAAGCAGTTATCAACCTAATCAGTAAAATTTGCAGTGGCTCAGTGCAGAGAACATAATTTTGTAGGTTCTCGGTGTTCGGTTATGCCGCCATTTCTTGGTCGCCAGAGCACTACATGAAGGTGAGGTTAATTCTTAAAACCTTCAAGCGCCTAAGTGGTCGTACATATTAGAGGGAAATATTCCAATTCGAAGTAAAACGAATTTGACGTTTTAAAACTTACTCTCGATCAATCGCTTCAGGCAGCGTTTAAACTAATCTTTGCGGATTAAGATTTTTAATTTTTTAAATTAGGCAGTTTAGAATTCGCGATATAGTAAGATTCGCCTAGAATGTGTTATGCTACACTTTAAAATTCTTGTTTCAAAACAAAATTATATTCATTTCATACATTTTTAAACAAGCAATTTAACCTTCTCTCTGTACGAGTACATAGTAAAATGAAACATTATTTGTGCATGGGGTAAAAAATACCCCAAAATATTTTGTACTTAAAAATTATTTTCTATAACAAAAATTATTATTTTTACTTATATAATTTATTAAAAATACAAAAACTCAACGTACAAGATAACACAAGATACTTATAATTAATTCATTAAATTTTGATTATTAAAATTATTAAAAAGAATAATCTTTGTCAGAGATGCTGATTTGAACCCGCCACATCTAACATATTGAAGAAGAGTACCATTAGCCATTTTTTAATTTTTCGCTTGCAGGTATATGTTTTAACCGATTTATCAAAAGTATCTACACCGCCTTTAGTTTGCTTATAATCGATTATGCTGTTCGGTTTACCAGTGGTTTTATCGATTTTGGTGTTGTTGTATAACGTAGGCGTAGACAGTAGTAATACGTTTTTTGCCGCTTTGGGAATATAGCTAACTAATGTCATGTTTCCATCAAAACAGAAAAGTGACGAACGAATATCTATTTTTTTATTTTATCGATTTTTAGAAATTGGGCAGGCAGATCAGGTTTAATTGATTTTATGTTTTTTTTTTGGTGATATTTCTACTTTTGTTTAGATACGGCAAAGCCAAACGATGCTCCAAGCTAACAGTAAAAGTTTGAAACCTTCACTTCATTCGGTTGACGTCCAACATGTATTTCTCCTTTCAGAAGATAAGCGTTTTCTGAGTCACATCCCAGAATATTTTTATACTGCATTTCCCAGGTTCACTGGAAATATATTGTCGGAAATTACATCGACCTCGTGTTGCAACTAGCTGCTCGTCAATTGTGAGATTAGCTGATGGCTTGCATGATTATCTTAAACTATCTAGAAACATATTCCAAATATCTCTAAAGGCTGCCAATTTGTCCTCTTTCAATCGGTCTTTACTGGTGCGATGATTATCAAACCGGAGGAACCGTAACAGTTGTTTCGTTCTCACCAGAGACATAACGGCTCGATAGAACGAGTGATTATCAGTTTGCCAGAGTTCATCTAGCCTTTCGTTCCAGTGTTTACGTAAACCGCGTACATAAGTACTCCAATCAACGCAAATATTTCATCGGAGTCCGTAGCGTACCAAATCTCAGGGCATTTTGCGTCAGATGTAGATATAATGTTGTAGTAATAATCGTTTGCTTTTCTGTTTGTCTCATACCATAATATTTATTAATGTTTCTGGAAAAACTCATTTGAAACACAGTAGTGGTGTATTTAGATTGTCGGTCAATGAGGCCGATGATAATCCTCCCTTTTCTTTTAAAATGCAAAAGTTTAGAACTTTCGAAAGAACACGTAAAATGTGAGGAAAACAATAATATATTCCAAATACGCGATTAACATCTTAATCATGAACAGTACACTTACTCAGGATATGACAGCAATTTAGAAATCCTACACAGAATGAAAAAAGGCGAAAAAATAAATAGAATACAGGAGTATAAAACTTATCAATACAGGAATAACCTACAGTTATTGAACGATGCATAAACCAAAAAATGATTTATTTTGTTACTAAGTTTTAGTTTTTTTAGTTTTTTTTGTAATGATTTTTAAACAGAAATGTATGGGATAATTTTTGACCCCAGTAGACAGAAATGCGTTTAGTTTCATTCTAACGATAAAAAATGCAATATAATCAATAGATTACCACTCGTTTTTTTTATCTGGTGCGTATATCTAATTGAAAAAGGAATATCTAAATGGATTTTCAATAATTTTTAGTAATTAGTTTTTTATTTACATTTTTGTAGGTCTGGGGTAGTTTTTTACCCCAATGTACAGAGTGAAGGTTAATCTTCCCATTTCTTTTACCTTAACAGTTTCCAGTTATTTACAGTTGTATCTTTAGTAGTTAGTGATTTTTAATATATGAACTGCTTGAATTATAGGGAATCACTCAACAGGACAATCGCTGGATCTGAAACTTATAAATGTAAACAATTCGTCGTCCAATAGCCTTGAAATTGTTGTGAAATGGGGATCATATTACCTTAAACTGATTAAGTGAAAATTTGAATACGTTGGGTGTGTTCTCGAGAATGAATCAATTAAAATCAAAAGAAAAGAAAATTTTACGAGAAATTATGATTTTCTCTTTCTAAACGTGTTTGCCTATATAAATACTATAACAGTATAAACTGATTTTATCACTCGTTTACCAACTCCTAAAATAAATGTGAAGATACATCCATCAAGGACACTCCTTCTGCGCGCGCGGTATTATACATTGATGTGGGACTCTTCGCAATCAAAAAGCAAATAGATTTTTCACTGGTTATTAAACATCAACGGGGTAATTTTAAAATGTCACACCATATGTATATATATATATATATATATATATATATATATATATATATATATATATATATATATATATATATGTGTGTGTGTCTAGAAAGTTAATGTCGTCATCAAATGTTATTCTCTATCTAGATTAGATGCCCAGATAAAAATATTTACGCATCTATATGTGTATTTGTGTATGCAATATACATAATAATTCTTAAATCATTTGGGACTTCCCATTCCTGTTAATAAGTATAGATACTTACACAATAATAGCAATAATAACTATAATAAATAATTGGGGCGACCAAATGCCAACTAAAATAATAACATGTGTTTCTCAAAAACATATAATAAACAGGGAATTAATGAAGAATAATTTCCAGTGTGTTGTGTATTCCCCCTTAATGCCCATGTATAATTCCTTTGCAAATATCTAATATAATACGATATAAAAATAATATCTAGATTTGAGGTAGATGCACGGAACGAGCGCGCGCGCACACTGCCAGGAGTATGAGGCAAAACATTGACCTAAATACGTGATGCAATCAAACAATAATTGGAATTGCTTATTTGATTGTCGGGAGATTAAATAAAGATATTATTGTATATTTATGTACTAGATGTTGAGTTGGTACTTGGTATACATGCATTTTATATAATTTGAATTTAATTTAATCCCATCAAAGGCATACAAAAAAAATCTTGCCATAGAAATAATCGAGTATTTAAGACTTTTCTGTATGTCGGGGCATATAACAATTAAAATTATCTTTTTGTATTTACCTATTTCTATTCATAATATTGGCAAGTCATTAAAAATTAAAAGAGGTTTTGTCGGAAGAAATTAATTTACCCACACTACGAGTATGTTGTATCATTTAAAATCGCGCGTAAAAAAATGTCAGAAATAGTTAACATTTTTTAAAACAATTCGGAATTGTGCTTGTAGATCGGGATGTGATTGATGTGTGGTGGATGAGCCAGCGACTAATTCAAAAATTTACTCTGAACGGAATTCTATCATATACCTCTAATCAGGGCTGATGACTTCACTTTTAGTTGGTTCAGTCGAAGTCAGATCTCGGATAATTTCTGAGGGTATACGGTTACCGTTGGTCAGGCCTTATAATCTAAGAAATTTTCAAGTCTTGTACTTACTTAGGGTATAAATCTAATTACCCTTGGATTTTAGTGAAGAAGTGACTATTGGGATTACCGCGGATGGGGTTACAATAGTCATGAGAAAAACAACTTTACGATTAGACTGTAAAAATTATTCTGATTTTATTGTAAAATTATCTGTAACTATAAAGTACTACTATAGTATATTTCACATTGTATAAATTGCTGTTCCAACTTAATTTGTAAATAGGTCGACTCATTGCAAGTTTAAACATGTTGTCTCATAGTAAGCGGGGTACATGTTAACCCATGTTAAACTGGGTTTAACATATTCTGAAGCCTCGAGATTGATGTGCGGCCATTTGAAACTGTAGCTGCTATGCTCCGTAAGAAACCGTATATTGATGAAGTTGGGTTCTGGTTTTTAGATCTGCCAGTGCTAGAATTTCCTGAGGGTGTTCTGCAGAGTTTTCTTGAAGTTTTATGAGTTTTGGCCAATTGTTTGTAAACGTTAAATTGGCGGATGGTAAATAAGATATTTTTACTTCATTTTTGGTGTATGTTACTGCGGTGATGACAAAGGAATTTCCTCTCAACACACAATCTGGGATGAACCTGAAAATTCCTGCGTCGTATTATTTTACTAGTTTGAACGCATAGCAAGTTGTTTATTCTGTTAGTGAAAATATCCATTTGTTTGATTTACATAATTTGTTCCAGACATTAGCTGCCTTGGTTGTTTGTAAATCACATTTGGGGTGAATACTAGTATTTTGTAAATGGGGGATATGTCACATATGTAAAAATCATCTCTCATACAGATGCACTCACTGAAATCCTGCTCACTGATCGGAGCATGTCATTCTCTCCGTTTGTCGATGGCCAGATACTTAGTGGATAGTCTGATGTATTTCGATATGTTTTTCCTGATTACTACAGGATCTGTAAGCTGGTTGTAAATTTGAAAGGCTTCTATGTGCGCCAATGGTAATTGTATCAGGAACACAATTTTATTGTTTGTCTTCCTGTATTTTACACTCATTATCCCATATATGTCCACCAGGTTGTTTAGATTGTCGTCCCCTGGAAGTCGAGTATCAGCTAGAACATTTTCTGATAGGTATCTCACTTCCTCTGTTGGGGTGTAATAAGTAATGGATACATTTTGCTATGTTGTCCTGCATTTTATTGGTGACTAACAAAATTTGGAACACAAAGGCTAATACTGATTGAATCTTATTGTGGCGTAAATTGTATGTAGCCAGGCGAGTGGTATTGCTTAATCGCATAATATGTTCATCAAGTAGATTGAAGTGTTTGATGCTAATGTCATGGCTGTGTTTTACAATGTTTAATGGTTGCATCAGTTATTGATGTTTGGTTCTTCAAGGGACTCAGTAAATAATCTTCGTTTGATCTTGTTTGAAGTACAGCGTGTTCATAATGTTCAGTTTCTCTTAAATCATTAAGTACTGGGCTTACTGTATCTCCAAGCTCTCTTTTGAAATGAAGTGAATGTCAGTTGAACTTCTGAATTTGTCGGTCGGTCTTGCTAATTTATGGTAGTAATGTGTCTGTTAAGCTGCTGATGGATCACCTCGTATATTGTTCAACCTTATAGAATCCTTCTTGATCGTAACGGATCACGATGCTAACGTGTTTATGGTGCCGATCTCTTCAAAATAAATACCTGGGGAATTGTTCCAATATGTTACTTGGAAATTAATTTTGGTTTTGGCATGGACAGGCCGTATTATCAGGAGCATTGCCAGAATACACATAACTCTGTTTGTTGTTGTTGTAAAATTTGATCTTGGATTTGACCTTGTTTCCCTGATCGGTGGACTCGTCTTGCCTGCGTCCTCCCTTACATCATCAGTGGAGGGTAACAGGAACATTTTTGTTATTTTACGCTTCAGGATATTGTTGTTTCCTTTTAAAGATACTACTCTAACAAGTTTATCAGCACCTTAATATACTTGGATTAGGACTAGTTGTCCTTCTTCGACGTTGAGTTGCTCATATAGCCATTTTGATCGTTTTTGAGTCGTGATAGATGCTCCGAGGATCATGTTTTCCAGAACGGTTGGATTATTTTAGTTAGTATAAATTCCATCTTGTGATGACCTTTACCCTTGTGTTATCAGGTTCTGGAATTGCTAAGATCGGCAGTCCTATTAGGAAATGGCCTAGCGTTAGAGCGAAAAAAAATCAATTTGGGAAAATAGCGTGGAAAATTCCTCAAATGTCATAATGTTACCTCGCCAAGAATTTTATGAAGATAGTGTTTTATGGATTTTACCTCTGCTTCCCATAAACCTCCGAAGTGAGAACTTCCCGGGCGAGTGAAATAGCACTCGGCTCCTGTTGTTGTTGAGCTTGAATTTTTAGCTGTTTTCTGTCTCCCACAAAATTTATCCCACAATCGCTGAATATTTTTAGACAAGAACCTCTTCGGGATGTGAAACGCTTGAAGGCAACTAGGAAGGCTTCCGTTGTTAGATCGCGATTGCAACGTACTTTGTATAATTTAAAGTTAATGGGACCAGCTTAGTCGAGTTATGTTATTTGCCTCTGACTCTTAATATTCCTTCACTGGCGGTGAATAGGTTTAGTGTTAATATAGTGCTATCGTTTAATAATGGCTGCTTTCTATGTAAATTGTTGATTTCATTTTGATGATTGCTTTTAAGGCTACCTCCAATTCGTGAGGGTGGAGATGAGATGTATTTCTGCTTCTTGTTTTTAAGTTGGGCATATATCAGTGACAACATGCTAGAGAACATGTTAATCGTTCTTCTAACTTGATTCTTTTTGTTTATTGGGGTTTAAAATTGGGTATATTGTAAGTTTTAGCCAGGTTGGACCATTTCACTAAAGGTTGTGATTTAGCAGTTGGTTGGGGTTTTATACCTCTCGATACACAATCTGCTAGGCTTTCACTTGATTTTACATAGTGCCATTAACTTGGACTGGTATTTCATTCTACTTCAGTATCCTATTGGCCACACATGTTTTATAGTTGTGTGGTTTCCCTTTTATCCATCATAATGCTGCTATAGAATCAGTCCAGCAGAATATTTGAGTCTCGCAGATCTTATTTTGAGGAGCAATTTTGATAGTAGGACCGCATCACTTAATTCTCGGTAGTGAAATTGTTTGATTTAATGGTGCTACTTTAGTATTTAAAGTAATAATCCGTAGCTCGCCTTCAATCTTTGTATAGACCACTGCTGCATATGCTTGACTCGATGCGACTGTTCCTTGTAATTTGTCCAGCGGTCAATTTGAATCTTTTATAGGTTTGGTAATTCACGTGTATAGCTGAGTCATCTTTCTTCTATTATATATAGAGATGAACCTTTGTGTCCCAGTCTATCTCTGATGCTCATAAATCTTGAAGTAGTGGTTTTGCTCTAATTTTTACTGAAGCCAGCCAGCCTACAGAGTCAAATATCTTCGACGCCCCTGATAGTATATTTCGCTTAGTTATCCTTTTTCGGTATTTCTGCCTTTATCTGGAATGTGTCGGCTGATGCGTTCCAGTACAGGCTCAAAATCTTTACTGCTTCATCAAACTGGATCGCGTGTAGTCCAAGGTCTTTGTAGTCCTCTGGCAAATGTTGTAGAATTGCCTTATTATTATACTGTTCCATTTTCTTAAGTTAAAGCCTCCTTCAGATACCAGCGAGTATAATTGATCTTGCGCGATTATTTCTTCTTCTAAGGTGTTCGCACCCGTAAATCGTCCACATAGAGCTAATTGTGCTCCGATCGGATATTTGGCTGCATCATCTTCTGCTAGTTGTTGAAGCGTTTTTGTTCCTAGATATGTGCCATACGTTACAATTTTTAATTTATAGGTTTGCATTCGTTTGGTCCGGAATGAACGTCATAATATGAGTTGGAAATTACAATCATCTTATGTTATCATAATTTGGTGAAATATCTTTCCGATGTCAGCTATAAATGCGTAACGATGTTTTCTCTATCGTATTCAAATTGTTACTAGATTTTCCTGAATGGTGAGCGCTGTGAACATTATCTGGTTGAGAAAGAGGTTTGTAGTTGTTTTACAAGAGGCATCAAATACCACTCCTCATTTCGTTGTCGTGCTGACGTGCTTCATTACAGCGTGGTATGGTATATAGTAGCTTCTTGAGGTATCAAACGTGCTGTCGTCTGATACTAATGCCATGTGGCCGAGTTTAATGTACTCGTTCATGAATTCGTGATAGTTAGTTTTGAATTCTTCGTTTTGATTCGCCTCAAATCCTGAAGCCTGAGATTCTACGTTGTTAACCATCCACTTTCTAATCTTTTGTGTGTATATTTGAAATGCCGTTCGCAATTTATTTCTTCAATGATTAGACTCCGTTTTGGATGTAGTTCTTCTGAATTCCAAAACTATTTCAGCTAATTCGATATCAGTTAATGTGCCTAGACTTTTTAGTTGGGCGACCGGAGTGTTGTTGTGTTTGAGGCGCCCAGATATTATCCATCCGGCTTCTGTTTTTTGGGCAATATATTTGTGAAGGGGATCCTTTTTTAACCTTTTCAACATTACCTCACGATTTGTGTCGGCGCCTATTAGTAGGCCGATGGGTCCAGGAGTGCCGAAGAACTAAGGCCTATGTATTGAATTGAGATTAGTGCGCCTACCGTGGGTCGGAGCTAGTCCTCTAATTCTAAACAATATATTTTTTAGTGAATGAGACGCGATATCTTGACTGGCTTTATAACTTCCGTTTTTATTATGAACATTTTACTGTTTATGCAGAATAATTAAACGTAAAGATGATTGAACGTAAAGATCAAATTCAAGTATATACTATATATCAGCATTTTATGTTTATAGTTTTCTGTTACCAGTTGAATTGCTAACATACTCCCGGGGCCTAGTTGTTGCTATTCCAGAGGATTAGCGATAGTACGATTCTGGAAGTAGACCTGCAGTAGCAACTTGTTCTTATGTGCTTAACATATATGATGGCTGCTGCGATCACCAATATTCCTATAATGACATAATATGTTGTGTAGTGATGAACGTCATGCATGTTTACTTCGGTAGTTGATGTCCTTAGATTTCTTTGTTGATTTTGAATTAACACTTTAATGGCTTCGATATCTGAGTTGAATTATGAGATTCGATTGCTCTGAGAAGAGAGATCTAACATCATATGATCACTAAAATTAGATTGTAGCATGAATGATAGTTCTAATTTACAGCTAAATGCTCTGTATTCTATCATTGTGAATGTTCCTCCTTTCAACACACAGCGTGGATCTAGTGTTAGGATTCTCTTTCCTTGGATGAGAGTGGTTATTGTTTCGATCATTCCACTGCTACTTTCGCATATCACGTTATAAATAACCTCGGATTTGATTACAAATAGATTCATGCGTTGTGTCGGCGTAGCGGAATTCACAGTGAGGTAATGTTTATTCTGTGGATTTCACAACTAGTTGGCGAAAAGTTGCATCTCACGGCTGTTTGTATCTAACTGATACGCATTCAGTGATTGATGTATATCACAAACATATTCATCCTTGAGGTTGGTAGAAGTATTCAGTATCGGAAAAGTGATGTATATATTGATAGTCCCGTATCGCAATCAATAAATAACTAGAAGATGGCTTGATGTATATGTGGTCTTGCTGGTGAATTGTTGAGATTGCCATTGCGTGATATATGTTATATCGAGTCTTCTGTACTAGTGGAATTTTGGAATTTTGATCTCGAATATGACTGTTGCCTCAATTTGTATGGTTGTGACGGTGGCAATTTTATAGATGGCGGTTATATTATCACTTCGATATGGCATAACCTGGCTTGGTTTTAAGTTAGGAATTGACTTGATCCTGATGTTGATGTTCAGTTAGGATCAAGGGATCCAGTGTGCCATCTTCAGCATAGTGTATAGCAAGGTCGGTAAATTCTTCATGGAACAGGATAGATGTTAGACTTTGATTGTATGCCTCGAATTTCTGAGTTGTTTCCTCATGGGTGTGTTTCATGACGCTGAAGTTGACTCTAATATGGACATAAGTGGATCTAGCACCTCGAATAGTTCGTTGGCAGGGGTGTGTTTCATGAAGCTGAAGTTGACTCTAATATGGACATAAGTGGATCTAGCACCTCGAATAGTTCGTTGGCAGTTGTACCTACAAAATCGAAAGGCGCTCTTCTTTTGCGGGTGATATAATTTCCGCCCAAGGCGTTTAATACCTCGTTTTGTTCATTTAATTCTACGTGTAGTGATTTTATCTGTGAAACAATGGTTTCACAGTACTTAAGCGTATCAGTGTGTACTGATTGTATAAGCGTCGTATTCGAACAAAAGCTATCTAGTTGACGAGCAGCGTTCCCAAGGTGAGTTAGTTTTGCCCAATAGGAAGTGAGATTATAGTTAGTATATTATATATTATATCTTGTTCGTGTTTCGGCTGCTACTAGTCGTAATACACAGATTGATGCGATTGTGTAAAGTAGCACCTTGAAGTTTGTGCTTGCTCTTGTCTCTCATTTATCCTGATTTGCGCTGTCGTTGGCTGCAACTGTGTCTGTTTGGGTTTCCTCTGACGAAGATATAGCCGGGATCTTCCAGAAATCTTGCGTTATTTTCTGCAGAAGTCTCCATCGTGTTAAATGATTGATGATTTGATTTAAATAGCTAATGAATTAAATTGGGATCTAACGACAGTGGGAGAAGAGGCCGTGAGTTGAGACATGCTTCTATTTGACAAACTATTGTTGTCATCTCTTCAAATGTTAGATGTTGTTCTCCAATAT
Organism: Nephrotoma guestfalica; assembly: GCA_963691935.1. Taxonomy (NCBI): domain Eukaryota; kingdom Metazoa; phylum Arthropoda; class Insecta; order Diptera; family Tipulidae; genus Nephrotoma; species Nephrotoma guestfalica. Next base: position 3,834,217 of record OY829916.1, on the reverse strand, counting down.
AATGCCATTAGGTGCGATCCTTTGCAAGGTGTTCTGCACGCTTTTCTAGTAGTTGCTTCAGTGCGGCGCTCAGATCGTTCCTCATATGTTTTGAAGCCCCTATAAAGTATCAGCCACAGTCGCTGTAGTGGTCCGAACAATAACCTTGACGTGCTGTGTACGTTTAAACGCTGCTAGAAAAGCTTCAGATGACAAGTTGCTCACTACTTCTAAATGAACGGCTTTTATTGCAAAACAGACGAAGACTACTAAATATCCTTTGTAGCTTATAATCCACCGTTAGAGTTACTCTTGCTGCTTGAAGATCACTCATCAGTTGGCCCAGGGTCCGTGTTTGATGTTTGTAGCAAACCATTAGCCAACCAACCACAATCAACAGATTTGCTGATGAAAGTTGTCACTGCTAGTGAATCATTTACTATGCAATGTTTCTGGCAGATGAAAGCTAGCGTGAGGGATTTGCTTCCGTGCAACGTCGTCTTGTGTGCGTAGTCTATCAGCAGTATTGTGAAATGACCCTTATAAAGAATAATTATTGGATGTTGAATGTCTAAACTAATTCTGGCGTTAGACAGCCTTAAACCTACTCGCAACAATCCGTTTTTGCCTATTTTCGGATTAAGAGTACGAAGTTTTGATCTGCTATGTTTTCCATGGTGTTGGTCAAACGTTTCTAAGCAAAACTCTTGTGTTACCTAAACTCAAACTGTCGTGAAGTTCTTTGACCATCAGATAGCTTGATGATTTAGCTGTTCTTTTTGTAACCCTATAAGAACATAAGCGATGGTCCTTCTTGCTGTCGTGAACATCGTTCTATCAAATCCAGTATGACGGTTTCGTCTTTGGTTGTAGTAGTAAATGTGCATACTTCGTTCTTGGACACTACTGTGGTTTTTTCAATTTGCGGTTGTAACGCATATTCGAAAGAGTCTCTGAGCGTGCTTGGTTCCTTCCACCAGAGAAGGTAAACTATTACGCTGGTATAGAGTACAATCCTCTCGTTGCGCAACCCCATTACACCGGAGATAATACGGATTGGATTTCCATTATCTTGTTTGCTATGTATGATGTAAATCTATTAGGTTTGTCTTTAATCCATGCTAACGTTATCATTGCATTTTTTTTTTTTTTTTTTTTTATTTAGCTTCTTTTTTTTTATCCATTCAAATATAAAATCTATTGTTTTTATTGTAATCTTAAAGCTATTTGAAACAAACTATAATTTCATCAATAATTTTAATATGCCAATTTCAGGACTCATTAAAATTAAATGATTTTTTCTTATATTCTATCTCTTTCATTCTTTTATGTATACACATATTGTATTTATATATGTATATATATTGTTTTTTTTTTATTATAATTCTTTACATTCGAATTAGAAATTGGATATAAAACTAATTCTTGCTAATTTTTAACTTATAAAGCTAAGAACTCCTATATAATACCCACCACCATCATAGTTATTTACATTTATTACATATATTTATTTGTAAATATCATTGTAATAGTAATTGTAAAGTTCGGCCTATAAATTTTTTTTTTTTTGATGTATTTAAACCATTCTCACATTAATCCGTCTTTCCACCAGAATTGATATTTATTTAAATTTGAAATATAATCCTGTTTGTCTTTGTTCGATATATCTATTTTATATCTTCTTAATTCTGGGTTATTAATGTCGTCTAATTTTATATTTTTATGATTCGTTCTTCTAAAGGTATGATATAATACAGGTGTACCATCTGATAATTGTATTACATTATTATGATCCATTGTAGTAAACATCTCAGGAGTTGGTATTTGGTCTTCAAAAGTATATGTTTGAGCTATATCCGGAAGTAAGTATGGAGTCGAGATCATGGAATGTTCAGTATCATTTGTAGCTCTTTTAATATGACGACGTATAGTATTTAATATGAATAAGTCTATTCCTGTTATATTCGCTTTAGTGTATAATTTTTTATTTGATATCATTTTATGAGTATTATTAATTTCTCTGTATTGCGATGTACAAGCCCTTAGACATCTTCTTAGACATCATTGCATCCGTCCATACAAATGTTTTAATATTCGGGTCTTGTAACGCTTGTTTAGTTTTCTTGATTAATTTTGACAGTAACACAGCTGCACATAATTCCAATCTAGGGATGCTTAATTTGGATTTTATCTGTGCAACCTCTGTTTTAGCTGTGACTAAAATTACTTTGCTTTGTTTGTAATCTTAGATTTGGCATGCAATTCGCCTTTGTTGTCTGTGTTGTCGCTTAACCATCTTTGTAACATTACTTTTTCTAACGTCTGCAATTGGATAACATAGCAAATACATTTTGCTTCTAACTTAGTGGGAGTTGTGTGTCCCAGTCTGTTTCTAACGTCCATAGTTGCTCCATGAATATTGTTGCTTCTATTACAATCGGTGCCAGCCACCCTGTGGGGTCAAATAGTTTGGAATTTTCGGATAGCATTGTTCTCTTTGTTATAGGTGCTTCGCTATTTAGTGGTTTGAGTTACGATTGGAAAATAACTTCTGAAAGATTCCATAAAATACCGACGGTTTTAATAGTTTCCCCTATTTCGATTGTATGTGGTTGTTTAGTATCTTCTGGTTGTTGCAACTCCATTTTCTCTGATTGAAGCCTCCTTGTCTCAAACATTTGTCTAATTGTTCTTGCATTGTGATAGTTTGTTTAATCGTATTCGCTCCTGACACTATGTCGTCTACATAAAAAACTTCAGTAACTGGTCTTCTTGCTGCTGGGTATTTGTCGCCTTGGTATTGTGCTAGTTGGCGTTATCTTATGGCTAGATAAGTAAACGAGGCTGTTACGTACGTGCCGTTTTCAGCTTGTTCGTGCTGATTACACCTTTGTCGTTTTTCTGCACCGTTGTCGTATTGGTGGGCCGGTGTAGAGCAGGTTGTTTACTCTGAGCTCATTTGTTGAGCTATCATCTTTGATTACTGCATGGTATGGTAGAAGATAGTTTCTACCTGCATCATCACGTTGGTTTATTTCTACCATATGATCCAATTTGATGTATTCATCAATGAAGGTGTAACCAACCGACACATAGGAATCACTAATTATATTCTTTAATATGTATAAAGACTGACGTTTTATGAGGTGATTGATTACTGAATATTTATCTTGAATGATAGATCCTCATGCGGTATTCAGTAGCCAACTAGAGTTCAGCATGGGTCGTGGTTAATTTTGAGGGTCATTCAAGATGATTATTTTATACCGCATATATAGGGTGAGCCAAATAATTTTTTTTTAAATGCAATAAAACAAAAAGTTCTCAATATTTTATAAAATTTATTTTTTCATTGTAAAGAACAATCCTTCCGATTAATTATGGAATAGTATTTCATTCATATGACTGGCTCGACTGGCCTTGACGTACCCCATACGGTCGGTCCAATTTTTGGGCACATTTTCGATGGTATGCGGCATTATGTCTTCAATGGCAATGCGAATATTGTTCTTGAGAGCGTCAATCGTTGTTGGTTTATCGGCGTAACTTATCTTTGACGGCACTCTAAAGATAATAGTCCAACGGCGTCAAATCACAGCTCCGAGGCGGCCAAATCACATCAGCATTTCGGCTGATAATTCAATCTTCGAAGACAATGCGCAAAAGATCAATTAAAACGTGTGCTATGTGGCATGAAGCGCCGTCTTGTTGAAACCAAATGTTGCCTATGTCCTCGTCTACAAGTGCCGGGAACAAAAAATCGTTTATCATGGCGCGGTAGCGCTCCCCATTGACAGTAACGACGGCTCATTGCTGATTTTCAAAGAAAAATGGCCCAAAGATGCCACCGGACTAAAATCCGCACCAAACAGTCACTCGTTGAGGATGCATCGGCTTCTGTACGATCACGTGCGGGTTCTCCGTGCCCCAAATGCGACAATTCTGCTTGTTTACATAGCCGCCAAGATGGAAATGCGCCTCATCCGATACACAACCATTTTCGTTCAGCGGAAGGATAAAACTAACTTTCTGTCAAAACAGAAGTGACATAATCCTTACCATACTCAAAAAACCGCTAGTTCAAAAATAAAATTATTTGGCCCATCCACTCATAAATAAAAATAAAATAATCAAATTATTTATCTTTACACAACCAAAAAAAAATAATCTCAAAAATAAAAGTTAATAAAAAAAATACACTTTAACACTAATCATCGGATACTTTTTTGTCTCCTCATCTCACCCCATATCAAAATGAACTCATCAAAACTCACTCACTCATTTAAACAATAAAATAATAAAATGTGAAGAAAATAGTAAATCAAAACCATAAACCATAGAAAATTAAATATATAATTATTTACAAAGAAGTTTTTTTGTAAATGTACGAGTATTATTATACATGTAGAACTCTTTTTGGAATGTCATGGAAATAAATATGATCCCCTCGTTGTCCTTACTCATCATAAGCTTCCGTAGGGTGGCTGACACGAAGTGTTACCAAAACAAAACATGTTCACAAATATTTAAATTTTCGAATTGCATTAGCAGTTTTGGATTTGGCCACCCTTAGCCGCGATTATGACCTTTAAACGGCCAACAAAGCTATTGCATGCAGCACGAAAGTGGCTCTGCGCTCCGCGCTAGCAATACGTGTTCTTTATCGTGATTGGTTATTAATTTACATTTTTTTACTTCACCTGTGCTCTTGGTTTGTACTGTGGGCTTTGCTGTACGCAAAATAGTATGATGTATAACATTACAGATCGAGCATTTTATCTCTCGACCGCAAGGGTACATTTGATGTGCTGGTGATAGGCAACTTCTACATAGCTGGTGTAGTAGCACTATTGGTTTTCATCTTGGTTCATCTGGCAACGGATACAATTCTCGCGTCAGGTTGATGTGGCGAACGTTTGTCTTAACGCTTACGGATTTGGTTATTGCGATTGATTTTTAGGCCTATATGATGCTTCTAAAAATTCTTCGGTTTTCTGAAATTCAGTTGGGTCCTGGAGCAAACTTTCATTTATTCGTCGTGTTTCGTTGCTGGCGATGATTCCGTACTGATAGATGGTTGGTTTCGTAACGTAGTTAGGTAAGCCTATATATTAAGCGTTTGTTGTTGTATCTATTGTTTAAGATACTTCAGGCTATTTTATAGTTATCAGCTGTTGATGTCAAGTTGCATATTCGTTTAGCTGCTCCTCCACTAAGAAGGTTTCTCAGATAGTTTATTCTATGCGTGTCCGAAAGCGTTTGATGTAGCTGATGTTTCTTCTATCAGAGTCATTTCGATTATCATCTTTGTGTAATTTTCTTTTAATGCTTCATAATCCCCTATTGTGAGGTATTCTAACCCTCGACACAAACCTCTGCTTGCCTATCAATTATTTGATACATCGCTGGCTGCATGTACTGTATGGCGAATTGCATAGCTTGCTTGCCTTTTTTTCTTCCAAGACATTTTTGGCCTGCGCTATTTCTTTGTACAATTCCCTCATTTTAAAATCCAATTTTCGTAGCATTTGGTTGAGCGTGGTGTTGCTGCTTTGATCTATCGGGGTGTTGATTTTTTATACGGATATTTTATTAGAATATTCTGTCTCGGGGGGTATGAACTCCAGGCTGCACAATGGCGTTAGCGGTGACGGATTGTTTAACCGCTGGCCCATTTTTTTATAAGTTTTTTGTAGATTGACGCCACTGAAGCTCTTTTGTTTGTGTTGGGATGATCTTTGTTGGTTTGTGGATCAAGATACAACCTAGTATATTTGTTCATTCTTCGTTTCCAAATATAGAGTGGGTCATTTATTGGTTTGTTTTTAAATCATATGCAATGGCAACAATTTTGAACGCTTGAGATTTTAGCAGCTCGTCAATCTGATACTCCGCGTCACGAAACAATCATGTTTTCGCTTGAGGAGCGTTTCGAAATATTGAAAACTTATTTTCAAAGTCAGTGTTGTGTAGCCGAAACCGTGCGAATTTTGAAAATAAATATGGGTCGTGAAAGAGCGCCAACCGGAATCGCTGTAATTAGAAAGTTTATGAGAAAGGCTTGTTATTGGATGAGAGAAGTGGTCCCCGAGCTCGGATAGTACGCACGCCCGAGAATATTGCGGCTGTGGTCCATAACGGAGGACAGAATTCATTGACCATTAGCCATTAGCACCAGCATGAGGAGGATACTGTACAAAGACCTCGGATTATTCGCCTACAAGGCTCAGATGAATCAGCAGTTGAAAGCATAGGACCATCTGCTTCGATGTCAGTTCTCTGCTCGGGCTATAGACCAGCTTCATAATGATGAAGCGCATTTCCATCTCAGAACTATGTAAACAAGCAGTACTGCCGGATTTGGGAACAGCCACACGTAATCGTAGAGAAGCGAGTGCATCCACCAAGGGTGACTGTTTGGTGTGGATTTTGAAGTGGTGGTATAATTGGTCGTTTGGAGTGGTGGTATAACGTTTTTAAAAACAAACTTTTAAATGGTCCACCCTATATTTGCTCGTCTTGCGGGATGCACCATCTTTGTTGTAAATGCTCTCTAATTGAACTATTTTTCCTCTAACAATGTCCTGTTGATCAAGTAAGTTATACATTATAGCCGGTTGTTTTGTGACTGTTGAATGATGATACCCAGTTTCGCTGGTTGTTGTGAAGCACTTGATTATGGTTGAGAACTTCGCTGGTTGTTATTTAGTCTGGTTTTATGGATGGATTAGTTAGTTACAGTACCCGAAGTAGATTTGATTAACTTTTTTGCCGGTTGGTGTTTGGCGTTGAAATTAATTTACCGGTTGTTGTTTGGCTTTGAAGATTTTTATTTTTTGTTTGTCGCTGGTTGTTCTTTCGTTTCGGATGAGCACATAACGTGTTTAGGTAAACTGTTTATGGCATAATCCCATTGGATGTGAGAACTAAAGAAATAGAGAGGCCCTAGAATCCTATTGTTTTCCTACTCACTATCCGTGAGCTGATTTCAGCCAAATTTCACTGGGACCCTTCAATTTATAAAAAGAGAATATATATGACGGTTAATTCTAACAGTCACTGACCAAATGACACAGTGGTTAAAGCTTTGGCGTTTGGATCGGGAGGTACCGAGTTCAAATCCCGATAGGTGCAGGATCAAAAGGGAATTTTCATCAACAGATTACGATCTTTTGGACACTACCATTTTAGAAGAATGCCATTTGGTTTGAAAGGTGCCCCGGCGACCTTTCTACGCCTAATGAATTGTGTATTAAGTGGTCTCAATGGAATCAAATGTTTCGTTTACCTCGACGATGTAGTTGTCTACGGCTGTAATTTAACTGACCATAATAATAAAATAAGGGAAATCTTCAATTGCTTTCGTTTACATAATTTGAAAGTTAATCCCACTAAATGTCAGTTCCTCTGCAAAGAGATAACCTATCTAGGACACGTGATAACCCCTGAAGGAGTCAAACCGGATCCTAACAAAATAACCGCCGTAACAAACTATCCAACTCCCAAGACTACCCGTGAACCACATTTTTCCCACATTACGAAACCCTTAACTCAGGTTTTAAAAAAAGACGTTGTCTTCAAGTGGGATGCCTTTTACGAAGAAAGCTTTAATAAATTAAAGAAAGCGCTATGCTCACCACCAATATTAATTCGACCGGATTATACTAAGAAATTCACAGTTACTTGCGATGCTAGCGATGTTGCCATAGGTTCCGTATTATCACAAGAGGTAGAGGGTATGGATATGCCAATTGCCTTTTCTAGCAGAGTTTTGAATAAAGCAGAAAAGAATTATTCCGCTATAGAGAAAGAACTGCTTTCTGTGGTTTGGTCCGTTAATCACTTTCGACCATATCTTTATGGAAGAGAATTTATTGTGGTTACTGATCATAAACCATTGATCTGGCTATGTAGTTTAACGAATCCCTCTTCGAAACTCACTCGTTGGCGCATTAAACTAGACGAATATCAATTTAAAATCGTACATAAAGCCGGAAAACTTAATATCAATGCTGATTGCTTGAGTCGAATCCGATTAGAACCACCCGATGGAAACACTAACGTCAATGTACTAACTAGAGCGCAAAAATTACGTCAAACTTCTGTTGATGATGAAAGTCACTTGTCAGAGAACGAAAAGTGTACCTCTAACGAAGATATCGTTGAATTGACAGATCAATCTGAAATAGAAACTGTAATTGACGAATTTCATAATAGTGCCGCAGGAGGTCATCAAGGAATTTATCGAACTTATAATCGGTTACGTAAATTCTATAGTTTTCCAAATATGCTAAGTCAAGTTACTAAAATTGATTGATTGATTGATTGATTTTGAATGTACGACCAAGTTCTTAGGCTTGAGTTCCCGGATGACGCCGGGTCCACCGTACATCCTTTTTTACACATAACAAAACCGAAGGATTGGATAGGTTAGTTAAGTGGGACAGAATCGGCCCGGTTACAGACACCTAGGTATAGCCGATAGTTAGTAACACAAAGACAACACAATTCTAATCTACTAGATGAAGGATAAAGGCTTAATAGGTTAATGGATAACGATGGTATTGGTCTTCAACAATTGCTTCTTTAAAACGGCAACCTAAGAAAAAATATTATTATTTCACATGCATCTGGAATTTTCCTGAAATTTAATTCTATTAATACTTTTCGGCTTCCTAACCAAAATTGGTTGACTCGACCCGTTACAGACACCTATGTAAAGTCGTTAGTAATAAAATGACAACACAATTCTAAACTACACAATCAGCAATTACAATGAAGCATTAATTCACAAGCATCTGTAAATTTCCTGAAATTTAATTCTATCATATTTTCCGGCTTCCTAAATAATTGAAACATTTATTAATTTAATCATTCTGCAACTCCGCAACTTACAGTAGAATTTCCTGAAACCAAAGTTATTTGAACTATATTCAAAATAACTCTAAAATTCATATTCATTAGTATTTGAGAATTGGGCGAACAAGAAATAGCAAAAAAAAACAGATTAACTAGATTAACTACCGGATTGCATTCAAATATCCCTTAAAATATCCATCCATTAAAATATCCTAAATAATTTAGAATTCGCAAAAATTTCGTATGTTTACTAAAAATTGTTTATAAAACTGATGAATTTTTCCCGACGCCCATCCTTTTTCACAAGGAAACAAATACTTTTATCACTACTTTTGCAATAGTTCTGGAACTTCTTCTACGTTTGCTGGGGATATATCACATACAATTAATCTCAGACATGACACATGTGACTCGTCTATGACTTGTCACCTCGTATTAGACTTGTCATAAACGATTCATCTCAGACTGGTAACAAACGTAAATTAGTAATTAGTGTGTCGTCAATGGCTTTCCTGCTGGAAGGTAATATTTAAGTAAAGGTAACTATATAAAATTTGAAAAAATTATTCTAAAATGAATGATAAATAAGTTTATTTTATAATTTTTATAATTAAATATAAATCGTACCAGTATCTTAAAAGAGGGATAATATGTACTCGTATATTAAATATATTTGAATGAGATTTCCTGAGAACCGAATAATTTTAATATAATAGCTCGGCACTGTACATGTAGATTAATATTTAGGGTTGATTTGAAATTGGGAATTAATAATTATAATTCTTGTACTAAAACAGTCAAGATTGGCAACGTTGCATTTTATGACAAACATCCAGTCGTTGGTGTATTGAAGTATACAAACCTTCTCTTTCTTTTGAATAATTATATTAATTACATCAAATATTTCTAGCTTTTCAGTTACATAGATATAACGAAGTTGCCGATAAACAATTCTTTATGTTAAGATTGTTAAAATCCCAAATCCAATGCAAATAATATTTCTTTTTATAAAGCAAAAATATCGCTAATAAGCTGTGAGAAAATACTAGTAACCCATTGAGTGTCACAAAAAGGCAATTTTGCGGTAAATAATAGGATTCGTTACCAACTCCAACATAGTTGCAATTAATCTTGCAAAAATGATGGATTATGAAGGAAATACAATATAGAAAACAGCTAATCATAAATTACCTACACTATATTCTCAATGCACAGAAGAAATACGGAAACGGAAAATTCTATCGCTAATCAAACCAAAATAAAAATATAACAATTTATTACACAAACGCTGAATAATAGGATGAAGGAACATCACCAAAATAGCTCTCTCCGAAATCAAAGCGTGGAAGAAACCACCTCTACAACAAACTACGAAACAATCGTAGTAAAATGTACCAAGAGAATTATGCAATGTCCATCCAGGAGCTAAAATTACCTCGAAACGATCCCAACAGACGGCATGAATCTTCCCACCATGAAACCACTACCATCCACCAAGCGACCTCCTGCCAACACCACCATTCAACAAAAACCACGCTTCACAAAGCCGTGACGAATCCATGACAGATCACAAACGAACCATGGCAACCCTACAGCCCAAAAACTTCAGCGTACGACCGATCATACCAAAACTCCCAAAATGATTCAGCCCCCGCCAAATCGACGGCAAACTCCAACAAAAACACCCGAAGCATTCAGCAAAGAAACCAATTTGGACATACAAATCCAACATTCAGGCAATGATTCAATACAAAACACTCATACACTAACAGCCCTCATACACTAACAAATGAGAACTACCTCAATTCCTAAACAAAACAACTCAAAACAGTCAAAAATACCTTATAAATACAGGTAACAACAGAACACACATGAACACAACTCTCCGCAAGTTGAGAAACACAACGTTCAACGAACAACCAACACAAACCGCAGACACCGAGCCATTACTCACCATGAACGAAACCCATTCAAATCACTCCAAATATCAAAAAAGATTCACTGCAATACAGCTGCAGCACATCCTCGCCGCACATCCTGTGTAAACCAATCACACACATACACCACTCGACAAAATCTAATCCAGTTTTCGCACCACAGAGAAAAAGTATAACCCCCTCCCAATCGCCAAAAATATACATTCCTTTATATGTACAATATTCATTTTGCGCGATCTCGACCTGCGACAACATCCACCCCTTGCCGATGACGCCAACCCAGGTCGACAAGGAGAGGTCAACGTCAGCCGCCTCTCCACAACGACGGCAAAAAATCTCACAAAGTTAACGAAAGTCTAAATTATTATACATATAACAAATCAACAAATTATGAACAATTAAAGTCTAATCGACTTTCCCAATTCACAAATTGAATCATCCACATTCAAGAACATTTAGTGCAAATCCAAAGAAATTCGCCCATTTAGACAACGTAATACGAAGTCTTAGTGTAATCCACTACAAAAATATAAATACAACCGTGAGAGAGCAGAGAAATTTATACGATCATTTTGTTTATATTTTGCGCATCCCATATACCATATTTTCACTTATATGTGTATCCTTAAATAAAAAAATTAAAAGAAATAAGGATTTCAGTACAACATGCAATAAAGACTTGATATCCAAATTTTAAATTAGCTTTTTGGTCGCGATTTGTTCAACTTTTCCAAGAAAATACCATCTACTCATATAACGAAATTCAACAAAATCACTGTGTACATAAAAAACTATAAACAATACGTATGCGAGAGAAAAAACAAAATTATAAAAATTAGAGACCACGACAGTATTTTTCATAGAAACAGATTACATAGAATGAATGCTAGCAACTATCGTCACAAACTGTTTCATACCACAACAACACAAATAACTCATCCATACGATTCATTGATTATTATGTAATTAAATATAATGTATAATGTAAAATAAAGTAATAAAAATAACACTTATCTTAAGTATCCTTTGTAATCAAGAAAGTCCTACATATTGAATATTAACATACAATGCGTACGATGCATTCAAACAACGGTGTCGAAAAACATATAAACGAAATTTTTATATGCATATCCCACACCATTGCAAGCGCACCGCACACAAATTAATATATTAACACAATACGTATAACTTTTCACTTTACTTATTACTTCTTTACACACAAATTATTATTAATGTTATTATTTATTTATTTCATAAGACATATATTAATAAATAATATTATGATTAATATTATAATTAATCAATTATTAACACATATTTAAACTATTTATTTATTTATTTAAAGGAGAGACAAAAATCACGTTTTTCCTTTACGACGTTCAATCGCCGACCGCTAAGTCAAGTTACTAAAATGATAAAAAATTGCAAATCTTGTCAACTGAATAAATCTGGTCTACCTAATAAAATGCCTATGAAAATTACTGATACATCATCGCGCCCGTTTGAAAAGCTCTTCCTGGATATCGTTGGTCCTTTGAATACATCCTATTCCGACAATAAATTTTTGTTGACCATGCAAGATGATTTAACTAAATTTTCACTAGCCGTACCTATTTCAAATCAAGAGACTGAGGCAGTTGCTCGAGCGTTCGTCGAAAATTTTGTCTGTGTTTTCGGGATACCAACTTCCATTCTCACGGACCAAGGCTCTAATTTCATGAGTGAATTATTTAAAAGAATCGCCAAAATGTTCAAAATAAAAAAATTAAATACAACAGCCTATCATCCGCAGTCCAATGGATCTCTGGAAAGATCGCATAGAACTCTTGTGGACTATCTTCGAAATTTTAGCAATAAGCATCCACTAAATTGGGATTTATGGGTTCATTTTGCTACGTTTAGTTATAATACTACTCCTCATTCGTCAACCAAATTTATGCCGTTTGAACTGGTTTTCGGTTGTAAACCACAAATTCCTAGTGCCCTTACCCATTCTCGAGATATTGTTTATAACTATGACGACTATTATTATGATCTTAGATTCAAATTGCAACAATCTTTCGAAACTGCTAAACAAAATTTAATTGAATCTAAAGAGAAATCTAAAACCTACTGCGACAAAAACTCTAAGGCAGTTACATACAACATAGGAGACTTGGTTTGCTTAAAAAATGAAGCTAGACAAACTAAACTGTCACAGTATTGGCTAGGTGCCTACGAAGTTCAACAGATAATTTCCCCCGAAAATACATCAATTAAAATCGGAAACACACTTAAGATTGTTCACAACAACCGATTGAAACCTTTTTGTGAATTCACGTAATTCGTATATAACCTTCTAATTGATAAAAACATAAAAAAATCTTATTGTATGAAATTTTGTAATTCTTATTATTAATAAATATTTTTAGTCTTAAAAAATAAATATTATTCTGAAATTAAAGCAACATTAATTGAATTATATTTCGAAATTTCATAGTCTAAATTATTTAGCACATAAGTTCTTTCTGAACCCGTTCAGACTTAAGATTGGATCTTAAGACTACGGAGGGAGGTGTTATGTGACCCCACTCGTAAGAAGGGGTTATAGCATCTTGACGGGGTTTACACTATTTTATTATTGTCTTAACAATCTAGTCCAGAATTAATTGCTATAATCCTTTACCCGACATCTTGTAATTTCTGTTTACAAAATTTGTCTTTCTTTTTGGGTGCGGATTCATACGAGTAAGGTCAGCAATTTTTAATTCTATTTAATTTAATTTTTTTTTATATAAAGTAAAAAATCATAAAAGAGTATTATAAAAATCATTTTGCTTTGTTATTGCTCAATAAGACAATATACTAATAAAACCATTACCCGGTTAAAATAAATTAAATTCAATAATTATGTTTGATTGTGCGAATTCGAGAGACAGTGAAATAAATCTGTGAAAGTGTTGTACGTTTTATTTATTCCGAAAACTTGGTGCTACATTTTCATTCCGCACGTAACAGAACACATCTATGACCCCCTGTCGGAGTGCAAAACTCGTGGGCCGACCCATCTTCCATGCCAGTATAGGCTGGCATGAAGCTATGCAATGTGCAGATGGTGATAAAATCGGACCTATACCCGTACGTCCTCGAACTGGCCGACACTGGCGTAAAAGTAAGGACGGAAAAAGCAAACCGCGAAAGAGTTGTATGGATAATAAAATAAAAAAAAATTCTAACAGTCAATCCGTTTGGGCTGTAACATGTGGACTGTAGAGAGGTCATAGACAGATACCACATTGAAAACTACTTTCTCGAACTTCGGCAATATAGCGATGATAAAAATGCAGAAATCTCGAGGTCCAAAACTTTCAGGGTTACTATACTTTATTACACTTCGTAAAATAAAGTGAAATGTATAATAGTTGAAACACAAATACGATATTATGTTAATGAATCAAAATATTGTGTGAATAATGCATGAAAGCTTCCATCTGTGTGTTTTGTCGTTTAATTGTACGTTACTCGTACGTTGTACGAGGTACGAGTAAAATACTTTTTGCATATTTTCTTTCTATCCTTATGTTTTGTATTTCCGCACTTTTACACGTTGAACATACGCATGCTTAATAATAAGGAAAAATAGTAAATTTGAATGTCATGAAGAGAATAAGTTTTTTTAACATTAAACAATTATGTTATTTTTAGAATGACAAAACAAAATTAAGAAATTGTTACAGGTACGCCAGAAAGGAAATCAAAGGTCTAACTACAACTACTTTGTTTACAATTTCCAAAGAGAGATGCAATTTTAAAAATATAGAAGTAATCGTCTTACACAGCAGGCTTTTATTTTTCAATGGCTTTGACTATCAATGCTTTGTCATAATAATAAAAAAAATATCGCTTTAGTAAAATAGAACTTCTGAAAAATTATAATGGAAGGGGAAAGAAAGTCATCCAAATCAACATCACATTGAATAATCGCATAATAGTATATTGATTCGATAATTAAGCCACACAAAAACATAGAAAAGCGATAATTAAGGCGAGTATAGTCTATAAAAAGGGCATTACTCCTTGTTGCACAAATCGATTTCCTTTTTATTATACTAACCGAACTAAATAGGCCGTTAAAACGAAACGTATCATTCAAGTTTATTTTAATTACAACAAAAACAAAAATAACCACAATCAAATGATTATAGTGAAAACCTTATCACCACAATTGACAATAATAACATATAAATATAAATTATAATTAACATTTAATTATAATTAGAATATAATTATTATCAAAATACTGTTCAAAGCAAATTACTACAAATGCACGTAACTGATAATTTATAAAGTGACGTATGTTTATAAAGAAGTACAGAGAATGTTCTTGCGATGCCGCAATGTGATGTTGCAGTCGTATTCGTATTATACAAAGGCACACTCAGGTATGTACGTGTTTGAGATATTATATATTGATTACATACAATTCAGGATAAAAAAATTCCCCCCTAATTATGTCACTGACTAAGATCAGTAAGCGCATGTGCTAAATTTCATTATACAATATTTTACGCTCTCTCACATCAAACAAATGCTCGAAAAACAAAACCTGCTTTAAGCGGACACGGTATAAATATTTTTTTCGCTAATCACAGCATCCGCTAAGAAATTTTTTTCGTATGTTAGTAATGTGGAACAACTTCAAATTGTTCAAAACTGGAGTAAAACTGCACTGCACTGCACTTTACAATTGTTCAACACTAACCCACTCATTGATGGTATAACTCATCTTGAGCTTTAAGCTCATTCGCGACAAAGTGTGTCACTTAAGGAGTCAACCAAATAGTTTAAGGAATATTATATTGATGTATTGGTAATTAAGATATTTAAAATGCTGAAGGCCTCATTCTTTCCTTTATTTGGTTGTAAGCCCAATGGCGTTGTCTAATATATAGTGCTCTTGAAGTTCCTGTTTTCAGCAAGGCTCAATTGCCAAGGAATGTGAAGTCTAAAACAGGAATAGTGATTGTTGATCTATTTCTGAGCGCATATTCTCTATCTTTTCGTTGCGTAGCGCAAATTGATGATTGTTTTGCTCTTCATTTTAGCTTACAGAGAACACTCGTAGATTATTCCAGTAAATCTAAGCACGCGGTAAAAATCCTACACTTATCTTATAAAACGGTAAAATCGGGATCAATAAAAGGAGAACGGACGATTCCGTAATATTTTCTTTACAGGTAATGCCATTATTAATCGTTTCATAAGCCATCTACCAGTTCGAAGTGGCTTCCATGGTACTACTGAATAACCTGACTCTGTGCTCATTAATGATTAAACACAAGCATAACCCACCAACGCTGACTCAAGAAGATCTAAACAGGTGCAAACAGTTGAAATATAAACGAGTATTCCACAATAATAATTGGCGAAATTTTGTAAATGACATAAGAAAATTTATTGATTGATTTATAGTTACGAAGAACTTAAAAAAAATCAAGGTTGATAAAGTTAAATTAAAAATAAAGAAATTTTTAATAGAAGTTTGGAAGAACCAATGCAGTATTTCTACCTACTATACCTACCAACGGAAAATTGTCAAACAAGTTAGATATGCATGTGGCAGAAAATATCATCCGATCGAACCTCCCCTAGTATCGTTGTATACGTGTACCGAAATCGAACGATAGTGTTAGAGTATGTGTTGATTCAAGGCGACCATGAACAATGTAATACGAGTGTGTAAAGTAGTTAGAAGGTCTGAGTAGTGCATTGAGATACAAAGATAAATAAATTTTGACTTATGAAATTTTTCCCTAGTAAAGAAAAGCCATCGATTTTCAGCAATGGTGTAAGTCTTTGCGTTTCCACGTGTTTTTTTACCTAATTAGGCTCAACGATTGTACTTTTAGTATAATGAATAGAATGTATGTAGAACAAAGAATGAGAAAGTTTATGGTACATGCAAAAGGCTCTTCAAAACAAAGGTGTAGGACCATTTTGTGCAATGTTAATAGGCAATCTAAATTCAGCCAATTTTTAGTGTATCGGGCATAAATTATAAATTTACAGTTTATACAAATAATTATTACAATAGTTTATTGATTCTAAGATAAAATTTCTTGTATTTTAAAAATACATGCCCCATACATCGGGCAGCAGCGCTTTTGAGGCGCCCAATTGAAGTTTATTGCAATATTAATTAGTACCTATATAAGAATGGTTTGAAATAGGTTTTGAAGAGCCTCAAAAGTTTACATTTAAGAAGAACCGTTTCTGAGAATTGTTTTTGATTCGGTTAAATATGGTGGGAGTAAATATTAGGTGTGCGAGTAGAAACTTTGCTTTTTTCTGGTCAAATTCAACTTTATTGAAAATATAATTATAACAAAGATTAATTATCGAAATATTCGCTATTACTATATATGGGCTTGTGCCATTTATCAGGTAGATGATGAATGCCTTCGCGATAGAAACTTGGTGGTTTAAGAGCAAAATAGTCATCGAGCCATTTTTGCACATCTCCAACTTTCGTGATCTGCTGGTCTGTCAAATATGCTGACATCGATCTGAATAAGTGGTAATCAGAGGAAACCAGGTCTGGAGAATACGCCGCGTGCTGCTGTAAAACTGCTATCATTTTCCGCCTTTCTTTTCCCGTAAATGGCCCTTTTTCGCCCAGTAGTAAATGACTCCTTTCCAATCCCACCAGACACACAGTAACCCTTTTTGGCGTGAATATTCATTTTTCCAACTATTGTTGATGGCTGGCCTGGGATCAACCCATGGTTTTCTGCGTTTAGGTTTATCGTACAAAATCCACTTTTCATCACCCGTAATAATTTTGTGCAAAAAATTCTTTCTTTTGTACCGAGAAAGCAAATTCATGCAGATGCCAATTCTTCGGTTCAGTCAGTTTATGAAGAACCTATTTTCCTTCCTTCCCTATTTTTCCCATTGCATACAATCGAAGTGATATTACTTGGTGAGTAACTACTAACTATCCTGCAAGCTCTTTTTGAGTTTGACACGGATTTTCATACAGTTCATTTTATAGCATCTGGACGTGGATCGTCCTCAAGCCTAAAATTGTTATCACGATATCTTGGAAACCACTTTTTTACTGTTGAATGACTCACAGAATGTTGCCGAGTTTCTACTTGCGCACCAATGTTCTGCAATTCTGGTGTAGTTGTAAACTGCCGCCTGGGACGTGACAATTGAATAATATTTCTGTAGACCGGTAGTTTGCAGTGTAGTATGGCTTCCATCGCAATTGCTGCATTTCATTTCTGTTGAGAAGTTTCTAGGTTTTGGGTAACTTTTTGTTTAGTGTTTAGTGTTTGTAACTTTTAGTATGTTTAGCTCACTGCATACGACGCACACTGATATCACCTTGCAATATCCTTGAGTGACCTATTCTTGGCAGTTTAAACACTGTATTGGTCCGGACCTTTTCTTTGGTTCTTCAACAGTTATGCGTCTGTGTATAAGGTACTTTAGTTTATATATTGGATGAATTTTTCCCTTTTTCAAAATGCTCTCGGATGGATCCAGTTCAACTTTGACCACTGGTTGTAGTTGCTTCAAGCGGTTCATGCTTCTATATACATTCTGAATCTTAAATCCATCTTCAACAAGCGCGGCCTGGATTTCGGTTGTTTCAACTTGGACATCGATGCCTTTATTAACGACAGAAAGACCCTTTGAAGCCTTCAATCGGTATGTAATTAATGACTTCTCTATAGTCGTTGATCTCGTGTGTTTGAATTTTTCTGCGTGAATTTTGTCACGTAGTAAATTTGTTACGTTAAATGTTTTTCCATTCGTTAGCACGCTTGATTTGAGTTCTTACACTACCTTGTGTGTATTGGTTTCACGCAAGTAGATTGGAGGTGGGTTGTATTTTCTATTAGCCTGTTCTTGAATATTTGCATTCACAGTTTTGCTCTCTTCCACATCCTTTTTGGTGAACGTTTCAAAACGGTTTCTAGCGGTATTTTAATTTTTCGACGTTTGATTTCTTACTTGTCAGTAGTTTTTCCTTTTTTAGGCTATCCCTTTTCCGTTTTACAATAATACGGCAATCGATGCCAATTTGTGTCATATATACATTACGTTTAGTGCTCACTCCTTAAAGGTTTGTGTCGCTACTGTGCTTTTCATCGGGTATATTCATCGGGTCATCTACCACTTCTGGTTTTATAGGCGATCTTATCATAAATACTACTTCTTACGAAAGGATGGTTCAATTCCGTAAAGGTGTTTGTACTTCAGTCAGCCATACTGGATGAACCACCCACCAGACTCACAACCTCAGAGGTATTGCTTGTAGCTGTATATGATGTAACACATCGCCTGAAAAGTTCCCGGTCAAATAAAGAAAACACTATTTTTTTGGAAAATAAATTTTGTTCATCAACATAATTTCCTTCTAGAGCGATACAATCAGTCCAACGCCTCTCTAACATTTCGATGTTCTTTTTTGTAGAACGATTTATCTTTGTCTTCAAAATAAGCTTCAGTTTCGGCAATCACTTCTTCATTGGAGCCAAATATCTTTCCCTTTAGCTTTTTTTTAGGTCTGCAAACAAGTAATATTCGCTGGGGGCCAAATTTGGCGAATACGGTGGATGCGATAGCAATTCGTTCAATTTTGCCATTGTTGTGATCGATTTATGACATGGTGAATTGTCTTGGTGTTCGTGCAAAATATGACCAGCACGTTCGATTGATATCCTCGCAATGTCAGCTATCTCACGCAACTTCTGCGTGAGTCTGTCATTTGGACGACCAGAGCGTGGTGCATCATCGGTGGGTGTACGACCACGTTTCAGCATATCAGTCAATGATGGTTGATTTTCCAGGTGCAGAGTCCGGATAACAATTATCAAGCCACTGAATGCTTATCAAGCCACTGATACGAATTTTTTTTCTCCATTGTTTTGAAATTAACAAAAGTAGCGTCACTAAAACAACTGTAACTTGTAAACTAATGGTCGGAATGTAATGCAATTTTGACACATTTAGGTTGGTAGAATTTAAAAATCATATGGATAAAACCATATATGTGTCAGACCAGGCAATTTTCAGGCGATATAATAGTCACCAAGCGTTGAATCACTATAGATCACTAAGATCGCTGGATCTCAACGACTGGCAGCCCTCTTACTCATTCCCGAGAGCAGCCGATGCTGGACATCCGATTTCCTTTATCGTAACGTTGTTTTTCATGGTTGATGCCATTGTGTATTTAGATTCCGGTTTCCTTCCCTCAGCCTACTGCCAGATTTTTTTTACAGCAACCTCTAAAATAGAGAACAGTCGTTTCAGGATTTGCCATGGGTATTTCCCCCTCAAGGCAAGTAGCTAGGATTTTACCGCGCCCGCACTCACGGGGTTATACTTTTAACGTTACCCAGGGTGCACTGCGAGGAGCTTCTAAAACCAGCGCACTTCATTTTTTTTTTAGCAAATAGCCCATAAAGACTTAGGAACGACGCTGGCAATGTTACATTGGTTGGTCCGACTAACACGACCGCCCTTACCGTTAGCAAAAGAATGTTGCTGGAGGGTTAGCTTAGCATACACTGCCAAAATCAGACGAGAAATACATGGACCAATGCGTATGGGTAAAATATTTCTGGGGATAACTCATCTTACGAGTATTTTGCTAAAAATCTAAATAGGAAAAATTAATTATGTTAAGCATGAGTCAATTCATAAAATCGTTCTAATGATAACGTTCTAATGAATCTCCGCATTAAACAATTTTCACTTTATAATACAAACTTTTCTCGTATATACAGGTACAAGCTCGCATTTTCTTTCTATTCTATAGGGTAATACGCATGCGCTCCCTTCAGAGAAAATCATAATATTGTTTTACAATACTATACAGTATATCCCATAGAATATAAAACAAATTTAGTTCAGAAACATAAAAAATCTCGCAGCGATAGCAGAGTGTTTGCCCGTCATCGTCTTACATACAGAGTGCAAAGTTTAAGTCACAGTCTAATCATTGTTTTTATATTGTATCGTAGTATAGAAGAGCGCAAATCAGTATTAAATCACTTGCCTAGTCTAATTACTAAACTAGTCCTCTTTGTGTCGAGTCAAGTTTTAATATCGAGCTGAATACGTGTGAATAGAGTAGCTTGTGTTGTGTAGTGGAAATGGATTTGTGAATCGAAAAATAAAAATTTGAGTGAAAATATTATTTTTCTTGTACATATAATCTATCTATCCTTTGTAAAAAAATTTTAAAAAATTATTACAATCGTAAATAAATAATTATGGCACGTTTCAATATAAATCAATTGACTTCATTTATCCTAGTTACGGTTTTTATGATCGGAGGTAAATTTATAATTTTCTTTTAAATATTATGTAATTTTCTTTCCTGTATAATAACAAATTACGTAACTGAACTACATAGAAAAATTAGGCTGTCTATTGATTAAATTGGGGTCAATTAAGTAATAAATTAATTTCAAACATAAAGTAATTTGATTTTGGAAAATGTATAATCCAGAAGCCCTTGCTTGAAATATTTGTAATATTTATTTGATAATACATATTTGAAATAAATTTTTTTGAATTTCCAGTTGCTTACGCTTTACAATGCTATGATTGTAATAGTTCAAATGATCCAAGATGCGGAGACCCATTTGATCCATATTCAATTGCCGAAGTAAATTGTAGCACACAAGATCGGCCTGGTCATTTAAATAATTCAGAACCAGTTTTATGTCGCAAAAGTGTTATGAAAGGTGAATATTTGTTTGATATAATTTTAATCCATAATCGATATGTTACAATATTATATATGTTCCCCTCTAACTCTCCCACTATAATTATTTAGTTTATGGTAAAGAACGAGTTGTTCGAGGTTGTGGTTATGTACAGCACGAGGCCGATGACAAAATGTGTTTGAGACGTGCTGGCACCCATGATGTTCAGGTACTCTATTGTTCGTGCACCGGTAATAATTGTAATAGTTCCAATAAATTATATGGCGTTAAACATATAACAATTTTTATAGCAATAATATTAATTTCATTTTATTATTTATAAATATTTTACTTTTATAAAAATGATGTATCTCAACATATATTTAAAACAAAATAGTGTGTGGCATAGCGCGCTACTAGCTACAACAATTGGTGCCTCTTCATAACGTATTATCATAATTATATGCCATTTTGTTCAGATTTTCAAAAACACGTGATCAACATGATTTTTATATTATTTTTTTTAATAATTTTTGCTGTTAGGTAATATATATATACATATATATATATATATATATATATATATATATATATATATATATATATATATATATATATATATATATATATATATATATATATATATATATATATATATATATAATGTGTTTATATGCCACACGATGAGATACCCACACGAATAATTTTTTACATATCGTTATAATTTATAAATCCGCAATCGCGAGGGAATCCGTCCCATTTCTGAACAAAATAAATTTTATTTCACAACATTTAATTCGCCCTCGCATGATTTTTTAATAATATTCAAATACTATAAAAAATGTAGAAAATGTGGAAAATTTTAATATTTTTCTAGTTAATTTGAATGAGCTTTCTCGGATTTAATTTGTTTTAATTTTTGGTTTCATCCGTTAAACGTAAAATAAAAGAACATTTGCTGCGCGCGTGCTCTATTTTGTATATGAATTGTCAGCAGTCTTAGACCGAAAAATAGCAGAGTTAATCGTTATAACATTATATAAGCATTAATTAAGAAGCAGAACAGAACACTGATATACTAACACAAAAATACTACTAATCTGTTTTTGGAAGCTCATTTTATAAACCGTGCACCGCCATTTTTGTAATATGGCGGTTTAATATTATAGGTTATGTTTTAAGATTATTATATTAAAACTGCCATACAAGAAATATTTATGATGATTGGATAAAACGAAAATCAATAAAATAAGAATTGCGTGAATCAGGAAATATAATTTAATCCATGCTATATAACAACATATTGAATTTCTTGCAATAATTCAAATGAGAGAAAATAAAAAAATTGAAGCCTTTGTAAATTTATTATGTATAATTTTAGGATTTAGAAAACCAAGTTATAAAATCGCAAGAATTAATTCAATTATTTTATATTTGATTGTTAATAAACTACAAATTTTATTATGTATATAACAATGTTATATATATTTGTAAAATATAACATATATATATATATATATATATATATATATATATATATATATATATATATATATATATATATATATATATATATATATATATATATATATATATATATATATATATATATATATATATATATATATATATATATATATATATATATATATATATATATATATATATATATGTAAAACTTTCGTATAGGCTGTTTCAATAAAGTTAAAGCACACGTTAAAAATATTAACTAAAGCTCTTTTATTTACTATGTCCTACACTATATATAGTCTTCAAAAAAAATGTGTAGCTCCCGATAGATTGTATCTGGAGCACCCAGTTTCCGGTGGCTAAACTTATATTTGGCTCGCTATTGGTATGCGTATAATTAATTAATTTAACTCCAAACTGAGATTTTTATTTAAAAATTGATTTAAAAATATTTTGCTCTTCAATGGGAAATTTGAAAAGGCCTTTGTTTTGTACAACCCTTAAACCATAACACATTTATTCTTACAATAAAAATTGGAAACGCAGCAAGCTGAAATCTTGTTTATAACGTCATACGCCAAAATAAATGTCAATTGGTATATTTCAGGTCTTAAAAGTTTTTTTTACGGATGAATTTATTTTTAATTTGAATGGTACGGCGACAATACGGGGAGTACGATCGAACTGTTTTCCAGCTTTAAATCGAAATCCTTGCTTTCTATAACCGATTTGCTCATAATTTCTTCTTCAACACGACATTATGATTCCTGTTTTTTTTTCAAATTTAGTAAGGCAACACTCCTTGCCGTTTTTCTAGGCAAGAAAAATCAAAAAATAATTTAGTGCCCAAATGTCGAAAATGTTGATCAATTGTGAATGATTATGAAGTTTTGAATGAATCAGAGTTTAAATTTTATTAAAACATTGCCCAGTTTCGCAGTTATCAATGATCGAACTTTTGACAATTTCTAGCTTCAAATCGATAGGTTCGATTACAAAAGATAAGCGGATTTCAAAATGCGATACTTCCAATAACCGCGTTATTCATATTCAACCTACCGTTAGTTTCTTGCTAAACGTATTATTCCCATTACCTATAATCATTTTGAACCGGAATTTCAACTCAACAATAAAATGTTTTCAGTTTTCCGCGAAAATCCCTGATTATAGGTAATAGCTAGTGGAAGTCTTACTGATTTTGAACGGATAACATTTATTATCCCAGATTCCGTAGGTTCGGTTATTTTTGGTTAGTAATGTAATTTTGAGAAGAGCTGAGTTTAAGTTATGGCAATGTGTCGTGTCTGTCACGCCAACCATAGTTGATTTGGCTGTAGAGGGTATTGTTCTGGCTGACTTTATTAAATTTCGGCTGGAGTTATAAGGTTCCGATATAAATCATATGATGTACAATAATGAACATTACATTGTGCTTCTTGTCCCATAGTTGGTTGGTCTGTAGAGAGTATGGTTCCGGTTACCTTCATAAGGCTCTGGCTGGAATTATAAGGTTTTGGCTGAAACATCATGTAGTGCCATAGTTATTTTGGCTGTAATAGAAAGAGCGCTACTTACCCGTTGGATTACTGGTGATCCCTCGAAGTTTTCACATAGTAACTGTATGGATTTTCCAACTATATCTAAGGCATTTTACAAGTCTGCAATGATTTGCTGAGTCCAACTATAAAAATTCGATCCTGGAAATAATGTTTTACATCAAAGACTCAAACAGCCTAATTAAAAGCCACTTAACGTATCACTACAGCAAGAACATCCATCTACTGCCATTCTCTGCTTCTTCTCTACGGCAATTAAACATATTTATATTTGATAACGTTACCAAACAACACCTTGAAGAACCGATCACAAAACATCAGTTTGGCTTTGATGCCGGACATTACAAATATTCAGGGTGTACTTGGATGCGGTAAATCATCCTGGATTATAAACAAGCATAAACTTGGCAGTGATTTTGTTTTATGTGTTACAAGAGAAGGACTTGCTGATATTAAGTGTAACATATCGTTGCGAGCATGAAAACATTGATTTTAATAAAACCAAATTGAACTATAAAACGATTGCAGCGTATCTAATAATGGAAATCGGACCTACGATACAGTTTGATGGTGCAAGCAGGATATATAGAACCTGGTGGTTATCCTTAGTAAATGTTCTAAAATATATCTTCTGGGTGATAAAAACAAAATACCATATATTGACAGATTACATTATGTCAACATACAATTTTCCGATGCAAGCGCATTTATTCGTAACAGAGATGGAATACTTGAATCTGACGTAAAGATGCCCAGCTGATGTTACATTTGCTCTAACGGAATACTAACCTAACATCAGTAGTATGAATACCGTTCAAATTTCAACCAAATTTATAAACCTGCCATCAACATTGATGTCGATACATCTGTTGGATAACACATTCTATCTAACTTTTACCAAAGCTGATAAACAATTAATCTCCCAGCTTAAGATACCAGAATCTAGTAAAGTCATGACGATCCACGAAGCACAAGGATTAATCTCACCAAATGTGATATATACTAGAATGAATTCTCAACCACTTAAGCTGTTCGATAGTGTACCTCATGCCATAGTTGCTATTTCAAGCACAGACAATCATTTCGATATTTTTCACCAGTGGCTAATGATAGATTACACTCACTTTTAATATGTGCTCGAACCTATAATACTACTCAAAAAGTAAATCAACCCATAAAATCCAAGAAAAGTTTGGTTTAAGAGAAATGTGCAATTTACTATCAAAACGTCAACAAAATGGCATCAAAAGCATCAAAGTTTTATAACTTCGTTTTAAAATCGAACTACCTTAACTATGTAATTTGTGAAACTTCATTAAAACCCGGCATAATAAGCAATGAATTTTTTGGCCATGATTACGTTGTTTACAGATGCAATCAATCTCTCGAAACTAGCTCAAAGAAATCGGGCGGTGGCGTACTGATAGCAGAACATTCTAAACTCTGGAATGCTCCAGTAACTTTAACCCCATCGAGAGTCGAACAAATTGGTATACAAATCAAATTTAACCAAACCAATATATTCATCTAAGCAGCATATATACCACCTCAATCAAATAGTGATCATTACGCAACTTGCATCGATGCGATTAATGAAGTTATTAATACAACAAACTCATGTTGCTACTCTCAACAGATTTAGTTCTTGTGCTTGGTGATTTTAATCTTCCAAATATAATCTGGAATCTGGACCCGGAACTAAATTGTATTTTACCATGCAATATAACAACCGATGCGGAATCTTTATTTGTGGACGCCATACTAGGTTATAATTTGTACCAAATAAATACCATTGCTAATATTCCTGATAGATTACTGGATTTTATCTTCAGCAACGACATCGACACTTTCAATATTTCAGAATCCGTGTTACCTTTTGTCATAAATGATATCAATCACAAATCTGTAAAGATTGTATTTGACTCAACTAATTTAATGGCGAGTTCGGAACACCTACAACCAATCAAATACAACTTCAAAAACAAACCGTGCGGGGCTATAAAGTTACCTAGAATCCATCAACTGGCAAACAACTCTCAATTCCAATGATATAAAAGAAAATGTTGATAAATTTAATGACATTATGCAGCAAGGCTTTAAACTTTATGTACCTATGTGTTGTTAACCACAAAATGCTCACCCTCAGTGGTTCAATGATAGACTAGTTAACTTAAAAAATCGGTAGTCGAAAACGTATGCCAAAATGTTGAAAAGCGGGTTAGAAGCGGACAAAATTGTGTTTCTACAACATAGTAACGAATTTGAAATTTATTTCAAATCAAAATACAGGTCGTATCTCGATCAAGTCCAAGGAAAAATCAAAGCAAATCCAAAACATTTTGGAAATACTTTCGGAATAAACGCGAAATTGAAGGATACCCTGCTAATATGACCTATAACCATATCAGCTCCTCAAACTCCAAAGATAAAGCTGAAATGTTCGCGAAGTTTTTCCAATCAGTCTATAAACCAAGCGTTACTAGTTGATTATACGAACAACTCAGCAACAACAACACATCAATAACGCCTCCTGTTATATTTGCGGATAACATTTTATCGGCTTTAAAGAGATTTGGATATGGTTGTGGTCTTAACAATATACCCTCTTCTATTTTGAAGGAGTACGCTGACATTTTAGCATTTCCATTATATTACCTATTCAACCACTCCTTCAACATTGGCGTGCTTCCCGAAAAATGGAAAATTTCCAAAATTACACCAATTTTTAAATCGGACAAACGAGATGACGTTACATGTTACAGAGGAATATCAACTACATCATCAATTCCAAAATTGTTTGAATTAGTTTTATGCAACAACTTTAAATCCACAATTGTACAAAACCAGCACGGGTCTATGCCTGGCCGATTCACATCAACTAATCTGATTAAATTCATCCGTAAAATAATTAATGAGATAGAAAACCATCATCAATTTGTTGTAGCGTACACGGATTTCAGTAAAGCATTTGATTCCATCTGCCATCAAAAAGCACTCCGGAGTTTATTCGTATTTGGGTTTTCACTCGATTACATATATTGGTTCAAGTCTTATCTATCAAACCGGCCACAATTTGTAATAATGGGAAATGAGAAATCAAACGTTATTAAAGTTACGTCTGGTGTTTCCCCAGGATATCTCATTATTGTTTTCATAGATCAAATAACCGAGATAATCAAAAACTCAAACGTGCGCATATTTGCTGAGGACATGAACATTTTTCAAACTGTTAATGGAATGCTAGATACGAAGAAACTTCCCAGAAGACATCGATAGATTAAGTGAGTGGTGTGATCGAAACTCGCTTTATTTAAATTTTAAGAAATGCAAAATCATGTCTTTCCATCGTAAAAGAAATCCGCTAATTACTTCCTACAAAGTCAACAACGAAGTATTGCAAAGAGTCAATGAGATCATTGATTTAGGTGTTACATTTGTCGAAAATGCCAGTTTCAATAGACATATTGAAAATTGTATTGCGAAAGCGAATGCCATGTCTGGACTTGTTAAAAGATGGACGGGTGAATTTAAAAATATTCAAACCTTATGTTCACTCTATTTAGCTGACGTTCGATCTCAACTGGAATACGCTGACCGTACTCTGTACACAACAAGATGCACGGATTACAAAATATGCACGCTTGAAAATAGACGACTTCTCTTAGGCGCAACTTTTATTGGAAACGGTTTGCTTGGTCACATTGATTGAGCTTACATTTTGGAAAACATATCCATTCCTGTGCCTTGCAGAGCATTTCGAAACGATGAGTTTTTAGCACTAGAACACCATTCCACAAACTGTGGAGAAAATAACCCCATTAATAGGTTGTCTAAATCTTTCAACATGGTCGACGACCTATTTGACTTTAATTTATCAAAGGACAACTTCAAAAATATCCTGAAGAATTATTTTTTAAATTTTTAATTGTTAAATCAAAATTTGATTTATATTTTTGTATTTTAAAATTCTTTATTTGAATTTTTATTTTTTAATATTTTGGTTTTAAACTAAATTATCTGAAATCAAACATAAATAAATACGGTTCCGGCTGACTATATTAGGTTTCGGCTGGAATTATTAGGTTCCGGCTGAAAAGTGATAGTGCAAAACGAAGCACAATATATTGTGCTTCTTGTGCCATAGTTGGTTTGACTGTGGTATGGTTCCGGTTGGCTTTATTACGTTTCTGGTTGAAATATAAGGTTCCAGCTGAATCATATAGTGCACAATACATTGTGCTTTTTGTACCATAAATGATTTTACTGAAGAGGGTACGGTTTCGGTTGGCTCTATAAGATGCATGTGAAGTTAGACCTAACCAGTACAGAACTAACTTTAGGATTAGTTTAGCACAAACTTCACACGCTTGTATATGCGCGTGAAGTTAGACCTAACTTAATCCTAACCAACAAAAACAAACGAAAATTTGTATGTATTGGTTAAAATGTAAACAAGAATGTCATTTAGGCGAAATATTGAATTTATGAACTAATTCCAATTGCAATTTATAATAAATAGTTAGGTTTAACATTTATTAGGATGGGATATAAGAATTTAATATTATCTTAAGAAATTTAGTATTTGAATATTTCGAAACCTAATATGTTTATCAAGAATGTTATAATGTTTTTCTGATAGGTCTAGGTTAGGACCATCTATATTCGAAGCCATTTGAAAAGCTAATAATTTTTGCGCGATCAAATTAATTTTTTGTTAGACTTTACTAACCTGAGAAGTTAGGATTTTCTTAAGAAATTCCATATCTCGAGACCTAATATGTTTATCAAGAATGTTAGTATGTTTTTCTGATAGGTCTAGGTTAGGACCATTGTAACGATCTAACGGACAGGCATGGGGTCACAAACAATAGCCGAGGCTATTGCGGAACTAGAATCTGCCCAGATCGAAATCAGAAAAATTATTAATCAGGCAGAGGCTTCCTTGGTGGACTAGTGGAGCGCGGCTATGGCTCAGCAGGTTGGGCGTGGGATTTTGTATGAGGAAGCATACCTAATTCTTGAATTGCCACCAGATGAATTTGATATTGATAACCGAAAGGTTAAGGATTGCTATACCACCAGCTCAGACAATCATACTCACCCTCCACAACTCACCTATTCCTGTCACGGTTCCATCCTCACTTTCACTTTTTCTCACTTCATCTTGGAAACTAAATCACTTAACAAGAAAACGAAACCCATCTCGCAAAATATAAAGAAGCAAAACCAAATTAAGTAAATGGTGAATTAAAGCAAAAGTCAAGTTCTTTTAAATTCGAAACTTATCATTACATACAAATTTTATTAAGAATCAAAAAAAATCAAAAATATCGAAAGGTTAAATTCATAAAGGGTTAGTAATAGTTAGTATAAATATATAAATCTAAATCTACGAAATAATAAAGAACATGCAGAACAAATTATTCCCAACCTTAGGAATATTAGGAAATAATAATAATATTCGAAACATAAGAAAAAGAAATTCGCAACAGAAAATTAATTGTTGGAAGTAATTTGTTGTTGCAAGGAAAGTTTTACTTAATTTTAATATTTTTTTTTTATAACTAATTATTCAGGTGATGTAATTGAGGGAATAAAATGTATTCGTTTTAAATACAAGTAATTATTAATAAGGATTATATTATGAAGATTCTAATTACGGTAAATTTTAAATGACCTTACAGTTTGTATCCAGTTTTGCTGCTATATTGGTTGACTTGTGGCTTACCAAAAGTTACGACGTACGGTGGATGGAAGCCATGATGAGGAAAATTTTCCACGTTTTTTATAGATATTTATTTCGCAGATAATATGATTTCGTAATCAATTGGAACCTTTCCTCACATGAATTTTAATGTTCGTGCACATATGTTTAATTTCACTAACAGTTCGTGATCACTACTTTTCACATTCACTGTATTCAGATAGTGGGGAACGAATACTTTTGGTATTTACTGTCCTTAACACTGAGTATTAAAGCCTTTGTAGGCGAAGTACCAAACTTTAGAAATAGTTCTTTTACACTGGTACTTATTACACTATTCGTTCACTACGGTTATCCAAAGTGTCTATCGATTCTAAACCCCAATATACATTTCTGGAGTATTAGAACGCACTATTAATTGTCGGAATTGTACCATTCTATTCACATGATTAAAACAGCTTTTTATCAATACCACTTGTGTTTAATTTAGAAGTTTATTATATGGTTATTAATTATTATGTTAGAAATTATTAATTATTATAAAGGATTTCATCTTGTAGTTTTATTTGAGATTATTATATTATCCTTATGCTATATGAATTATTATTATATGTAGTTATATTATATGTAAGATATAATCGAATATAAGAAATAATTTCACATATATTATATTTAGAATTTAATTAGTGTATATAAATATATAGTAATAATGAGAGTTAGCATTTAATTTAGTAGCAAACATTTGATTTTATATTTAATTTAACTTAGGAAAATTTTATATTTTAACTTTAATTGTTTGATGCTAACCTTCCGAACTTCAAACTTAACTCCTCGCGTGTTTATTCAATTCTCTTTTTATAGGTAAACAAGCTACCGTAATCATGATCGTGCGGTTTTTTGTTTTCGTGGTCAAGATCAAATAGCAATCCCGCTTATCAATCAATTTATTATCGTTTTTAAGAGAAAAATATTGTTTTTCGTTAATCGTTTTAATTCCCATTCATCAAAGCTATATAGTACATTTCACTAGAAGAAACACAAAGTAAGAAACAAGGGGTGAACACCGTGCCTGTGCTTGGGACGAACGAGATTCGTAACACCATCTATATTCGAAGCCATTTGAAAAGCTAATAATTTTTGCGCGATCAAATTAATTTTTTGTTAGACTTTACTAACCTGAGAAATTAGGGTTTTCTTAAGAAATTCCATATCTCGAGACCTAATATGTTTATCAAGAATGTTATTATGTTTTTCTGATAGGTCTAGGTTAGGACCATCTATATTCGAAGCCATTTGAAAAGCTAATAATTTTTGCGCGATCAAATTAATTTTTTGTTAGACTTTACTAACCTGAGAAGTTAGGATTTTCTTAAGAAATTGAATATCTCGAGGCCTAATATGTTTATCAAGAATATTGTTATGTTTTTCTAAAAGGTCTGTATTAAGAATTCTAAACCATTTGAAACTCTTATTATTCCTTCTTGGTCAAATTAATTTTTTGCTGAGCTTTACTAACTTAAGTATTTACGGTTTTCTCTAGTATAAGAAAATCATTTTCTCCGATGTGGCTCACTTTAATCTTAGTGGTGCGGTAAATAAACAAAACTGTCGAATATATTATAGACCTATCAGAAATTGTTAATAACATTCTTGATAAACATGTTAGGTCTCGAGATATGCAATTTCTTAAGAAAATCCTAACTTCTCAGGTTAGTAAAGTCTAACAAAAAATTAATTTGATCGCGCAAAAATTATTAGCTTTTAAAATGGCTTCGAATATAGATGGTCCTAACCTAAACCTATCAGAAAAACATAATAACATTCTTGATAAACATATTATGTTTTGATATATTCAATTACTAAATTTCTTAAGAAAATATTAAATTCTTATATTCAATCCTAGTAAATGTTGAATCTAATTATTTATTATACATTTCAATTGGAATTAATTCATAAATTCAATGTTTCGCCTAAATGACATTCCTTCTTTTACTTTTAACCAATACATACAAATTTTCGTTTGTTTTTGTTGGTTAGGATTAAGTTAGGTCTAACTTCAAACGCGATCTATAAGGTTCTGGCTAGACTTATAAGATTCCGATTGAAAAATTATAGTGCATAATGATGCACAATCCATTGTACTTCTTGTGCCATAGTTGGTTTGGCTGTAGAGGGTGGTTACAGCTGGCTACCTAAGTTCCGGCTATAATTATAATATTCCGGCTGAAAAATCATATAGTGCACAATGGTGCACAATACATTGTGTTTCTTGCGCCATGGTTGGTTTGGCTGTAGGTGGTATGGTTTCGACTGGCTTTATAAGATTGCGGCTATAATTATAAGGTTCCGACCGAAAACTCATATAGTGCACAATGATGCATAAAATTTACTGCTTTCTTTACCACGAATAACATTTCACGAAATACAAACTAAATACAAAACACAAACAAACATATTTCCCTTAATTAACTAAACTGATATCTATAGTCGAAAATTGAAACTGTCGACATAAAACGACGTCACATAGCGAAATTTTGAAGCAGTGTGCCCTGTAATGGTGCACTGATCTTATCAAGATATTAATAAATTATTGTTGTGAAACTGGCTTCTGACAATATAGGCTTCAAATACTTCAAATACACAAGTTCATTTGTCATGTAGAAGGCAGGACAGCCTTACCCAAGTATGTAATTAATTAATTTGTATCAAGTTAGACGGAACTGAAATTGTAATTTAAAGGACGATTGTAACAAATTATGGTATGGGTTTCATTATGGTGGGCTAATTTTGTCAGGTTTAGAGCACAAACTTTCTACAAATTTTGAAATTTGCACATGTATTTTACACCAGCGATAACCATCAATAAGCCGCTTTAAATGAAACCGTTTTCAGACATAACACTTTACTTTAAACGTTGTTTTCCAAACTTTTGATGTTTGCAAGTGAATTTCACACCCCGAAATTTTCCCGACCTTCCAACATGAAAATTAACCTTGAAAGTTTCCCAGCGATAACCATCAACAAGCCGCTTTAAATGAGACATTTTCCAGACATAACATTCAAAAGTTAAGATATTACAAATTTTTGAAGTTTGCGCGTCTATTTCACTCCTCCTAATTTTTCCGAACTCTTAACATGAAACTTTCTCATACACTTCGAATGATACTTTTTCCAAGCATAACAATTTAAACGTTAAGTTTCTACAAGTTTTTGAAGTGTGCACGTGTTTTTCACGTGCAAACTTCAAAACTTGTAAAAAATAACACTTTAAACGTTAAGTTATTACAAATTTTTAAAGGTTACAGTTGTAATT
Source organism: Nephrotoma guestfalica (assembly GCA_963691935.1). NCBI lineage: Eukaryota > Metazoa > Arthropoda > Insecta > Diptera > Tipulidae > Nephrotoma > Nephrotoma guestfalica. The sequence goes on along the minus strand of OY829916.1, from coordinate 3,800,687 downwards.
AAATCCAATAATCCATTAAAATTTTTCCAACCTCGGCCAACATCAAATTTCACCTGAAAAATTGTCCTGCTTTAACCATCAATGATCCGCTTGAAATAAGACGTTTTCCAGATATACCACTTTCAATATTTAGTTTTTGTATTTCGCTCTGCCAAATTTTCCCGACTTCCTAACATGAAAGTTAACCTGGAAAATTTTCCGGCCATAAACATCGACGAATCGTTTTAAATGACACAACAAGCGACAAGGTACCTTGTGTACCCACAACTTATGACGTTTAAACATGTATATCATTACCCACATTTTCCTTACTGTCAAACAAGAAACTTGACCTTGAAAATATCCAACGATAACCATCACAAAACTGCTTGAGAACTTTTCCAGACATAACACTTCAAACGTTAAGTTATTACAAATTTTGAAATTTATACGTGTATTTCACTCCTCAAAATTTTCGAAACCTCGCAACATGAAACTTGAAACGAAAAATCTCCCAGCGATAACTATCCTAGAACCGCTTCAAATAAGAGCATTCTAGACATAACACTTTAAACGTTAAGTTTTTAAAAAATGTTGAAGTTGCACGTGCATTCCTCATTTCCCCCATTTTTCCGCACAAATTCTTGAAGTTTGAACGAATAATTTACTCTCCCAATTTTTCCCGACCTCCCAAAGGGAAACTTAATTTTGAGATTTTCCAAAAGAGTTCTTTTCCAGACAGGAGACGAAGTTAGAACATGATAATTTTTAACAGGCGACACACTTACGAAAATATGAATGAGTTTAAATACTGGGGATGAAAATGTGCAAAACTATGCAGACATAACATCGCGGATTGTTACGGCTGCATCTATCTATATATGCACCTAAACATTAAATTTGTTGTAAACGATGACTCAAACGATAGGCGTAATGATGAACAAATTAAAAACAAAACAATTAAAATTATTATTGTTGTTCTCTTCGGTCAATGACCTATACAATTTTTTTTTTAATTCTCGTTTATCATCTGCGTTTGAAACGGATTTTGTTTGTTGACAAGGCATTTAAATCAAATAATTTTTAGAACACACCTCCGGTAACGGGAAACTCAGATTAAATGATCAAATCGTACGAGATGAGAATATGATTTGATTGGTATAGGCATTTGATATTCAGTTATCAAATAAAAGTAGAGGGGTACTTGTGAAAAGTAGATACAAGATGGAGAATGATCATGTGGTATAATTACTTCTCATGAGAACGCTGTGCTTATGGCTATAGTTATTGCTATTAACGGTTTGCACGTATGGTTTGTCTGCCCATCTACAACTAAGTGGTAAAAAAATTAACCCCCCAACCGATGAGTATACCCGAATATTAAATAAACGTGCTACCACTTAGGATGGACGGTTACAAAATGGCGCCCGAGCAGGGACCCAAAGGTCACATGTAACAAACTGTTACTACGGCACAAGGGTCTTACTACCGCGTGGTAAGTTTCTTTGAAGCACATGTTTTCGGTTGAAAACCGTGTGAATTAGAAATGCATCACCTAATTGGATAATTCATTAACGCTTGTTTAATGTAAGTTTTTGTATTAATAGGTGGACCTAAGAAGTCATCCAAACAGCTTAACTGTTTACTTGTGTAACCCTAAAAACCGCTTATAGTTTTTTTTTTCAATTCTACCTTATTTTTTTGCATATCAATTTTCAAATTATATTTCGTTGTACATAAAATAACTTAAGAAAGTGATTGTGCATATAGTTAAATAATTTTAAATTGAAAGTTGATCAATCAAGTTTACACATGAGACACAGTATGGATCCAATGAAGTACCTTAAAAATTTAAACCTACTTGAATTGGAAGTTGAATATACTGTCAGGGGTTTATCATCCAAGGCGGCGGACGCTAATCAATTGCTCATTAATAGTATTATAGCTGAACGCTCGGATAAATCATTGTTGCCTAAACTGTCTCATGCTAAACTTAGCCCAGATAAAGAAATTGAATTATGCTTATCAAAATATACCGAATTATCAAATGCTTCTTGCGAGGAGGGGCCTAACCCATCAATAGATTTTCTGACTGTGGCGTATGCTAAGACTCTTCACTATCAAGCCAGAACTGAGAGAATAATTAATACAGTAGGGAAGACGGTTGAAATTCTAGGATTGCGTAGTAACTGGCGGAGAGCTGTAAATTGGTGTGCCAAACTTTGGGAAGAGCTGGTTGTGGCACCATCCAACATGAAGATTGTTAATATCTCCGGAGGCACTGAAACAATATTACCAACGGTGATGTCAAGTCCTCTTTCTGAAAAGATTGATAGCATACTTAACACTCAATTCCCTCCAGGAAAAATAAGTATGTTAGGCAACAATAAAAAAAAAGTTTCGACGAAAAATGGCGCAGAAACTATGCCGACGCAATTTATGGTTCCGAAATCAACAGAGAAGAATACAACCGTGCATGACTTTTTCTCTCAAATGAGAGAACTTCGAAATCCAGAGAAGGTAAATTTCCAGAAACCAATAAATCAGCCCACTATCTCGCATTTGAATAAGTCGCAAAACAAACAAAGATTTAATCAACACCATAACCACCAGAATTATCTTTCAATGAGGAACGAAATTTGTCTCCCATTTTTAACTACCCGCCACCAGGTCAACAGTTTCGACAGGATAATTTTCATAAACTTAGACAAAGATGGAATCTATTATTAGATGGAAGTGATTTAACGAACGTACACGACTTAATTTATCGGCTGGAGAATATGGCGCGCGATGACGGTATTTTGGAACGCGATCTTACAAAAATTGTACTCCTATTTCTCTCAAAAAACGCAGATGACTGGTATTGAGTGTACAAGTCTACTAATCCGAACTCTAATTGGGCCTCAATGAAATCTGCAATGCTGTCATTCTTTAGTAGTTTCGATTTCGAAGAGGAGACCAAGGAACAAATACTGCGAAGATTTCAGTCTCCAAAGGAGACATTTTCACAATTTTCTTTAGCGGTGCAGAAGTTGAACACACGACTGCAACACCGATTTACAGAACAACAAATAATTTATCGTTTATGCCAGAACATGAACCCAGCACTGAAGAACGTCACTTTACCATATCAAAATAATATAAATACAGTGGAACAGCTTAGGACCTTATGCCAGCAATATGAAAGGATGTGGGACCAAACGGGGTATGATCCACGACGTTTCAACGACCACAATATTAGACGAAGACCTAATGTCAATGAAATTCAAACCAGTTTTCGGAGCGATCACATACAATTGGAAAAACAAGAAATAATTCCAACTGCGCCTGAGAGTTTCAACGAACCACCAATGCAAATAGATTATTCAATTGAAGCTATAAACCGCAACTTTTCGAACCAACGCAACTTCACAAGAGTTCCATCAGTTCAATTAATCTGTTGGAATTGCAAGGATTTGGGCCATAGATACCAGGACTGTAGCAAAGAATTTTTAAATATTTTCTGTTTTGGATGTGGAACTGCAAACGCGCGGAAACCGAATTGTCAAAATTGTCTGAAATTGTGATAGGGTGTGATAGGGTTGAGGGCAACACACTCGGGAGAACCAAAGAATCAACCTCAGCCCAAGGCATCAGTTACGACGAAGCCAAACCACACAACAAATTATACTCTACAACATTAAATTCTGCAGTAAATAACGATTCACCTATAAATTCATCTAATTTAGTCAGTAAATTTCAAAATTTGTATTCTAACTCGAAAAATAAAAACCATTATCGTTCAATAAGATATTTTCGCAATAAACGGTCTTTCTTAAAACTTTGCATTTCATCTATTTCTAGTAATATTTTCAAAAACGATTCTCGACCGTATGCCATGATAATTTTAGCCTCAAAGCCTATGAGCGCACTATTAGACAGCGGTGCTTCTATCAGCGTGTTGGGGAAGAATTCACTACAATTTCTAGAGGAAGCTAACATCAAATACTGTAAATTAAATTCATACGTCACAACTGCTGATGGTTCGCGTAATTCTATCGTTGGATATGTTTGGTTACCAGTTACATTTGGTTCCAGAACTAAACACATTAAGTTTTGCATTGTGCCTAGTTTAGAGTCTCCTGTATATCTTGGTATTGACTTCTGGAAGTTGTTCAATAATGTCCCACAAGTGAAATCTATTAATGAAATAAATGAGGTGGACAAAGATACGCCAAAATGCCATGTATTAAATCATGCAGAACAGCAAGAGCTCAACAAAATAATTAATATGTTCCCCTCATTTTCGAAAGACGAACTAGGAAAAACAAAGCTGTATGAGCACGAAATTATCATTGCAAAAAACGTAAGGGCCATTAAACAACGATACTACCCGATATCGCCCGCAGTACAGCAATGCCTGTATGAGGAGATTGACCGAATGTTGGAGTTAGGAGTGATTGAGCAGAGTAAAAGTGCATGGAGCTCACCGGTGACTATAGTACGGAAGCCTAACGGAAAAACTTGACTTTGCCTAGACGCACGCAATCTGAACTCAGTAACAGAAAAAGACGCTTATCCACTTCCCATAATAGATGAACTGCTTGGCAGACTCTCAGAGGCAAAGTACATTACTGGACTCGACTTAAAAGACGCGTTTTGGCAGATTCCGCTTGCAGAATCTTCCCGCGACAAAACCGCATTTACAGTACCAGGGCGACCGCTCTATCAATTCAAAGTGATGCCATTTGGGCTGTGTAATGCAGCCCAATCGATGTGCCGACTGATGCATCAAGTCATTCCGCCTGAACTACATGATAGAATATTCGTGTATTTGGATGACTTGATGATCATCACCGCCACGCTGAGGAGTCATTTTGAATTGTTAGAGTTGGTCGCAGACTTATTACCGACGGATGCACTGACTATTAACGTAGAAAAGAGCCACTTTGTCATGAGGGAAATAATATATTTGGGATATTTGGTTGGAGAAGGAGACCTGAGGCCAGATCCGAATAAAATAGAGGCCATAATAAACCTACCACCACCAGAAAATATAAAACAGACCAGACGACTTCTCGGTATGGCTGGCTGGTTCCGCAGGTTTATCCTTAACTTTACCGCAATAACAGCTCCAATTACAAACTGCTTCCGGAAAGGTAAATTTAGCTGGACTCAAGACGCACAAGATGCCTTCAACCAACTGAAAAAGTTACTGACTACGGCTCCGGCGTTAGTTAACCCAACGTATACTCAACCGTTTTTTATTCGTTGTGACGCAAGTACAGAAGGCGTAGGTGCAGTATTATACCAGAAGGATTTAGAAGAAAATGAACGACCTATCGCGTTTATGTCACAAAAACTGAATAGAGCGCAGAAAAACTATTCAGTTACAGAACTTGAATGTTTGGCGGCAATCTTAGCTGTAAAAAAATTCAGACCGTACGTGGAGGGGCATGAATTCACATTAATAACCGATCATGCAAGTCTAAAATGGCTTATGGCACAACATGATTTAAGTGGGCGTCTCGCACGCTGGAGCTTAAAGTTACAGGGCTATCGTTTTGACATACAACATCAAAAAGGTAAAGATAACGTGGTTCCGGATATGTTATCACGAATTTATTGCGATACAAAAAATGAAAATTTGTGTAGCATATCCAAATTTAATTCTCTTCATGATATTAATTCAGAGCAATTTGAAGATGACGTAAATATTCGTACGTATAATTACGGACTAAAATCGAGAACGATCCGAACAGCTTTGAAGCATTCTGCGTGGATAATAAGAGAATATTCCTACGGTTAGAACCTAAATCTACAGATCAATTATCTGACCTGTCAATTTGGAAATTGTGGGTACCAAGCGAACTCAGACATAAATTAATTGAAAAAGAACATAGTGAACCGTTATCATCACATGGTGGAGTAACAAAAACACTTGAAAGGTTACGGCGATATTATTATTGGCCAGGAATGGCAAAGGAAGTAAGAAATTTTATTGGAAATTGTGATATTTGTAAGGCATCAAAACCGGCAAATAGAACTATGAGACCACCAATGGGCAGTATGTACGAAATTGACCGTCCTTGGCAAAGAATTTATGTAGACCTACTTGGACTATACCCTCGGCCGTCAAAAGGAAACACCTTAATCCTAATTGTAATGGACCACTTTACAAAATTCGTCGTACTAAAATCGTTAACCAAGGGTACTTCGCAACAGATTGTCGAATTTCTAAAAAATGAAATCTTTTTTGTTTATGGCGTACCTGAAACTATCCATTCTGACAACGGAGCGCAATTCAAGAGCTCTGAATATAAGGACTTGTTAAATCAGTTTGGAGTGAATGACTCAAAGACAGCAGTTTACTCGCCCCAGTCAAATCAATTGGAAAGAGTTAACCGTTCTATATTATCGGCTATACGAGCGTACGTGGGACAAAAACATACTACCTGGGATACATATTTGCCTGAAATAGCGTCTGCACTTCGCAATGGAATTCACGAAACAGTTAAATATTCCCCTCACTTTTTGCTTTTTGGATACAATAAAATCAATCACGGCCAGGACTATAAAGTACTCAAACAACTCGGAGCAATCTCGATGGTGAAATACCTCTTCCCTTGCCAGATCGTCTTTCGACTATTCATAATCAAGTTAAGGGAAATATAAAGAAGTCATACCAAAAAAGTGCGAACAGGTACAACTTGAGAACACGGCCTGTCACATACAATGTAGGTCAAGTAGTGTTTACACGTACACACCCGCAAAGCGATGTATCAAAGAAATTTTGTTCAAAGTTTGCACCTCGGTTTGTTAAAGGGATAGTTATGAGAAAACTGGGCAACGTCAATTACGAGATAAACGATCAGTGGTAAGAAACTCGGTATATTTCATGCAATGGATATCAAGCCACTATAGTAAATGAAGTAGCACTTATAAAGCAGAATCTGGAGAAAAATACTATATAGCCGATTAATTTTCAGCTTATAGTAGCATTGCAGGCAATTCGCTTCTATAATCTGTCCTGTTACGGCTGCATCTATCTATATATGCACCTAAACATTAAATTTGTTATAAACGATGACTCAAACGACAGGCGTAATGATGAACAAATTAAAAACAAAACAATTAAAATTATTATTGTTGTTCTCTTCGGTCAATGACCTATACAAATTTTTTTTTTAATTCTCGTTTATCATCTGCGTTTGAAACGGATTTTGTTTGTTGACAAGGCATTTAAATCAAATAATTTTTAGAACACACCTCCGGTAACGGGAAACTCAGATTAAATGATCAAATCGTACGAGATGAGAATATGATTTGATTGGTATAGGCATTTGATATTCAGTTATCAAATAAAAGTAGAGGGGTACTTGTGAAAAGTAGATACAAGATGGAGAATGGTCATGTGGTATAATTACTTCTCATGAGAACGCTGTGCTTATGGCTATAGTTATTGCTATTAACGGTTTGCACGTATGGTTTGTCTGCCCATCTACAACTAAGTGGTAAAAAAATTAACCCCCAACCGATGAGTATACCCGGATATTAAATAAACGTGCTACCACTTACAGGATCGCAGCAGATTACCGATCACTCTAGGCTGACATTAACATTTTTAAGTCTCACAATATATTGCGCAAAACAAAATTAAATATCTATAAAATTCTGGTAAGACCAATAGTTACTTTTAGTATCGAGTCTTGGACGCTAACAATACGTGACAGCCAAAAACTGGCCGTTTAATTACCGCAAATTACTACGTATGCTGCTAGGTACTATTAAAAAAGGAAAGAAATTCCGGATGCGCCTAAATCTTGAGATCAGTGCTGCAAGCTTAAATGGAATGGACGGATAGCAAATCCTCATTAGCAAATAAATAAATATACATTTTTTTTATTTCGACTAATTAGGTGTCGAACATCGTACCTTTCAATTATAAAACTTCGAATATATCGTAATGTTTTAATCCGTCTTTTTTGTCCGTTCTGATCGATCATCTTATTTTAAGTACACTAATAGATTGAGAAGTTCTTTGAGAACTTTTTTCATAAACAGTTTTAATGAAGGATGATATGGAAGAGACGTTAATCAGTAGTAATGCTTCGTTACATTTATTGAGTATGACAAACCAAAGAAGATGGCTCGAGCTGCTGTTGATTACACAACGCTAAATACCGCTTAATATAACTAACTACAAAATTACTAAAAAGTAGGTTACAAAATTGAAAATTGCTATTAAGGACCAGACTGCCAAAAAAATAATTCAAATTTAGTACACGAATGAACAACTAACGTAGAAAGCAGAGACATCTAAACTAAATTTTACCTATTTTGGACACCCTAAAAGCATAAGCTTAATGGCTTAACCATGAAAAAGATAATCCATCTAGCGAATAAATGTTGATACCTTAATTGATTAGCCATTTTGAATATATTTTTTTTTTTTTTTATTTTTTAGTTAAGCATCAACCACGCGTCAAGAACAAGAATATTTATTATGTGTTGTGTGTAAATCAAAATTTTTTTTTTATTCTAATATGAAGTTAAATTAGAAATATTTTTGTATACAAATATATATATATATATCATGAATTAGTGTATTGTTTTATTATTTATATAAAGTTAGTAATTGTGGTGTATTTGTGTAATTCAAAAGAATTTGTAGAATATTTTTTTTAATGGCTTCAAATTCGTGTTTTGTGTAAAACTGTGAAGTGGTGATTGAAAATGTGGTGGTGATTAAATTTATATACAAATTAATTTTATAGTAAAATTTTACAAGTTTTAAGTGAAATCAAAAAAAAAATATTTATTTTATTTATTTTTAGTTATCGAAATTGTAAAATTGTTCAAAAAACTTGTATATAAAGTAATTTTTATTCTCTATTTTATTGTGTGATATTTGAGGTGAATATATTTACTATGTGTGTATGAAATTGTATACATATACAGAAAGGGACTTCCAAACTAAACACAACAATACAAAAGTAAAATGGTTCCAAAAATGTTTAAAATATTTTTTAAAAATATTTTGCTTAAACTATCAATTTAACCACGCTGTTTAACTGTGAATTAATTATATAAAGTTTATCAGTAAATATTTTCATACAAATGTATTTAAAGATTTGGAATTTACATTATTTTTCCGGTAAGAAAAGTGTTCTCCATTTTTTACTTTTTTGTGAATTGTATGTGTATGAATATATGTAACAAAAGACGGAAACAATCGAAATTCCTAAGAGACAAAATATCAAAGGATTTGTCAATGTGTGTAGGCTCAATTATGGCTTTTAGATTTATTTTAACTACTGAAGTGCGGCAGCACAATTTACTATACATATGGCCTGCAACAGTTGAAACTAACAGTTGAAAACTATCTCCATAGATTTTCATGTACTTTTAATTACCTACTCAGATTTTTTGTGAGGAATTTTTCTGGTGTAATGAAAAACTGGTTTTATTTTTATGTCTAATTTTGTTTGTGTGTATGAAATAACAGTGGCTGGTAGCATTTTTTACTCGTTCCATCAGGTATCATATACGAATTAGTGGTTTTACCGTAACAGGGGGTAAATGATTAAATGGGGTGGTTAAATGCGCATGCGATAAATTTAATTGCGCTGATTTTATTTGTTTTGATCGTCGTAGCAGGTTCATCTCATACGACTAGCCACCCACTAGTTTAGTAATTATTTCGTCTATTACATTAACATATGACCACAACAAATCGATCAATTGTTTGAAGTTCTATGTATTTTGTTCCAGGTTTGAAAACGACAAATATTCATTTATACGCTCAAACAGAATAAGCAGCCTAGCTACGACAGACAGCATAAAAATGATAAACTTAGCGCTGCTACATCATTATAATTGGGGTAGACGTCGGAAACGATGGTATCGTCGAAGTTTTGGTGGATCATCTTTACGACTAAATTATAGTATTGTAGAAGTTACAGTTATTTTTAATATAATTTTATTATTATGTTTAAAACCATCAAATGCAATAGGTAAGTAGATTTATGGAAGATGTGTTTTAACAAAATGTGCCTGATTTCTTAAGAAGTCACATGTCTTGACAGTTATTTATTTTGACATTCAACAGTTTGATTTTAAAAAGTATAGTCAGAAATTGGAAGTAATTTAGTTTATTTAAAATTAGATAATCAGTATAAATTAGTGTAAAGTTTATTTTTATACACGGTAATCCGGCTTCAATTATCTTTCAAGTAAACGTTTGCTTGATGGCCAAATAATTTAAAACAATATAAATATTATTAATATTCTACTTATTAATTAGAAAGAGACATCGACATCCATATAAAAATCAACAATTATCCAAGTGTAGCTTATAACATAAATTTTAAAATTTCTAAATCATTAAAAAATGCTAAATTAACTGTTTTTCAAAATTAACTTATCTAATTAAAATTATCATATTATAATGCTATAAAGATTATCACAATCAAACCAAAACTACCACAATATCAAATAATTGATGTCAAACGAATCACGGGCACCATAATCTTCGCATAATCTAATCGCGTCCTGATTCTTTCATTTATAGCGCCCAAATATGAGACAGCATATGCATGCGAAGGTAAAACATTAGCGATAGAATGTGAGAATGGTAATTTAATTAATTTAATTCGAGCAAATTATGGTCGATTTTCAATCACAATTTGCAATGATCATGGGAACACCGATTGGAGCGTAAACTGTATGTCACCAAAAAGTTTACGCGTTTTACATTCAAAATGCGCCCATAAACAAAATTGTAGTGTATTAGCAAGTACGAATATGTTTGGTGATCCTTGCCCTGGTACGCATAAATATTTGGAGGCACATTATTTGTGTTTGTCGGAAGCATCCCAACAAACAACAACAACAAATACACCAACAACAAACCGTTTAAATCCACCCTGGATTTTAACATCGCAACCAAGTATATGGAGTACATCAACGGTACGGTATCAGACAACTTCCCGTATTGTGCATTTGCAAACAGTTAACACACAGAACACGACAAAAATAGTGCCGGTAACCGTTACAGCAAATACGAAAATAACTACAACAACACCGTCAAATACTTTATCGCGTAATAAAGATCCTGTCGTGCAGCAGACAACACCAAAGCCTAATGTTACGTCAATTTTACCATTTTCACCCGCACCATCGGGGATATCTACAACTTTACGGATATCATCAAGCACACATCCATCAACAGTATATCATTCCTCGGTACCATCGATTCTAACTCCTAATTTATTTGACGATATATCTACACAATCTTCAGTGATTGTCAATACAAATACAATTCAAAAAGAAAATTATTTTTGCCAATCACGTATGGCGCGAAACCTTTTCTGGAATACAACACGTGTCGGTGAAGTAAACGTTCAACCGTGCCCCGGAGGTGCTACAGGACTTGCGAAATGGCGTTGTGTATTCGATAAGATCGTAGAAACTGTTCCAACTAGTAATGCGCATAGTGACACATCGCCGGCTGATGAAAATTTTATAAAAATGAAACCAGTTTGGCAATTTCAAACACCAGATTTAACTTTATGCCGTAGCCTTTGGTTGAATAGTTTAGAAATTCGTGTTAAGCAACGTGATTCTTCATTAATTTCGATAGCAAATGATTTGTCTCAGGTGACCAGTAGTAAAACGTTATATGGTGGTGACATGTTGGTGACGACGAAAATAATACAAACAATGTCGGAAAAAATGACGTACGATATAGAAACGTTTCCAGACCAGCGGCAGCGCGAGGCAATTGTATACGAATTATTATTAGGCGTTGTTAAAACGGGTAGTAATCTATTGGATCAATCTCAGCATTTATCGTGGTTGGATTTAAGTTTTGAGGATCAGATGCGAGTGGCAACATCTCTATTAACGGGGCTTGAAGATAATGCATTTTTATTGGCGGATACTATAGTGCGCGAGCGGAACGTCGTCCAGAAAGTTAAAAATATTTGTAAAAACGATTTTCAGGTTTTGAAATAGCTGATTTTACTTAAAACATTTTAATTTTTTTTATAGTGTTATCCGTACGGGTTTTGGAAACTCGTAATATTGTCGGTAATGAAATATTTCCTGATTCGAACGTGGAACAATGGAATGTGAGCGATGATCGTATTGAATTGCCACGGGGCGCTCTAATCGAAAACAGTGATGGGGGCCTCGTTCGTATAGTATTTGTTGCATTTGATAGGCTTGAATCAATTCTCCGGCCAACCAATATAATGTGGAGCGACAGTCCAACTCAAAATAATAATAAATGTGAGTTGAAACTAGTACATCTATTATGTTATTACGAAACAAAATTATGTCTGTTGTTTATTAAACTTTATTTTTATATTACTTACAGATTCCAAGAATAATTCATTGGAAATATATACCATCGATGGAACGCACCCTCCTTATGTTAAAAAACGTATACTCAATAGTAAAGTGATATCTGCCAGCTTGGGCAAAGGCAGGCACATACAATTGTCCCAACCAATTCGATTGGTTTTAAAACATTTAAAAACTGAAAATGTAACAAATCCCTCGTGTGTATTCTGGAATTATATTGATCAGTAAGTACATTTTAATAACTTTGGTTTATATTTATATATTAACAGATTGATCATTCGATTCGTAGTTTTGTTAATACTAGAAAATATTTACGACGATTATACAATTCGTCTTCGTATAAAGGAGTTCAAACAATGAATTTCGTTCAAGGTTGTTTCTCTGATAAATCATAATATTTTGAACAATGTAGTCTATGATGATAGTAAAAAGGACAAGAATATAAAAAAAAAATTCAACAATTTTCTCTTCATTCCATCACCCAGCTCGCAGTTTGCATTTTCATGAATCCGTACTCTAACAAATCATTGTTTAGAACGCAGAGCCTAGTGAGAATGCTAAATAAAGTCAAATGCTCCAAAAACTGAATTCTTTTTTGACAAATCTTAGATAAACTAGAGATACGAAAGTTGTCCTGCTTTGAAGCAAGTTAAAATACTCGATTATATATCGTTTCTAACACAATCCTATCATCCCGAGAAGAGCTGGTTTAGTTGTCCCCGTTGTAGTTAGCATTTAATGGATGCCTCTATGACCGGGCAATGTTTAGTAATAACATTCTAATTGTAAATAACATTTAATTTGTGATCTATTATTGTTACTATATTTGTTGTGAAAATTGTGAAAGTGCAGTGGAAACTTATGATTATTTGTGCAACTTTCGGTGAACATGCGCCATCGAATACAACGTGCAAAAAATGGTTTCGACGATTTAAAAATGATGATTTTGGTATTTGAGTGTTAGTGAAAATCACCCAATAAATTTGAAGATTGGCTGAAGATTCTTCTTAAACACAATCAGAATTGGCTGTAGCATTAAATATTGATTGATTAACTTTTGCAAAATGTTTTTAAACAATCGAAATGGTTCAAAAAGCTAGTAATTTGGTTCCTCATGAATTAAAAGAGATACGTCGAGAAACCATTTGTGAAAACTGCTTCAAAGACAACAAAGGAATGGTATTTGCATCGAATAGTTACTGGAGATGAAAAATGGATTTATTATGAAAATCCCAAACGCACAGAATCTTGGGTGAAGCCCGGTGAAGCTGGTCCATCACAATGAAAGTGAGATATTCATTGCAATAAGGTTATGCTCTGTATCTGGTGGAATCAGGAATGTGGTATATTATGAATTGCTGGAATGAGGTGAAACTATAAATGGTGATGCCTTCCGACGACTAGTAATACGTTTGAAGCGAGCTATAGAGAAAAAACGACCAGAATGAATGAATAGACATAACAAATTAATTGTTCAATACTACAATGCAAAACCACATGTTGCAAACGTTGTGGAAAATGCATTAAAACGTCAGGACTGGGAAGATCTACCCCATCCGCCGTGTTTACCAGAATAAGCTCGTTCAGAGTATTATTTATTCCGGTTGATGCAGTTGCCTCTTTCTGAAAAGTGATTCAGTTCTCGCGCAGGGATCAACAATTGACTTTTTATTGGATCGCTTCCAAACACCAGGATTTCTTCAGAGAGGGAATCAGTAAATTGCCTGAAAGATGGGGAGGAAAGTTGTAGCTGCATATGGAGCACATTTTCAATATATAATACTTTCATTTCTAAACAAGCAAATGTGTTTTATTTAAATAAAAAAAGAACGGAGCCATATTCACACACCCTAATATCAATGAAAATTAAAAGTTTTATAACCTCAATTTCATCGAACAAACTGAATTATGTACATCATAATCGAACAAGAATTGACATGTACAGTACAAACTCAATGAAATCAACACTTGATAATTGCAAATACTCGATACTTGGCCAATGTAAATTTTCTATTACAAAACTTTAGAATTGCAACCGAGTAACATTTTTCCTCAATATGTGCAATTTACCGAATAAATATTATTCGTTAAATTTTTCTTTTCAATATCGTTAAAAACAAAGAAATGATAATGGTAAAATACCTATATTTAAACCAACTGCTACAATAGAAGTGTCAGCGTCAAGAGAACGATGATCTGTTCGCAAGATTTAGCGCAATTTTCGGGTCAAGAAAAGTTTCTTCTGTTTTTGTCTTTCTTAGGTAATGTGGCCAAATGCCTGTGAATTGGCTGGCGGTAACAGTTCGGCCAAACGTGATATAACGCGGTGGTAATAGTTCACCATACCAACGAGTGGAGGATGCCATCTTTCGAAATCATATGGCTCAAGAAGTCGAGTGACCATGCCGAAAATGCATTTCGATGGTTTGGAGATGTTCATTGTGTTCCATCTCGGAGACAATTTTATCACTTCGTTAAGGAATCGTGAAATTTTTATCCTGAGTTGGGCATATGGGATTCGGGTAAACTCTTAACGCCCAAAATGAGTGGTTATCGCATTCTTATGAATATCCTCGAAAGGCATCGGAATTTAATGATAGGCTTGAACCAAATTTATTTTCAAGAAAGTAATAGCACCGGCATATAGTAACTATATACTACCGTGGGCAAAAAGTAGTAACACTTTTTAATTTAAATTTCGCGCGGAAAACCATTCGTCGAAATATTTTTTTTTCTATGTTGGTATGACTACCAGTGACATCTGTGGCAAATGTCACATCAAAATAATCATTAGTGTTTAGTATACGCTTGTCTTTCTGAAGTACAAAAAGTGCATTCGGCGATTTTTACAATGAGTGAAATTATTCAATAAAGAAGTTTCATTAAATTTTGTGTGCGGAATCAATTTTGTGGTGCCGAAACGTTTAGAATGTTGCAAAAGGCCTTCGGTGATAATTGTATGTCGCGAGCAAGTGTTTTTGATTGGTACAAATTGTTCAAAGAGGGTCGAGAACGTGTTGACGACGAACCACGTCTATGATGGCCATCAACATCAACTGATGATCAACACGTTAATAAAATCAAGGAATTGGTGCTCAAGAATCGACGATTAACAGTCAAAGACTTTATTGGGATCGTTGAAATATCGGAAGGATCAGTGAAAACCATTTTGAAAGATCATTTGGGCCTAAGAAAAGTGAAAGCACGATTGGTTCCAAAATCACTCAATTTTTTGGGAAAACATCGTCGCTTTGACGTCTGAAACAATGCTTTCCGACTACCAGGATGTCATGAAACGTATTATAACTGGCGATGAGTCTTGGATCTATGCTTACGATCCGGAAACAGACGATCAATCGGCCGAATATCGTGCCAAAGGTGAGCCGAAACCGGAAAAACCGCGTCAAAGCAAGTCAAAAATCAAGGTGATGTTGACAGTTTTCTTCGATTATCGAGGTGTGGTTCCAACAAGGAATACTATTTGAGTGTTATGCGTCGTTTGCGCGAAGCTATTCGTAAAAAGAGGCCAGAATTATGGGTCGACAACTCTTGGTTTTTGCACCACGATAATGCACCTTCTCATACTGCATTGGTTTTACGTGATTTTTTCGCCAACAATTCCACCCATATCGTTCCGCAACCACCGTATTCGCTTGATTTAGCTCCGTGTGACTTCTGGCTGTTCAGCAAACTCAAACGACCGCTCCTGGGAAACCGTTTTGAGTCAATTGAAGACATTAAACGTGAATCGCTACGCGCATTGGAGGCTATTCCGGAAATTGACTTTAACAACTGTTTCGAGGATTGGAAAAATCGTTGGCACAAGTGTATTGAGGCCGGGGGGGATTTCTTTATTATAATACTGTGGGCAAGAAATAGTAAGACTTTGTTCATAATTTTAAAATTCTTTATTTCTTTCTCCAAATCTATTTCGTCCCCCCTCAAAGTAATCCCCTCCCCCCCCCCCCCCCCGCCGGGCCTCGATACACTTGTGCCAACGTTTTTTCCAATCCTCGAGACAGTTGTTAAAGTCAATTTCCGGAATAGCCTCCAATGCGCGTAGCGATTCACGTTCAACATGTTCAATTGACTCAAAACGGTTCCCTCGGAGCGGTCGTTTGAGTTGGCTGAATAGCCAGAAGTCACACGGAGCTAAATTAGGCGAATACGGTGGTTGCGGAACGATATGGGTGGAATTGTTGGCGAAAAAATCACGTAAAACCAATGCAGTATGAGAAGGTGCATTATCGTGGTGCAAAAACCAAGAGTTGTCGACCCATAATTCTGGCCTCTTTTTACGAATAGCTTCGCGCAAACGACGCATAACACTTAAATAGTATTCCTTGTTGACAGTTTGGCCGGTCGGACGGAATTCGGAGTGCACCAGACCTCGATAATCGAAGAAAACTGTCAACATCACCTTGATTTTTGACTTGCTTTGACGTGGTTTTTTCGGTTTCGGCTTACCTTTCGCACGATATTCGGCCGATTGATCGTCTGTTTCCGGATTGTAAGCATAGATCCAAGACTCATCGCCAGTTACAATACGTTTCATGACATCCTGGTAGTCGGAAAGCATTGTTTCACAGACGTCAACGCGACGCTGTTTTTCCAAAAAATTGAGTGATTTTGGAACCAATCGTTTTCGCTGATTCTTCCGATACTTCAACGATGCCAGTAAGGTCTCTGACTCTTAATCGTCGATTCTCGAGTTCCAATTCCTTGATTTTATTAACGTGTTGATCATCAGTTGATGTTGATAGCCGTTCTAGACGTGGTTCATCGTCAACACGTTCTCGACCCTCTTTGAACAATTTGTACCAATCAAAAACACTTGTTCGCGACATACAATTATCACCGAAGGCCTTTTGCAACATTTTGAACGTTTCGGCACCACAAAATTGATTCCGCACATAAAATTTAATGGAACTTCTTTGTTGAATAATTTGACTCATTGTAAAAATCTCCGAATGCACTTTTTGTACTTCAGAAAGACAAGCGTATACTAAACCCGCCAGTAATTGTATTTTGCACCATATGTAATGGTCAGGACTGGTGATAATGAGGGGCGGCAGTTTCCGATATCTGTCGAAACTGGAATACAGTTTGGGATCGTTTAAGTGGCCCTTTCTTGTTGGAAACCAGGGAGCAACTCGTCAAGTCGTTGCTCCCCGCTAATCCTACCTTGCGCGTTGGAGTCACCAGTTATAGTGAGGATAGTATGTTTATTAATCAATAACACTATTTTATTATAATATACTATTTATTTATTATTATATTTATTATTAAATATAATTTTTCATTATATTATTATTTTAGTTTAATTAATTTTGCACAGAATATTATTTTAATTTTAGTTCACAATTTTGTTAGGCGTGAACGATTCTTTGTACTTCCACTTTTACACTCGTGCGTGAGACTGTGTCTCTTGTGATCTAAAAAACCGACTGTGATTTTCTTACACTGACCATCCAATGCGTATCCCTCCAATCATCTTATTTTCAGTACTTAATAAAAAACAACAAATTAATCTATTATAATAATATTACAAAGGTCCCGTTCCTAAACATTACGATCTGATAGCATATTGTGCGATACTACACCTAACCACCATTTAACGTCGTATCACACAACATTTGCTTATTTCTTCATTGACGAAATCCATCTTTTTTATTTCTATGGAGGTAGTTATTTCTTATGAATCACGGTGCATTAACTATTCCATGTAGGACTTTGCTTTGGAATGACTGGATGATATTGACATTGGTTTTCTTTGTACAGCCTCAGAGCTGAATACCGTAAGTTTACACAGATTTTAAAATTTGCCAGTATAGTAGAAATTTATTATGTAGAGTTACCTCAGAATTTCTTTCTAAGAGCCAATTCATCTTTCTGTATTTAATGTTTAACTCTTCTTTTCTCTTTTTGACATGCTCTTTCCATTTTAGTTTCGCGTATAGAGACATGCCTATATATTTTGCCATATTTGCATAGGAAATTTGCTGAGACTTTAGTTCTACTGATGCTGACGTTTTTGTTGGTAAAGTTTACGTGAACAGATTTTGTTTCATTGAGTTTTATTCGTCATCTCTTCGTCCAGGTACTGACAATATTAGTAGCTCTTTGCAATGTACTTATGAATTCTTCGATGCTATCAGCGACTGCTAAGATGGCCCGTATCATTCGCAAACGTTGGTATGTAGTATCCTTTATCGTTGGCAGGTCCGAGGTGTATAGAACATACAAAATTTTATCCCATAACGTTTTCTTGTCATACTCCTGCTGATATTTTCTTAATTTCTGAGTATTCTCCATCTAATTTAACGAACGTGTCTGTAAGTAAGATTATCATAAAACTGCTTTGTCTTTGTAATTTATATTCCAAGCCTTTATGTCATACTCTCTCAAAGGCCTAGGCTACATCCAAGAACACACTTTCTTATTTTCAAGCACATCTTCAATTATGTTTGTAATTCGATGTACTTGTTCTTTTGTTGAATGATTTTCTCTGAAGAGAAATTGATGTGGAGGAATATTTATATATTCTATTATTGGTTTGAGTCTTTTTAGGAGTAGTTTCTCGAATATTTTTGAAATTATTGGAAGTGAGGAAATTGGCCTCTACAAACTTTTGTCATTAATTAACTAAGTGGTTTATTGGGTTTAGGTATCATTACTTCGGCGCCTTTCCATTGATTTTGAGCGTGTTTAAGTCTAAATACTGTATTAATTATTTGGAGTAGTTTAAGAACTTTTACTATTTGTCCTGTAATTAAGTCATATCTTGGATACTTTTTACACTATTTGCCGTAGGCACGTATCGGAACACTACACTTCATAAACACATTTTATTAAATACTTGTTTTTTGTGTAAATGTGTTTATTAAGTCATATCTTGGAAATTTCTTGGCATTTAGATTAAGATTGATTTCCCCTTTTAATTCCTGCAATGTGACAGGAGATATATTGTAGTTATCCATTTTATTTACTAGTGGTATGTTTTCCCCTGCTATTTGTATAGGTAGAGGTTGGAACGTGTTCTCGAGGTGAAATTTTTTGCTTTGCACTTATAGCCCATGCTCTATCTTCATTTTTAACTGGTGGAATGTGTAGTTTAGGTCGTTTTAAACTGTTTGTCGCTTCCCAAAGGTAATATTCGATATCTTTTCTCCATTAAGCTCACTTAGGTATTTATTATTGGATTCGTTCTTGATTTCTCCAATAGCAACTTTGATTTATTGGACAAGAAATTTAGAGTGGTTTTATACTCTGGCGCTCAACTTCTTTGCCAGAGTTTTCTTGCCTTTTGTTTTGCTGCAACTAGTTCCCTAATTTCCAGAGGATAAATAGCATATCGGCGCATATATCTCTTTTTCAGTAGTTAGGAAAATTTCTAATTCTGGACTATATTGAATTAGCCCATTTGCAGCATTCCAGAGGTGGTTACTATTCTTAATGTTTTATTTGTGGTTGCTGGCATCATTTTAATAGAGCATGGATCTCATTTCATTTAGAGAGTTGCTCATCTAATATGTTGCTTAGAGCTTAAAGGCATTTCTTTTGTTTAGCTAGACGAATGTTAAGAGCTTGCATGCTTCTTAGTATCTTCTGGAGCACTGTTGTCTCTTCGGCAGTAACCTTCGAAATAACTGGTTTTGTCATTACCACTTGCGAGTATAGTTTTAGTTCTCCCGGTTTACTAGAAAGCGGTTTTGGTTCCTCTTTGGTGAAATTTTGATTAATTTTTTCCGGTATTTCTGGAACGCGAACACAAGTGTTTTATTTCTTATTTTTTCTAATTCCTTAGCTATTTCACATCCCCGGTAATTTGCGGAATGTGGCTTCTAGTAATTAACACCTTTTGCAGCAATATCTTTACTAATCGAGCATACTTGGGTATGATGCTTTCCGCCAAATTTCACACGTCTAATCTCTCTTTGGCAATATTTCTGCGTATGATTAAAACCTTGACATTTTTTGCACTGCGGTATTAGACCGCTATTTTTTCACAATAGCTCTATTTTAACTCTCATGTTCAGTATTGCCTTGATATTATACACATCTTTCACTTTTTGTTTGTTATTAAAGGTGGGCATAAATAGTGGAAGCCCTCTTTTGTTAACTTGAATTCCTTGTTCAGTTTCGCGTTTTTCTTTCTTAATTATGTTTACAGCATTTTCTATTTGATAAACCTTTTGCTTAAGATTCTCAATAATTTTTTCTGTTGCACAGGTTGGGTGAAGACCTTTACCATAACTTTGATTTGGCGATCATTCTTATCGTCATAGGTAAACCATTGATACTTCTCGGAATTAAGCTTATAGCCATAGCTCTATAGGTTTCAGAGTGTGCGACATTAATTTTCCAGACGTCATTGTTTAGAGATATGTGTTTGTACCCGGTCGCCGTGAGAGCGATGTGAAAGAGTGATGTGTAAAAAACGATCGCCTAAAATTTTTAGGTGATGAATGTAATGTAGTACGAATAAAGTTTTTGAAGGTTACAGGACAAATAAAAAATAATGGCTAAAAGCGATAATGTAAGTTTTTTTCAATAATTTTTACGCTTATAAATAATTTGTTTACCAATTTTATATATATATATATATATTATATATATAAATATAAATATATATATATATATAATATATATATATATATATATATATATATATATATATATATATATATATATATATATATATATATATATATATATATATATATTTATATATATAATATATATATATAAAATTGGTAAACAAATTATTTATAAGCGTAAAAATTATTGAAAAAAACTTACATTATCGCTTTTAGCCATTATTTTTTATTTGTCCTGTAACCTTCAAAAACTTTATTCGTACTACATTACATTCATCACCTAAACATTTTAGGCGATCGTTTTTTACACATCACTCTTTCACATCGCTCTCACGGCGAGAATCATAATAACAAGAACAAATAACAACCAAAAATAATGGGGCGACACATACTCTCTCGCCAAAATAAAGGTGAGAACCATAATACTAAAATATTGCTCACACGAATCTAAGTATCACGGCGAAAGAGTGGTGAAGCGATGGTGAGGCGAGAACCATAATAGGGGCATTGATATCCCAACGACATTTATTGGTGGAGATGATTTCTCTTTTGGTTTAGATGGTTGTTGTTCTAGAGCTAGTTGTTTCTTGATGATTAACTGGTTCCTAGAAAAGTATTTTGAAGTTGATGGTAAGGTTTCTGCCATTTCTGGTGAGTGTTGAGCTTTCCTTTTCATGCGTGGTCTGGATCAACACCCAATTTGTCTCTCTTTCTAATTGTTTATCCGTGTGGAATGGATTAATGTCATCATCGATTGCAGCGTTAGGTGTCGTCCTAAGTGTTTCACGTGTTTCAACTGCTTCTCTGAGTTCCTCATTCTCTTTTTAAAATTGTAAATTCTTTTAATTTAGTTGTAACTTCCTTTGTTACTCTTAATTGTTTACAAAGCTCAGATTACATTTTCCTTCTCATACTGAAAGATATTTCCAGTTGAAGATCTTGGTAATCTTTATAATTTTGAGCTTGGCCCAAATGGGTAAAACAATGATTGGTCCACCCAGAATCCGTTAAGCTTGCTTCCGAATAGTGTGGATTTGGCAGCATCTATGTTGCTGTACTATCTGGGCTATTACATTCTCTATTTGTTGTACTCCTTTGTTTTTGTGAAGTTATACCACTGGTATTTAGTCCTCGGTTGCACTTTGCTGCTGCCGAAGCAGTACCCGCTCCCCGTGACGTGGACGCGGTTTCCTAGGTGTATACAGAGACAGCCGAAGCCCTCTGGGTACTCTAGGCTGAGGCGCTAAACAGCTGACGGCTAACAGAATTTTGATGTGGGTTTAATCCGATTTTGAATTCTGTGGCCAATTCGATTTTAAAAAATAGATTTTCTT
The DNA here is from genome assembly GCA_963691935.1 of Nephrotoma guestfalica. Classification (NCBI taxonomy): domain Eukaryota; kingdom Metazoa; phylum Arthropoda; class Insecta; order Diptera; family Tipulidae; genus Nephrotoma; species Nephrotoma guestfalica. Next base: position 3,778,426 of record OY829916.1, on the reverse strand, counting down.
CTGAATCTATAATTTCAGAGTTACATATGTGTTTTCAGATTATCAAAGTTCTAATTTTCGATCGAATTCAACTTTGGAAATATAAAGTAGCTCTTGGAATGATAAAATTTACATAACCTGCCTGCGCTAAAACAATTTATAATTTTTTTACACATTTGTATACATACATGTTACATACATCGTGTAATTTGACTATTTTGTACGTGGATAAAAATTATAAAATACAAAAACGGTACGATCTCAAATGCTCTTTTAGAAAATGAAAAATATTTGGACTTTGTAAATATGAAATATTTTATTCATAGGCCAATAATAATAATGGTCATTCGCAGTATAACGGCGGTATAATTTACGTTTGTCACTTGGTAATATTTTTTTATTGTTGAAATTCCTAAACTTCATTAGAAAATATTACCTGGTTTTTATAATAATCCTAATTATACCGAAATATGAAACGACGGTCCCCCGGATTTTTCTAATGGAACTATTGAAAATTTAGATGAGACTGAAGAACGAGCTAGTAGTATGATGGCTTACCGTAAGCACATAATCGGCTGACACAGCAAAATTGGATACATAGTGTTGTATGTGCTCTACTCTGTATGCTAGTTAAATCACGGATTCACTCAGATGTGTTATAAGCCTAATTGCCCTTGCTTTCTAGAGCAATGTCTATCGATTGGACCAATTCGATTATTTGACTATATATATCGGTAACCGTGCAAATGCAAATTGAAAAAAACCGTGTTATTGCCTCGAATGAAGTCCTATAGTTATGAAATGGTTCACTATGTTTGGATGTATTTATTAGTACAAATCTGGAATACTGAGGCTAATGACTTCAATAACTCTCACGGGTTATCCGATAATCCCCTTAATATGGGAGGGGGGGAGGTATAATTGAACGTGGGGATGTAGAAGGGAGTTCATTAAACATGTTGGAAGTTTAGTTTAAAAAAATTCCGCACATTTGTCGATATCGCACTTTAACCGTAAAAATAAATACGCAATGATCAACCATCAGGGGCACTTTCACAGCAAAGAATTAAACTTTTCTTAAATACAAGCTTCGATGACTTCTGTAAAATTCACATATCACAGGCACGCTGAAGGAAATGTGATTTACTCTGGAGTGAAAATAGCCGTGAAATAACAGCGAGAAAAATTAATACAAAATAATAAATATCTAACAAAATAAATATTGCTACAAGAAACCATTTACGAGGGCGGATTGAAAATGAAACTGTCTAGCGCTAGATGGCAGCACAAACACAAAAATTGTTTGTTTTTTATCAAAATGAAGGCCAAAAGAGGTGGTTACTGAAGAAAATATCAAAAAAATCCTCGATATCGTTATGAATGATCGCCGAGTCAAGTTGCGTGAGATTGTTGAAATGGTAAACATATCATATGAACGTGTGTTCAACATTTTGCATGAACATTTGCATATGAAAAAGCTATCGGCAAGATGGGTGCCGCGTTTGCTCAATGTCGAACAAAAACTAAACAAATGCTAAAATTCGAACAAATGCTAAAATTACGTGAAATACACTTCGAATTGGTTGATCATCCACCTTATAGTCCAGATTTAGCTCCTAGTGACTTTTTCCTGTTTCCAAACTTGGAAAAAATGGCTCGCAGGACAAAGATTCATCTCAGACGAAGAAGTGATTATCGAAACTAACGCGTATTTTGAGGGGTTCCCGAAATCGTATTATTCAGATGGTATAAAAAAGTTGGAATATCGTCTTACTAAGTGTGTCGAACTAAATGGAGACTATGTTGAGAAATAAATGGGTTTTGGCAAAAAAAAATTTTGTTTTCCTACTTAGGTAGCTTCATTTTCAATCCGCCCTCGTAGATGTTTCTTATTGTAAAATTAGACAAAGTGGATCAGAAAAGTACTAAAGGATGCCGAAAAAAACTTTTGTCACAAATAGGTTAAAATGTAAATATACCAAAGGCTGTATAGTTGTTAGAAATTGAATAATTTAACTACTAGTTAAAGAAGAGTTCGCGATTTTTTTTTCGTATTTAGGCAATTTAAAATGAAAATTTTATTATTTTTTAAATCAAATATTTTACGTCTAAGTATAAGATTTTTGTACACAAAAACGCAGTTAGTAATTTAAATCTTGTGGCTCTAAATGTTCATCAATCAATGAAATGAAATTTATAAAAAACTTATTAGACTATTGTCCTATAGAATACCGACAAGTTTATAAAATAACATTAGAATATACCATTTTCCTTTAACGTCAAAATAACAATTTGACCGTTTAACGTTTTATTTTATTCAGAAATTCTTATTGTGTCATTATATATACATCATTATATGTAATAACAGGAAAACTGTTTGTGGTTATGTTGGAAACATTAAACGTTAAAAGTTAGTTGTTTCACAAAACATTGAAAATAGTTTCAGTTGTCAAATATTTTATATTACATATTTATACTCCGAGAATTATTATCAATAACATCATTACCACAATTCCATTAGAATGCAGTTTTGTAGCAATTATGTGTTACTAAATAATTTACTTAAGTAAGTTAAGTTTTAATAAGGTTGAGATTCATTTTCTGAATACTGAAGGATTAATTTCTTCACTGGATAGGAAGGTTGAGGGTGGGATTTTGTGTCATTAATTAAACGTAAACCTCTCTTTTCATCTCTTGGACTAGCGTTTTTCAAGTTGGATTAATCGCGGTAAGAGTTGACTAGTTGAGGTATAATCTAATATCAGCAAGTGATATTCACATTTTTATTGACAGTCTTTCTTCCATTAAGACACTCAAATCGTATTTCCTTACGTGAAAAGTAACCCAGAATTGTCTCTCATCTCTCTCTTGTCTCTCAAATGAGATGGCAGATCAGTTCAATATCCACCTGATGTGGGTTCCAGGGCATTTCAATATTACGGGGAATCAAAATGCGGATGAACTCGCCCGATAGGGCGCAACCAGCCTCATTTCACCATGCATGGCGGATGTTTATATACCGCTCACTACGTGTAAATTGCTGGTTCAAGAGGAAACTAGAAAAACAACAAGCAATGGTCCAATAGCACCTCCTGCGAAATAACTAGGCAGATTTGGTCAAAACTAGACCTGTCAATATTCAGACAGCTGGTATCGCTGCGGCGACGGCCGTCAGTTTGGTGGTGGGTGCTATTATGGGACACTGTGTCATAGGTAAGCATGCGAGCAGAATGTAAATCTCACATGATGAAGAGGAAGAAGTTGTTCTCCATTTGCTTTGCACGTCAAGGGTATCCTACGTTTCGTTGAGAGCTGAGCAGAGAAATGAATGTGGCACGACTACGGATCTGATTGTGTTTATGCCAGTTGTCCACAATCGCCCCAACCTAACCTTACCTGAGAAACATGATATATTTAATGAAATAAGAGAGTTTACTCCAAATTTGTAATATTACGTCTCCCAAGATTTATTACAAAGCAATTCATTTAGATGGTTCATTATTTTATTAATAATTTTAATAGTCTGCTTAGCATTAATTACACTATTCTATTACATCCGAATTTGTTACGCTTCATTTCTTATTAACTACTTAGAAATTAATTGATTTAACAAAATTCAATTAAACCCAATTAAATTATTTTTATTATTATTTTTTTTTATCTCCATAACTGGCATACTATTAGTAAATTTTTCTCATTTTTTTTATTTAATCCTTTAACTAAGGCTTTAAGTTAAATAAACTAATAGCTTTCAAAGTTATAAATATAAGTCAAATTCTTTTAAGCCTTAACAAGTAACATGTCTAGTTTAAACCAATTAATGAACATAAATTGATTAAAGAAGATATTCTTCATATATAAATTTACAATCTGCTGCTTACACTTCAGCCATTTAATCGTAACAATGGCTATTTTCCACAATGGGTACTTCATATTTTATTTTTGGTGCTTGGGCTGACATAATCGGCACTTCACTAAGCATCGTGATTCGAGCCGAACTGGGACATCCTGGAGCATTAATTGGTGACGATCAAATTTATAATGTCATTGTAACCGTCTTTGACTTAATTATAATTTTTTTATAGTTATACCAGAGACAACCTAAAAGAGATATTTCATTCTATGTAAACGAAAAAATTTAAACTATCTTATTTTTCTGTAAATAGTTTCACACAATAAAATATATTTTGTTTTTTTGTGTATACGTATACGCCGTTTAAGCAAAAATTACAGATACAACGATTATCAGAAATGAATTTTGTTTTAATAACTAAAGAACTTAATAACTAAAAATCAAATGAAACATCTCCTTTGATTGTCTGTGGTTATACTCGTACCTATCTGCTTAGAATACTGATAATTATTATAAGTTATGTTTACATTTTTTACATGAAGTACTGTGGTACAATAATCAGTTACATTTATATCAAAAATATATGAACTAAACGATAAGATATAATCTAACATCTGTATGTTTAAACATTCTAGTAGATATATTTAGTTATCAAAAACTGTATTCCACTTGTTTTATTCAAAGCAAAGAACAATTCCACTAATAATTAAGGTATCCGCACTATCAAAATTAATTTCTTATATACTTAACACCATGGACAATATTAGCATCAATACAAAAATTTCAACTGTTCACGTTGCACGTACCAATAATTTCATAGTGGTTAATGTTGTACAAGCTTAGCGCGGATTATGTGAATTATAAAAATTCGGATAAAATATAATTTGAGGTAGCTTTCTAAGTCTGTAAGTAAATTCATCTAAGTTTTCTCTCATACTCGTACTTCGCATATTTTGACGAATGGAAAATAAAATTATAACTACAATATCTGGAATAAACTATCTTCATCATTTCTAATCTTCGCTTATCAAAATCATCCACTATATATTATCTTGAATAAGAGAATTTAATTTAGGAAATATTTTTGATCGATTTATTTGTGATTTTATTTGATAATCCACTCTTTCAGTAACGTGCAACGTACTTGACATGATGTGAAATTCCTCTACATGAAATAATTACTCTTATTGGGCGTGCTCTCAATAATAGTAAAGAACTTCTTGTGGGCATCTATTTTGATATTGCAGGAGATTTTGACAATATATCATTTGAAGTTATGCTCATATTTCGTATTTTTCAGCTAGATGACTATAGTTTGTGCCAAAGTTGCCAAAAGATATGCCGCAGAGTGGTGTCCTATCTCTGGTACTATTGTTAATTGATCGGCTTTTGCTTAAAAATGAATTTGTCTTATTTCAAATATCTTGTTTCTGCTTAGAGTTACGCTGTCGGATCTGTGTCAACACATTCAACAATATTATTCTAATGAATGCAGCGCGTTCTCTGCAATTTAAGAGGCGTGGTGTGGTGCTTTACATGCAAGAGCTTTTACGTCAATCACTCTAAAACACAGTTAGTTGTCTTTACAAGTAGACATCAACTACTTTTCCGTTTCTTCGTTGTTTGGGATAGTAATTACCAGATCAGACCATTACTGTTTTTATTCGCTATTCCGGTCGGGCTATTGAACGCTAAAAGGGAAATTCCGAAAGGATAATGCTTTCCGAATTCCGTTATCTATCCGAAATTCCGGTACTACCCGTATTGTCGCTGTATCATTCAAACTAAAAATAAACTCATCCAAAAAAAACGACCTGAAATATACCAATTGGCATTTATTTTGACATGACGTTATAATCATGAATTCATCTTGTTACGATTTCATTTTTTATTGTAAGATTAAGTTTATTATTGTTTAAGGGTTGTACAAAACAAAGGCCTTTTCAAATTTCCTATTGAAATGGATAGCGGCTCCCGATAGCGGCGCTCGATAAATAATAGGTATTTTTTTAGAGGTTCACAATTTTAAATTAAAATAAAATAAAATAAAACATTTTGCATATCAGTGAAATTAGCTTTATTGGATAGATAATTATATGCCATTAATTTAATGCTTGAATATGACTTCGGCCATGTGGCCGCCGTGGCTGGCGCGTACATGACGTAACTTGGAGGTCCAATTTTCGATCAGTCTTCGCAGCAATTGCGGCCGAATCTCGCTAATAACTCGCCGAATGTTGTGTTCCAAGTGTTCAATCGTCTCTGGTTTATCGGCGTAGACAAGTGACTTAACATATCCCCAAAGAAAATAATTGAATGGAGTTAGATCACACGATATCGGTGGCCAATTAACAGGACCATTACGTGAAATTAGTCTCATCAAATGTTTCTTTGAGTAAATTAATTGTATCCCGCGCTGTGTGGCATGTGGCTCCGTCCTGTTGGAACCACATATCAGCAAGATTTATGCCGGCCAATTGGGGTACAAAAAAGTTAGAAATCATGTCTATACCGTTCACCGTTGATTGTGACGCTCCGCCTATCATCGTTTTTGAAGGACATATGGAGCAATGATTCCGCCGGCCCATAAAGCGCAGCAAACAGTGATATTCTCTGGATGTAAGGGAGTTTCGGTAAAGGCTTGTGGATTATCTTCACTCCATAGCCGACAATTATTTGTATTAACGTACCCATTCCACCAAAAAAAATTCTTTGGAAAATCAACATCAATATCAATTTGTGCTTCAGCCCATTGGCGGCATGCGATGGTCGGATGGCTTTAATTTTGTAAGCACGTAAACCAAGATCCTTAGATAAAATCTTCCATAAAGTGGATAGACACATCTCCAGTTGCTGAGAACGGCGCCGAATTGATTGATTTGGGTCTTCCTCAGTGCTACGCTGTATAGCTTGAAACGGAATAACTTCTACTTGCGTAGAAGCATCCCTGTTTCATAGAATTGCCTGTTTCTGAAAGGTACCCCATGAGGCGCCGTTTCCCGCAGCTCAAGCCGGTAGAGAAAAACGGTGTGGGTTTTTGGGGTACCCAGATCACGGCCTAGATTACCGCATAGATAATTAGATAAGATGAGACGGCATGGATTATGCCGTCAAACTAGGGATTAAATTAAGTGAATTGGGCATCGGACCCAAATTGGTGAGATTCATGTCTCAGATGGCTGGCATGCCCACCGTGGTTGTTTAATTTATGGAATCATCATTACCCTAAGTTAAGCATAAACAAATAAAAGGTTTAAATATTTTTGGCCTAAAGCCTTAATGGTTAGTAAGTGATTTTTGTTTTATTGGTAAAGCGTTACCAGCAGAAGGAAACCCGCGTGCTAATGCACTTGCGCGATTTCCGCCCCTAATGGAGCAGCTGATGGACCCTTTACCAATTGGGCCCGTTAGTTAGTAGGCTGATTGTTGATTATACTTACCAAGTAAAAGCTCAAAACTCACCCAATTCTCACACAAACACCAAATGTAAATAAAAGTAGTAACAAAAAACAATTTAAACTATTTATTTACTAATCAATTTATAATTTAAGCTATTTTAGCTATGAATAATTAATTATTTAAGAATTATACACAACTTAATTAACACGGCTTAAGCTCTGTGATTAATTAAGTTGGCCAAACTTGCAAAACTTAACTCCTTAAAGCTATAATTGACTACCACGGCTAACGCTCGGTGTGTAGATCAATTATACTTCCCAAAATTTTGGCACGGTATTTATACAAAAATTAATCGATCGATTGAGAAGGGAGGGGAAGTTTTAGTACAAAAAAATGTACTTCTCTCTCCATCAATTAATTAAATTTTTGCAAAATTAACAAAATATTCCACAAATACCGCCCATTTAAAAAGTATAAAATAAATAACCACTTGAGGAATTTACATGTGCCATGAAAATTGCAACGTTCTAAATTTCTACCTACAGGTCGTTCAATTACCTCTAGGTAGAACGTTTGCTTTTCATAACAAAACAAAACATATGTAATCAAATTGCAAAACAAACATTTACGTTTACTCATTTGTATTTATAATAACTACATTATATATATATATATACATTGAGTGACGTAGTTCGCAATTCGATAGCATAACCCAGAAATATATTTATGTTTGTCTTATTGCACATTATACCCATTTTATGTACACAAATGCAACAACAAACATAAAGAAGACTATGGAATTCCGGCATGACTAAATGTTTAATGAATATTTGTGAAGATGAGATCTTCAAGGTCATGCGAAATTACCTGGATCACAGAAATTATGTGGATTTGGGTGTTTGATGTGATAACGGATAAAATTCCGTTACAAGCTTCTATCGCTTGTTCGGCGGTACTGGATGCGTATTATCATTTACAGTATACGTGGTGCGAAAACGATTCCTAGTTAAACGAATTACCCGCTCTGATGGACGATTATGACGACCGTAAAATGAACGTAATGCACGATGAGTTTGGCGAACAGAACCATTATTTTGATAAAAAAACTCAACAATTTGCAAGCGTTGCTCTGGCGTGAGTATTCATTATGAAATGGTAAATCAAGCTAATGATAAAGCAAATGTCAGCTGTCAAGCAAAACAGCGTTGCCAATTTAAAGATGTGAACACCCGTTAGGTAGAGCAAAATATTTTTATATTGGTTTTTAACTAACAAGTTGAGTGAAAAATACTAGTTTGGAGTTAAATTATATGCAAAGATAGCGCGCTAAATATAAATTTTGACATAGAAAATTGAATGCACCGGATACATCTATCGGGCGCTAATAAAAAAAACACGTCATATCTTAAAGACCTGAATGCTATCTTGTACAGCAAACTATCTGGTGAAAATCATCTGGATACTAAGATGCTAAAATCCATTGCCATCGTGTAGAAGTACTTTTTGAATGTAAAAAAGCTTCTAGTTTTAGTTACTCAACAAAGGTGCTATCCTTCATTTACCAATCGCTGGTTTTTTCCGATGCGCTCGCATGCCTCCATTATATGGGGGACCTTCTACGTCACATATAATAAGCACGCGAAAATTTTAAACATCGAAATTAAATTAATAAATTTCACATGACACTAATTTTTTTCACTTTTTTTAATTACAGTGCATGGAGCGAGGATGGCTGTTATGTTGAACAAACAAACGACACACATACAATATGCACGTGCAATCATTTAACAAATTTTGCAATTTTAATGGACATTGTCGATGAGAAATTAAGCGAAACATATAAATTAATCGATGATAAAATATTAATTTTAATTTATATAAGTATAGCAATATGTATTATATTTATAATAATAGCAATATTAACATTGAAATTGTTTAATGGCATATTTATTAAGGTAAGACATAGTAATAGTAATAATAATAGTGATAACGATAGTAATAATCAATTAAATAATAATTGTAACAATATAAATCCATCCACTATGATTCATCAAAATAATATTCACGATAATTCAATTTCGTTAAACAATCATAACACAATTGATCGCGATAGCCGAGATAGTAATAGTTATAATAGTATAAATATAAATAGTGGAAGTAGTAGCAGTGGTGGTAATAATATTACATGTAATACATTATTACAACAGCAAACACCGCTTCCACTGCAACATCATCAGCATTATCATCATAGTCATTGTTATCCAACAACATCGTATCATTTTCATCATTTTAATAATCATAACCATCATCGAAATAATAATATGAATAGTAGTAATAGTAATCAATTGATCAATCGACGAAATGATCAAAATTTAAATGAGCATATTAATTTAAATGAATTTTCGATATAACAAAAATTATTTAATTTAAATTTGGCTTTAACCTCTTCTAAAATTATTAGAAATTATATAACGAAAAAAAAAAATGTATTTGAGCATCTATCTACCTCATCATTTATAAAAGTCTAATGATCAATTTTAAAACACAAAAAGTATTAAAATGTATTCAAAATACATACATAATTAAATCAAGTGTAATAAAACCCCGTCCTTTAAAATGTAAAATAATAATGTAAAATTAAGTAAATGATGGTAATTTAAAAAATTCAATGATAATGGTGTATACAGCGTCGGGAACTGTGCATAACAATTAGCGTGGGGTGTGTATATCTACTTATTATTATCCTGGTGCTATTGAAGGCTGTGTTTTTAATATATATACATATATATTTAAATTTTTATGTATATATGTAAAATAATTCCGTACTTGAATTTTAAAAAAATAAATAACAATATTTAGTTTTAAAATGTCTAATATTAGATAAATTTGCAAGTAATAGTTTAGAACAGAAACGCGAAAGACATTTATTAGAAATTATCAACAGTTTCGAGTTGATTTTAGGAGTTTTGTGCATCAATGGAGTGACCGAAAGAGTTTGTTTCTTGGGCGAAGTAAATTTGGAGAACTAAAATTATGTTTTAGAAAGTTTTTGATATAGCAATTTGCTAAAACTCGAATTTTTCAGATTAAAAAACTAAGTGAGATGCTTGTTTTTGCAAGTGTAATTTTAAATGAGACATTTTTACTGCGTCGCATGCTTTGTTATTTTTATAAATCACTGAGATAAAGTGAATGGAGAAACATAAATATCGTAAAGTAATATTCACTTATTTTATATTTACTATAAAATTCTGCGAATTTCATTTTTTGTTATTAAATTAGTTGGGAACCAACTACCTCATACATTCAAAAGTGTTGTCTATGTTTGATATTAAAACAACTAAAGTTCGATAGAAGCTATCGCGAACTCGAACAATTGATAGCAATTGGTCTTCAATTGGTGGTATCAAGGCCATTTTTTGCTAACAAATATTATGCATTAAGAGTGTTCTTTACTAAAGTAAGGGTAAATTGTGCAGGTTCGATAAGCATCTGTGGAAATATTTTCTTGTATAGTTTTTTGATATTCAATAGCTATTACGGAAAACTCGTGTTTAGTTTTTCCTTTTCTTACGATAGACACAAATTTTTTTCGGAATGTTAAAGTTAAATCCATAATCTCGTACTTAGTTTTGTTTGTTTTTAAATATTTTAATTTTATATTATAGAAAAAATTGAAATTAAAATTGATTACCCATTATTTGCAAAAAAAATATGAAAACCAACTCAGAAAAATGTTGGTAGGGAGCCAGGGATTGTTTTGTATGCAAATACGGAGTTTTCTTATGGCGAGTACAGATAAATTTTGAGAAATTTACAAAAGATGGCATAACTAGTATTAAATCACATCGAACGTCTTGTAACTATATTCATGTTAAAGCGTCATCATTTCCCCCCTAAAAATCAGTATGTTAGTGTTGCTTAAACATCGATAGTAGCAAATTACGGTAGTATCGATATTTGTTTTAAAAGCTATGGATGGTATCGATAGTTTCAAAAATTTATAAAAACACCCAAAACTAAATAAATACCTTCAAAAATAAAAACAAGCGTATTCAAATTTGAATCTTTTATTCGATTACGTTTTTCAGTCATAATATCGCCTGCTTTCGAAAATATTCTTTCTGACGGGACTGACGTAGCTGGAACACATAAGTATTGTTTGGCCAAATCTTTGAGCTTATTTGTTGATTTGACCCAATGTTCCAATACATTGCTATGTTTGTCTATTGCAGGTTTTTCAATGAATTGCCGAACATCATTAATTGAATTGCTCAATGGAATCATAACCAAACGTACAACATCATCCGTGTTTGTTAGTCTTGATGTAACAGCACTGAACGAGGCATACTCCTTTTGTAAAAATTGAACTGCATTATCAGCATCTTGAGGAGTACGAAAACCATTTGTTTTGAATCTGGGGTCAAAAATTGTTCCAAGAATTGAAATATATTTTGCACAAAAGGGTTTCAGCCTCTCCTTAACGGAATTCATTAGTGACTGGAAAACGTCTTTTCCTTCAGTGGTAATTAATTTATCTTTTTAGAGCAATCCCTCCAGTTTTAGAGCAATCCCTCCAGTTTTAGAGCAATCCCTCTAGTAAGCGGTGTAATCTTCGTTGAAGTTACGTACTTCTCCGCGGAAATATTAGTTGTTGCCACTTCAAAGGGCTCAAGAACACTAATTATTTCCCCAATTGCACTAAAATTCTCCGCAGTGAGTGGAGGTGGAGCTCGTGGACATTTGCTCATAGCAATTGCAAGTTCATTCCGCAATTCAAATGTTCTTTTTAACATATAGTACGAGCTATTCCAGCGAGTTGCTACTTCCTGAATTAATTTCAATTCCGTTTTATTAGACCGTTTTTGAACACTGCGTAATGTGTCACTGACTAGAATGCTGCTTCGGAAAAAAATTACAATCGTTTTGCACTTAGATAAAATTTCCGCAAACAGGTTAACTTTAAAACTATCTTGCACCGTCAAGTTAAGACAATGTGCAAAACAAGGGAATGTCGAATTTTTAAAATGTCAGCGGTCTTCTTCATATTTGCTGCGTTGTCTGTGACTAATGCGACGATTTTATTGTTGCATATATTATACTCTTCCAATACTTGATTGATGGCCTGAAAATAAATGTGAGAAATTATATAAGATGCGCACAACATTAACACTAACAGTTATGATTTTTGAGCTGTGTGATGACCTTCAATTTTTAAAAGTTTCAAAAGCAGAGACATGAATTTTGCATGTAACAGCTAGAATTCCCTCGTTAGAACTGCTTGTCCACATATCAGCTGTTAAACTCTCACACTGCCATAATCTCACATTTCAATAATGCTATTTTTAATTTATTTTGTACATCGTTATAACACGACGGAATAGGTTTATTCTTGAGACAACTTCTATTCGACACTTCATATTTTGCACCTAAGGTTTTTACGAATTTTATAAATCCTGTATGTTCTGAAGTTCTATACGGTAACATATCTGTGGTAATCATTTCGATTTTAATGTTTGAATTATTTTTATAGAACTGACTTCTATCAAAGTAATTTTTTATAGAATTTCTTGTTTTTGTAGGGGCACCATATTTTCATCGTCTTCGTTGGTACCGTCAATGTCATTCGAATTTGAATATATTATATTATTATGCTTTCGCTTTAAATGATCATTCAAATTACTGGTGTTTCCGGAGTGCTTGTATTCCCGTTCACAAATATTACATTTTACAAATGGATTATTTCCTTGTGCATCCACTTTTTTAAAATAATTCCACACTATTGATTTTTTTCCACTCATTTTAATTTAAATACACAACTAATAATATGCTTGCACAGTAATTTATCAATAAAAATTAAAAATGAATACGTAACTTGAATACGTAAAAATGATACGTAAATAATTAAGACTTTATGTTTATAACTTTTAACTTTATGTTAAATCAAAATCTATTAGCAATTCCGCTGTTACGATGAGAAACGATTGAAAAGGGAATTCACATTTTTCTTTATACGTATTGTCTTCGTGAAGTAAACAACAATTCACTACCTTCCGTCGTGAAGTAAACAACAATTCACTATCCTCCAAACACTTAGGTAACGAAACGTAGTAAGAGTGATGTAAAAACAAATCAGTTTGTTTGGAGGGACTTTTTGTAAAAAGTAAAACGTCAATTATAAAAAAGATATCGATCGATAGTTTTGAAGTAAATCGATAGTTTCGTAGTACAAACTATCGATACTATCGATATACTATCGATGTTTAAGCAACATTACAGTATGTGTCATTTCGCTGAAGTGTAAACATATTTTTTTGTGCTCTAACGATGTCAACCTTTGTCCCAGCAAAACACAATTTGCGGGAAGCGCTGCTATTTTGTTTTAATTTGAAGAAAATTGTAACTGATGGACATCGATTGCTTTGTGAAGTATATGGGGAATATGCTTCATCAATAAAAACATGCGAGTACTGGTTCCGCCAGTGGCGATTTTGACACCAGTGATAGAGAACGCGAAGGGATACCAGTACAGTTGCTCTTCTTTTCCCATAACACCTTTAGATGTAAGGAGTCCGTTAACCACGATAGGGTTTGTGTATCTTTTAAAGTATCTTTTATCTTTGATTCAGAGTAACTGGGTAGGATGAAAATATGCCTAATGTATTTCGGCGAGAAGAAGGTTTTTATTTGGTAACTAGTTTCATCGTTCTCGGGTTTAAGTACAAGCTGGTTGCGGAGTACATTGACGGGAACTTCGAGTTGGGATTAAGTTGTGAGACGAACTGTCATCACTATGTTGAATGGATGTTAAGGGTGTGTATTTCGACTTGAATTAGCAGTCTAGATTTACCTGGTTTATACGTTACCTCGTAATTATACTTAATACGTAATTATACTCGAGTGCTTCATTTTACTATTAGTGTTCTTGTTGCTAAGCCCATATGTTAAAGGTTGGTCATCACTAAATATCTCGACCTTCTGAGAGCCTTAGAGGTAATTTCGCAAAGATTTCCATAGAGACCAAATTATTGCCAACATCTCCTTCTCATTGGTGACATAGCCTTCCTCTGTTTTACTTAACGTCCTCGAGATGAAGGTGATTGGTCGGTTTTATTGCATTAGGACAGCTCCGATTGCATACTCAGAGGAATCGGTGGTTAATTCGAATTCTTTGTCAAAATTCGGATGAGACAACATCACTTCTTTTGAGATAAGTCTATTTTTGAGTTTCTCGAACGCCTTTAGTGCATTTCCATCGAGATGAATCAGTTTACTTTTAGAGGCGTTTTTGGACACCCGTCCATTTTCCCCACGTAAAATGGTTATCACGGGTTTCGCGTAATCCATGACAAAGCGTCGACAGTATTCTGTTATACCTAAGAAGGATCTTAAATCTGAGGCTTCTTGGAAGAGATTGGTATTCGGGTTCCTGAATAATATTTCCTCGAGGTGGTAAAGGTGGACTAACTTCCTTTCTCTGATGGTTGATAGCATATTGGGTTCTATAATCGACGTTTTGGAGTTTGAGGCAGACGAGTAGTTCTTGCGTAGATTGATCAGTTCTCTGATGCTAAGCAGTCGAGGTAGGTCGCCTTTTAAGCCCCTAACAAATGTACCCAGTACTTTGTCATGATAGGCCTGTGTCATGTTCATTGATGGCTCACCGCCCATTTCCATACATGACGTGATGTCCTTGCACCAAAGTCGTTATCTGGTATTCGAGGATTCCTATGTCCGTCTTGTCTGCATAATGCAGAGTTAGGCATATCGAAATTTTTAATCAATTTAAAGGGTGTTGTATGATTCTAAAGCTATGTCCGCATTTCCTGTGATTTTATTGCGCACAACACTCAACATGCCATAGTATTTTGACGTACTCTTCAAGTGTTCGTAGATCTTAAGTATCCGGTCCACGTTTTTCTTCCAAGAACTAAACTCGCTGGCATGTCCACAGAATTCCCTCAAACTCTTCACTATGTCGGGAATCTTATCTAAATCAGAAAGGGTTTCATCTATATTTATATTAATAGTTTGGTCCGTTTCGTCGTTAATTTTTAAATTAGAGACTTTGTTTGTTAGTATCTGTCTACCATCTCTGATCAAGATATAGAGGGTCATTGGTATTAGCTGTGTGAGGAACCACTTGCTCCACTTCTTTCTAGTACTGACGGATGCACTAATGGGTTATTCGTAAGAGTAGGAGTGGAAGTCATTATGGACGAGAAAATTTGAACATATAATAGGTACGATTTCACTGTGATTTCGAAATTAAGCTTTAATGAATTTGTTCATTTCGGAATTTCAGAAAAATTATTTTAGATTGGGCCCTGAATTTTTTCGAAAACTTCTTTAAATCTATGAACTTTACGTAAATTTAATTTTTAAAATTTTCAATATTTAGTTTGTTTCTTTAAATAATTTTAAATTAATTTCTAAATATTTTAAAATTTTATAAATTTTATTTTATTAAATAATTTATTGTATGTTATTTATAAATAATAATTTTTATTTGATTTTTAATTAAAAATCTCCTTTTAAATTTATTCTTCTTTTTTGTTTCCTTAAATAATTTTAAATGGTTTTTAAATTAATTTTTAAGTAAATGTTAATTTTTATTGGACTTTTAATTAACTTTTATAAATTTATTTTATTTCGTTTACCTTTTTAATCAACGTTTTATTTTTGCAATTTTTTATTCTTGTTTTCTTTGATAAATTACTTAGGTTTATATATTTTCATTAATACCCTATTTTTGAGTATTTTATTTTTAATAAGTTGCAATAATAATAAAAAATATATATTGAAATATCACTTACAGTAATATAATGAAGGAATGTAGGACGTCCATTTTCTTGAGTTGAGTTGAAATCTATTATAGATGACACACGTTACCCTTTGGAATGTCCTACGTGTGGGGACCAGCTATGGTCTTCCGTCATCAATTTCACGACCGGCTGTCTTACTATTTTGGATGTTTAATGGTAAAACTCCTTTTTATCCGCTTCCTCGATAACTAAGGAGCGTTGTTATACGTGGCTTCCTTATGACGATTTTATAGAGTTTTTATTTCCTACTAGTTGCCACTGTTTGGGACGGGATTTTATTTGTGTTGAATTAGATGTAATTTTCAAATTCGTTTGCATCGTCCTTTTTTATAACGATCATTATAACTGTTTTATTATTGATTTGTTACTTATTTATTTTCAACAATTGTTTTCATAAAGATTTATTAATTATTTATTTTCATTATAAATTATTATTTTTCCAGTTATTTAAACTTAACTTTAAAATCACAAACCCACGTACTGGTCACTGCTTGGGCGCCATTTAATCTTTTTAGAATATTGAAACTAAAAAAAATATTTTTTTTTGAGGTCAAACAACAATAAAGTTGAGGTTTGACCTCAAAAAAAAATATTTGTATAGGATTTGTATAAGTTAACATTTTAACATTTATCACGCGTATAAAACATTTACATTTCACAATTCCAGACAGACATTCCTGTAAGGTAATGTACTTTTTTAGCACGTTGCAACCCGCAAGTGGAAAATTCCCATTATAACGTATTTTTTTCCTAATATGCAGACATTCCTGTAAACCTTACAGGAATGTCTGCCTGGAATTGTGAAATGTAAATGTTTTATACGCGTGATAAATGTTAAAATGTTAACTTATACAAATCCTCTTTAACAATTCGAATTGACGCCGCTTCCTCATATTCCACTGAATAAAATACAAGCATTAAAATTAGTTCTAGAATAGGCCTATATGTATCGTTCGAAATATCATAGTATCTGGTGATAAATGAAAATAATTTATCACAAAAAATATTAGAAGTTCTATGGCGTGTGTTTCTGTGACGTATATACACTAAGATCTACACAATTACGTCTCTCAAAATATAACTATATTTAGTTTCATGAACCTTAATATAATTATATTTCAAACCTTGTTGGTTTCCAATGAAATATTGATCGACGTTAGTTTTTAATGTATCACACGTAAAATAATGTCTTGCTGAGTTACTGTTTGTTGCTGTGTAGTTGACTTTCCATATGTTTAGTTGCTTCCAAATCATGTGGGGGTTATAGGTTCTGACTGTGTTGTTGAAGTTAGTGTTTAGGCACTGGTGCGTCTTTGTCAAAATTTGAATAATTTTCTGTTCTAGAGATGAGATAGTATTTTTTCATCGTTTTCAACGTATAGAAATAGTTGACACATTTATTACTTTATTAGAAGTATCTGCTACCTCTTTCCGTTTGCCGAGATATGGATGCTTTTGTTCTAGAGACGACAGCATCATCGCTTTCAACGTATTAGATTAGTCGTCGTTGTATGGAAGTACAACTCACTTTGTACTTCAAATTTCTTACTATTTTCTCCACATATGGCATAGTTTTTCTGTACACTTGGTAGTATAGAGTTGGATTATTTTGCCATTATTTTCCGGCCTTGGATTAGCCATTTTATTGTGTTGGCTTTGTGGCGTTCCATTTGATCGTTTTAGCTGCTTTGTTGATGTGGCACATGTTATTTATTAGCTTTGTGTTTTCCGATTTTCTTATATTTTGTGTACCTATTGTAGAATGGGATTTAACTTTTGTTGTGTTTTCCAATTTATAATTAGTTTTTAACATTTCACATCTTTCATATAGAAACAGTACAGTACCGATAAGTGAACCAGGTTCTTCTGATAGGTGGTGTTATGCAATTGGGTAATCTTGGGTCATATCGAAATCACTCTACTCACGCTATAGAAGCAGACACATGTTAAATATGAAGTTGTCAGACGCTTGATAGTCCAACTTTTAGACGAGTGCCGCAATAGTTGTAGTAAGCGCATACCTTAAGGCATCATATTTATTTTTATCGTAATACAAATCAAACATGATTATTAAGTCTCTTTAAACTGCTAATAATTTAATAATAATTTTATAAAGCAAAAAAGTTTCAAATTTCATTAAAGCAGCTCGACCTTCACTAAATAATTAAGCTACAAAACTCGCTGGCGGGTGAAATTGTTTTAATTAACATAAATAGAAAGACAATACATTAAGCATCATATCTCATCAAATATAAGTAAATGTACACGTACTCTACGCTAAATCAGACACAGGAAACTGCAAATTCATCGCTTGCCAGAAAAAATTTTTTTAAATTATATTTGACTAGAATTTTCAATGTGATAATATTTTTTAAGGTTATTATTATTTTTATTCTTTGTTTATAAATATTTTATTTTTTAATTTGATTTTTTTATTAAAAATGAAAAACGATATTGTGAAAATAAATTTTCTTATAGAAAAATTTGTTAAATTTTTCTTTTTTTTATACATGCCTATTTTGTATTTATATTTAAAAAAATACTCTATACACTTTATTACGATTTGCATGCATTTCAATTTAAAATTCAATAGAATTCAATCCAATTTACTAATTCTAAATTCATAATAATCGGTCAAAAACGGTCAGTTTAACAAATCAAATTAATTTGAGCTCTTCGTTTTATATTGGTTGCTTTAAATGGGACGACTGTGATACGTGGTTGGTGGCCCAAGCAAAATGTAATAAAGTGTGTAATAACCTCCAAATAATTTTAATTAATTTTGTTTTAGTGAAAATTTTTTCATTATTTAATTTATGTTGTTTAGTTTTGTTTTAAATTTTAGATTTATTTAATTTTTTTTATTGTCTTGTATATAATTGCGCTAAAGACAGTTATATTATATAGACAAAATTCAAAATTTTCTAATTTTAAGATTACATTTGATAATATTTATTTTTGGCAAAAAAGAAAAAAGTTTGATTGGAATTAAATTGATCTAATTGTCTCAGTAATTAAATAATGGAATCACGGCTTTCAAACTAAAACAAAATTACAAACCAAAAACTTGTCGAATCTCGAATCTACACTTGGCTAGGTTGCGTTTAATTATCTTTTTATACAATTCCGTGACCGATATAAGTATATAAATGGCTTCCAATCAATTTTTTTAGTTTTTGTTTAAAATTTTTGTTTTCTTGCAAAACTAATCGGGTTCCTGTCATTTTATATCTGTTCTATTCTAGTCTAATCGAACAACTATCTATAAAAATCTTTACATGTGTTTATTAACTATTGAAATACTATTTCTTATTGGAATTGAATTGAATGAGATTCATGTGTTATGTGGTTTTACATCAGCGTTTTTGCATTGTTCATTTTTATGTGCCATTGCATGGATCTTTTTCGAAGGTAATTACACATTGTTTTGTATTTTCAAACTTGGTGATTACTTTAAATAACATTTATTATAGGCTTTCAACTGTATGTAATGTTAACAACGGATGATATGCTATTGGATGGAGAAAAATCATCAAAAACAATATGGTATTACTTGCTTACGTATGGCCTATCATTTACGATTGTCGCAATTGCACTGTGGATCAATCCAAATACATATACACAGGCTGATTATTGTATTTGGATGGAAAAGAATAATATTTTCTATTTTACGTTTCTAGCACCGATAATTTTTTTTATATTGGTAAGTACACAAATTATTTCTATTTACTAGAACCTGTTTATAATAAATGATTACAGTATACGTTACAACCGCTTTTATTGCTCCTTATATAAATGATTTGTTTTTTTATCGGTTTTTTAATATCAAGATCAGTATAATTATTTTTGAAATTAGTAGATGTAAGAAAGGTAGAAATTCTATCATATCATTATTATTACAGAGAAAAAATTAACAAATTAGGAATCCTGTGGGATATTTAATATTACAAATAAGAAAACAGTCGTTTTAGCGATGTTTGTTCCCCATCGAAAATCAAATAACAGAAAATAATTTTTTGTATACATATTCCATGATTTGTTGATAGCAGTCTTCTGTCAATGAATCTAAAGCCAATGATCTAAGTCTTTTTGTGTCTTCATTCATTTCGTACATGTAGAAATGCAATAACAGCTTTTCGCAAAAACCACAACTCATTGTTATAGCTCTTTTACCTAAAATAGAAGTTTTCTATTCTAATACTACGTATATTCACGTAAGAAAGATGCGATGCATTTTCATGCTACAGAGGTATTGCAAAACATCAATAATAAAATTATGCGGAATGCTTGTGTGCATAAGCTTTAAATCTATCATATCCCGGCATTTCTCCAGCTACCGACATGCCGTTATACCAGGAAAATCGGCCATATCCAATTTAGTTAAATTCGCCAGTAGCATTGTCAAATCTATTGAACAACACCAGTAGATCGACACGGTTGGCACTAATTTTATTAGGGCTTCTGAAATCATCGGCCACTGCAAAGCGCTAAAAATATTCACTCCTTTGGTTTCTCTACTTTGTTTATTTCTCTTCACATCGCAAACAGAAGTTTTTTCTCATATTGTTATGACCGATGTTAATTTACCAAAATGTGATCATCGATCAATTAAGTCTACAGCCCAAAAGGCTCTCACATAGATGACGCCGGTTTTATCTATACACCCTTTTTTACACAACATAAAGGAGGATAGAACGGGTTTGTTAATAGCATAGAAATTGGCCCGGTTACAGATATACAAATTAGAAAAAATAATTTAGTACAGACAGACACAATTCTTCAAAAAATAACCACATCAGTTGATTCTTCACGCCGGACCCATCCGCACACCTTTTTACATATTATATCAAGATGAAAGGGTCGAACAGCCTGATTTGTCATATAACTGACTCGGTTTCAGACACCGAAGTAGTCAATAGTTAGTAAGTTGTTAGTTTCAAAAAATGTAATGTAAGGTGATTAGCACAACACAGCACGATTATTTTGATCTTTTATAGAGTAAAAAATAAATTTCGAGCAATCAACTTCTTGAATTTGTTTTAATTAGTTCGCTAATAGTAGCTATCATTATTACGGGTTTTAATTTTACTAGTATGGGATTTTCCATCATTTGATTTCGAGCAGAACCAAAAGTGCCGACCCATCTTGCTTGTCAGTACCATAGGCTGGCAGCTATGCAATGCACGAAAGGTTCTACGTAATAAATTGATGAACCTATTATAGCCGTATGTCCTCTATTTGCTACTGCGTCGGGTAGGACGTGCAATGTAAACCGTGAAAGAGTTGGGAGTGTTTGGGCAGAAAACAGATTGCAAAGATTAAATAGAATTATAGAGGACATGCTCAAATAATTCATGGATCTGGCTAGCAAACTGTTAGAAAAGAATAATGACATCCTAACGCTTTCAGGAATTTATCCAACACAACTAATACAAAAAGCTAGAAGAACATTGAAAACAAAAATTATAGTTACTTCGGCCAGATATGGCATAACAAATATATTTTCGAAAAACTAAAAAATTTTTAAATGTAGCTCTAAAAAAAGAAAATACGGGCGTAAGTTTGGCTGAGAGATATAGACAGATTCGTTTTACAATGGCTAAATTATACAGGAAATTCATCCGAGAAGACGTAATCATTAACTAAAACACACAATATTACCACATAATATATACTTATGAATATCTAAAAGCGCTGAGAATTATCGCTTATTCCACAAATTTATTTACTGAAAGTTTAGGAAACAAGACCTTTAAGTCATAAAATTCGAATCAATAAAGATATCTCAAAATCCTTTGACAATATAAATAAAGCAGTCCTACTAGAAATATTACAGCTCTACAATAAACTGTTTCTATTAATATCTTACAAATATAGTTATTAATAAAATAGTTTCACGAAGAAGCCCAACACTCTCCGATCTATTCACAATCAAAATATACAAACTATGTATACAAAGAATAAGTGATACTTTACATCAAATCGCAGATGACAGTGATATACTGGAAAACGAAAAAACGAAATAGAAACTGAAGTGACCCTCATAACTAAATAAATTATTATATCAAAAGTATTAAACACGGAGATTACCCTTGCTCGCTACCGGCCCTGCTCCAGAGATGTGGCGCAGCCTTCTAAATATTTCATGGTTTATGTGCTCGGTGAGCGCTTCGCACCCGTTTTATTTCTGGTCCAAAGTTAGTCTGCTGAATAAGTAGAAACAATTCTTTGAATGCATTTTTTTCAGTCCATCTTCCACAGTTCCCAAAGTGTGACATCCAAAATGTATTTGTTTCCGCATTCGAAATTTTTACCTATCCCTAAAGCGAATAGCGCAGTAATAATAATGTTTCTATATCGGAATTAAGTTGTGGATTGTACCAAAATAATACGCAAAAATTATTTGTTTCTCGCTTGAGCCATATTTCATGGATTAAATTAGCCGTCTCAATAAGATTCCTCCGCAAGATGACAACATCAAGATCGTTTCCTCTTTATGGCATTCAGAGTAAGTGATGTGAATTCTATTAGATTGGTGGCCGTGGATTGACCGCGTAAGGAAAGCCATGTTGATTATTCGAAAACAATGGTTTGCAGTGGAAGCACAGTAAATCATACACGATATTCTCGAATAGCCTGGGAATACATAATAGTTTTGCAACTTGTTTATCCAATTGACACTCCTTCTAGCGAATCGGTAAGCGGTTGAGCCAAACTATCAGTACATATTTTAGAACAATTGATCATAATTCATCCGGCCAAACGAGAAATCTTAAGTTGTTTGTTTTTCCAATCTTCGTTATAATCGATGTCAATAGATACAAGGGATGATTGGCTACAACCATCCGACATTGTGCACTGTATAATTGTTCAACCGGAATCTTCTGATTCCAGCCGAAATCTAATAAAGCCAGCTGGAGCCATACTACAGTCAAACCAACTACGGCAGAAGTAGCACGATGCATTGTGCATCCTTGTGTACTATATAATTTTTCAGCCGGAACCTTATATAAGTCCAGCACTATATGATTTTTCTTTAGAAACCTTATAATTCCAGCCGGAACCATACTCTCTACAGCCAAACTAACCATGGCACAAGTGAGTATCATTGTGCATTATATGCTTTTTCATCCGGAAATAATAATTCCAGCCAGATCCATACTACAGCCAACCCAACTATATCACGATGCATTGTGCACTATATAATTCTTCAGCCGGAACCTTATAAATCCAACACTGATTTTTCAATCCGATTGTATGGTTATATACATCCAAACTAATTATGGCACAAGAAGCACAATGAATTGTGTGAAAGCCAGCAAGAGCCATATTACAGCCAAACCAATTATGTCATAAGAAGCACGATGTATTGTGCACTAATTGATTTTCAACTGAAACCTTACAATTCCAGCCAGAAAATAATAAAGCCAACCGGAACCATATCCTCTACAGCCAAACTAACTAGGGCACAAGTAGCACAATGGATTGTGCATCATTGTGCACTATATGTTTTTTCAGCCGGAACCTTAAAATTCTAGCCAGAACCTTATAAAGCCAGCCATAGCAGTACTACAGCCAAGCCAACTATGGCACAAGCAGTAAGATGCATTGTTCATCGATGTGCACTATTTAAATTTTCAGTCGGAACCTTATAAATCCAGCACTATGATTTTTCTTTAGAAACCTTATAATTCCAGCCGGAACCGATGGTATGGTTATATACAGCCAAACTAACTATGACCCAAGTAGCACGAAGGATTGTGCATCATTGTACACTATGATTTTTCAGCCGGAACCTTATAATTCCAGTCAGAACTTAATAAAGCCAGGCGGAACCATACCCTTTACAATGGGTTGGGCATCATTGTGTACTATTCGCTTTTTCATCCGGATCCTTATAATTCCAGCCAAAACCTGATAAAGCCAGCCAGAACCATACTACAGCCAAACCAATTATCGCACAAGTATAACACGATGCATTGTGCACTATATAATATTTCAGCCGGAAGCTTATGAATTCAGCACTGTTTAAACCTTACGGTTTAAACCTTATAATTCCAGCCGGAATCATATTCCCTACAGCCAAATTAACTATGGCACAAGTAGCACAATGGTTTGTGCATCATTGTGCACTATCTGCTTTTTCAGCCGGAACCTTATAATGCCATCAAGAGTTAAAAAATCCAGACGAAACAAAATGTTTATAAAAATAATTTTAGCACTTGCACAATGGTCGTAGTGCAATTTGGATGATAGTTAAACGTTATGCACTACAATGCCAACCTAACCAGAACCAGCAAGGCCAGCTGGAACCATTTGAAATAGCTGATGGTCATTGTGAACTAGCTAAAATTTCAGCTGGAATTATTTGGGCACATTATAATTCCTGGTCCGCTAGAAGTGTTAATTAATTTAAAAATCGTTTATTTTTCGGAAATAACATTTTATTTTCTAATATGTAATTTATTGATTATATTTTATATTTCATCGTTTACAGAAGCAATGTTATTTGCAGATAAACTTCATTTGTCTGGTTTGGGTTCTTGTAAATAGAACAACATGTAGGTATGCATTTTTCGTGAAGTGTTGGTGTTGGTCTCGGCTTTTTGTAAATCGTCGTAAGTTTTCCATATGCCACCGTTTCTAAATGCATATGCAGTGAAACGCTCATGTAACTGTCGTCCTCAATTGCATCGCGCAAATTAAACAATTTATTACCTAAATTCAGCGGTTTCGTTATGTCACGTAAAGGACCCTTTTGCTGTTTTCCAGTGGTTCTGACGGCTCAACCTCCAATGTTATTACACTATTATACACTTTATTTGCATAATGTAAGTTGCCACAGCTACAATAATATTCCCGAATATTTATGTTTGTTAAGTTGCTCACATTTTTCGAATCTAGTTGATTTATCTCTCTTAAAAGCAATGGCAACTTTCTGTCGAGTTTAGTTCCAGATTTATCATAAATTAATTGAATATTGACACTGAGAATAACATCGTCGTTAAAAATGCACTATTAAATGTATGATACTATGCACGTTAAAAAAACACAACTATGTATGTCGTTTAGAGCACAATGTAACGTGCTACTTGTGTCATAGTTGGTATGGCTGTAGTATACTATAAAGCCTGGCTTTATCAGGTATTGGCTGGAATTATAAGGTTCCGGCTGAAAAATCATATAGTGCGCAATGATGCACAATCCATTGTGCTATTTGTGCAATAGTTAGCTTAGCTTCTATCGAAAAATCATATAGCGCTGGATTCATAAAGTCCCGGCTGATACACTATAAAAATTATGATGCATTGTGCTACTTGTGCCATAGTTGGTTTGACTGTAGTATGGTTCTGGCTGGCTTTATCAGGTTTTGGCTGAGGTTATAAGGTTCCGACTGAAAAATGATAAAGTGTACAATGATGCACAATGCATCATGCTACAAGGTGACATAGTGGGTTTGGTTCCGGCTGGCGTGGCGAACACTACCATATATATCAGATTTTTTATTAATTCTGTAAAAACAAATATAATTTAGTATTTATTGCGTGGAATATTTCACTGGCTAGATATAAAAACGAGCTGATACTTGTGTTGGACGCTAGGAACAAATCTCAGAATATGCAATTGAAGTTTTTAAGTTTTCTGTCGACAAACCAATTGTAACAAAATATTCTAAGGAACTATTTTGATGTTTTCAAAACAATTATTTTTCGATTATTCTATATTTTTTGTAATAGACCATTTTGTTTTGTTATCGAAAAAATTATAATATGCCCCTCTGGTTAAGTGAATTATAGTCATTTAGAAGAACTAATTTGTAATTCTATATTCATTAGATTATCGTGTATTGTCATTTTCTAAATTTAAAACATTCATATTTTCAGGCAAACCTAGTATATTCAGCAATGGCATTTTTTATTATGTGTAAAAAATATAAAACTTCTTTGAAAAATAAGGAACATACTCGATTAGCAAGTGTTAGGTAAGTGATTTACAAATATTATTTAAAATACAATTTTAACGGTTCAAAAACACATTAAATTATATCAAAAACTATTTTTTCTTCTTCTTACACGAATAAACTTCATAACTCTAACTATACATAATATACAATATGTAAATATACAAACATTTAACTCCAACACGAATCACATTTAGTGGTTTCAATGAAAACTGTATTCATCGAAAGATTCACTACTATAAGTAAATTTTAGTTTATTTAAATTTTTAAATATATTTGGCGACACCAATTTTATAAATATATTTTTATTAACACAAGTTAGTGCGGTTTGTGGATGTTTGTGTGTGTGTGTGAGTGTTTTTCAGGTAATAACCCTACTGGAAGGTAATTAATGAACTCATCGATGAGGTAATTAATGAACTCATCCAAATAGAGACGATGAGATCGTATAGATTTGACGCAAGAGTAGCGCCTCCGATCTTAATCTGTACTGTGGGGATGCCATCGAGACCGGGTACCTTTCCATTTTTCAATAAACTAATAGCAGCGTTTACTTCCTCCACTGTGAGATATTCGACAAAAAGCTCTTTATTTAGAGGAGCTATTGCTCTAATGGTGGTCACTTCGTCATTCCGATTTAGCAAATTTTGAAAGTAGTGAGTCTGCAGTGACTCTTGGTCTTTTAAAGCATCGACATTTCACAAACGGTCTTTTGTGCTTGTCTATTGAACGTAGATGAGACAGTTAGCATTTATATCTGCCCATGTCTGCATCTCTGTAAGATCTAACGTCGGACATGTTGGTGGAGTGCCTCTTAGACACCATGACGTGATCGATTTGGTTTTCCGTTCTTCCATCATTCTATCTCCACGTTATTTTGTGGATTCTCCTCTTATGTGTGAAAAACGTACTTGATACAACTAAATGGTACATTATTGTCAGGTCGGTGACACATTGGCCGTTGTGATGTCACCCATCATGTTGGGGAATTTTATTTAAATCGTTTTCGAAGTGTCCATACCGTTTATTGTCGACAGGTTATTCTTACAAGACAAGTTCATAGAAATATTTAATTTGGTCGATTTAAATGTTTATTTGGGAATATGCGAGTAGTTTGATTGAGATAAATGTTTGAAATTTATCTAGTTGGTGATCGCAAACAGTCGTACAATAAATTTAAATGAAAATATATTTTTTCTTTCTTATATTAATTAAAGGTTCTACTTAAGATGTTCTGTAATATTTTTGATCATATTTACTGGTGTTTGGACGTTCGGTTATTTATATATGGAATCGATAAAATTTAATGATAGTTCCGATAAAATAAATCCAAATATATATGGTTATATATTTGTTATATTAAATTCATTCCAAGGAATTTTTATATTTGTATTCCATTTTATACAAAATGATAAGGTCCGGCACGAATATTACAAATTAATTCGACAAAATAAATGGTTACCGAAATGTTTCAAATGCAACAAAGCAAATAATAATAATAATAGTAATAATATTAATAGTAATAATAATAATATAACATCAACTCAAACCAATTCACCAAATTCGCAAATCCATGAACAGGTTGATAGTGGAAATTGTATTAGTAATACCATAAATAATAGGACGATCAAACCTAATCGGTCACAAATTTCGTCAACCTCATCAATATCAATTAATTCAAGCAATTTAATTTATAATACAAATAATGGTAATAATAGTAATAATAATTGTAATAATGACTGGAATTACTTGCAACAAGGTGGTGGTGGCGCTGGCGGAACGGGTGTTGATAGCAATATGCCAACATCATTTGCCACTCTAAACCATCATCATATGCGAAATAAAACCCTCGGTAAGACACAAATGGGGAGTGGAATTATGACTGGAACATTAAATTTGATTGGACAACCGCAAGCCGGTACTGTATCAATGTTGAATCAAGATGACTGCTACTACTGGACAAATCATAGTAATAATAATAATAGTAATATAAATAATAATACATTAGGCAATACAATTTATCCATCATATAAGAAAAAAATTAAATATCCCTATGAAACTTCTACAATGAATCCTTCATCACATCACCAGCAGCAGTCATCATCCGATTGTCAATTTCAAAGTCGAACATTAAATCCACCGACAAATCAATTTTTATACAAATTTAACTATTTGACTGATCATCAACCAACAATGCATCAACAGCAACCACCACCACCTGCAAATCGAAATTTACTGCATCATCCACATATTATTAGCGGTGATAGTAGTTTGGTTGGCGGTACAAGTGGTTTAGTACAAGTTCCTGGTTCAAATGTAGATAATAGTAATAATTACTTTGATGAACCAGTATATGAGGAGATTGTAAGTAATCGGCCGAATTATGATGATTATGTGGACGATGAGGAAATTGAAATTAATCGGCGGCAACAACAACATCAAAGACGGGCAGCACAACAGCAAATTCATCGACGTCACAATTCCAATAATTTTAATCCAAGTGAATTGAATGCAAGCGATGATGATGATGATGATGATGACGACGACGACGAGGAAGACGATGATGATGACGACGATGATGATGAGAACGAAGATGATGATTTAGAGGATTTTGGCAACGAGGATGAGGATTTAATTGATGAAAACTATAGAATTAGGGATATGTTAAGTAGTACTAGGGACAATCGGATAAAGTAAGTTCATCACGTGTCTATAAGACCGGGATTGATCGGTATTATTAACATTTGTTTTACTGTTAATATTCCAGAAAATTAAAATATGCTTATCCTCCTGTAAAATCACAACCAATCAATGATATTCAGCCCATCGAAGAACTTCAAGCACCAACTATAGTATCAGCCGCACAACAGCAGCAACAATTCGGTCGTAATCTATCAGCAATCCTAGATGAAAATAACACTGTCATATGTTATTTAGAACCCATATCGAAAAACTAAATGTGTTTTCCCGCCCATTTTCCCGTAAATTTTCAACAATCTCTAAAAACAAACCACAAAACCTATAATATATATATCCTTTTGTTAAGAAGTATTAAGATAAAAAATGAAAAGAGTTCCGTTATATTTTTAAATTTATTATAGTTTTTTATGTAACAATTTTTTTTTTATTTGTAAGTTTTTATTTTTCTGTGATCAAAACAAAGCTAATAAACTAAGTTTTATAAATGTGTATACAGTATGCCGGAAAATTCGAATCGATATCAAAAGCAAACATCCACTGCGGTTCACTTGATTAGATGCACTTGCAATTTTACTTTTAAATGTAAATTTTCTCGCGGAATAAAGTAAACAATTTTATTGAGAAAGGAGGGAAATCTCTTCTCAATAAATCCATAATCGATAATTATTCTGAGAAAGTAAATTAACTTGCCTTTCAATTTTTTTAAAGATAAGTTCAAATTTAATGTTATTTTTTTGGTTCAGTTGATTAGACGCAACTTAGAAATATAATGAAAATACAATCATTTGTATTTTTATTTTAATATTTTTTTTTATTAAGAAATTCTTTAATCTTTCTAACTATTTTTAGTAATGTAATGTGTACTACCCTCATTCTTTAAAATTAATTCAAAGTACTGTCCTTTGTCAATTCCTGCAATCGGCTGTTCGTTGGATTCGTACTGTTCGCCCTCCCTCTTCCCCCCATCTCTTCATATACTTTGCGAGTGAGCCAGCCCCAAACGTTTTCGATGGTATTTAAATCAGGGGAATAAGGTGGCCATGGTAATAACGTTTTGACTCGCAATTCACGACTTCACAGTACGGGTATTATGTATGGGCACATTATCCTGTTGGAAACTCTACTGAAGAGGCCCAAATAGCTCCCGATTTACTGGAAAAACTGATAGCTGCAGTATATCCTTATATGAATTTCCAATCATTTTATTGGAAACAAAATTCAATTTAATGGAGCCCTAATATGAAATTACACCTCATACTTCCTTTCCTGGCATGATGGCGAGTCAAAAATTGTTCTTTGCGAATGTCGTGAAAATAATAAGTATAGCCTGGTCCTAAGTAAAAAAAAATCATCCGAAAAAATAACTTTTTTCCAATTGTTATTCATTGTTTGCGGATGCACATCCCAAGTCATGTGCTGCTTGGCGAATTGCAATTTGTTGCTTGCGTATAGGGTTTAGTGGGGGTTTTCTTTAAATTTTTAAAATGAATCACTTAAAATTGTTCTACGAACTGTTGATTTGCTGGCATTAAACCCAGTCGCCGTTCTGATTTTGTTGACGGAAAGGACTTGATTGAACGCTAGCCTATGCGTTTTTCTTGGTATCTTGTGGCGTCAGAACTGTCGCCGACCTCTCTTGCTTCCATAAGATGCACTTATCTTTTAAATAATTTCGCACTGTGAGCATGCTACTGCGCTCGATTTTACAAGCGGTTGGAAAATCCCTCCCAACTGGTAGGCACCGATTTTTTGCTCTTTCTGCCGTATTTAAAATATTTTTCTACCCATTTTAATTCTTGATCAGCTACTGAATACTTATTTTGAAAATCTTTAAAAAAAAATGTATCAACTTACACCGAAGTTTACTCATCACAAATACTCAAATTTTACAATACGTCTGTTCAAGTGAATCAAAAAATAAAGAGTGCAGTTAGACTAGACTGCTATGTTTATATTTTTATTCTGTTTTACTGAGTACTAATTTCTCTCTCTCTTCTCAATAAAAATATATTCTTTGTTCCGGGAGAAATTACAGTAAAATTTACATTTAAAAGTAAAATTACAAGTGCGTCTAATCAAATTAATCACAGTGTATATATTTACTCAACATATGGCTGGATATTTTTATATTTGAGCAACCTAAATAAATTAAAATGTTAACGATGTTTTTATATCGGAACCTAATCCGCAATAAGGGGGTTAATTTCTGTCTCCATCAAACTGTAAGTTAGTAAGTTCCAATAGATATTGATACTTCAACTACTTAAAATAGTATCATTGTTATTGTCAAATACTAAATATTAATATTTCTTAACTAATCTTTTATTTATAAAATTAACTTGGTCAAAAATATCCTAAATATGTTAAACTCAACAGTAGATGCTATTCCTGTTTAAACAAATTGCCAAATCGATTTGAATTCTTAGGCGATCTGTATGCACATGTACAGGACGTTGCAGTGACTATTAGTATAAGATACAAAATATATGTTAATATTCACTGAAACACCCTGTATATGTATAGTAATTATTAATAAAATAATATAATAAATAAAATAATAAAATAGTGAATTATATTGTAAAATCTTTATATAGATGTCTACAACAAAAAAAAAATGTACAGGTCCTAGATCCTGTTTTGGCTCAAAAACAAACAGAACGTCAAATCAAATAAAAAAAACTTTTGAGTAGTTTCTTTCAATCAAAAAAAAAATACTAAAAATACACATTTTTATTAGTAATTTGATTTTTTTTTATTATAAGATGGCGCCCATGGTTTATAAAACCACACATATACTTTTGTATATTTTGACTTTGTCGTATAATTCGCTAGAAATGAGTTCACATTTAAAAAAGTAAATCATCGACAATCTTTTTATCTTAATTAGAGCATTATCATTTCTTTGGTCCATTTCTTTTTATATTATTTGAATATCATAGCATAAATAGACTTTATACAAAATATATTTGTAAATATAATATAAAATTAAATATTAACATTATAAATGAAAAAATTAATTTCTTGAGAGTTAAAAATGTCTTAAGCCGAATATATTGTCTCCCAAAAAGTAAATATTTATTAGATTATCTCGCCGTTTATTTAGCATTTTACCCGATGATTTGTAGAGAATTAATCGATCGATTGCAAGTTGAAATTGAGTGAGTATTTTGATGATTAATTCGAGTGAGTATGTATTAATAATTAGTATTCACGTGAAATATAACTTAATATTTATTATTATTATTATTTTAATATACATTCTACGTATCAAGCGATTTAAAATAAAGTACAGATAATTTAAAATATATTTTTACATTAGATCCGTTGCACAATGGATTAACGGCGTCCGTCACGCCAGCCGGAATAAAATCAATTATGACACAAGTAACACGATGCATTGTGTTATTATTGTGCGCTATAAGATTTTTCAGCTGGGACCTTATAAATCCAGCCGGCTATCGATTCCTTCTATAGCCAAACCAACTATGACACAAGAAGCATATGATTTTTCGATCTTATAATTCCCGCCGAAACCTTATAAATCCAGCTGGAACCATACCTTCTACAGCTGACTAATTATCGCACAAGAAGCACAATGGCTTGTGTATTATATGATTTCTCAACGAAAATTTCGGAACCTTTCAATTTTAGCCGTAACCTTATAAAGCCATCCCAAACCATACCCTCTACAGCCAAACTAACTATGGCACAAGTAGCACAATGGATTGTGCACTATATGATTTTTCAGCTGGAACCTTATATTTCCAGTTGAAACCTAATAAAACCAGCCGGAACCATACCCTCTACGCCAAACTAACTATGACACAAGAAGCACAATACATGATTTTTCGGCCGGAAGTACATTCAAACTGGAAGTACGTTCAACTGTGGCACAAGAAGCACAAAGTATTTTTCTTCATTGTGTACTATATGATTTTCGCCTGAAACCTTATAATTCCAGCCGAAACCTTATAATGCCAGCCGTAACCATATCCTTTATTGACAAACTAACTATGACACAAGAATCACAATGTATTGTGCATTATATGATTTTTCGTTTAGAACCTTATAATTCCAGTCGAAACTATACCCTCTATAGCCAAACTAACTAACACAAGAAGCACAGTGTATTGTGCATTAGTGTGCACTATATGATTTATCGGTTGAAACCTTATAATTCCAGCCGAAATCTTATACAGCTAGCCGGAATCGTACTACAGCCAAACCAACTATGGCACAAGAATCACTATGTACTTTGCATCATTGTGCACTATATGATTTTTCGGCCGGAGTCTTATAATTCCGAAACGACTCGAAACCGTATAAAGCCAGCCGGAACAATACTATATTCAAACCAACTGTGGCACAAGAAACATAATGTATTTTGCATCATTGTACACTGTGTTTTCGGCCGGAACCTTATAATTCCAGCCGAAACCTTATCGTTATGCACTATATGATTTTTCGGTTGGAACGGAACCTCGCCCTCTATAGCCAAATTAACTATGGCACCTATATGATTTTTGGTTGAAACCTTATAATTCCAGCCAGAACCATACTACAGCCAAACCAACTATGGCTCAAGAATCACATTGTCTTATGCTATATGATTTTACAGCTTGAACCTTATAATTCCAGCTGGAACTATATAAAGCCAGCTGGAACCATACCCTCTATAGCCAAACTAACTATCGCGCAAGAAGCACAATGGATTGTACACAAACTCCGCCATTTTGTATTCAATGATGATGAAATTTATTTTCTAGGATTTTGAATTTGAATTCAAACATAAATTTGGCTAGAATGTCTCTATTCTAATTCTAATATGTATTTTTAACGATGATTTAGAATTTCTGTGCATGCTGGGCTTTATTCGTCCACTTCTTTGCAATTAAATATGAAATTTGTTACGTAGGATTGAATGTAGAACGTGAAAGATTGGGCCGTTTATAATTTGGGGAGATTTATAATTTAGAATTATCTCTATATTTTTCAGTTTTTGTGGCTATATGAGATCTTTTCAACGCATGGCTAATCCCTCAAAAACCCCCATGGCTAACCAATATATACAGAAGTATTGGCCAAAGAGACCTATTGGGTATACAAATAAGTATCCGCCGTTCGACAAAAGGTGGTACTACCAGTAAGTTTTGGTTAAGATTGCCCGATGTAAAACGTCATATTCTAAGGTTGGG
Organism: Nephrotoma guestfalica; assembly: GCA_963691935.1. Lineage (NCBI taxonomy): Eukaryota > Metazoa > Arthropoda > Insecta > Diptera > Tipulidae > Nephrotoma > Nephrotoma guestfalica. Next base: position 3,744,514 of record OY829916.1, on the reverse strand, counting down.
CATCTGTCAACAACGTAACCTTAAAATATTAGCGATTTTGTATCAGCATCATGTATTTTTTTTCTTTTAAAAATGTCGAGTTTTGAGCCGAATAAGCGTAATTTGCGTGAACTTTTGATTTACCTCTTTAATTTGAAGAAATCTGTAGCTGAGGCACATCGATTGCTTGTAGAAGCATATGGTGAGGCTGCCTTAAGTGAGAGAATTTGTCGAGAGTGGTTTTAAAAGTTTAAGAACGCGGAATTGAAAGCATTATTGGATGAAGATTTGTGCTAAACGCACGAAGAAGAACTTGCACTTACATTAGGAGTGATTCAATAAGCAATTTCACATCATTTAAAATCATTTGGAATGATTCAAAAGTAAGGAAATTGGGTTCAATATGAACTGAAGCCGAGAGATGGTGATGACCGGTGATGAAAAATGGATCCACTACGATCCACGACCCCAAAAAAGAAGAAATCATGGAAAATACCTGGCCATGCTTCAACATTGACAACCTAGCCGAATATTCATGGAAAAAACTCAAGTTGTGTATTTGGTGGGATCAGGTTGGTGTCGTATTATGAGTTGCTAAATCCAACCGAACACAATTGATTAAATTGAGCCGAGAACTCAATTAAAAACGAGCCCACTACTACTCCAGACATGAAAAAATTATTATCCTGCATAATAATGCTCGTTCACATGATGCGACACCGGTCAAAACCTACTTGGAAACATTCAATTGGGAAGTTTTACGCTACTCGTCGTATTCACTAGACATTGCCCCGTCTGATAACCACTTGGTTCGATCGATGATGGACAATACTTTGAATAAAATATAATCTACCGTTCTATCATAATACATGCTCAATTAGCAATAAATGGTTGATAAAAACCGCACAGACTTATTTGTATACCCAAAATTAAATTTTACAAACATTTTTAAGATGTTCGCCAGAAACTGAAAATAATCTATATGTCTGCAAACTCCTAAAACTTATAGGAAGTTAAAATCATGCAAAAATTGAAAGAGCTCTCATTGAAGCTGCCACTTCCGCCACACAGACTTCCATCTCGCAAGGATCTCCCAATTAATGGAAGAAGTTTAAGTACGAAGTATTTTTCCTAATAGTCAATCCGCCTGAACTGTAGAGATGTCGAATATTGGTGAAATGAAGTTTTTTTTAATCAAAACTCATTATTTAATGAAATTTAATTTACAATCTTGTTTTCGTAAATGCTATATTCATCTATACTGATTATCTGCTCTATTCACCACAATTTCCGTTTAGGCTGATAAACATTTTTAAATATTTTTTCTGTTCATTTGAAAAAAATTTAAAAATACCGTTTTTATCGAACTTCGCGCTCAAGTCGCGACCTCTAAACCACCTTCGATTGGCCCAATATTTTTTCTGTTTAAGTTTTTAGCAGAACCTCCCATTTCTAGGGGGTGCCCGTTAGATTCTGCAACTTTTGAAACTAAGGGCTACCCTAATATATACTGTATATACTGTGGGAAAAAAGTAGTAAGACTTTGTAATTTAAATTTCGCGCGGAAAACCATTCGTCGAAATTATTTTTTTCTATGTTGGTATGACTGTCAGTGACATCTATGCCAAATGTCACATCAAAATATTCATTAGTGTTTAATATACGCTTGTCTTTCTGAAGTACAAAAAGTGCATTCGGCGATTTTTACAATGAGTGAAATTATTCAACAAAGAAGTTCCATTAAATTTTGAGTGCGGAATCAATTTTGTGGTGCCGAAACGTTCAGAATGCGAGCAAGTGTTTTTGATTGGTACAAATTGTTCAAAGAGGATCGAGAACGTGTTGACGACGAACCACGTCTAGGACGGCCAACAACATCAACTGATGATCAACACGTTAATAAAATCAAGGAATTGGTGCTCGAGAATCGACTATTAACAGTCAGAGACCCTACTGGCATCGTTGAAATATCGGGAGGATATTAGATAGGCCAAAGAAAAGTGAAAGCACGACTGTTTCCAAAATCACTCAATTTTTTGGAAAAACAGCGTCGCGTTGACGTCTGTGAAACAATGCTTTCCGACTACCAGGATGTCATGAAACGTATTATAACTGGCGATGAGTCTTGGATCTGTGCTTACGACCCGGAAACCCGATCAATCGGCCGAATATCGTGCCAAAGGTGAGCCGAAGCCGATAAAACCACGTTTGACGTAAGTCAAAAATCAAGGTTATGTTGACAGTTTTCTTCGATTATCGAGGTCTGGTGCACTCCGAATTCCTTCCGACCGGCCAAACTGCCAACAAGGAATACTATTTGAGTGTTATGCGTCGTTTGCGCGAAGCTATTCGTAAAAAGAGGCCGGAATTAACTTGGTCGACAACTCTTGGTTTTTGCACCACGATAATACACCTTCTCATACTGCATTGGTTTTACGTGATTTTTTCGCCAAAAATTCCACCCATATCGTTCCGCAACCACCGTATTCGCCTGATTTAGCTCCGTGTTACTTCTGGCTGTTCAGCCAACTCAAACGACCGCTCCGGGGAAACCGTTTTGAGTCAATTGAAGACATTAAACGTGAATCGCTACGCGCATTGGAGGCTATTCCGGAAATTGACTTTAACAACTGTCTCGAGGATTGGAAAAAACGTTGGCACAAGTGTATTGTGGCCGGGGGGGATTACTTTGAGGGGGACGAAATAGATTTGGAAAAATAAATAAAGAATTTTAAAATTATGAACAAAGTCTTACTATTTTTTGTCCACAGTATTATATTTTGCAAAAAACGAGGAAGCTATGGAATGTTTCTATATAATTAGGTAATAATTGAATTCAGTGGTGGTAGCATGCATGTGCTCAAGTAATACAGTTGCTGCGATGTATAGAGGAATGTGAGAACATTTGGCAGATAAGCTCCTATGAAAGCTGCCACTTGGCCAAAATTCACTGGGATCTCCCAATTTATGGAAAAGGCTTAAGCTTGATCGCGATCAGTCAATCCGTATGGGCTGCACATGGACCATATAGTGTTGTTTCGTTTCATACCGTCATTTCCGCTTGGTAAAACCGTTTGGTAAATTTTGGAAGACCGATCTTACCTGTATTGTTGAAAATTTAATTTAGAACCTTTTATTTCATAGTCGTTTTTCTCGTAAATGATATACTACTATGGATGCAGCCACTTCCGGTGGACCCATGTCGGCCAAAAATCACTGGGATCTTTCAATTTATGGAAAAAGCTTAAGTATGAAGTAGAGAAGTTACATACATTAAGACTGCACAAACACACACACACAGAGATCACACAGATAGTTTTTTAAAAACCACTTTTTTTTTACTTCGGTGACCGTCACGGATTGTTCGATATTAATTCAGATCTTAAAATATTTTAGCGAAAACCTAGATATTGTGGGAAAAATGTCGTCCAAGGAGTTGGATAGGTCATTTGTTTTTAATTGAGTGTTTTGATTTTAATTAAATTAGAAAATTATATTAATTCTTACTTACCTATATTTAGAGGTCTATCGAAATTTTCTTGAATGAATAATAAAACAGCAAATCTCATTTAATCTTACTTTAAATTGTATTTGCTAAATAATTTAATGCATTTAATTTTTTTAAACGTTTACCTAATTTACTTATTTGGATTACGATCTAGCTAAAAATTCATTATTTTATTAAAATAAATTAATTAAAAATTATTCGCCATTATTGAATGGAATCCATTGCGAATACTGGATTTACTTATGTGAAACATAGAGTTTTATGAAATATGTATTTTGATGTAAAAAAAAAACCTTTTTGCTTGGTAAAATGATTAGTTTTTTTAGTGGTTTCTAAAGTGTTAGCAACTATTATCTTAATAAATATTTTTTAGTAATTTTTATTTAAAAATGTTAGATTCACATCGAATGTAGTTGAGCATGTTTCTGCGCATCCTGTTGCATTTTTTCTCGTAACGTTGTTACATCTTCATTAATACGTACAATTAAACGAATTTTTGTAGCACGATCGCCAGGTGTTTTCATCCATAACCAAATCATGTAACCAGGAATACATAACATTGATGATAAGGCCGTGAACCATCCGAATACATGCGACCACCATGGATAATTGTAGTCTAAATATTTAATTGGTGTCCATTGGACTATATTAAATATGAATACGCCCTATATGCAAATTTAACATGAATTAGTACAATTGATAGTATCATTTCGATGTGAATAAAATACTTACAAGACATATACAAGGAGTAGTGAAGACCCAACAGAATTTCCACCAAATAGTTGGGTAATATCCGATCATGTCTTTAAGACCATCGTAGAATCGATCAATACCGTAGGCCCATGATATTGAAATGCATTCGAAGAATATCAAGAATAGTAGACAAAATCCGCTTACCGCATATGAATCCAGTATTTGGAATACATACATTCCACCCTGGGTGATACATGATAAGCCGACTAAATAGCTAAGTGCACATACAATAGCAATAAATATTTCTTTTCGTCGACGAAGTAATTGTGGCCATTCATCAATCACTGCCGTTATAAAACCTTCCATTGTGCAAAATTGTGAATCCAAACCGATTAGCAGCAGCATAAAGAAAAATAAGCATGACCACAGCGGAGCACCAGGTAATTGTAGTACCGCAGACGGATATGCTAGAAAAGCTAAACCAGGTCCGGATGCTGCTACCTCGGCGACGGGTCGCTGCTGTTCATGGGCCATAAATCCTACTACTGAAAATATTACAAAGCCTGCAAACATACTGGTACTTGAATTTACGGTGCATACAATTAGTGCATCCCTGTTTATATATAAATAAAAATTAGAAATTTAATCACTTAACATATCATAAGAATAGTCTTAATATTGAATCTTACTTGTATACATTATTTGTAAATTTATTGTAACTGCCAAGTGCGACTAGTGTTCCCAAGCCTAATCCATATGAAAAAAATATTTGTGTAACTGCATCAATCCAAACCTCGGATTCGTATAATTTGGATAAATTTGGACTAACATAGAATTTAATCCCTTCGATTGCCCCAGGTAATGTTATGCCGCGAATTAAAAGCACTGTAAGCAATACGTACGGAAACAGAGCGGTAAAATATACGACTTTTCCAGTCCACTTGACTCCCTTCCAAATACAAAAGTAGCAAAGAATCCAAACCAGTAAGAGAGTACCGGCTAATTCCCATCGAACTGATCCAACATGTTCAATTCCGGATGAGATCATAAGAGCGCGACGTCTTAATAATTTTTGGAATATAATTAAATAGAGAAGTTTAGGGCTATTTATATTTATTTATATAGGTATACTTACTCCCAGAATTCCTTGACGGGGTCGGTAAGATCGGATGCGCTTATATTTAAACTATTTAACGAACAAATTTTTGTTATGTCACTTCCCGTCAAACTAATCTGGTTCCAACATAGTAAATCTTTGCGTACGTATGGATTAACACAATTTTCAGTGTTCCAAAAGTTATTACATGTTCGCCACGGGACATCGGCTCTCATCGACATAAAAAAATAAAATATAGCCCAGGCCAGGATCACTATATAGTAAACGTTCATCCAGCATGACATAACGGCAGCCGCATAGCCGATTCCTTTAAATATTGGGGCAATTTTGAATACGCCTAATCCACCGATTGTTAACATTTGTCCTAAGGCTAATTCCATGAAGAACATTGGTATACCAGCAAGGATTAATGTTAAAAAATATGGTATTAAAAATGCTCCACCACCATTTTTGTAACATAAATAGGGGAATCTCCATACATTTCCTAAACCGATTGCGAGCCCAACTACGGATAATATAAAGTCTAATTTACTGCCCCATGAACCGCGATCCGGTAATTTTCTTTTTTTAATATGGGTTATTTGGTGTTGCTGATTTTCTGTATCGATTACATTACTTCCGGTCGGTATTATTGGCATTTCGATTTGTTCGTCAAGCGGTGGCGGCTTACGCGTTACGATATTCCCACCTTCTAATTCAGCAGCGTCTGTCATATTTTTGTAGTATTACTCTTATATACCGCTGAGTTTTTAAATTTATTCGGTATTTTTATTGTTTTTTTTTTTTAAATATAATTCGGATATAGATATACTCGGGTCGCACGAATCTTGATAAAATATATAGATGAGATAAAATTAAAAAAAATTAAATCTGATTTAATTCGTATATCCGGTAACAAAATTGATCCATCACATATAGAAATGATGTACATATAAACGGATCAATTACCATGATTACGAATTTAAATTTGGGGGGGAAATTTAAATCTATATAACTATATATAAAAATATATTATATACATTTATAAAGATATCAAAGGATCAAGAGTTTACTATCCTTAGAAAATTATGTGGCTAAATTGTGTGCCGAGTGCACAAGAGGAAACGGAAGCTTCCGATCCGGATTTAGTCTCACTGTGCCTTTGTGTGCGAGTACATACTCAAATTTAAACAATTTACCAATCATTTTATTTAAATTGCTTAAAATATAAATATATATATATATATATATATATATATATATATATATATATATATATATATATATATATATATATATATATATATATACATATGAATATGTATAACAGGGAGCCGTGTTAAGACTCCAAAAGGTGTTAATTCATTAATTGAGTTTATCCGGTTTGTTATCCGATTTCATAATAATATGATATAAATTGATCTCACACCGCACAATTTAAACTTTATTTTCATATTTCAATTACTTTTATACGACTATATATAATTGTATAGAATATATTTTAAATATATAGTTAAATTTATTCAAAAATTTAGGCTATATATGCACAAATCAATTGTATTACCTTTTCACCAATAATTCACTCACTACCTCACTATTAATAATTCAGTCAAATTACAATCATTACACTATTATTATTTCTATAAAACACCAGGTAAATCACTCTAATCCATTTTTCCCGCCATTTTCCGACTAAGCTGTATAGATATTCACAGATAAACAATTAGCAGGTTCACTCCACACTTGAAATGATTAAACTCTATATATAAATATTTAAGTAAAAATATTTTCAAAATACTTGTATTATTAACCAATAAAATACACGAAATATACACAACCAACTACAATGAGGTTTTTTGCTCGAATGAAAAAAGATCGGAAAAGATTTTATTTTCTTCCAACGTCTCCCATTAAAGCGCGCAGATGAAATGAAAATACTCTTACGTGTACGAACAGTATGGGAGTAGTTGCGATTTAATAATGATATATCATAAGTATGTAAACTAAACTATATACTTGACTATGTATATAACAAATTATATCATATAGAGCCAATCTAATTTAAGTCCATTAATTTTTTTTGTTTTGTATATTTAAATCACTGAATTGAATGAGTATATTCAACTGGCCGATACATTTTATTTGAATATAGCGAAGGTGCTGTAATCATTACAAGAAATATAGAGATAGATATACTCGACCAATTGTGTAATTGAATGAATACCCGTAAACTTAATTCAAACTTGGATATTGTCTCTACATCTGATTTGAATTTGTTTGTTACTGCGCATCCGGTTCCATTTCTCACGAAGTTAAAATTATGCTAATAGTTAATTATTAATATTAATCTGGTCTAGTTCTACTACATATATGGTGAACATCCTTAAGGATCACGAATTTTCGAAATTATGTTCCATATTTTGTGATTCACGTTTCTATTGTTTCTAAAGTGTCGATGCGTAGCCCGAATTCGGCGATGTCCAAGCAATTTTAAAGAACCCATAAAGATGTAATAGAGTTCAAGCCTGTTTTCAGTTGAGCCTTTCAAATCAATATGGATTTTCTTTTTTAGTTTACACTATAGACATTTTCCTAAACTACCCTAAAAATAAAAATAGGATTATTTAGGAAAAACTTCACGTGCTTGCACAATCGTCGGAAGATTTTCTTAAATCCTAAAAATCTTTATAGGTGTGCGAGAGTAAAACCGGATAAAACCAATAATTAAATCATTTACAGAAAGTTATAATAGCCAAGCGGAAAATTTAACCGAATTTTGGAAAAGTTTTGTTAAATCCATTAATAAAAGATATTTTTACATGTAGCTACACGATGCCGTCATTCAAACTAGTTTATATGTGTTTAAAGGAAAGCAATATAACAATGAAAGGTTCTTTATATTTCTGAAAATGGAAAACCATTCTGAAAAATATCGCATCAAAAAAAAAATTAAAACCCAAACTAATTTTAGACAATCATCTTAATAAACATCGCAGTGAACTTTGTTTTAATAATTAATTAATTTGTTTATGTCTTGGATTGGTTTACTGAAATACAATTATCTAAGACATAGGTTTAGTGAAAACCAAAATAGTTTGAACTTTTATCTGTTGTCAATTTAAATAATATATTCTTTGACAAAAAAGCACTAAAGTTTTGAATACATTTTGAGTTTTAAAAATTTTGAGAAACAGTTGCTATAATTTTATAAACTTATCAAAATATTTACTTATATCTGCTTACTATAAAATGTCGATCAATTTCTAAATGACAACAAATAGTTTAAGAATTTTGCAATAACTATCTTAAACTTAGTATCCTTCCTTATCCCTTCGAGGCTAAATTATATGCTTTAAGAGAACCAAAGGCCAATCTTGCTTAGTGCACGAAGGCTAATTTTGCGTAGTATAAAAATATTATAAAAAAAAATATTTTAAGTAAATATCAAACATTTTACCATAAGCATTTTTCCTAATTTTTGAAAACCGCTACGAAATCTAAGCGTAATTTTAAGTTGCCCTGGATCAAAACTAACAGGTAAACACCACTCCATTGAAAATCTAGGGGCCCCGGATGTTATAGTAAATAAAATTTGTAATGAAGCCAATTTGCATATCGTATGATTTTTCCGAGCATTTTACCTAATTTTAGAAAAACCGCTACCAAATACTAAGCGCGGTTTTAAGTTGCCCTGGATCAAAACTAACAGATAAACACCATTCCATTGCAAATCTAGGGGCCCCGGATGTTATAGTAAATAAAATTTGTAGAGAGGTCAATTTGCGTATCGTATGGTTGAGATGATTGATGCTCGGAAAAACCATACATATCATTACAAATTTAGGTAAAATGCTCAGAAAAATCATACGATATGCAAATTGTCTTCATTACAAATTTTATTTACTATAACATCCGGGGCCCCTAGATTTTTCAATGGAATGGTGTTTATATGTTAGTTTTGATTCAGAATAATCATACGATATGCAAATTGACCGACTGGGTTAATTGATTCGAAACTATTCCCTTAGTAGGGAAATAAATATTAGCAAATTTGCAAACAAATTTTATAAAATAATTAAAGTAGCCGGTGAAAAATTCGAGTAATACAGAGAAATCTAAAGCAAAATATATTCCGAACGCGCATAAATGTCGACCGATTTCAAGATTGTATGGACTAGAATGAAGGTAGTCAATGACTTCTCTAGTTTTGCTTGACGCATCCGTTATTTTTTATCTTGGCTCATCGATATATTTTCCAGTGTTTCTAGTCTCTGTTCTTGTTTTTTGAGTAGCTCATCCATAGATTCTAGTCTTTGGTCCTGCGCAGCCAGATGTAAATCGACAGCGTTTAGCTTCTGAAGTATTTCTTGCGGGAGATAGTTTTCCTGACTCGGTGCTTTCTTGATATTTTCGTTCTGCTTAGCCATTTGTACATATGTTGTGCCTCTTCTTACTTTGGCGCTATTTAGAGGGATTTGTTTTGGGTAGGATTGCATCCTAGGTTGAGAACTCTTACTTGTATGATTTCTCTTGTCGACTCTCTTTCTTTGCAGCTGTTTGGCTACCTCGCAACCTCTTTTGTTGCACAATTTTGATAGATGTTTCTCAGCGCACTTTACGCATCTGGGCTCCCTGTTACAGTATTTGCGTGTGTGGTTATACACCTGACAGATGTAGCATTGTGACATTCTAAAAAAGAACACTATTTTTTTAATGTCTCAATCTTAAATTTCATATTAGGATTGCTTTGATTCCATATACCCTATCAATTCTCTCAGTGTGTTGTCAAATGTTAGCATGAAAAGGGGGAGTCCTACATTGGTTGTTTCTCTGTCACCGTTTGCGTTTTTAGTGACCTTTTTCTTTACTATGTTCCCAGTATTTAGGATTTTGAATCCTTTCTGGCTAAGTTCCTCAATTATTTGTTCGTTTGGGCATGTATTATGTAGCCCTCTGGCCATGACTTTAATTGGTTGCTGAGCTTTGTTTTCATAGGTGAACCATTCCATGTTTTAAGCGGTGATTGCATTTGATAACATTCTGTAGGATTCTGGGTCAAGTGGATTCACTTTCCAACCCGTGGTATTATTCAGTGCAGTGACGTTATATTTATCGTTTAGAACTAGCTACACTATTTTTTTAATTGTTTCGTATTCACTAACATTAAGTATGCCAATGAGTGGAAGTGGTGTCTTTTTATGTATTGGTTGATTTTCCTGCATTTTCCCTTGGTTGATTCCATTGGGTGTGTTAACTGGTTGCAGTGGTCACTATTTCGGCAGCAGTGATGCGTTTTTATGTACTTTTACTAGGTCCGTGGATGAATGATGACGATCAGGTCGTTGGAGTTGTGGTTTTCTTGTGCTCTGTGTCTATTCTGCTTTTTTTTAATCACATACTCAATTTTTTGCCTCCGTGTAAACTCGTTTCGTATTAATATTTATTTAAAGTTTTCTTCTGCTTTTCATAGACAAAAAGAGACTCTTTGTTCCCAATGACTAACAAGTCGTAAACATTGTGAATGTCATTTTAAATAATATTTTGTCTATAAAAAGCCGAAAAAAACTTTAAGTAAAACGCGTTTCATACGCCAATTCATCTTCATCTGTTTCATAGGTAGCTATAGTATTTTCTTTCAAGTGGCGCCCAAACTGGAACACAACAACTGTTCCACAATTAACTAATTATATATATAAAATATATAAAATATTCTAAAATCACTTAGCAAATTCCAAGTAGTGATTCCATTCCGACACGAGTAGTGATCTGGATTAAATGATGGACACTCTTACTAGGGCTTGAAATACCTCTATGAGGAAAGCTTAGCACTTGCGGAGTGCCGAAAAGTCTGTGGGTCTACTTTCAATAGAGCGAAAAGATCAAGAGAAAGTCAAGACTGGGACTTGTATAAGGAATGCCTCAGAGTATACAAAAGGGAAACAAGAAAGGCGCAAAGGAATTCGTGGAGGCTCTTCTGTGATAGAAAGGAAGGGGTCTCGGATACCTCGCGCTTAAGAAAGTTTCTCTCTACTAGTCCAGCTGTTCCAGGCTATCTGAAAAAAAACCGGATGGCGAATGGACGGTTTCTAGTGAAGAGACTCTTGATCTTTTGATGGAAACTCACTTCCCGGGTAGTGAGGGTGCGTCGATTGTGGGGCCTTTGGTTGACTGCAGGTCTAGGAGTGACTGTAGCGTCCAATTGTTGTGTACAGAGGATATTCTTAGGGCGCGGAAGATAAAAATGGCTATTCAAAGTTTTAACCCCTTTAAATCAGCTGGCCCGGATGGGATTGTGCCAGCAGAAATTCAGAAGAACTCGGAGGTTTTATTTGCCTGGCTGGAGGTTATCTTCAAAGGGTGTCTGAAGCTGGGGTACATCCCGAATAAATAGAGGGAGGCTAGGGTGATCTTCATCGCGAAAGCGGGTAGAAGCTCGCACAGCAACCCTAAGGACCTAAGAGCAATATCGCTGTCATCGTTTCTGCTGAAAACCATGGAAAGGTTGCTGAATGTCCATATTCGTTCGAGAATTATAACCAGAAGCTGGGCACAGTCTCAACATACGTACCAAAAGAGTAAGTCCGTGGACACGGCGTTACATACCTTGGTTCGGAAAATTGAGAAGTCACTATATTTTCAAGAATACTCGTTGGTGGCGTTTTTCGATATCGAGGGCGTTTTCAACAACGTGAAGGTGGAGGCAATTAGGGAAGGATTGTTGCCGATTGAGAATGAAAACCCTATTGGATGGACCTGATTGAATGGACTACTATTGGAACTGGAGGGGGAAGGAATGGGCGTGGTTGCTTATGCCGATGACGTAGCGATAGCTGTCTGGGAGAAACACCATTTTACAATCAGAGATGTGATGCAGAATGCACTATCAATCACTGCGGGTTGGGCCAGATGATGTGGATTGGGGATTAACCCATCTAAAACAGAGCTGGTCCTTTTTACTAGGAGATATAAAATTCCGGTAATGGTCCCACCAAGTTTAAAAGGTACTATACTGACCATTACTGATAGGGTGAGTTTCCTGGGGATCCTTCTCGTTAGTAACCTCAGTTGAAAACCAAACACGAGAGAAAGAGTGGAGAATACCACTGTGGCACTCTATTCTTGCAAAAATGCCATTGGGAGGAAATGGGGTCTAACACCGGAGCTGGTGCACTGGCTTTACACGACAGTGATAAGGCCCGTACTACTGTATGGTGGCCAGCTCTGGAGAAATTATCATACAGGAACATGATGGCGAAGGTGCAAAGGGCAGCCTGCTTGCTCATTAGTGGGGCATTGAAAACGACCCCCACTAGTGCCTTGGAGGTTATACTGTACCTTCCCTCGTTGGATATTATCGGTAAGCAAATGGCGGTCAATACGGCCGCCCGGCTATTAGCGATTTCGGGATGGAAGTGTCTGCAAAAAGGGCACTCAACTAGGAGGATTGGAAGAATGGGCTCATTATGGAGACGGGGAGAGTTAAATTCTTCACCGACGGCCCCAAGCTCGATGGTAGAGTGGGAGCTGGTGTGTTCTGTGAGGAATTAGATGTAAGTTTTAATATCGTTGACTGATATCGCTATCTGTGTGGACAGTCGGGCGACATTCTTTCGCTGGATTCTGTTTCCCAGTCATCAAGGGTGGCGCTGGATTGTCACACATTTCTTAACGAGATGGGTGAACACTTCAATATTCAGTTGGTCTGGATTCCAGGCCACTTTGACGTTGAGGGAAATTGCAGAGCAGACAAATTAGCAAGATACGGTACGACTCTCCAACTGGAACCAGGGAGAGATGTGTAGTAAGGCCTATGTCTGGGAAAGCAGCTAGTCATAGGAAAGCAGTTGCCTTCAGTCCGACTCTGTCAGTCCGACTGACAGAGTAGCGAAGCAAGTATGCTTGAAGCGGTCCAAGATCTTGATCATAGTAAGGAAGCGTGAATTAGGTAAAATTGTAAGGGTACTTACCGGACATTGCCTTTTCGGAGATCATGCGAGAAGGCTGGGACTGGATGCAAATGACTTGCAGAAGCTGCAAGGACGAGGAGGAGAAGGAGACTCTTGTTCACTTCCTATGCTCATGTCCTGCGCTTTGCTGACAGAAGACATGATCACTTGGGCAAATACACTATGGACAGCCTCTCTCATATCGAAAGTGTAATGTGCAAGATCTCTTACGCTATGTGAATAGCACTAGATGGGTTTAAACTGAGTTTAATGATGTCGGATCCTGTGGTATCACACGGGCCAAAACTGGCCTAAGTGTGCGATAGCAACCATTGAAACCTAACCTAACCTAGTAAATTCCAAGTATATTTGAGGAGTTTCTCACAAATTGTAAAGGTTGAAATAAATTTTTACATGAACTTCACTATTTCAATTGGCGTTCTATTTACGAAATATTAAATTATGTATTCCGTAATTGGACATAGGATAGTGGAGAAACCTCTTCGGTATGAGTGTGGCTGCGGTCATGTCTTAGCGGCATATATATATTACAAAAGGGAAAGTATGGTAAGATAATTGTACCCTTGGCTCTTAGAACTCGTGTCGGGCACAATAATTCCTTATTAACTATAAATACAATCATACAATAAAATTAGATTGAAAGAACACAGCAAAATTACAAAAATACTTAAATTATCTTATGTAAATGAAAAAAACCAAAAAACAAAATTGAATTATACTTGGATTGAGAATAGTTTTTCTACGTCTTGCGTTGCAGTTAAATACTGTTTAAGGGCTTTAGAGAAGACCGAGAGGCTCCCGGACATTCTAATTTCAATCGGTAAAATATTGACGAAGATGGGTGAAACCACATTGAAGAAATTTCTACGAAAATCTAGCCTCCAGTAAGGGATATGTTTTCTGTATTGCGAGTTCAATCGAAGACCGTAGCCAGAACAAGTAACAAAGTTATTTCCACTCTTAATATAGAAAATCTTTAAGACCTTGAAGACAAACGTGTGTTGCAGTGGCAGGATGTCTAGAGCCCATGGGCCAAGAAGGAGATAGCGCATCATGAAAAGTCATTAAGCGGATAATATGTTTCTGTCGAACCAATAGCGAACGCATTAATGTTTTACAGGCACTCCTCCAACACACCAGCCCGTAGAGAAGAATAGAATCAACTAGGGCATAACAAACTAACCTCCTACTAGGTATAACGGACAAAAGAGCCCTAAGACATACATCTTCTTCGATACTAATAACAGTTTATGTTTCAAGTCTTCAATGGGTCACATATTCCAATTTAGATTTGCATCAATCAAAATACCTAAATATCTAATTTCATTTACTACACTAATCTTAAAACAGCCAGTCGAAGTACAAGTCTGAGCTTTGTTACAGCCAAAACCATGGAAAGAAAGGGCATCAGGTAGTTCCTGGCCCCTAAAATGTTCTATCTTAGTTTTCACACTCAAAAGTAAGTTGTGAGATTTAAACCATTCCGCCAGTAAATGTAAATCGTGTTCGATCCCCGATACGTTAACCTGTTTGCTTGAACCGGAGTACACAAACGAAAAGTCGTCAGCAAAAGCGGTTATTTCATTAACGTAAACAAGGAATAACAGGGGTCCCAACACCGATCCCTGAGGTACCATGAAACGAATTTGGAGTAATTTTAACCATATTGGATTGAGGGCTAGTAGGTCTGGAGTTTCTACTGACTTTTACTCTTCAATTATCAACAGTTATTTTTGCAATGTATCCCAATCCTCGGTAGTTATTCTATTGCAGGGGATGGAGCGCACAAGCATGCATACTTCTCTCTCCTTTAGCAGCATAAGTGAATTAGATGTTTCCAAAGCCGTGTGTCTTATTCAATCAAATTCATCCGGTCACGAAAAAATAAACTTAAAATGTCTAAAGAATATTTTACCATATATAGTAACACCTTTAACATATACCTGATTAACAGTTGTATCATGCCTTCTGAATTTTCTGAAATCTGGAAAATGAACACTGAGATTCCGATTGTAAAAAAGAAGGGTATCGATTCTTTGGATAATCTTAGACCGCTTAGTTTAGTTTCCAGTGTATCTAAAGTATTCCAGATCATTCTTCGTGATCAAAATAACCAGCATATGGCTAATTGTAATTATATAAATAAATTTCAATCCGGATTTCGTAATAACCACAGTACAACAACTACCCTGCTTCATGTTGTAGGCGATCTGGCCTGTCATCTTGACGGAACAAACTCATTTGTTGTTCTAATACTGTTGGATTACTCCAAAGCATTTGACTCTTTGAACCATGTTTTGTTACTACAGAAGGTGATGCTTTTCTTTAATTTTGACAATGGAGCACTTAAACTTATGTTTAGCAACTTATCAGATAGATATCAAAAAGTCATTGTTAATGGAAAAGTATTAGTTCCTGAGCGTATACTCGTACCTGTAAGTGTATTTCAAGGAATTATAACTCAACTTGGCTCAACTCTGTTTTCCCTTTTTATTAATGACTTACCACAAGCAATAAAATACTCCAAATATCACAATCATCAACAGAATGCCAAATTTATCTTTGTGGTACTAGTGAAAATATATTGGAAACCTTTAACAATATTAATTTGGATCTATCCAATACATTGGCTTGGTTCAAGTCTAATGGAATATCACTCAACATCGCTTAAAACGGAAGCAATTCTGATTTCTAAAAGAAGTTTTCCAGTGATACCCGATATCTTTATTGATGGTGTGAAGATTAAGTTAATAATCTGTTGTTAATGTTTGTGGTAAGATCAATTCTACTTTATCTGGTTTGAAGCTTAATAAAAACATCTGCCCTAAAAATGTTCGAATTTTTTTGGGTAGATCATTAGTAATTCCTCACGTACTATATTACGAATTTCTTTTTTTATGTGATTCTACCTCAAGTGACGTACTGCAAGTTACTTTGAATAATACCGTTAGATATGTTAATGGGCTGAGAAAATTTGACCACATATCGGCTAAGTTTCAAGAATTTTTTGGTTGCACTATGCTTCAATTCTTTTACTTTAGAGAGTTATTACTATTATATGACGTCATTAATAATCGGGTATCTTCATATTTATACAAGAAAAGAAAATTGGGGGTCTAATCGAAATGGTAAAATAATACTGCCTGTTAATCGTTCAAATATTTACAACAAATCGCCTGTGTTTATAGGCAAATAAATAAAAACTCCTGCCGTAATTGGCAGTTCTCCGCTCAGTTGGTGATTGACACGCACTACTTGTGATCGATTAGATAGGTAACTACAAAGCCAGCTATAGATCATTCCACGAAAGCCACAACAACCATCCGACTTTTCATGGCCTTTTCAAAAATTTTGGAAAAAATGGAAAGAAACCATATTGGTCGGTAGTTATCTAAACTCGATTTATCATTTTTTTTTTTACAAATTAAGATAACTACAGCTCGCTTTATAGGGTTAACGGAAAAATCCCTGTATTGACACTTAAATTCATGATGAGACTTAAGACATCCACAAGATAACAAGCCATCTTCTCAAACTAATACATACATTCGAAACACGATCTAATTCAGGCGATGATTTATTTTTAAGCGAATTGATAATTGCATATAATTCAGCCGGGAAGATCGGGGAAAAATAAAAGTTTCTCGTCGTATCGTAGTTTTCTGTCGCCAATCTATGTTTTACTGACTCATCCAAAGTAACAGTCGAATAACTGGATTCATCTGCTCGCACGAAAAAATTGTTAAACTCATTAGCAATGGCACTTGAATCAGAGATCACACCACCCGACTAACAATTTAATTCTCTAATTTCAGCAGACTCGGGGTGCCCATGTATCAATTACTACCAGTTTTCCTGGACATTAGTGCAATTGGAATTGGAATTGTTCAACGTAGTACTGCTTTTTAATCTGACTTATTTTAGCATTAACGTTGTCACATAGTTTGCAACTATAGTTAGCAAGCCTTTTGTCAGTAGGATTTTTCCTTCCAAGCAGGCATATTTTATATCTCTTGCGTATATTATTTAATAAGAGATCAAACATCCACGAGCCATTTTGACAATGTTTAATTTTAGAATATTTATTAACTATCAGGTTGTACGGTTTTCGATACCATGTACAACCAACAGTTTTTACGCTACGTTACCAGTAAAGGAGAATGATGCGATCGCCGAGGTAATGGGCACATCCCTTTCCTGCCGACATATTATCGGATGGTATTCAGGGCTGCTTATTTCTCAAACACGTATCCTGGTTTGTAAAGAAGAACTGCCCCAAAATTTTGTTTTTTCCAGTTAAATTTTTATGGCTGTAAAATCTAAATTTTTATGGCTGTAAAAAAATCAATTTCTAATAATGGCACATAGTTAGGTATCGCAAAAATTCCACTTTGTATTTTAATTTAATTTTACATCTTTCTCCAAATTTAGTTTTAGTAAACGCTCGGGTTATAATTCACTTAACTGTTCAACTCAATTTTTCTACTAGAGCGAACGAGTGTTGACCGCGGGCTGGACATAGGTTAAGTGTAATTATATTACTTTTCATGGAAATGCTAACCGATAGTCGGCGAACTAACGTTCCTAATTGAAAAAGTTAAATTGCTAGAAATTAAGTTGTAGAAGTTGCGTGGTAATTTTTTTGTGTGACATTAGCATCGTTAAGTTGTGCGTTCTTTTTTGATTTGTGTTATCTGTTGTGAAACAAAACGGTTAAAAAAATAAATTTAGACGTATATCATTGAATAATAAAGTATATAAAAGTGAATCCAATTGGCGAAATAAAAGGTAACTAAAAGAAAATACTAACTCCAGCGGTACCGATGTACAAAAGTGTATATTGGTTGTCCCTACTGAGCAAAAGGGGCTTTCTTAAGCAACAGTGCCTCAGGCATTGCGCACCCTTTCTGCCAGAAACGCTTTGCAGATCTAAAAATTACTAACCAGATTAGCCTCAAAGTCTAAAATAATAATTATATGTGCGTTTATTCAGGGTAACAATGTTGTCATAAATTCATTACTAAAGAACCATGGGGTGAGACTAAAATCGTGAGGCATTAAACCTCCCATATTGGGTCCGGTATGTCCAATTTCCCAATCTTCCTTTTCGTGTACCCTTGCTTTCGGTTTTAGCTGCGGGGTTGTAAGCCGTACGGGGTGCTGACACGAGCGGTGGCAAAAATCTATGAGACAGGGCTGCTTCTACGTAAGTAGAGGCTAATCTGTTCCTTTATCATAAACATAATGTGTTTGGTATATAAAGGTAGTGTAAGAAAGTATAATTTATATTAACATAATAATAATTCGGTTTTATTTAAAAAAATGAAAATGTAAGCTATATTCTAGGTTAATGCAATATAATAAAACTTTACAATTTATAAATCAAAAATGTTACTACCTTCTACAATTAGCTTTCCCTGTTGCGGAGTAAACATAATCTTAACTTTGACGTCACAGAAACGATGAAACCCTGAGAATGCAACATAAAGTTGTCCGTGTACAAATGCAGACTACGACAGGTAATATCTTAACCTTGTCCATTGTTTGATCTTAATACTTATTTATGGTCATCGTAAATGTTGCCTTAATAGAAAATTATCGTCGTTTACGTGTACGAAAGTAATTTATGTATAGAAGGTACCTTCATGAGATCCAGTGAGCACTTCTGATTGAATCACGTTATCTTTCATGCTTTTCACAACTAACCGTATGCCTTTGCCTAATCCTTGTTTAGTGATGAAAATTCCGAAGAAGCATGACTATATATAGTTACAACTTCAGATTCGAGCATTTTTTCAGAGATAATCTAGTAATTTATCTATCTTGAATTATAGTTTCTCGGTTTATAACCGGAGTATAACGTATTGATTACTCATTTTACAATAACTTCTTTAATTAGAACTACCCTACTAGAACTATCCCATTTGCCTATACAGAAGCAATGTGTTATGTATTGAGAGCTCAGAATTTCTACCCAAGAGCCAGTACATTTTCTTATACACTCATGAACAACTAAATCAACTCAAACGGCTTAGCCGATTTTCACAAGATATTGTTGAATTTTAAAGAAAACACAATGATTATAAAACAAATATGGGGGATATTTAAATTTAAACTACAACAAAAAAATGCACGGGAACTTTGTACTAAGTTTGTCCTAAAAATAAAAAATAAAAAATTAGGACAAACTTAATACAAAGTTCACGCTTCATAATACCGATAAGAAGTTTGCACTGAGCTTGTCCTAAACCAGCAAAACAATGTAACTTGTTTATATGTATTTGTGAAATGTAGAGATTTAGGCGAATACACAAAATAATCGCTTGTTTAAATTAACTTTTAAATTTTATCATGTAATACTAAAAACTTGAACTGACATAAATAAAAAATACGCTTTAATTGAATAAAAATAAATCATATTAAACTCTTACAAATAAATGTGAATTTAAGTCAGCTTTTTAAATGAAATAGTATTATTCTAATATTACAAAAATATTTTCTAATACATACACAATATTATTATTGTTACTATAAATGTGAAAAAACCAGGTTTGCAATCAGTAAGTTTCATAAATTTATCATGGAGCTCACTTAGTGAGACAGACGTTTATGTGAATTAGATTTCTTAAATTTAATTTTTTTAATTAGTCTCTTAAATCGCTTAGGGGTGTCGTTTAAGGGTAATACTAAATAGGGTTACAGGTTATTCTCATCGGTTTCACTTATAAGGGAGCAAGATAATAGTACTACCGACTCAATCTATAAGTTTCATAAATTTATCATGGAGCTCACTTAGTGAGACAGACGTTTATGTGAATTTATGTCTCTTAAATCGCTTAGGGGTGCCGTTTAAGGGTAATACTAAATAGGGTTACAGGTTATTCTCATCGGTTTCACTTATAAGGGAGCAAGATAATAGTACTACCGACTCAATCTATAAGTTTCATAAATTTATCATGGAGCTCACTTAGTGAGACAGACGTTTATGTGAATTTATGTCTCTTAAATCGCTTAGGGGTGCCATTTAAGGGTAATACTAAATAGGGTTACAGGTTATTCTCATCGGTTTCACTTATAATGGAGCAAGATAATAGTACTACCGACTCAATCTATAAGTTTCATAAATTTATCATGGAGCTCACTTAGTGAGACAGACGTTTATGTGAATTTATGTCTCTTAAATCGCTTAGGGGTGCCATTTAAGGGTAATACTAAATAGGGTTACAGGTTATTCTCATCGGTTTCACTTATAAGAGAGCAAGATAATAGTACTACCGACTCAATCTATAAGTTTCATAAATTTATCATGGAGCTCACTTAGTGAGACAGACGTTTATGTGAATTTATGTCTCTTAAATCGCTAAGGGGTGTCGTTTAAGGGTAATACTAAATAGGATTACAGGTTATTCTCATCGGTTTCACTTGTAAGGGAGCAAGATAATAGTACAACCGACTCAATCTGTAAGTTTCATAAATTTATCATGGAGCTCACTTAGTGAGACAGACGTTAATATGAATTAATGTTTAGTTTATGTGAATTTACACATAAACGTCGGTCTCACTAAGTGAGCTCCATGATAAATCTATGGAACTTATAGATTGAGTCTGTAGTATTATTATCTTGCTCCCTTACAAGTGAAACCGATGAGAATAACCTGTAACCCTATTTAGTATTACCCTTAAACGGCATCCCTAAGCGATTTAAGAGACATAAATTCACATAAACGTCCGTCTCACTAAGTGAGCTCCATGATAAATTTATGAAACTTATAGATTGAGTCGGTAGTACCATTATCTTGCTCCCTTACAAGTGAAACCGATGAGAATAACCTGTAACCCTATTTAGTATTACCCTTAAACGGCACCCCTAAGCGATTTAAGAGACATAAATTCACATAAACGTCTGTTTCACTAAGTGAGCTCCATGATAAATTTATGAAACTTATAGATTGAGTCGGTAGTACTATTATCTTGCACCCTTACAAGTGAAACCGATGAGAATAACCTGTAACCCTATTTAGTATTACCCTTAAACGGCACCCCTAAGCGATTTAAAACGTAAATTCACATAAACGTCTGTCTCACTAAGTGAGCTCCATGATAAATTTATGAAACTTATAGATTGAGTCGGTAGTACTATTATCTTGCTCCCCTACAAGTGAAACCGATGAGAATAACCTGTAACCCTATTTAGTATTACCCTTAAACGGCACCCCTAAGCGATTTAAGAGACATACATTCACATAAACGTCTGTCTCACTAAGTGAGCTCCATGATAAATTTATGAAACTTATAGATTGAGTCGGTAGTACTATTATCTTGCTCCCTTATAAGTGAAACCGATGAGAATAACCTGTAACCCTATTTAGTATTATCCTTAAACGGCACCCCTAAGCGATTTAAAACGTAAATTCACATAAACGGCTGTCTCACTAAGTGAGCTCCATGATAAATTTATGAAACTTATAGATTGAGTCGGTAGTACTATTATCTTGCTCCCTTACAAGTGAAACCGATGAGAATAACCTGTAACCCTATTTAGTATTACCCTTAAACGGCACCCCTAAGCGATTTAAGAGACATAAATTCACATAAACGCCTGTCTCACTAAGTGAGCTCCATGATAAATTTATGAAACTTATAGATTGAGTCGGTAGTACTATTATCTTGCTCCCTTACAAGTGAAACCGATGAGAATAACCTGTAACCCTATTTAGTATTACCCTTAAACGTCACCCCTAAGCGATTTAAAACGTAAATTCACATAAACGTCTGTCTCACTAAGTGAGCTCCATGATAAATTTATGAAACTTATAGATTGAGTCGGTAGTACTATTATCTTGCTCCCTTACAAGTGAAACCGATGAGAATAACCTGTAACCCTATTTAGTATTACCCTTAAACGGCACCCCTAAGCGATTTAAAACGTAAATTCACATAAACGTCTGTCTCACTAAGTGAGCTCCATGATAAATTTATGAAACTTATAGATTGAGTCGGTAGTACTATTATCTTGCTCCCTTACAAGTGAAACCGATGAGAATAACCTGTAACCCTATTTAGTATTACCCTTAAACGGCACCCCTTAGCGATTTAAGAGACATAAATTCACATAAACGTCTGTCTCACTAAGTGAGCTCCATGATAAATTTATGAAACTTATAGATTGAGTCGGTAGTACTATTATCTTGCTGTCTTATAAGTGAAACAGATGAGAATAACCTGTAACCCTATTTAGTATTACCCTTAAACGGCGCCCCTAAGCGATTTAAGAGACATACATTCACATAAACGTCTGTCTCACTAAGTGAGCTCCATGATAAATTTATGAAACTTATAGATTGAGTCGGTAGTACTATTATCTTGCTCCCTTACAAGTGAAACCGATGAGAATAACCTGTAACCCTATTTAGTATTACCCTTAAACGGCACCCCTAAGCGATTTAAAACGTAAATTCACATAAACGTCTGTCTCACTAAGTGAGCTCCATGATAAATTTATGAAACTTATAGATTTAATCGAAAGTACTATTATCTTGCTCCCTTACAAGTGAAACCGATGAGAATAACCTGTAACCCTATTTAGTATTACCCTTAAACGGCACCCCTAAGCGATTTAAGAGACATACATTCACATAAACGTCTGTCTCACTAAGTGAGCTCCATGATAAATTTATGAAACTTATAGATTGAGTCGGTAGTACTATTATCTTGGTCCCTTATAAGTGAAACCGATGAGAATAACCTGTAACCCTATTTAGTATTACCCTTAAACGGCACCCCTAAGCGATTTAAGAGACATACATTCACATAAACGTCTGTCTCACTAAGTGAGCTCCATGATAAATTTATGAAACTTATAGATTGAGTCGGTAGTACTATTATCTTGCTCCCCTACAAGTGAAACCGATGAGAATAACCTGTAACCCTATTTAGTATTACCCTTAAACGGCACCCCTAAGCGATTTAAAACGTAAATTCACATAAACGTCTGTCTCACTAAGTGAGCTCCATGATAAATTTATGAAACTTATAGATTTAGTCGGTTGTACTATTATCTTGCTCCCTTATAAGTGAAACCGATGAGAATAACCTGTAACCCTATTTAGTATTACCCTTAAACCGCACACCTAAGCGATTTAAGAGACATAAATTCACATAAACGTCTGTCTCACTAAGTGAGCTCCATGATAAATTTATGAAGCTTATAGATTGAGTCGGTAGTACTATTATCTTGCACCCTTACAAGTGAAACCGATGAGAATAACCTGTAACCCTATTTAGTATTACCCTTAAACGGCACCCCTAAGCGATTTAAGAGAAAAAAAAATAAATTCGCATAAACGTCTGTCTCACTAAGTGAGCTCCATGATAAATTTATGAAACTTATAGAGTGAGTCGGTAGTACTATTATCTTGCTCCCTTACAAGTGAAACCGATGAGAATAACCTGTAACCCTATTTAGTATTACCCTTAAACGGCACCCCTAAGCGATTTAAGAGACATAAATTCACATAAACGTCTGTCTCACTAAGTGAGCTCCATGATAAATTTATGAAACTTATAGATTGAGTCGGTAGTACTATTATCTTGCTCCCTTATAAGTGAAACCGATGAGAATAACCTGTAACCCTATTTAGTATTACCCTTAAACGGCACCCCTAAGCGATTTAAGAGACATAAATTCACATAAACGTCTGTCTCACTAAGTGAGCTCCATGATAATTTTATGAAACTTATAGATTAAGTCGGTAGTACTATTATCTTGCTCCCTTACAAGTGAAACCGATGAGAATAACCTGTAACCCTATTTAGTATTACCCTTAAACGGCACCCCTAAGCGATTTAGAACGTAAATTCACATAAACGTCTGTCTCACTAAGTGAGCTCCACGATAAATTTATGAAACTTATAGATTGGGTCGGTAGTACTATTATCTTGCTCCCTTACAAGTGAAACCGATGAGAATAACCTGTAACCCTATTTAGTATTACCCTTAAACGGCACCCCTAAGCGATTTAAGAGAAAAAAAAAATAAATTCACATAAACGTCTGTCTCACTAAGTGAGCTCCATGATAAATTTATGAAACTTATAGATTGAGTCGGTAGTACTATTATTTGCTCCCTTACAAGTGAAACCGATGAGAATAACCTGTAATCCTATTTAGTATTACCCTTAAACGGCACCCCTAAGCGATTTAAGAGACATAAATTCACATAAACGTCTGTCTCACTAAGTGAGCTCCATGATAAATTTATGAAACTTATAGATTGAGTCGGTAGTACTATTATCTTGCTCCCTTACAAGTGAAACCGATGAGAATAACCTGTAACCCTATTTAGTATTACCCTTAAACCGCACCCCTAAGCGATTTAAGAGACAAAAATTCACATAAACGTCTGTCTCACTAAGTGAGCTCCATGATAAATTTATGAAACTTATAGATTGAGTCGGTAGTACTCTTATCTTGCTCAGTTACAAGTGAAACCGATGAGAATGACCTGTAACCCTATTTAGTATTACCCTTAAACGGCACCCCTAAGCGATTTAAGAGACATAAATTCATATAAACGTCTGTCTCACTAAGTGAGCTCCATGATAAATTTATGAAACTTTTTGATTGATCCAGTAGACATTAATGCACATAAACGTCTGATGGCTTTATGGCGAATTTATGAAACTTGTAGTTTAAATTAGTTGTTTTGATATATTTTTTTTAATTACTGTATTTCATTATTATTTTAAGCAAATAGAGCAAATTGTTAATTATAGTTTTGTTTAATGGTAAAGTTACCAACTGTAATTAAATATTCCTCATTGTTTCTTTTAAACATTATACAACCTTTTAAGTTTCTATTAACAATTTAAATACATCGAGTGATCGCCTAAATGTTTACATTTCACAAATACAAACAAACATTTTATATTGTTTTTGTTGGTTTAGGACAAACTTAGTACAAACTTCACATCGGTACAAAAAATTGAAGCAAAATAAAAATAGTTTAATTGGTTAATACTTAGTATTGCACCCTCACCTTGCGTCTACAACGGTTCGCAGGCAGTTCCCCATTGACCTTATTAAGGTTTTGACAAAGACTTGGGCGATCGCACTCCACTCCTCATAGATTGTGTTAATCTTGAGGTCACTGATGTTAGATGATACCGGATTTCTGGCTCGGACCCTCCGTTTTAGTTCCTCCCATAAATGCTCAATTGGCTGGCCACTTCATCGTCGCGAGTCCAACCTCGTCCATGGATTGCCGAGTGGTTAGAGCTGTGTGATACCAGGCATTTCATGCATCAATATAAAATCTTTCCCTGTATATCCTGCGGAGGGCACTACATGATCCAAGAAAATGTTCTTGATATATCTTTCAGCGGTCAAACCTCATTTACGGCCTCCAACAGGTACGAAAACAAGATCTGTTTTTTCCTCAACCGTACCAGACTGTTTCAACAAAACAGCACTGCGAAAATGCGCTCTCCTGGACGACGGCAGATCCGGCCTCTTCTATCACTGCCATGGAGATATATTCTGCACTCGTCAGTGAATAGAATGGACCTCCATTGCTCGATAGTCCAATTGATGTGTTCGCGAGTAAATTTGAATTGTTCTTTGCGGTGGCGTGCTGTCAATGGGGGCCTCTAGCGAGCCGTCGTGAATTACGGATGGCCTTCTTCAAGCCTCTCCTTACTGTCCATAATTGACGCATAGTTCCATCTCGATCTTGTCTTAGCTCCTGCTGCACATTGACGCCCGCGAGATAGCGATTTCGCAGTGAATTTAGGACGATAAATCGATTCTCCCTCTCAGATGATTGACGGTACAAGTTTCCGGAAATATTCTAAATACTGCAGATTGACTTGTTATGTTTAGCTGACGAGCAACTTCTCGTTGATTGTGTACTTCTAAAGCAACAACTTGTGCGGCTTTTTCTGGAGTAGAAAAGAATTCATGATTTCGAGGAAACAACTAATGAAACTGGTAGAGATTTTCTCAGGTCAACGTCTGATAAATGACTGATGGCAAATATCGGTCAACGTGGTATTATACAGGAGATTGCAGGACCCCAATTGTTTTCACCGAAATATCGCATTTGGCTACGATTGCTTTAGTTCGAAAAGTGCTGTATAGTTTTTAATGATAAAGATGTATTTGTAAAGATAAAATACTAAGCTGTCAAAAAATGTTAACCCATTCTATAAACATACGCGAGTGTATTTGATGTTTAACTCTTCTTGTTTCTTCTTGATGTGTTCTCTCCACCTTAGCTTAGCATCGAGGGTCAAGATATGTATCTGTATTTACATATGAAATTTGGTTTGAGTTGCGAATGACGAGAATACAGTTTACATTTTGGTTTGTAAAGTTGTCATGTACTGATTTGTCTTCATTTAATAAGATGCGCCATTTTTTACGCCAGTTACTCACAGTATTAAACTGAATTTGGAAATTTGATTATTGCTTCTGATATATCTGTATCGTCTGCAAATGTTGCTATTATAGTACCTTGAATATTCGGTAAGTCTTTCGTATAATGAATGAACTGAATAGGTCCAGGTACCAAGCTACCTTGTGGTGTACCTGCTGATATTCTGTTTAGATCAGAGTCGTTTCCAAGTTTGACTTTACGATTTTAGAATTCGCTAAAATTGCTTACCTGATATTCCACCCCTTTTCACTGATATTTCTGGTTGGAACGATCAATAGATTAATTTTTATTGCCTATTTTTTGTCAACAAGTAACAGTAACAACTCGAAATCGATCGAGTAATTTTATAAACTTTTTGAACAAATTTTTTAATTAAAAAAAAAATTGTTTGCGAAATAATTAAGCAAGTGATAATCTGTTTATTAAGTACTTTGTTTACAACAGTTATATTTGCTGTTTGTCTCGGCAACGGTTGAAAAATCTCTTCGAAATAAGCATCAAATAGTGAGACTTTCTGTTTGTCGCTTTTAGCCCAGGATCCACCATCATTTTTGATAGGTGGCACATGCGCTTTGATTTTTTTTCACCCCTTCGTTACTTTCCAAAGTGAGTATAATCAGTCATCTTTTAGTTCTTTTAGTTCAAAAGGATCTCAAAGTCGCTTATTTATGCTTTCGTTCTTTATTTCCTTTATTATAATTGTTTTAATTTGTTGCATATAAAATTGAGGCTATTTTGGTGTTGCGAGGCACGAGTTTGCTGCCAAATTCTAAGAGGTTTCCGTTTTTCTTTAACTAGTTCTCTGACCTCAAGAGGATAGTTGTGATTCCTTGTGGTGTTGGTATGAGGAATAGGTGAACTTTTCCAAGCTGCTTGTTGAATGTTTCTAATTCATCGTCCAGCTGCATCTCTGTTCTAATTGGTAAAAAATCGATCCCCCTTCCCCTCCTTAAACCCCAATTGGTTTATTGTTTGTTAATTTCGGCAAATTATCTTTTTTATTATCATTGTACTCAGAATCATAATTACAGGTGAGTGATCAGACGATAGTCCTTCACTAATTTCAATGCACGTGTAATCCTCTAAAACTCCTTTTGTTACAAAGAAGTCAAGAAGATCTGGCATTTTATGTATATCAGTAGGCCAATTGTAACAAACGTGTTGTTTAAAGGCTTAGGCCGAAATGATTGCTCAAAATCTCCATTAATGTGGTAATAGATGATTAGTAGTACACTGAAAAACCACAACTGTGGAACGTATTCGTCTACTAACAAATTTACACGAACAACAACATCTTCATGAATTTCTGCATATTCGGTTATTCATTTGAGATCGGTCGGCTGACGTAGGCAATAATAAACAATCAAAGTAGTACAACTGCGCGATTACCAGAAAGCCGGTAAAGTCGGCTGCATATCGGTAGACCTAAATAGATAGAAAACAAAAATTAATGTCAAAAATCTCCGGGTGGGCTAGTCGAAAAATATTACTGTTACTGCAGTGGTAAAAACCCGGCAAGTTCGATTTTTTAACAAATGGAAATATCACGAGATGCCCATGTGGTTAACCACGGCCAAGACAGGAGTAATTTTCAGAATTCAGAAGAACGAATAATGCAACATTTCTTAATTAATACGAAATTGTGTAATGCATGTTGAACAGCAGTGTGTTGGGCGTTTCACGCGCATGGTTGTGGTTCAACCACTCGGTATATTTTACTTCATAGTTTTTGTTAATTGCAATTCTTAAAGTTAAACCTAAAAAAAGGCTTATAAATTAGCTAGTGGAAAACGTGGGCGGTAAACGTCGCAATTAAGTATGTGGATCAATTTGACAAACTTAATTCGGTTAAATAAAAATGAAAAAACAAAAAATTGTTTGACCGCTAACCCGATAAACGCCTAACGGGTTAAAATATACAGGCATCCCACTTCGCCACAGAGCGCTGGAGGTCACGTGAGTGTTTTACATGTTTCTTAAAATTTTGCTCGATTCACCATATAAAGACGTCGTATAATTTCATTTTAAACTGAGATTACGTATTTGCTTGTTACCGAAAAAAAAAATTAAAATAATAATTTTCAAATTTTCCTATTTTCCTGGGGGTTATACATAGTATTGATATATTTCTTTATATTTTTTTTTCTTGTATTATTTTGAGTTTAATGTCTAATAATTAATAATGAAATTGTATAATATCCGTTTTTCAATTTTGCAATAACGATCTGCTAAGACCTTCGGGTTTTGGAAGAAGCAACGGGTGATGGCAAGATAAAACGTGTAGTGAAAAATGAGCTATTAACTAAAATCGACGCGTTTACCGATGACATGCACATGAACTAAATTTTGTGACTGGTGTAAATGGTTGCTCTCTGATACCCTCCCTGGGCTGAGTACTCGCGGAAGAAGGATTGGCAAGCATGTGCAACCGCAACCAAAGTACCGCTACACAATATGTTGGTTTATCGCCCAACAGTTGAAAAATTCACAGTTGTTCTCGCGAGCTGCATTAAATAACTCTTTTCCTTTAGAGGTTGTAAGTCTAGATTCGCAATAGGTATTCTTTACATTAAAATCATCGCCTATGATCGAATTTGGTCCTAGTGATTTAAAAAGTCGACTGTAGTGTTTTTTTGAACTGATGGCGTGGGGGGCAGAAAATAAAGGAGATATTGAGATCCCTATTATTGATAGATTCAGCTTTTATGCTTTTAACTTGCATACTTTCTGTTTCAATACCGGCCACTTCATAATGTTTAACAATATTTTTGATAATTAGTCGCGTATTTTAATAAATGAAGTTCTGTTAAATGCGTTTCCGATACAAGACATAACTATTTTTTCCAAGTTTAGAAAAATTTCTAGCTCTGGATTATACTGTGGTAATCTATTCACGTTCCAAATAACAATTCTAAGTGTTCTGTTCACTTAATAAACACGCATAGTGTTAAAAGTGTTCTGTTCATTTGATTAGTACCGCAATACAGCATTGATGTTAGTTCATGCGTACCTTCTTGTCTATCCAGTCGCTTATATATAGCTTCTAGACCACGTTCTGGTTTGGTTTTGCTAGGCGTGCATTTATCTTTTCTATATACCGGGTGTTTCTTTTAAACTGAGACGATCAAATATCTCGAAAAATAGCCACTCTACGGAAAAAATGTCCATAATCAAAATTTAATCATACCGCGGGGGAAATACATTAGTGCAAAAAAATAGTCCCCCACCCCCCGCTTTGTAGGTGGGGCGTTTATTTTGCAATTACGAAAAACATGAAGATAAGAAATAACACAAACGTTAAATGTGATTTAGAAAACTGAATAAATTGTTTTGATGACGAATTTCGAGTATTTCCATATTTTTATTTCAAACGTATTGCAGAATCGAATGCGTGTGTTCTAAGAAGGATAAATTGAAAAAATTGAATTCCATCGATTACAACGCCATCTATCATGAACGAACAAAATATTTCATTCAAATCATATGTACTTTTAGTCGTAGAATCCGTATCTGCAATAACAAATATGGCTTCCTATCTTAGTTTAAAAGTTACCCCCGCCCCACCTACAAAGCGGGGGGTGGGGGACTATTTTTTTGTACTAATGTATTTCCCCCGCGGTATGATTAAATTTTGATTATGGACATTTTTTCCGTAGAGTGGTAATTTTTCGAGATATTTGATCGTCTCAGTTTAAAAGAAACACCCGGTATACTTGGCTTAACACACTTATCCTTAATAAAAACATTTTTATTAGCACGTGTTTTTTTATTTCGCAAAATTAAATTTTGAATATTTTAATTAAAAATTCTTTTTCAAAATATTTAAAAAATCACTCGGTCGATTTCGACTTGTTAGGTCATCATCAGGAGTATAGTAGATACTCCTGATATTACAAGTCGAAATCGATCGAGTGAATTTTTAAATTTTATATATAGTTCAGAATATCCTTGCCAGTGGCCCTATTCTGACAATTTCCCGGGAAAAGCGAACTGGGGATAGATTTCATATATGATTTCTGTTTAGATTATATTTTTGTCTGGCCTACTAAGTACAAAAGTTTGATGAAAATTTTTATAAATTGGGAATAATATTTCTGCCAGGGAAAAATATTCCCAATTTTATTTTGTTTTCAAAAAAATTGCAGAAATTATATGTGAAATGTATCCCCAGTTCCCTTTTCCCGGGGAATTACCAAAATAGGGCCACAGTTATCTGCGAGTAGGATCTCCTCTCCGGTCCTATGAGCTGTGGTTGTGGCGACCCTCTAGTTGTAGTTGGAATCCTTTCTCTTATAATGTTAGTGTTTTGAGTTGATCGGCGCGTTTTATTTCTTAATCTTTGCAGTTGTACCGCTACTTTGCATCCTCTATAGTTGAATGTCCTTTACAATTTATACACTTTACAGGTTCGGTTCGGCTAACAGAACAGTTTTTCGAGTTGTGTCTGGAGGCACATTTTACGCACCTAACATCTCGCCCGCAATATCTTTGGATGTGGTTATAACCTTGGCATTTCTTGCATTAAGGTATTAATCCCGTGTTCTTTTTCAGTGGTTCTATTTTAATCCTCATTTTAACCCCCATTTTAACCCTCATATTAATTTGTTTGATATTAAATATATTTTCAATATTTTCGCTTTTGTTGAATGTGGGCATGAATAGCAGGAGCTCTCTTTAATGATCTTGGTTCGTGATTATTTTCAATTTTCAATTTGCAGTTCTTTCATTTTGAGGTCTTCTGTTATATCTTCCTCCTTGCAGATGGGATGAAGACCTCTGGCCATAACCTTAATTTCTCTGTTATTTTTGTCTTCATAGGTATAGCACTCTTTGTCTTCCTCAGTGAGCTTTGTGGCTCAAGCGCCAGCTCCTTGTCGAACACTAGATGTTATTTCAAAGGAGTCTGATACAGTTCTTTCAATTACGATTCTACATACAGACACGGACGTTGTTAATTTACACAGAGAAACGAGTTCCTAGGCATGCGGAATTCCTAGGCATACGAGCGCGGCCAATAGGTTCTCGAGGTTTATTCTATCATATGCCTGTCGAAAGTCTATATATAGTTGATGTATGGTTATGTTGTACACCCAACATTTTTCCAAAATCGCCCTCATGGTAAAACACCGGTCAGTGGTCGTTCGGTTGGGACGAGAACCATATTGATAGTCGCCAATGTTATTTTCGGCGAAAGGGATGAGTCTGTTAAGTACTACATTAGCCAACATTTTGTAAGCAGTGTTCAATAGAGCTATACCACGATAGTTTCCACATTTAAGACAGTCGCTTTTTTTGTGCAACGGACATGGTACTTGGTACCAAATAGAGACGATGAGATATAGAATTGTTGCAAGAGTAGCGCCTCCGACCTTAATCAATTTTGCGGGGATTCCATCGAGACCGGGTACCTTTCCATTTTTCAATCTACTAAAAGCTGCGTCTATTTCCTCCACTGTGGAATATTCGATAAAGACCTCTTCACCTGGAGGAGCTATTGCTCTAAAGGGGGTCACTTCGTCAATCCGATTTGACAGATTTTGAAAGTAGGTTTGCCATACTGAGAGAACATCAGGCGTTACGTTTGTTCTCAGCTCTCCTTTCCCGTTTTTGATGGCTGTACTTCTTGGGTGGAAGTCTTTAGTGAGATTCTTGGCGTTTGCAAAACAGTTCCTTTAATTTCCTAGGTCCACTTGGAAGCTGATGTTTTCGATGCATAATCGCATATGATCTTTTGTCGAAGGTATTTAGTCGTGGCTTTCCTAGCGCGGAGATATTCTACTAGAGTGCTTTCAGTGTTGCGAGCCAACCATTTTTCACGAAGCTTTTGTTTATTTTCGACGACCAGGAGGCATTGATCATCGAACCAATCATTGCGGGGCCTCGGAGGTCTTCTTCCGATTGTATTTTGCGCCGCTATGATTATGGCTGACTGTATCGCGTGCCACTGCCCCTGGATGTTAGGAGGAGCTTCTTCGTTGTTACTGTACCAGTTTAAATAGTTAGTGTCAGCTGATTGGTAACTCTGCAGTGACTCTTGGTTTTTTAAAGCATCGACATTTCACAAACGGTCTTATATTTGAATATAACAAGCATATGACCGCTGTCCATGTCTGCACCTCTGTAAGATCTAACGTCGGATATGCTGGTGCAGCGTCTCTTAGACACCATGACGTGATCGATTTGGTTTTCCGTTCTTCCATCATTCGATTTCCACGTTACTTTGTGAATTCTCTTATGTGGGAAAAACGTACTTGATACAACTAAGTTGTACATTATTGCCAGGTCGGTGACGCATTGGTCGTTGTTGTTTTTGCATTAGTCGCCCACGATGATTTTAATGTGGTGCGGTATCTTATTGATGACTTCCTTCAGCTCGACAAAGAATAGATCTTTGATTTCATCTGATTTATCTTCGATGGGTGCATGTACATTAATGGTCGTGATGTTAAATTTCTTAGTGCGAAGTCTGATCGTGCATATTCGCATGTTGATTGGGCGGATATCGATGGCCGCTGTAATATTTCAGCCGCTGTAACCCTTGATGGTGAGTGTAACCATTGATCGATTTCATTGAAAAGAAGGTTGTTAGCCGGCCACTCAACCCGCTTGTTACGAGTGTGGATCACGCACTGGTGAAAATCTTAAGGCATCCAGTCCTACCTTGAACACACCTATATAGCGAGCCGCTGGGTACAAGACAGATGCCCGCTTCAGCCGCTGCTAATCTGGAGAACAAACGCTGATTTGGTATTGGTTTTGGGGCACCAATGATTCACTTTAACATGTAATGCCCATGCCTATAAACAGAATTTCCTCTGCTCGTCTCCACTACACTGCCTGATTCATTTAGAGCTACCCATCGAGCGTTGCGAGGAGGTACGAATCTAGAACTTCGCTCCCCGCGCCCCCTTCGCTATTGTGATATTACAAGGTAAAATACAATTTCGGGTTCCGAAAAAATTCTGGTCAAAATTCCAGATTATATTTGGAAGATTAAAACCACCAAGCACAAGAACTAAATCTCACGAGTTTGTTGTATTAAAAACTTCATCAATAGCATCGATGCAGATTGCGTACTGATCACTACTTGATTGAGGTGGCATATATCCTGCGTAGATGATTAGATTTGTTTGGTTGAATTTGATATTTACGCCAATTTGTTCGACTCTCGACGGGGCTAAAGTTGCTGGAGCATTCCGGTGTTTAGAATGTACTGCTATCCGGTATGCAACAACTCGGCGAATCCAACTCGGCGACGGACAACTCGGCGACGGTCAACTCAGCGACAGACAACTCGCGACGGACAACTCGGCGACGGGCAAAATAATTGCAAAAAATCAAAAATGAAGATAAAAATTGACTGATTTCGGGATTGTACATCATTGGTACGAGTGACGTTATATTTTTTTTTTAAACTGTTTTAAATAAAATATTAAAGTAACTTTGGTTCATCAAATTGTATTAAATTCGGCCATGTCTTAATCGATTAAGATGAGATTTGGTATGTTGGATGGAAATGGGATTCTAAAATGAGTTATGAAAGAAGTTCTGGAATATGTCTCTCAGTCAACTCATGCGACACCCATTTTTCCTACTTTTTAATATTTCCCATAGCATGTAAACGTTTGGAAATACCTTGGCGAGTCGTGTTTAATGCCTCCGCAAGTTGATCTTGAGTTTGCGTATCATCTTCATCCAATAACGCTTGCAGCTCGGTGTCTTCAAATTGTTTTGGTCTTCCGGAGCGCTTCTTGTCCTCAATGTCGAAAGTGCCACTTCTGAAACGTTTAAACCAATCTTCACAGGTAGTTTTCGATGGTATATGTTCGCCGTAGGCCTTCTCAAGCAAATGACATGCTTCAGCTGCATTTTTTTCCAAGTTGAAGCAGAAAAGCAAAGCTTCCCGAAAATGCTGTTTGTTTAGCACAAAAATCAACATTTTTGTTCTTAGAAAAAATATTTTTGCGTTGCGATACAACTGGTTATCGTTAACAACTGTCCATGCTCTGAACAAACCACAACTTCTGACGTAAATGACTACTAGATGTGTCGCTAGCACCATCTATGTGTGAAACCCGGAAATTTAGTTGTGTACCTGATATATACGTAACATTCAAGTATTTAGTATTTGTTACGAGAGCGATTGCATCGGAAAATGTGAACAAATAAACAAATACTATGAGTTCTGATAATGAGCTTGCAGAGTACGGTAGTGTATCAACTGTTTTGCAATATAGTTTTGACAACTGGAAGAGAAGGACTTCCTTCAGTGAGTTCTCGTAGTAGCTTTCGGATTCCTCCAGTGTGTCAACTGTTTTGCAATATAGTTTTGACAACTCGAAGGGAAGGATTTCCTTCAGTGAGTTCTGGTAGTAGCTTTCGGATTACTCCTCTAGTGTGTGAGTAGTGATTAGGAAATGCTGGAGGAGTAACGGCGTTTGATGTTTCCGCATGTTAGCTTTAACGTGTTGTTAGAATAAAGATTAAGTTGCATATTTGATCGGTTCGTATAGAAAATACCTTATTGTAAAATTCGAAAAGATTTTGCATATAAAGCAGCACATGAGAATACATGGCTAGTAAATTTCATTAGGCGATGTAACCTATAGTCAGTCCGAACAAAACGTGAGACTAGCAAAAATTATTTGTGTAAACGGTTGTTTGGAAAATGAGGTTGCGGAAATATACGTGCGGGAACATATTTTCTCGATTTAACAAAGCAATAAAATATTTAGAACATACTCGAGCAAATTATATAGAAAGGGGGTGGGTACCGGTTGAATCTCTATTCTCGCGCGATACTCTCATACATACATTAACTGCTAACTAGTTATGATATTTTAGTCATAAGTCATTCTATTTGGCAGGTGACAGTCGCAGACGAATGTATGTAACTTGTATGTACATATGTATATAATAAAATTCTTATATATTTATGCACTGGTATTTATTTATATGTATTTATGTACAAGAGAACTGATCTATTGAAATATTACTGTGAGAGTTTTGGTTGGTGTGATGCGAATTCATTCTTCCGGTTTCAGAACTATATAACGTCATTTAGATTTGATATTTTCTACTTCCATCTAAAATATTTGACACATTATGTTATATAGCATTTGTTTTGTCAATTGATTAATAATTTTCCATTTTTCATCTACCAAGTACTTACTGTACATATAATGACTTAGGCAATATATTTCATTGTTTGTATATGCGGGTAATGTATATGCAATGGATACAGTCGAGTTCCGGTTTATACGTCGATTGAAAGCCAGACAAATCATTGTAAAAGAAAATCAAGTACTATAATTGCCCAAATCGGAAGGAAAGACCGTAAAAACAACAGTAACGTTTATTTTCAGTTTAATGATTTGGTTTACGGTAGAATTAACATCCGTGGCAGGAACAAGGTTTTTTTAAGAATAATACATGTTGAAAACTAATTGTTGTACGTAATTTAAATATAGTAAAATCCGACCCTTTTACTCAAGTTTCGTTTAGTGAAAGTACTTCTGCTTTAACCGTTTATATATTTGCATTATTTTCATTATTCATTGAAGAAATTTTGTTGGTTCGCTCCTTCGTTTAAAGGAGTAATCATACAAAACGAAATGAGATGCAAGCTTCTTAATTATCTTGACGACGATTGAAAATGAAGAAACCGACCGAAGAACGACGAAGAAATTGTTATTTGGAAACATTTTTTTTATTAAACATCGAATAAGAAAGAACAATTTTTTGTGTGAGTCACGACATAAATCCCATTTTGGCAATCCCACGGTTTTC
The DNA here is from genome assembly GCA_963691935.1 of Nephrotoma guestfalica. Lineage (NCBI taxonomy): Eukaryota > Metazoa > Arthropoda > Insecta > Diptera > Tipulidae > Nephrotoma > Nephrotoma guestfalica. Next base: position 3,708,047 of record OY829916.1, on the reverse strand, counting down.
GTATTTTGTCGAGTAGTATTTGATTGTGCAATTTTGTGCGTCTAACGGTAAAATTATGCATAATGTATTTTGGGAGACAATGTGGGATTTCTGATGTGATTATCACACCAGAAATCCCATATCCGTTTAATCATTAACGTATATGTTTTACTTTATTTTAATTGTGTTAAACTGTGCATTCCAAAAACAATTTAGTTCTCGTCCAGAATTGGTCAGGATTTTTTCTAGACTCTTTAATATTTGCCCATTTACAAGCGTTAGGTACAAAATCTGTTGAAGTACATCAACTATGTAAGAAAATGTCATACCTTTCTAGTCACATTGTTTAAACTAGATGCATATAATCTGATAAGAGCAGGATTCACTGGTGGCTAATACTCCATATTAGCCTGATTTGGCATTAGAAAACCCTTAATACAACCCTATTTTTACAAGTTAAATTTTTCATATACATTTTATGAATATTTCTTTTGGAAATGAAATTACTTAAACTAGTTGAAATAAACCTTTTGATGAAATTTCATGGTTGTGCCTAGTCCTCATCTAATTTCAAAAGATCAATTTGAACCCCAGTGATTTCATTAATAAAGTATAGGATTTCCAGAAATCTCCCATGTTTTGTATGGGCGATTATGGCTGATGGGGATTAGGCACTATCATGAAACTTGATCAGAATGCTCATTTCAACTAGTTTAACTGATTTCAGTAATAAAAGGCGGGACTTCCAGAAGTTACCCATATAAAATTTTTCGAAAGGGGTTTCCTGACACAATCAAGAAACTTGGTCAGTGTGTTCAGTACAAGCAGTTTAAATCATTTTATTAATAAAAGGTGGGATTTCTGTAATATAAAAAATGATATATTCCATTATAACATTCTCCCCGGCCAAGATGTAAAAATTATCGTGCTTTATACCAACGGCTCTAGAGGAGTGACTCTGGTTTGTTTATTTTTGTTTGCATCAGTTCTCCTTTTGATTGCCACAAAGACTATGCCTATGAAAGCGAGCGCAAGAAGCCCATACGTGAGTGCATAGTGGTGCATGTGGTGGTGAGATAAGTTTTCTCCTATATTCATCGCTACTGCTTTTATATTCTGTGCTGTGTAGTTCTTCGATCCTTTGTATTTTTAACATGTCTTGAAAGTGAGTAATGTTGTGGTTGCTTGATCATTTCGATTGAGAGATTAAATGTTGGTAATATTGAGGAGTATACCTTGTGTTAAATTATAATATGATTGCTTCGCTGGTATACTTATGGTTCTTCAATTCAGTGTATACAAGAAAATGGTGGCTTTGTACAAAATGACTCTTGTTGACCAATGATACTGATCGTACGTTTCGTTGGTATTGAATAAAGCCATCTGTAATCTCTTAATTGAATCCATGTATGGGGCATGTTGGTCGTCTTCCTTTCAATCACCTCGCATTTGTTATTTACTCTTTCTTATCATAACAGGAGCAGTTCGCATAAAACATCATTTTCTTGATTCTGATGCTTAGCCTTGGTTAATTGGCATATGCTAAAGTCGTTGGTGCTGATGCAATTTTGCCTTTCGGAAGTTGTCATTGAAGAATATGTATGCCGATGGAAATCTGCAACAAGAAGTTCTATTTATGGCCGTATAAATATAGATGGAAGGGTGGGGGGAGGGGGGAGGGGGGAGGGGGGGGGGGTAGGCGGCGGTATAGACTTATATATTTGGTATATTTCCTTACGTACTACGGGCAGCTTCACTTCAAATATAAAATACATTCCTTGCAGCCTTGTCTTGGCTATTATGAGCTGGTATAGTGCTAGTATGTCATCAGTGTCCTCGATATTGGGTAGCATAAGTTCAGGTGGTAGATTTCTGGTCATGAAATCTGTGTGTTTTAATGTTGTTGGGTCGTCAAAAGCCTCGTTGTAATGACTCTATTGTGCGTATCCAATACTGTTTCTATCAGTATATCTTGAATTTCCTTGAAAGCAACATGCGTATAACAATGTATGTATTGATAGAGCCAATGCTTGTTAACATCTTCTTCTCTATTTTTGAAGACGTTTATAGTCGCCTCTATGATTGACGTTTGATTCTTTAATAACGCCGTGAAATGGTTGTTGTTCAGCTTGAGTTGGCTATATTTCCTCCTAAGATAAAAGGTCCCTTATGGTGGTGAAGCAATTCATCCTTGTGATCCATGGTTGTATTAGTCCACATGTGTTTGCTCTTGATCTTTTAGTGGTACTCGATTTGTGAAGTTGTCGTTAGGATATGAACAATATTTAACTAGCCTGTCTTTGGAGTGCTTATAGGCAGCTAGTTCTGCATAATAGTTGGTTAGATTATAATTCATTATTATGTTCCAGTCGTTGTTTGTAAGTTTGAGCTCTCCAATGGATTCAAAATATATCCTTGGTTGATTTTCGATGCACATACGTGACATTGTATAGCAGTGTGCTCGAATTGCAAAAACTGAACGTACTTAGCAATGGTTCATAGATTATCTTGGTAAGCGTGGCAATTTTACTTTGTTATCGTCTGTTGTTACATCTTCACTTGATTTGCTTGTTGGATCTTCATTATCGTCAGCTGGAAGGTTACTTATCTTTGCAATAGGTCTCTTGAAGGTGATGTTTTTTTGACAATTTATTTTTATCATTCTGGTTAGACCATCTGACCCTGGATGTGTATCTATTATCCTTGCCATTGCCAATTTTGTAGGTGGAAGCTGTTCATCCTTTATTAGAAATAGCTGAAAAATCCTGCAGTTTGCTTTTGGTTCTTTCCACTTGTACCTTTGTTGTAGACTGCTTAAGTATTCCTTGGACTATACTTTCCAAAATCCTTGAGTCATCTTTGAAAGCAGGGTCCACCTCTGTTTTGCATTTATGTTGGTTTTGTCTGACTCAGAGGGTGAAATCATTAGTTTCCCGATTAAAAAATATTCAGGTATCAAAGCTCAAAATCATCTAAATAGCTTGACAGTGAAAGAATCGGTCTAGACTTTAAACATGCTTCAATTTGTGCTAGCACGGTGCTGGACTCTCTTAGGTTGGTGTTGTTTCACCGATAAATTTTTTTAAGTGGCCTTTCGTTGATTTGACTCCAGGTTCCCAAATGGCCCCGAACTGGAGACTACGGGGCGGGATGGAAAGCCAGTTTGTTTTTGTTTGTTGTTGGCTAATTCTTCAGTTGGTTCAAGCTAGTGAGTAATTTGAGTTTTTTAACCAACTTGGTCCTTCCCACCAAAGTTTATAGTTTCGCAAGTGTCGTGCTTTCATCCCACGTGAAGCTACATCTGCGGGGTTATAATTAGATTTTACATAATGCCATTGACTTGGTTGCATAAGTGACTGATTTTCAGCTATTCTATTACCCACAAAAGTTCTGTTTTGCTAGGATTCCGTTTTATCCATCCAAGCGTTATCATCAAATCCGTTCACGCGTGCCTTGGATGTTTGTTGTTTTTGTAGTATACCACTGCTGCAAATGCCTTCTTTGATGCATCGCTAAATTCATGTAGTTCACTTTCTCCTTGTTGCCTGTGTTCTATACATCTGCTTATGGTAATATTTTCAATTTCATTCAAACCTTTGATTTGTCTCCATTGTTGTTGTAGTTCAATATGAATGATAATGCGAGTGCAAACGATCCTAACGGATCGAATAGTTTGGCTACTTCTGCCATTATGCTCTTTTTTGTTGGTTCTTTCATATTTTCGGACAATGAAATCTTTAAACCAAAAATGTCGAAAGCTGGGTTCCAGGTTATTCCGAGCGTCTTAATTGTTTCATCGATGTTTATGGAGCCATAAACCATGTTTATGGAGCCCATCTTCTTTTTATGCTTTTTTTTTAAAGAAATCTATTCTGTGATTTACACGATTTCAGATAATCTAATTTAAAACAAAAATATTAAAAAATAAAAATTCAAATAAGGAATTTTAAAACACAAAAATATAAATCAAATTTTGATTTAAAAATTAAAAAATAATTCTTAGACAATCTATTAATGAGGTTATTTTCTCCATAGTTTGTGGAATGGTGTTCTAGTGCTAAAAACTCATGGTTTCGAAATGTTCTGCAAGGCACATGAATTCATATGTTTTCCAAAATGTAAGCTAAATCAATGTGACCAAACAAACCGTTACCAAGAAAAGTCGCGCCTAAGAGAAATCGTTTATTTTCAAGCGTGAATATTTTGTAATTCGTGCATCTTGTTGAGTACGGAGGTAACCGAGCCACATTTTCATGGAATGGTAAATTGTGGCCGTAATCTCAGTCACTTTTCTTTAACAAGAAAATCAGAAACTTCTTTTGAATGTTTTCAATTCTTTTAATGTGTACAGCATAGTATGGATTCTAGACTGATACAGCGTATTCCAGGTGAGACACGAACGTAAGCGAAATAGAGTGAACATAAGGTTTGAATATCTTTTAATTAATCTGTATATCTTTCACAAGTCCAAACATGGCATTCGCTTATACAATTTTCAATATGCCTATTGAAACTGGAATTTTCGACAAATGTAACACCTAAATCAATGGTCTCATTAACTCTTTGCAATACTTCGTTGTTGACTTTGTCTGAAGTAATTAACAGATTTCTTTTACGATGGAAAGACATGATTTTGCATTTCTTAATTATTTCTTATTAATTAATCATGTAATCTATCGATGTCTTCTTGAAGTTTCTTCGTATCTAGCATTCCGTTAACAGTTTGTAAAATTTGCACATCATCAGCAAATATGAGCACGTTTGCGTTTTTGATTATCTCGGTTATTTGATCTATGCAAACAATAAATATCCAGGGCCCGATGTGAGGTCCTTGGGGAACACCAGACGTAACTTTATTAACGTTTGCTTTCTCATCACTACAAATTGTCGCCGGTTTGATAGATAAGACTGGAACCAATTTATATAATCGAGTGAAAACCCAAATGCGAATAAACTCTGTAGTGCCTTTTGATGGCAGATGGAATCAAATGCTTTATTGAAATCCGTGTACGCTACAACAACTTGATGATGGTTTTCTATCTCATTAATTATTTTACGGATGAATTCAATCAGATTAGTTGATGTGAATCGGCCAGGCATAAACCCGTGCTGGTTTCGTGCAATTGTGGATTTAAAGTTGTTGCATAAAACTAATTCAAACAATTTTGGAATTGACGATGTAGTTGATATTCCTCTGTAACATGTAACGTCATCTCGTTTGTCCGATTTAAAAATTGGTGAAATTTTGGAAATTTTCCATTTTTCGGGAAGCACGCCGATGCTGAAGGAGTGGTTGAATAGGTAATATAATGGAATTGCTAAAATGTCAGCGTACTCATAGAAGAGGGTATATTGTCAAGACCACAACCGTATCCAAATCTCTTTAAAGCCGATAAAATGTTGTTTATAATAAAAAAACCGTAGTTATTTTATTTTTATTTTTTATTAAAAATTACCTTATAGTAACAATGATTTTATTATTTTTTTATTTTAAGAATATTAATTTCGGATTACTCCTTCATCAGTTCTTTTTTTAACTATTTTTAATGTACTCTAACATACCGGTAAACGAAACATTAGAAATTACAAGAACACTACTAATTAAGAATGGAACAGCAACAATAGATACGAACGAAATAATTAACCTGTTAACAGAAATCACCAAACAAAACTATTTTATACATAACGATGAATCATACACACAAACAAAAGGATTACCAATGGGAAGCCCACTTTCTGGTACACTAGCTGAAATATACCTGAACGACTTCGAAAATAAATACGTAATTAACAACAGAAATAAATACCGAAAAAACATTATCTACTGGTACAGGTACGTCGACGATATTATTTTACTATTCAACGGATCAGACCGACAGCTAAATAATTTACACCATTATATTAATAACCAACACCCCGCAATAAAATTCACTTTAGAAAAAGAGAAAGACAAACAAATTAACTTTTTAGACATTACTATACAAAACATAAACTCAAAACATTCATTTAAAATCTACAGAAAACCGACCCAAACAGATCACACTATACATAATGAGTCACATCATCCTTACCAGCACAAAATATCCGCCTACAACCACATGGTAAACAGATTAAACATTGTACCAATGGATAAAAAAGACTATGACGAGGAACTGAGAACCATTAAATATATAGCGAATCAAAACGGATATAAAACAGCAATAATAGACAAAATAAACAATAGAGTAAAGGCCAAACTACATCAACAACTCACAACGACATTAAGACAAGAGGAAGAAAAAACTGAAAAATACATCAGCGTAGAGTATCAGAAAGGCACCAGTAAAATAATCCAAAAAACGTTCAAAAAAATGGGATATAAAACAGCATACAAAAATAACAACAAAGTAGAAAGAAAACTAAAATTCAACAAAAATAAAATACTTACAGACACAGGAGTATACAAAATACACTGTAACGATTGTGATAAAATTTACATTGGACAAACAGGCCGTTCTTTTGAAGTAAGATTCAAAGAACATGTCAGTGATATCAAAAAACCAGATCCCAAATCCAATTACGCACAACACATAAAATCAGAAACACACACATACTCAGACTACCACACAAACTTAACAGTATTACATAGACTCACCAAAGGACAAAAATTAAACAGATTAGAAGAATTAGAAATATACAAAAATAAAGATAGCAATAACCTTTTAAATGACAAAATAAATACAAAAACAAACAGAATTTATGACTACATAATACAAAATATATTTTAAACAGGAGGAGACAATAACATTACCCCAAAAACATATAAAAACAGGAAAACTTTTAGAATTAAAAATAGTTAAAAAAAGAACTGATGAAGGAGTAATCCGAAATTAATATTCTTAAAATAAAAAAATAATAAAATCATTGTTACTATAAGGTAATTTTTAATAAAAAATAAAAATAAAATAACTACGGTTTTTTTATTATAAACATTTATAAGTGACAAAATACACAAAAAAAGAAAATATGGATAACCATATCAACTCATATTGTGATAAAATGTTATCCTCAAATATAACAGGAGGCATTATTGATACTTTGTTATTGCTGGGTTGTACATTCAACTAGTAACGCTTGGTTTATAGACTGATTGGAAAAACTTCGCGAACATGTCAGCTATATCTTTGGAGTTTGAGGAGCTGGTGTTGTTATTGGTCATATTAGCAGGGTATCCTTCAATTTCGCGTTTATTTCGAAAGCATTTCCAAAATTGTTTTGGATTTACTTTGATTTTTCCTTGGACTTGATCGAGATTTGACCTGTATTTTGACTTGAAATAAATTTCAAATTCGTTACTATGTTGTAGAAACATAATTTTGTCCGCCTCTAACCCGCTTTTCAACATTTTGGCATACGTTTTCGACTACCGATTTTTTAAGTTAACTAGTCTATCATTGAACCACTGAGGGTGAGCATTTTGTGGTTTACAACACATAGGTACATAAAGTTCGAAGCCTTGCTGCATAATGTCATTAAATTTATCAATATTTTGATTGCGTGATGTGGAAGATAATATGCTACAGTTGAGCCTTCCTCATCTTTTAGTATCTCCATGTGACTAAGTTGTTCATATTTACGCATAAAGTCTGTATAATTTTTTCTGAGATTTGGTTCTCTTGGCAACCTTCTCTCGACTTGAAGGAAGCTTGCTATTGCCATACGTTTAGAATCTCCCAAATGCATAGTTGGATCCTTCTGGAATGGGATAATAATTCGTAACGCCCATCTTTCAGTTGCCTGTGCGTTTCACGAAAGAATTCCTCACACTCCTCTGGTTTTGTGAGAATGTGTAAGGGATACATTTCTTCTAATTCCCAAAATATTTTAGTTGTTCATCCATCTCAGTCGATCAGACGTGTGAATTATATGTTAGCCCTGTTGTCTTGTTGGGTGTAGATATTCTTCCTAAAATGACCCATCCGAATTCTGCGAGCAGTGCTGCTGATTCATTTTTATTTCCTTTTATGCACTGTGGCTTCATGATCTGTGTATAATAATCTGCACCCAGCAGTACATAAATCGATGCGGGAATGTTGTAGTTCGGATCGGCCAATGTTTCCATTTTTCAAACACCATTTATGTTTCTGGCAGGCTTTTACTTATTTTGGCTAGATAATAGAGCTTCCATTTATTTTGAAAATGTTGACGGATATCTTGTAGGTTGATATTTATAATACTATCGACTCTTCCAGCGACTCGTCCGCCTACACCTTGGACCTCTGCACTGATTTTACGACCTACTAGATTTAAACGTTGTTTGGCTTCTGTTGTTATGAATGACGTTTGTGTGCCCGTGTCGATCAGCAATCTTAACAGCTCTTCCCTTCCATCAAACTTTGTGGTTTTGACAAAAGCGGTTGCTAAAAGTGTTGTTTCGTGCCTTTTCATAGTTGTTCCAGAAACTCGAGAAGTCCGTTGGTGGTTTGAAGCTCCTTTGGTTTTTTTAATGTCATCTCATATGATTTGAGAGTTTCTTTGTCTAATTTTTTCGTTAAAAATGGCATTAACCAAGCATCCCAGGTCCCAATGTCAACACCTAAATTCTTTATTGCATGTAGGTTTTCTCTGATGGTGTCATGCAATAGTCTAATTGCAGATACTGCTTCTTCTTGTATATAGGGTAAAAATAGCGTTGATAGGATTGTTGACTAGTAAATCAAGGTGCCATAGTTCGCCTGTGAGAGAATCAGATTATTTAATTTGTGTTTTAAATATAGATTGGGACTGTAAGTTATGACATTATGTCTCGCGTCCCGAGTTTTATTTAAATTGTCCACGCAGTATTGTACTATAAAACAACATTACGCCATTGATAGCATTTTCTACACTACAGTATCTGAATTCTATAATTGATAGTATTCCTAAGGCTTAAACCTTTGTATTTAAAAGACATCTCAATTGTTAATATTTTAGACATTAGCATGATTAACAACATAAAAAACACTTAAGAAACAAAAAACAATTAAAGTGAGCGGAATGCAAATTGGAACGGGCCAATTGATAATCCCCACTACTTTTCGCTCCTCCTCTATCTCTGATTCTCCAGTAACTAGACTTTTTTGTTCTTCGATTTTCGGTTCCAGTGTTTTAGCGATAGCCGACAATTTTTGGTCGGGTTTTGGATGTTGAAAACTGGAAATGTAAATTCAATTCAATTTCAAAGGTAATTAACGATTACAGATAAATTGATGTTTCTTATATCTTTCGGGTAACTATATTCTAGGAAAGCCTATGTAAATATATTGTCAAAAATTACTTTTTGTTACTTATAAAAATAGCTAATTATATTTTTAATTATTGTAAAGAAGAGGAAACAAAGCTAAACGAATTAAGTTTTACAACTTCCTTCGATTGCACGATGGTATTTTTACCTCGATTAATAGGATAAAGGCCAGTTCCAACACAAGACTGCTGCACTTATGTTAACCTCCAGGCTATTTTTTTGCTTGTTGAACTAACTGACTCAACAATACTGCACAGCCTAAGTCAAGTCGAAGGATTGCCCATACAGCCGTGTCAGCGTGCTCGAACACATCACAGAATCCTTGAAGTTCAAACGTACAGTTATCTTCCCAGTAGTTAATGTACCGAGGGATTTTAATCTGGCGAGCGGCATTCAGCTCGAGGTTGAGTTGGCCCCAGCGTTTAGCTGTTTCTGCTGGTGGCTCCTCGTCCCAGTCCAGAGCGAGACTGCATAGCCGTTGATACATTATTTTACAACAAAGTTTTTTGACATTTCTGACAAAAACTATCGTTTCATTATTTTCTTGTCATTGGGGGGTGGTAGACGTACTTGGAATAAGAAACAGTCTGAAGGCGGACTGTAGCCTCTCCCTAAGGTTTTGATTGTCTGCTCATCCGCGATGGTAATATTGTCGCTCAAAATCTCTTCGTTGGATAATCAGGTCACAATGATTGCTTGACCACTTATTCAATTCCATTCCCCATTGCAGAAGTAGTTCGATAAGCTGTGATTTTATTTGTACCGCTTCTTCCATGGTATCTGCGCCAGTTAAAACATCGTCAACATAATAGTCATGCTTTAGATTAAGGCTTGCCTTGGGGTACTTGCTGTGTTCATCTTCAACGAGTTGATGTAATGTGCGAATTGTCAGATAGGGCGCGACAGCTGTTCCATAGGCTTCTGCGATTAATTGATATTCACTTATTGTATGACGTTTACTTTTGCTCCATAAAATTCGTTGATATTTCTGATGTTCTTCTTGTAGCTGTATTTGATGGTACATCTTTTTGATGTCTGCAGAGAACACTATCTGATGTTTTCTCCATCTAAAAAGGACGCATAGATCATTTTTTTAAAGGAGGGTCGGTAAATAAGGTTTCATTCAGGCTGATGCCTGTGGATGTTCTCATCGAAGCATCAAACACTATACTCGAGTTTTAGTAACGTCCGCGGTTTTCTTAACCACTGCATGATGGGGTAGATAAAATTTCCCTCTGCCGCTGTAGTAGCATTTTTACCTCGCTTAGTGGTTTGTTGGACCAGCTCTTGTTTCGGAATCTCTTCTAATTCTCAGAATTTATCCATGCCTCGTTCCGTCGTTTTAATTGAGCTGCAACGGTCTGCTGTTGGGTTGTGATTTGTGACGGGCAGAGATTATCCACCCCAATAGGTTAATTAGCGCCGTGCGAACAAAACTTGGATCCGCTAAACGTAATCCACTCCACCTGTCGTCAGGCTTTCTGGCGATTGGTTATTCAGGTATGTTTGTGGTGATTTTGGGTAACACATATGCGTGGACCTTTAGTCTGTACGAGGAATCAAAATGAGGTTGAAGGCAAATATAGACACTGTTAGTTGTCTTGTTAGTTGTGTTAGGTCCAACACTTGAGATCCTAACCGTCGTTTGCTGGAGTGGTGGGCCTAGTCTGCTTCTTCAATAATTAAAGAAACCTGGGATCCTTGATCTATTAATCCTCTTCACTGGCTTCTTTTCGCCAATGACAAGAAAACTTTCGCTCAGGTTAACATCGAAGCCGACTGTAACAAACTCCAAGATGATTTAGATAGATTTTGTAAATGGTCAACTGACAATAGACTACGCTTTAATGTGAGTTAATGTAGAAATTTGACCTTTTATCGTATGCGAATGACATTGTTGGCAGAGTGGAATTCATATCTAACCTGGGAGTAGTTTTTTTCAACCGATGCGACTTTTAACGCAGGCATATTAACACTGTTGTCCCAAAGGCTTACAATATACAAGACATCATCACACGAAATTATATATATTTTCGCGATTCGATAACTTTATCTTCAATATACGAGTACGTTTCATTAGTGCGATCAAGTTTTGAATATGCATCCACCATATGGTCACATCATACCAGTGTCTGCCGAAGAGAATTTGAGAGTGTCCAAAAATAATTTGTTTTGTACGCACTTCCATGTCTAGTCGGAGAGCCGACTTTATGCTTCCGCCTCATCAAGATCGCTGTAATTTATTAAAAATATAACGTTTGGACTATTGGCGGGATGTTGCAGCTGCAGTCTTAGTTAGAGATATTTTTGACTCTCGTATCGATTCCACGAAACTCCAACAACGGATAAATCTCTACGCTCCCAAACGTCGTATTCGTCAACGCGGCAGATTACTTTATATCGACCAGTCCATCAACAAGCTACGGTCTTTCGGAATAAATGTTGAGGGCATCGCGAATATTTAATTCGGTATGCGACATATTTGATTTGCATTTGTCGAGAGATACGTTCAAGAGATATTTTGCTTTTATTTTTTGTTTGTTTTCATTGCCGTTGTATTGCTAGGGCAAATGAATAAACAGGTGCATCGACAATACCATTGCTAAAGTCAATTCAATGTTTGACTTTACCAAACGATGGATGGATAACTTCGAAAATTTATCTACTTATGCTATATTTCGCGTATGTTAGATCCCTAGTAGGATATGCAGTAGCTGAATGCAGCCCTTACTATTCTTTCGAAAGTTTTCAAAATATCTGTCCGTGAGAATGTGAAGCGAAAACCTCCATATACGAGTAAGACCAGATGCCTGAATTATAATTTCTGCACTCTCGAAAATAGAAGAATCCTGTTGGATTCCGTTTTTATAGGAAATATACTACTTGGCGTTATAGATTCACCATACATAACCGAAAATCTTTCACTTCATGTTCCAAGAAGGATACCACGTAATCACTGACTGTTGGACCTTGAAAACCATTCCACTAACTAGGGAGATGACAACCCAATGAATAGACTGGCTAAATCTTTTAACATTGCAGAGCCTTAATTTGATTTTAACTTATCAAATAATAGCGACAACAACAAACTGAAGAACTACTTTTAAAATTTATAACTTAGTTTTTTCTTTTTGGACTGAATTAATTTGTGTTGTGATTGATACTTTTATTTTTAAGCGTTTTTGCTTTCATATTTTTGATTTTGAAATCTAAACTTAAATTTTACTTAATCGATTTCTTTAAATAAATAAATACATTTGGTAGTGGTTGTTTTTCCTGCTATGGAACTCAGGAATTGAGTTGTAATTTGAATAGTTTCAGCCGTTAGGAAAATATTGCAAAATTGAAATCGTTTTGTACTAAAATTAATACTTTAGTAGTTAGGTAGATTTCTTTACTAAACAGTTTTGTATATACTGCCATCTTATGTAACAATTTCATACTAATCAAACCCAGTGAACCCGAAGCACAAATTATTATGTATTATCAGTGCCTGTGTATGTATACGGCCATTTCACAATATATGGACGTTGAATGTATGCAGGCCTAACAATGTAAACAGGAATAAAGCTCTCATAGACATGTGGCGTATTTTGTTGAGAAATAAATCTTTTTTGCTTTAGTTTATTTTCAAGAAAATATGCCATTGATAAAATGATTTAGTATTTTTTTATATGTGGATAAGTTTAGCGCTGCAAAAATCATTTAAAATTCTGTTGAATAATTTTATAAAATTTTATTTGTGTATTCATATTATACAACAATTATATTGTATACATAAAAATAGATTATATAGAATGAATGTAAGCAGATGTCAAGCGTCACAAATTCGGCGAGAAAAAGAGAAAGCGTATAAATCAACAGAGTCATATTTAGAATTTGTTCAACCGAATGCAATGAAGTTAGGAAGTTAAACCGGACAAGTGGTGCAGTGGTTAAAGCTTGGACCGGAAGGTGCTAGGTTCGAATCCCATCAGAGGCTAGATGCAAATCGAATTTTCATCATCGATTACGATCGGTGATGCTAATAAATACAACTAAGACAGTGCAGGTGGTATACTGTAGTTGTGTGAGTAGGTGAAGTAGGTGGGTTAATGATGTGGAGTGAATGAATGGTATCACAATGTGCCTAAAAATTGGCCTAAGTGTGCAGTAAGCAACCACTGAAACCTAACCTAACCTAGGAAGTTAAAATTAAAAAATCTATGTAAATTGAATTATATTTTTACTCATCCAGTACAACAAATTAATTGTTTTTTCCTTAAATACAATATATTGTAGATTTAAACCTGTGTATATCCAAATAGTTATTGGTCCTATTTAACTTAATATTATTTTCATTACGACCAAATTTAGTCGTTGGATCGTTTACCAACAAGGGAATAACTCGTTTTTTTTTTAAATATTTACCAATTCTCTTTAGTCTGCGGCATAAAATATTTATTTTCAAAATGTAATGAGCAAATAATTGAACTTTTACTCATTTGTAAATTTTACATCTTCTATATCGAAGCCAATTGAGTTTAACCATTGCCTTATTTAATTCCTCACATTAACCTTATCCTAAAAAAAACAAAATATGTTTTTCATATAATTTCTACAGGAAACAATCAACACCAGCTTTTTGAACCATAGTAATATGAACAATGCGGCACTGGTAATAAAACATGTTTACAAAAAGAAAAACCCAACAACAACAACCAAAATTCGATTTTTAGTTTTTTCTGATTTATAACTTAAAATAAGGATAATTTTACCACAAATCACTTTCTTCATAATATAATTTACATTTTATTTTATATAAACATTTGGTAAACTTACTGATCGTAAGAAATGCCATTGTATAATTTTTTAGGGGTGTTGTGGTAGCTTTTCACAAGACACTTCATTTTAATTAAAATTTTCCAATTTTTATTACCAAATGATGCACTACTACACTATCCACTAACTATTTTATAATATTTTAATCACTTTAATAATTTCACGATTTTTTAAGAGCAGACAATTTTTCTGTCACTTTGTACAAAAAATGGTTTGGTTGGTTTTTTCTTTGAGATATGAGACCGCCATATGCATTTTTTATGTAACCATCCTGCTTTGGCTTGTGACACATGAAATAGCTAATTTTATATAGGAAAATCATTACAAAAAATGTAAAAATAATTATATTGAACACTTTATAATTATCCAAATTTATATATTATTCATAATATACAAAAACAAATAAATTCGGAATTCCAATTCGGAATGAAAATAAATTTCTTCTTCAGTTCCTTTTTACAACTGATTAGTTTATCGGACAAGTGGTGCAGTAGTTAAAGTGTGAATTTTATATTGGGGTGTCTGCTGTTAATGTGGTTGTGTAGATTTTTAAGCTGCTTGTTAGATCAATACACAATCCACTCAAAAAATATAACTACACAGCAGCATATAAGACAACAAATAAATTAAAAACCGCCTAAATAATGAAAAAAGAAAGCAATATAATGAATACAGGCATAAACAAACTAAAATGTAATGATTGCGAGGCGTTCTGCATCGGACAAACTGGTCGGAGTTTTATTACACGATTTAAAGAACACGTAAAAGACGTGAGAAAAACCATAAAAGTCCAAATACGCAGAACATCTGAGTCATCAACAGCACATTTACACAGGATATGACAGCGATTTAGTAATTCTACACAGAATGAAAAACGGCGAAAAAATTAATAGAATTGAGGAGTATACAATTTATCAACGCACAATTATTGAACGATTGGATGCCGTACAACGAAATTTACGACTAATTTGTGAGCCAAAAATTACAATAAAGAAAATAGCTGACGAAGAGCGAACTCTCGAACAAAATAGATAAATAAAATTAAATCTTGTGATAAAAGTGTGAAAATAATGGAAAATAATGATATTTATCTTCGCTTACGGAACAGCGGATGAAGTTCAAGAATTTATTTTTAATAGCTATGATAGCTCCGACGTTTTAGATGATGATGGTTATAAATTGCGTACAGATTGCCGCATCGATATTGAGGGACGATAGCAAAATCTCGATGAAATTCAAATAATTGAAAATGAAGACGAAATTTTCAAGAAAGTCATTCTATTATGACAACAGCTATCGATTCATTGGATGAAAATGGTAATGGAAATATTCCAGGAAGTTCCAGTATATCTATAACTACCGATACTGATAGTTCTGGATAACCAGCTTCATTACAAACTAGATTTCGTAACGAAAAAATTGATCCTAAATCTATGGAATTTAATTTTTTGGAATTTTATTTGAAAAATTTTATGGAAAAAGCAAAACTTGGTTTGTCATGAAAAATAAATCAAATTTAGAGGGAATTATGCTATTCCTGCAAATGTACAAGAATTACAAACTTCGTTCAAATTATGGTCGCTCTTATTTCGAGAATCCTTGGAAAAAACTGTCGTAGAAGAAACACGAAGATACTCAGGTCAAAATGAATTCTTTCAATATATGGTACATCAAGTACCAGATTTACGCAAATTTATCGGAATTCTCTTTTATTTGACATATCACAATCTTCCAAGTAGAGATTATTGGTCCGATAATAATCACCGTGCCGTCAATATTATAATACAACAAATGAGCCGAACCCGGTGTGAATAGATTCGGCAGTATATAGGTTTTAATGATAAAAGTAATGCACCTGCACGTGAAGATCCGAAACGTGATCGCTTTTTTCTTGTCAGGCCCGCAATAAACGCATTGAACAGTACATTTGGGAATATTCCGAAATTGGAGAAATTATGCGTTGATCAATAAATGTGTTCATCTAAAATTGGACATTTTATGAAGAAGTATTTACCAAACAAACCTGAAAAATGGAGTATACATTTCCCTTCGGCGCTAGATAGTGCTCCAATATTAAAACACGGCTAATATTGGAGCACTACCCGTCGCCGAAGGGAAATTTCTACTGAAACTGTAGCTATTTATTCACTGATGTCGCCATACCATAAAAATGAAAAATAAGTTCATCCATAAAACAAACATTTAACGACCTGAAATATACCAATTAACATTTATTTTGGCATGACGTTATAAAAAATAAATCATCTTGCTGCGTTTTAAATTTTTATTGTAAGATTAAGTTTCTAATGGTTTAAGGGTTGTACAAAACAAAGGAAATTTAAAATTTCCCTTTGTAATGGATAGTGCTCCCGATAGCGGATCCCGATAAATAGGTAGAGCAAGATATTTTTTTTTATCGATTTTTAACTAAAAAGTTGTATCAAAAATCTTAGTTTTAGAATTAAATAAATTAATTATATGCAAAAATAGCGCGCTAAATATAAGTTTTGACATAGAAAATTGCGTGCTCCGGATACAGCTATCGGGCGCTAATAAAAAAAACACGGCTAATAGCGGCTCCCTATAAATAGGTAGAGCAAGATATTTTTTTATCGATTTTTAACTAAAAAGTTGAATCAAAAATCTTAGTTTTAGAATTAAATAAATTAATTATATGCAAAAATAGCGCGCTAATAAAAAAAACTCGGCTACCACCTTTGGCCCGCATAGCAAGTGGCGCTAATTAAGCGGCGTTCAAAAGCATTGTTTTATTTGTGGTTGTTGGCCGTGTAACTACATAGAAGCTTTGATGTAATCTTTTTGCACGCCATTTTTTAAAATCGGTACTAAACATTGACATTTTTATTGTTTGTTTAATCGTCGGGCGCCCATTGTCGAGTGACAAAGAATTTTTTTTATTTTAATGTTGAATACTTCAGTTAGTGCTTTAAATTTAACAAAAGTGTGTTAATAATGAATTCTGCATTTGGTGTGGAGGATAGCGATGCCTTGGGATTTCAAAAGTAATTTATTCTATTATTTTGAGGTTAACTTTCCTAATCACTACATTAATTGTATCTAGACAAGGTGAGACTCGTACTTATGAAGCTCGAATGCCTGTTTCAAGGCTGGCCAGTGAGTATAACATGAATCATCCAAAGCGAGGCCTAGCCATAATATTTAACAATGAAATATTTGAGAATAGCGATTTAAAGAAGCGAACTGGTACAGCAGTGGATTGCGAAAATCTGCGATCGAAACTAGTCAAACTAAACTTTGATGTCAAGGTGTATAAAGATTTAAAATTCTCGGAAATTGATTCGATTACAAATCAAGGTATGTGTGACGTGTCTTTACTATTGTGAGTAATGCTCGATATTGTACTATCGTTTTAGCTGCGCGAATGGATCACGTTGAATGCGATTGCATTATGATAACTATCTTATCGCACGGAATTTCTGGATATATATATGCTCGCGATAAGGAATACAAGCTGGAAAGCATATGGACTAAATTCACGGCAAATAATTGTAAATCGTTGGCTGGTAAACCAAAACTATTTTTCATCCAGGCATGCCAAGGTGAGGGTTTAGATTGTGGGACTACTCTAATCCAAACTGATAGTGGTAACACATATGACAGTGAATATAAAATACCGAATCATGCCGATTTCTTAATCGCATATTCAACTATACCGGGTTTCTATTCATGGCGGAATACGACTAAGGGATCATGGTTTATGCAGGCACTGTGCAATGAACTTGAATTCAATGGAACAGATGATGATTTGTTGACTCTGTTAACAACGGTTATACGGAAGGTCGCCATTGAATTTGAATCAAACACTCCAGACAATCCAGAAATGCACCAGCAGAAGCAAATTCCATGTGTTACAACGATGCTAACGCGGAAATTGTATTTTAAGAGGAAGAATTGAGATTGACTGATGCCTTTTTAATAAAGCCTATATTTTTTTTTAATAAATAAAATTCCAGTTCATTATTCTAATCATAATATTTTTCAAATTTGCTTTTATTCGAACGGATTAAGTATGAATGAATTTTCAGCGGCGAGATCATGAAATTTGACCGGTGTTCCAAAATATTTCGAACGGAAACGTGCTACCGGTTTTTAAATTATAAAAATTGCATTTAGACATTAACCCACATCTACTATGGAGAGAATACTTTTAATCGATTGTTTGAAAATATTTTCCAATCCGTTTAAATTTTCCGGTCGTATTTCGCACAAGATTTTAGGTACTCTAGCCATAAAGTAAATATATATACTATTTGAGGCATTTACATGTAAACAATTAATTTCTTTTGCAAATTTTTTGCAGGTAAATAAGAAGGGTCCGCCAAATAAAAATATTCAATATGCGAGAAAGAAATAAACATACCTAGTAATACCATAATTTTTTATAGGAAAATTATTAATTTATTTTTAATTAATTCAAATGCGAAATTTACATTTTTGTCTATGCCTATGGTCCTTAGCATTTATAAATATAAAATAATTTTTTTTTTGTTAATTTTAAAAATCTTGCCATAAAAATACTCGGATCGAATATATTTGATGGGAACATTTTGATTTTTATAGTGGTTTTGGCGGTGTAGTGGCATGTGCATGTATTCATCTTGTCTCTCATGTGCAAAAAATCAATCTTATATCTCTTTCATTTTGCAGAAGGAAAATGTTGGTCGCATGTTAATGGGGTATAAGTTGACCAAAAAAAAATTTGACTACCCTTATTGAATATAAAAAAGTTCAGTGCGTAAATTTTTTCACCACTATATTCTACTCTTCTCCATATAAATCACTTGAGTCTGTGTTTATGTTTATCATAAATATAACATTTGTTGGTATTCAAGGATACATACTTAAATAAAATATTTTGCCTCTGTGATTTTAGCCATAATATTTTTAATTGCTAAAATCTATGGAAATGTAGTTTAGGTTTAGGTTCGTCCGTGTAATTAAATATATGTAGTTTAATTTAAAATACTATTTGGTTTTAAGCCATTAAAACGAACTAACTTTTGAAATTGTCTACAAAATCCGTTGATCGGATGTTAGAGCTTGAAAGAGAAAAGTAGAGAGAATGAAACAGCATTCAAATGAACCGTAAAAACAACTTGTTTCACTTTATTACCGATATTTTAAAAACAAAAAGTGTTATTAATCTAAATTTGGTCATATTCGATTAAGAATTGATTTTACGCTCTACAAAATGTTTAGTTGGTTTGATGATTTGTCTCTCATTGACAAACATCTCTATAAAAAAAACTACCAAAGAGTGTGTTGCTTGCACTACCATGCCTCGTAAATGTGATTTTTTTTTTGTTTCTGCACTGACACATTTATACTTAGTTCCAACCAAAATTTACCATACACCAATACTTCTTTAGTTGGTTTTTGTTTATGCAGTTTAACTCACTGTGTTGGTTACTCATTTCTTGTTTGTTTCTGCACCAATACATTTATAAAAAAATTACCAATACATCATTAGTAGTTATTGTTTATTTCATATGTGTGGAGCTAGCAGGATTTATATTTAAGTAGATTCTGGTTCATGCCATCCATATGTATGGTGTTAGCAGAGCAGCACACTTGTATTTAAGTAGATTTTGCATCTGCACTTCATGCATCTACATGATGATCGTCGTGCAATATAATCTTTAATTCGCAAAGTTTGTGCATACCCACAAACGGAAAATGGTAAAATTATGAATGATAAATACCTTAAAAATGAAAAACAATTAATTACTATTAAATATAAATGAACAAATTTCAAAACAGAATTTCCATGGTATTTGTATTAAAATGTTTTTCGTGTTTACCTTTTTTGGGATTGCATACATACAAACCTTATTTTTTTTATTTCCCTTCTACTTGGCCGTGTACAAATACGCAGTGATAAAACACATCAAGAGAAGCTCAGTGTGTTTCAAGCAATCCATACTATCGGCTGTATGTGGTGTGCACATTAATCTGTGCAGCATAGTTTGTTTTGTTTTAGTAGTAAAATCGAATTGTTTTAATTTTTTCAAAGTTATGAGTAGCAGGAAAGTGCAGTAAATTGATACTGCTGGGTGTGTGACCTATTGATGCTGCGGCATCATTTAATCAATTTAATTGTTTCTATTACAATTATAAAATATTTGATTTGTTTTATTAAACATTTCTATATTTATCCCAAACTATCTAACATTTAAATTTGCTGCTGCTGCTTAGTGTGTTTCATCCTTGTGTTTTCGTGGATTTGATCTGAATGTCACGATATGATCAAATATTTTGGTGATCTCTTATTTTAGTTACTCGGGTATCAGAACCGAGATTAAAATACATAATTATGTGCTTGTAGGAGATATTTTTGAATATAACCCGGTACATTGTAATATCTTCGATCAATTGGCAAGCGACGAAATATTACCTCTCCCTTTTAGCAGCAGCTTAGATTTTCCAATAGCGCGCTGTCATCTATAAAATAATTAAATGCACTCTCTTGGGAATTCACAAGTGTGTACTTATTTAAAAGTTTTTGTAATATTTCGCAAATCAAAATTGTCTGTAATAAACACCTGTTAATTGAGTATCTGTTCGATTACAAATATAATTTTCAAAAGACTCATTCAATAAAATTCGATTTATTTATAGTCCATATATTTTGATTTGGCCGTATACATACAAAGGCACTGGTGTTGTAAATTCAAATTGCTTTGTTTTATATGAGCGCCTCGAGGAGAGCGAATTCAAGAGAGAGATCAAAAGTTTTTGTTTAGTAGTAAAAAAATCCAAAATGGCGTTACATCAAGTACCGCAATGTAAAAATACAAAATAAATTTTTGACTTTAAATTGAATAAAAAAATTGTATAAATTATATTAAATGGTGAAAGAAACGTGTAATGTGTGTTTTAGAATATATAAGTTTACTTTTCGCATTTAAAATTACATTAATTTTCTTACAAAATATGTGAATCTGATTTGAAACCTGTGAATAATACGAAAAAAAAAACAATCGAGTGGTTTTCAAAAGAGGAAGAAGAGACAATAAAACGACAAAATTTAACTTTCGGAACAAAACAAACAAAATGTCGAGTGCTTTTATAAGTTTTTAGTGCAAGTTGCTTCACACAACAAAACAATTCTTGTAAATAATCCTGGCAAATAATAAAGGGTTTGTCAGCCAATGATTGTATCGTGTACATAAATGAAGAGTGAGCACTCCATTACTGTTATTTTAATTTTATATTTATATAGTTTTGTGCTTATTTTGTTGTTGTCCATGTTAATGACAACAACAATATAGGGATACCATGACTAATTTAATTAATATAAGGAGCTTTAAATGTTAGTGAAATATGAAGTTGGATCTGTTTATTTTCACTTTTCGTGCAATCTTTACGCGCTAGCCGTATACGTCGTTTTTTTTTGTAGAATTCTCCATTTGAATATTTTAATTTACGAATAGTTAGTTTTTGGTACAAAGAGTGGTACTTCTCGTTTCCTCTATGGCATATGAATGGTGGTACATATAGAAAAGTTATGCAAAACGATGGTTAAAAAGCTGTGGTTGGGTAGTAGATAATTAAGTTTTGTTGAATGATTTCCTTTAAGGAATAGTTATACCCGAAATGCTCATTTCAATTTAAGTATAAACTACAGTTTCGTTCCATCTATTAATTTTTGAATTTAAATAATCGATCAATCCACCAAGTCCATACGTACCTAATGCACTTAAGTGCATATTAGAGCTGTATTATAATTTTGCGCGCTTTAATTTTTGATCTATATTTAGCTGCATGTCAACCAACGAGCATGCCAAATGAGTTCTCTCTGTCCGATCAAATTGTAAAGTTAATAAATAATAACATTATATATTTAAAAACATTCATACTTCACTTTAAATGATAGCGTTTGATGGATTTGCGCTAAGATAGCTGTTTAGACTAAAATAATGTTATATGAAAGATCTTAATAGATTCAATTACAGCTCTCAAAATAAATTAAATAAATGAACCGCCAAGTCGAAAAAGAATTTGATGTTGTTTTTGAATAATATGTAAATGAAATTCATATACCATTTGAAGGTGCCTAGCGTGATACTTTTTAGAATATTAACATTTATTTCAATTTGAGTCGCATCGAAGTCGCTTAATTTGGTTAAAAAAGGATTAAATGATTGTATATCGTAACTCAGCAATAAAGTTTACTTAGTTCATTAAATAATTTCTAATATCTACTTGAACTAATAATTAAAGAAACACTGGTGCATGTAAATATGGTAATCATACTTAAATTTTTGGTTAATATGGTTAACTGTTGCAATTTTGATTCCAAAAATTTGTCATCATACAAGGTCAGATTTCAAAATTATCAATAACCACCTATTACGGATGACATACACCAAGAGCAGCGCAGCGTGTTCCAAGCGATCCACACTATCGGCTGCAGCGATTTGTTTCGTTTTAGTAGTAAAATCGAATTGGTCAGTAGCAAATTGATGCTGCTGAATGTGGAACCTAATGATGCCGCAACAGATGCAACTTCATTCAATATAATTTTTTAATTTTTAATTTTTCTAGTAAAATTACAAAATATTTAATTTGTATTATTAAAAATTTCTATATTTTTACTCATATTGTGATTTTACATCATTACACAAGCGAATAAGCTAATATTTACATTTGCTGCTCGCTGCTGCTGCTTGGTATGTTTCATCCTTTATAATTTCGGTTTAAAATTAATGTCTTAATTCATTTACTCTGAACTGAACCCGTCATGTTTAGAAATCACAAATAACGTTGGTCTAGTATCTCAGAGAATTTTAGTGATTGAAGGATTCGAAAATAAAAAAAACTGAAATCTTAGAAATTGCGCAAAGATATAAACCATGATTCTTATTATGGTTAGTGTGGTCATGGCTAGATTTGGTTAAGGTGGCTATCTTTGAGGACTAGTTGGTGAGATCAATTAGAAGAGGAGCTCCCAGAAATTGTATTCTGCTTGGAACTAGACATTTTCACAACTACTTACATGTGTCAGATATTTAATAGTATTATATAAGTCACAACTCAATTTTAATATAAAAAACATTGTTCCGTTTATTTGGCCTTCATCTGACTGAAAATTGAGTATAATATAGTGGCTTTAATTTAGAAAATTTGGAGTATTGCCAAATTTCTTATGTTCCCCTACGGATGTCTGTAGTAGTTGCTTTGTAATATATGGTTGCATCATCTGTGTCTGCCTTTAAATTCTCGGTAAAATAGAAATGCCCTGCTATCACATCAAGTGGATGTTGAGATGATCTACCTCCCCAATAACAGAGGAATGACAATTTTGTAACACTTTCGACGTAGGGATGCGTGAATTTAGCGTCTTATTGGAAGACTAACCGTTCACAAAAAATTCAAATATCCCTCTTAGATATTACATTACACCTCAAACGATGAAGCCCTAGGCCCTCTTTTATCGCAATTAATTCAGCTTAAAATGCGCTGCAATAGTTGCGAAGACGGAAAGAATCCAATCATATCCCCCAAAACTCGCATCAAACTTTGAATCATTCGTAAACAAGTTAACCCCATCAGGGTACATAACTGTTCCCCTCATGTACTCCGCTCGCTTTCGAACATTTTCTGATGGACATGATTATATAACCCCAACTCAGGTCGCTGGTTATTAAAAGTCCCCAAATTCCTCGTCAAATATGCGTTAGGTATAGTAATATCGTAAGAATCAAGATGCAAGATTTTTTTATATATTAATGGTTGGTAGTTTAAAAAAATATCATTTATTTATTTATTGATTGATTGACATAACAATTTTAGTAGAGGCAAAGCGCATATGGAAGCATTATAAATGAACAACAACAAAAAGTACTTCGATTAAAAACCTCAGATTTTTTCAAAAAAAAAAAAAAAAACAATTCCACTCTAAGCTAATACCATCCATATTGAGCTCAATCTCATTTGTTACGGAGGATACTGCAAGAAGTGAATACGACCCCTGTGGAAGATCAGACTTTGTAACCTTACAAGATCGTTCAAATTGAGTGATCAGTTAAGATACAATAGGTAAATAAGTGAAAAAACACTCGTAAGTATCTAAGCATGCTAGATGAAATAGTTTAAATCGTGTGATTGTAGAGGCTCTAATTGAAAGTAAAATAGAAGATGACTTAGCTTAAGGAGATATTTACTTGATCATACAGTAGCATTACAAGTGTTTTAGAAATGGTCACAAGGTGTTTTAGATTTCTTGAGTTTAAGAATCACAATAATCGTACTAATTTTCCAATGATGTTGCGTGAAAGGAACGTACTTACGGAGTGTTGTCCTGTAGAATAAAACTTGACTGGTCTGTCTTTGAGTCGGGCTTGCAAACATTGATGCTCGTTCATTTATTAACATTAATTGTTAGTTATTCAGACTCTTGGATGGTAACATTGGTAATGAGGTAGTTTTATTCAGTTTTCAAAACAAATTCTAAAAAATTATTTTAATTATTAACGTTTATGTGTTACGATTTTTTATTTATTTATTTATTTCATATGGCAAAGTTAAGACTCGGGATCCTTTTTACAATTTCTACAGTACTTTTAACACTATGCGCCGTAGGTACTTGGCGAAACACATTAACACTTAATAAACACATTATACCACTTGTTGATTGTTTCGCAAAACAAAAAAAGATTTGCGAAACACTAAACAAGTGGTATAATGTGTTTATTAAGTATTTCTACATTAGTTTGAAATATAAAAATACGCATAGGCGATCCTACATATTATGGTATGGTGTAGACGCCGTGGTTACCATAAATAAATTTTCTCAAATTAATTAACACAAATCACCTTATTAAAACCACAAATTAATTAAGAAAAGCGCAACTTTATATTAAATTATACTTATTAATTATGTTTATTAAAAATATATATAATTGACGTTTTCGGCCACTAAGTGGTCATCTTCAAATCTCTAATCGAATTAGTAAATCTCAATTTTGTTGATCAGTAAGCTGGCAATCTTTCTTCAGAATTTTTAATAGTAAAAAGATTACTCGAAAGATTGGAACATTTTCAAACATTGAAAGATGATATCGTGTGGTATGTGATTTATTTATTAATTGCCCACTCTCCCCATTATACTCACTGATTCAAGTTTTATTTATGTGATTCATAGATTTCTTTGAGCTTTAATTTACAAGTTTTTATGTTATATACGGTTTTTCATGTTTTCCTGAATCGCATTATGTTTTACTATCTCTCGGTATAATATATATGCTATGTGTGTCAATCTAGTTGAATTTTGGTACTTGTTCACTGGTTAAATATAATTACAACGCTGCGTTCTAAATTACTCGCACTTATGTATCCTTTTTGTCTATCGCTTTTCGAAATTATTCGTTTTATTGTATCTGGCGATGTATGTTGTATTGCAATGTAAATATCACTTTTGCATGTAGCTGTTGTGCTCGCGAATATTCACGTCATCATTTCCCGTCTTGATGATTAACGCCGTTGTTAATTCCAGTATTTTCCCTTGATGATTATCGATCGCGTCGTTTACAATTGCTTTCGTTATCTATCCTCCACATAGAAAGACATTCGAAAATCCAATTCTCAATCAGTATTGTGGAGCAATACTTGATCTGACAACATCGATGATGTTAATGAATAATAATCGCCTCAAATAAAATTAAGAACTCTGACAAGATTCGAACTCGCACCTTTGGGTTGATAATAGTCGGTGGTGAATAACTTTACCACTCAACCACAGACTGATATGCTTGTATAGAGTAGAATTCGTAGCACTATTCCCACCTAAAATCTGTTCGCCCCGAACAGACACATCCAGTGTTATATCGCTGCAATTTATGAATCTACACAACTTTTCGTCCATCTCCAACGCGTTCTTGTACCTGATACACATCGTCGCTGATCCTCTTCACATTTTTGGTCGAATACAAAAAACCAAAAACACATAATTCAAAAACGGGTGTTTCCACCTCTAGCTCGCATTACTTCATAAATACGCTGTGGCATATTTAAATCGTTCCGTATTTGTTGCATAGTAATCTCTTGCCATGATTTTTTCAAAGCATCTCTATGTTCTCGCAAATTTGTTGGTTGTCTTGCCCGTTTTCTTAGACGTCGCTCCAACATATCACATACGTGCTCGATAGAGTTTAAATCTTGGATAGTTTATTAAACGAATGCCCTGCTATTGCAAAAAATTGCCGTGTGTTTAGCGCTGAATGTGGCCGAGAATTATCATGCATAAAAATATCCACGTCCAATTTTCTCGTTTCATAGGAAACACGTCTAAAAATTTCTCTATATAACGTCCTGATGTTAAAGCAGGGTATGGTATTACTACCAAATCTGTCTAATAATTCCTTGATATTCCTGGCCAAACCATCACCGAACCTGCATGAAACGGTACTACTCGTCAGAAAATAACACATTACGTCACTGCCGATGAGTCCAGTTTCTGTATATCAACGTATAGTTCCTTCGACGCCGACGATGAGTATTAGTCAGATATGGCACTCTGATTGATCGACGTGATCGTAGCCGACAATCCTTCAACCGATTCCGTATGTTCTGTGTGGTTGTCTGATTATTTATGGGGACATTAGCTCTAATTTCTTGAGCACTACTTCTCCTATTTTTTTTGGCGTGACGTGCGATAGCGCGATCTTCTCTTGCCGTAATTTTTCATTGTCTACCAGATCCTTCACGTCGTTTTATATGTTAGTCCCCAAATATCTATGCCACGTACGGCTTACTACAGATATGTTTAAATCTAAAGTGCGTCCGACTTCATGAAAACCTTCACCTGCTTGAATTAAAGTTACAATTTTCGTAGCACGAATGAATGATTGTTCTCTCCGATTCATCTTAACACTTGAACTTGATAAATCCTAAATTAAACTATTGTTTTCCACAAAATGTGTTTTTATTAAGAAGTTTGATATAACAATTTTTCGTGGAGTGCTTAGTTTACAAGATAAAACAACTTAATACACTTTTTAACATTTACACGATTTTTGTCATGTTTTTCGTTAAAACTGCAATAACTCAACAGTGATCTATCGTACATCAATTTCGTAGTCTCATTCTCAAGGTTTCTAAATTCTCTACAAAATGGCTTATTTGGATCCGTGAATGGAACATCAGGAAGGTTAGGTTAGGTTAGGTTTCAGTGGTTGCCATCGCACACTTAGGCCAGTTATGGCCCATTGTGATACCACAGGATTCGACATCATCAAACTCCTTAAATCCATTTAGTGCTATTAATATAGCGTAAAAGATCTCGCACATTGCAGCTTTCGAGATCAGAGAGGCTGTCCATGGTGTATTTGCCCAAGTGATCATGTCTTCTGCCAGCTAGCGCAGGGCATGAGCATAGAAAGTGAACAAGAGTCTCCTCCTCCTCCTCGTCCCTGCTGCTTCTGCAGAAATCATTTGAATCTAGACCCAGCCTTCTCGCATGATCTCCGAAAAGGTAGTGCCCGGTAAGTACCCTTACAATTCTACCTAAATCACGCTTCCCTAGTGTGATTAAGATCTTAGAGTGCTTCAAGTTCAGCACAGGTCATGCTTGCTTCGCTATCCTACCGGTTGGACTCTCAAGCCACCTAGCATTCGCCAAGGTAACTGCTTTCCTATGGCTTGCCGTTTTCAGCATAGACATAGGTCTCCCTAAACATTCTCTCTCTGATTCCAGTTGGAGAGTTGTACCGTACCTTGCTAACTCGTCTGTCCTGCAATTCCCCTCAACGTCAGAGTGACCCGGAACCCACACCAACTGGATATTGAAATGCTCACTCATCTCGTTAAGAGATGTGTGACAATTCAATGCCATCCGTGACGCCAGGGAAACTGAATCCAGCGAAAGAATGGTCGCCCGACTGTCCACATAAATAGTGATATCAATGCACGATATCACATTATGCTTCAACCAGTTCATGACCTCTTCGATCGCTATAACTTCAGCCTGGTACACGCTGCAGTAATCAGGTAGACGAAAAGATAAATTGACATTTAATTCCCCACAGAACACACCCGCTCCAACTCTACCATCGAGCTTGGAGCCGTCGGTGAAGAAATTAACTGTCCCGGTCTCGATAAGGAGACCTCTGTTCCAATCCTCCCGAGAGGGGAGAATCACTTTAAAACGCTTGTCGAAGCACAACATGGGTATTTTATAATCTAAATTCTCCAAGTCATGCCTCACCGAATTGACTATAGTTGAGTGCCCCTTTTACAGGCACTTCCAACCAGAGGTCGCTGATAGCTGGGCGCCCGTATTAACCGCCATTTGCTTACCGATAATATCCAACGGGAGAAGATGCAGTATGACCTCTAATCCACTAGTGGGGGTGGTTTTCAGAGCCCCACTAATGAGCAAACAGGCTGTCCTCTGCACCTTCGCCATCATGTTAGTATATGATGATTTCTCCAGAGCTGGCCACCACACACTCACACCATACAGCAGTATGGGCCTTACAACTGCCGTGTAAAGCCAGTGCACCAGCTCCGGTTTCAGGCCCCATTTCCTTCCAATGGCGTTTTTACAAGAGTAGAGTGCCACAGTGGCCTTCTTTACTCTTTCCATCGTGTTTGGCTTCCAACTGAGCTTACTGTCCAGGAGAATCCCTAGGAATCTCGCCTTATCAGTAAGGACCAGCGTAGTACCATTCAGGCTCGGTGGAACCATTGCCGGAATTTTGTATCTCCTAGTGAAAAGGACCAGCTCTGTTTTTGATGGGTTAATCCCCAATCCACATCTGCTGGCCCAACCCGCAGTGATTGACATCGCATTTTGCATCATATCCCTGATTGTTCCCAGGTGCTTTCTCGAGACAGCTATCGCCACATCATCGGCATAAACAACCACACCTATCCCTTCTCTCTCCAGTACCAATAGTAGTCCATTGATTACTAAGTTCCAGAGAAGGGGGGAGAGGACCCCTCCCTGAGGGGTTCCCCGAACGACCCGTCTTCTGACGGAAACTTCCCCCATCCCTGCTATGACTCTTCTGCTACCCAGCAGATGAGTAATTAGCCTGGTTACAGGGTCTACAATCTCAAGTGGCAGCAATCCTTCCAAAATTGCTTCCATCTTTACGTTATTGAATGCGCCCTCGATATCGAGAAACGCAACCAGCGAGAATTCCTGAAAATCCAGTGACTTCTCAATTCCCCGAACCAGGGTATGTAATGCCGTATCCACGGACTTACCCTTATGATATGCATGTTGCGACTGAGCCCAGTTACTGAGTCCAATTTTCGAACGAATATATACATCCAGCATCCTTTCCATGATTTTCAGCAGAAAAGATGACAAAGATATAGGTCTAAGGTCCTTAGGGTTGCTGTACGAGCTTCTTCCCGCCTTCGGGATGAAGATCACCCTAGCCTCCCTCCATTTCTTGGGAGTGTACCCCAGCTTCAGACACCCTTTGAAGATAACTTCCAGCCAGGGAAGCAAGATCTCCGAGTTCTTTTGAATTTCTGCTGGTACAATCCCATCCGGACCAGCTGACTTAAACGGCTTGAACCCATTAATGGCCCATTTTAGCTTTCGCGTGTTCAGAATAGCCTCTGTACACAACGGTTGGACCCCGCCGTGATCCCCTGACCCACGGAACATCAGGAAAGTTTTACTGAAAAAAAAAGTCATAAAAAACAAAAATAATAAAAAACGGACCCCAGCATCGGAAAGTAGACTAAATTTCCTTCATTTTTAAAAGTAAAAAAATGTTAAAACCGACATTTCACCCAGATACAAGCGTTTGAAAATAGGGTATTTTTTCTAAAAAATTTACTGTTGCGTTTTTTTTTTGTGCGGTGTATTATATCTGCATTATGTGCATGTTTGTTCTATCTACATGCAAAATTGTGGCTTGCCATATGCACGATGTGAGCATTTGTATAGCCTATAAGATGAAATGATAAGCTTTTAGTTTTATAATCAGCTCTCTCCGTAGTCAAATTTTTTGGACTGGACTCGTTAGTTCCGCTAGAAATCTCAGAATCGGTACTTATGCCCCTATTACAAAATTCCGAATGGACAAATTTCCGTAGATCACAAAATGACCGTATTTCAAAATCCCGCAATGAATTTGTTACGGAATTACGGGATTCATCGAATAAAAAAACATTTTTTACTTTTACTCGTACTTTTATTTATGTACACATGCTCTCTCTCACACACACACACACACACACACACACACACACACACACACACACACACACACACACACACACACACACACACACACACACACACACACACACACACACTCACACATGTTTCTATTTAATTTAAATTTATTTCATAATTTCTTTATTTCGAGATTTCTAGACGACAAATTTTGTTGACCAATGCCAGATCTGAGTTTCTGATCCGTGACGCACACAACACAGCGTTTCTCGGTTGTTTACAAAGAATTTGTGGTAAGCTACTTGTATGATTTAAGGTGCAATCAGCAGACATAATAACAAGCTAATCTAAATTACATCAGGGCAGTAGTACTAGCCCAAGCAGTCACTGTATGTGTCAATGTTCTGATTTCATAGTTGGGTTAGTTTCTATCTCCAACTGATACTGTTACATCATTTTGTCAACGCTGCTTTGTCTTTTTACGATTCCGCATAAGGATTTTTTTTTAATATATGGCAATTACGATAAGAAACTACCTAAAAGAAGTATATAATCCATCGGTCAATAAGTTCTGAGGCTCACATATAGATAGCGCATCTAATGAAAAATGATTTTTAGGAAAAGTTCTTCTTTCTGCGTGTGATTCTATGTTTCATTTCCTTACATTACTTATTTTACATAGGCTTTGAACATTTTCAGCTTTCTGTTTCTCAGGACGGATGCATTCCAGATTTTATGAAGCATATTGAATGTGTCTTTAGCTTTGTTGATTCGTTAGATTATATCTTTTTCTGTTCTGTATGTTTTCGCTACAGTACCTCGGTTGTATTTGCAATGGTTCCATGGTTGATGTATAGTTTGTTTCTGATGTTACTTTTGAAACCACTTTCTGTGCCAAATCTGATGCTACAGGACTTTGTGTTTGTGTGACAGCAGGCATATCTGCGTCTGCGTAGTCCAGATCATTGAGTCGGTGTATTGGGTATCTATACACCGTCTACACTGTCCAGTATTGTTAGGAATAGTAATGGAGGTAGTACACATTCTTGTCAGACTCATCGTGTATTATAAAGTTAGTATTTGTCACTCCGCTTTCCTCTTTTATTGAACTCTATTTGCAGCAAACCTGGACATTTGATGAGCTCCATTCGTTTGCTCGATGATCATGCGAATTAAGGTGGTTTGGTCTTTACATTTTCGTCCAGTAGCCCTATTCTGGCTTTCTTTGGAAATAGGGAATTGGGGAGAAATATTTTCATAGCATTTTTGTTTGAATTGTATTTTTTTGGCCTACTGATGGAAATAGTTTGTTGAAAATATTTATGAAATAACGTTAAATTGGGAATTATTTTCCATATAAAAATATATAAACAAAATTTTCCACATTAACTTTGTTTTGAAATTGTTTAAACCAAACTAATTCCACCAGTAGGCCCTAAAAATAGAGCCATTTGTACGAAATCAGCTTGTTTTATATTCGTCAAAATTATCATTGCTAATATATACTTTCATTATACTATTAAGGATGAATATTCCTCGCTAGTTCTTACATTATCTAAGGTCGCCTTTCTTCGATAATATTATGATTAGGTGCACTTTCCATTTCTGTGGAATTCTATAATTATTCCATACTTGTGCTAATGGTGGAGTTAGATTTTCTGCAGTTATAGATGTATCACCGTTGCGCAGGCTTATTATCCATGTCGCCGCTTTCTTGTTCTTCAACAAGCTTCATCTGAATAGTACTTCATGCTTCCTTGGTGGATAGGTGTTGACTGTTTCGTTATGTTATCAGGAAGCTCATTATTTTCTTCCCTATCTATGCAGTTGTTCTCGAAGAACTTATACCATCTACTTAGCTGCGAACCGGACAAGTGGTGCAGTGGTTAAAGCTTCGGCACTTGGACGGGAGGTGCTGGGTTCGAATCCCATCAGAGGCTAGATGCAAAATCGAATTTTCATCATCGATTACGATCGGTGATGCTAATAAATACAACTAAGACCCTCTGATGGAGTGCAGAATTCCGTGTCACGCGCCGACCCACCTTCCATGTCAATGTACAGGTTGACATGGAGCTTGCAATGTGCAGGTGGTATACTGTAGTTGTGTGAGTAGGTGAAGTAGGTGGGTTAATGATGTGGAGTGAATGAATGGTATCACAATGGGCCTAAAAAAATTGGCCTAAGTGTGTAGTAAGCAACCACTGAAACCTAAACCTAAACCTATCTACTTAGCTGTTGATTTTCTGTCGTTAGGATTTGACCAGAAGAATTATTTTATTTTAAAGAGTAACTTTATGTAATGATAAGTTTGTTAATTGTTCTGTGACTCTTTTTACTGGTGTAATGTGCGCATGCTTCTGTATGCTGCTATTGCCTCTGCAGTCTCGGAAATGTCTTCACTGTATTTGTTATTTTCTTCGATTGCTCCTTGTTTCATTTTCTTTATTTGGCTTTTTTAGATGTATCTTCATATTTCTTTCGATTCTCTGCCCTATTCGCATGACAGATTTGTAACCTCTGCTGATGTCTTTTTCGAGACAATTTATATCTCATAATTCACTCGCAATCTGTAGTCACCGCTTTTTTTTATTGGCCCGAGCATCATACGAATTATTTTACGTTCGAACAGCAAGGTTCTGCATATCTCTTATTGTTAGCGTCTATGACTCACAACCAAAGATGTACAGTGGTCTAATCAGCGCTTGTAGATTAGTTGTAGTTAATTGTCTAATTGTCTCTAATGGCAGGATCTCCTTAAGGAAACGATGTTTCGGCCCAAATTGCATTCGTCTTCAGCGTATGTTAGTAGCTGACTTGATCTAAATTATAAGATAGGATATGATATGATACAGGCATACAGGCCAACCATAACGGCGATCCTAAGTACGTTACCATAAATAACATCCTGAAATATCAACAATCAAATAACAAATTATATCTGAATGCGAATAATATTTCAGCATCATGGGGACCCAGGCCCTGCCTGCATCCTTAACAGATAAGGTTAGTTAGGGAAGAATGTTAGTCATAAAAACAACTAGGGCGAACCGCAGCAAAGTCATTTTCAACTACTTAAATAACGGGTTATCCAATTCGAGGTTGATAAAGTAGAAATCTGTATACTGACATCTGTCAAAGATAAACGTCAAGTACGCTGTCATTTATTTAGTTGACATTCTGCCATTTAAGAATATGGAGCATTTAACAATCGACCAACGCGTTAAAATTATTAAATCTTATTATAAAAATAGTGATTCTGTCGGATCCACATTTCGCGCTTTACGAGCAGATTATGGTCGTCATAATCGTCCTACAAAGCAAACCATATTGAATACAGTGAATAAATTTGAACAAACTGGATCTGTTACTGATATTGTAAGGTCTGTGCATCATCGAAACATTCGCAATGCTGAAAATATCGCTTCTGTAGCTGAAAGTGTGGAAGAAGATCCAAATTTGTCAATTCCTCGTCGAGCTCAACATTTAGGCCTATCTTATGGCTCATTATGGCGCATTTTGCATCTGGATTTGCATCTTCATCCGTATAAAGTCCATTTGACACAAGAGCTAAAGCCTGCTGACCATGAACAACGAAGAACATACGCAAATTGGGTGTTGGAAAAACAGGCCGTCGATGCTGATTTTTCGAACAAAATTTTCTTCAGTGATGAAGCTCATTTTTCGCTTGGTGGATACGTTAATAAGCAAAACTGTAGAATTTGGGGCTCAGAAAATCCACAATTGATTGTAGAGAAGCCATTACACCCGGAAAAAGTCACTGTTTGGTGCGCATTGTGGTCTGGTGGTGTGATTGGGCCGCATGTTAAACGATTATTTTTTTACGAAAATCGAAGATTATGATCTTGAAGATATGTGGTTCCAGCAGGATGGAGCAACCAGCCACGTAACACGAGCAAATCGAGATCTTTTGCAAGAGAAATTTCCTGGACGTTTGATTTCGCGATTGGCTGATGTCAATTGGCCTCCAAGATCCTGTGATTTAACGCCTTTGGATTTCTTTTTGTGGGGCTACGCGAAAGATCGTGTTTACGCAAACAATCCTCAAACTCTTGACGAATTGAAAACTAATATTCGTAAGGTAATGGCCGAGATACCACCCGAAATGTGCCGAAAAGTCATTGAAAATTACCGCAAAAGAATCAAGGCCTGTAAGAAGTCCCGTGGAGGACATTTGAATGATATCTTATTTAACTAAAAATGGCAAGGATCAATCTGTAAAATGAAATAAAAATTACAATACATTCCGAATATTTTGTGTGTTTTTTTTAAGTTTACTTTATCAAGCTTGAATTGGATAACCTTGTATATTAACATGTTAGTCTCAATTATATTCACACTCTAGATTAAATTGTGTTAGTTTATTAATTTGGGTTAGTTGTGGTTGAGGTAAAGGATACTAATATTCACCATATGTATTCGGCATCAGTCATAATAGACTGGTTAGGTTATTTAATTCACATCTACGGGCCATCTCATCATTTACTGCTTGCAACTTTTATTGTTTTGAGTCAGGACTTTCGACAAAATTTAAATTTATAGAATTGTTTAAAGTAAGGCCGTGTAAATCGGAGAATGGATGTATAGGGTTTTCCGATAGGAATGATATGATTTTTAAGTGATGTTTCACTTCATTGTATTCAGTAATGTTTACAATTTCATCATGGTGGGATATACGCAAGAACAACGTTTACAAGTTGCAATTACAAACGATAACGATTTTTTAAAGAAAATCATTTTCTCCGATGAGGCTCACTTTCATCTGAGTGGTGCGGTAAATAAACAAAACTGTCGATTCTGGTGCGAAGAAAATCCACAAATTATTCATCTTTTTTGTGGTTTTTGGTCTGGTGGAATCATCGGTCCGTATTTTTTTCGAAATGAAGCTGGTAACACCGTTACTGTCAATGGAGATCGGTATAGATCGATGATAACCAACTTTTTATGGCCGAAATTGGAAGAAGTTGATCTTGACTGGTTCCAACAAGACTGGGCTACGTGCCACACAGCAAGTGCAACAATTGAATTATTGCGAGAAAAGTTTGGATTATATCACTCTTATTGGAAAACCCTATATATTCAAAAAATAATAAAAATTAAAAGAACAAAAAAGATGACGCGCGTTAATGAATTCATCCGTCAAGGATAAATATAATATATTTATTCCTGAAATCTAATACTAAATTAATATGTTCCTGCTACCTAAAATGCTAAATCATATAAAAATTTATTAATTTTATTCTCTCCTCCTGCAACTCCACAACGTACAATAGAATTTCCTGAAACCATAGTTAATTGTTTATTTAGGATAAGATACGATATAATAAAATTATACTTGAATAAAATAAATGTATTGTAATGATTAGTATTAACTAAATTAATTTGGTTCTCTTAAAACAAATAAAATAAATCGAATCCAAATATTGTAGTATCAAAGCAGGAAAGGCACACACGGCCTTCCTAACTTCTAATTCTGTTGATTTGGTGGATTTATTTATAAAAAAATATTTATGTAAAATATAAAAATATTTACTTGTCCTTGCCATCCCTAATCTAATACAAATATGTTTATTTATAAACATAGAAAATGACCGAACGAAAACTGGTTCCAAAAACAGCTAATCTGGAATCTGTAATGTTTCATCTGTATTAATAATGAAAGTTTTTCACAGCTTTAGAATCCCCAACAATGTGCACGATGCATTCAAACAATGGTATCAAAATACATATAAACGAAATTGTTATATACATATTCTACGCCATTGCAAGCGCACCGTACATAATCAATTAATTAATTTCAACACATTATTTAAATTATTTATTTATTTATTTAGAGAAGAGACAAAAAAAACACGTCTTTCCTCTACGACGTTCAATCGCCCCTCTTCTGACCTGATCTAAATTATAAGATAAGTCAAAAAGTATTTGGGCGATGGGATCGGACCACCTTGTCTTGCGGTACTCATGATGTTATTTCAAAGGCCTCCGAAAGCCTGTCTTTGGCTTTCAACTTGTAATTTGAATCGCTCATCAATAATTTGCACATAGGTATCAGCTTAGACTTGATACCCAGATAGGGCAGAACGTTCCATATCGAATTCATATGTATGCTGTCGTATTCCTGTTGAGAGCTGTATGCTCTCGTACTTCTTGTCTCTACAAAGAGACTGTGACCAAGTATGACCTTTTTATAACACTTATCCAATATAATCCTTAGACTGCGAACATGACATCGGGAGTTAGTTCGGAAAAATACCATATATCGTATAGAATGTATTAAAACAACAACAAAGTTAAAAATATTTCAACTCGAGCGCGGAACTAGTAGGCGGGACAAAAACCATTTCACGAAATATGATTGGTTTTGAGTGCGGGAGCGAGTATCATGCTTTTTATTTCCAACGTCATGTACGCAGAGAAGGTCTGACTGATCGTACGTTGATCTGTTTGGACGAAATCCACACAGGTAGTCGTCCTAGAAGCGCTCACTATATATCGATAATTTTGTTGTTCAGCTATTTACAGTAGTTATTGCAATTTAGTCCCACTCTCCGATAGAATATTTGATCGCCGATTTAAATTCCGTCCACACCAGGAGTCTTGTAGCTTTTCATTGGTGATATCACGTTGCGTACCTCATCGTACGATGGTGGAGGCGGTGGAGTCATTACAGTGTTGATGTCGAACTGGTGCAACGTGAGATAATTGTTTGCCAGCAAAGGGTGGTGCAAGTCGATTTAGAAGAGGCAAAATAATGTTGGTGTCCGTTATTAACTCTTCAGGTCCATTGCGAATAGTTCTGCGATAACTAATTGTTGATAGCGATGCTTCCGTTAGTGGCTAGTTTTCAAGAGGTAACGTGGTTGGTATTTGCATCATTGTTCCAACTTAGGGCTCGTTGGAAGCGGCGGTAGTATGTTGTCATAAAAGAAAAGAGTATTTTGCAACAACAAGGAAGTGATCGGATGAAAACTTCGCATTTTGTTTTGATATCATTGATACTGGCGAAATGTTTTTTGGTTATGAGCAATTTGATTAATCGTGTTTCAGTCGTTTGATTTTTATGCATATATATGAATGTCGCTTTCGATAGCAAAGTAAGTAGAGCGCTTGCTTTGTAATTCGGGGGTCCAGAGTTCAATGCCTTATGGGCGATGCGCGGGAAGTTGATACTGGTCTGGTTACAACCAAATTACGTTGTAAAGCTTATTCAGCGCTTATTTAGCGATCGTGTGCGTTCCGTTGTTGTTTGAAATATGATGTAAGGATTCCGGGCTGATTTGAGCATTAAACTCACCCAAAATGATTTAGGCATTATGCTGAGGTATTTTGCTCAGTTGGTGAAAGAAAACCAGTGTTGGCATGTTTAAAACATGATGAATTTAAACACGTTTTAAACATAAGGTGTTGTTTTAAACTGAAAATGTTTTAAACGTTTAATACACATGTTTTAAACATGTTTTTTATAATTAGGTTTTAAACTATTTTAAACTATGTAAATATAATAAAAAACGAATTAGTATTAAATTTTATTTCATTTTATTAATTTTAAATTAACATAGCGTATCTTTTTAATCCAATTGATTTTTTAATGAAGTGGAATTAAGATTTTTATAAATTCCTACAAGTTTAGCGGCTTTTTCGTTGCCTAAGCAATTTCTTAATTTTAAGTGCACTAGTCCATAGGTTGAAAACACTCACTCAATTCCAGCACTTGATGCCGTAGCTGAATGTAGCTGTTTCATTAGAACAAAAAGTTGTTTGCTAATTTGTCGTTCAAGTGCAGCCCACCATGTTAGTGGTTTAACATTTGCGGTTGTGTTGGAAACAAACAAATAACTTTTAAAAGGAAATGTTTTTGCCTGGTAATTTATTATTTCAGGCATAACTTCGGTGTAATTTTCGGAAATATATTGCATTGCACATTCAAGATGGTTCTCATTTAATTGCAGTCCTTGGAAACGTGGATCGGTTAAGTTTGCAACATAGCGGGCAGGTGTAAGTGCTTCATTTAAGCGTTTATGGCATGCTTGCAAATCTGTTGGCGATGAATCTGTATTATTCTCGAAGCTCTCCATTAAATGTATCCAAACCTCAGTCACATCACCGATTGTTCTAGTATCCCTTTGCGCTTTATCCAGCGCAATCGCAATCAATTTAAGTTTTTTTAAGTAACCTTGTGCGTTTATTTTTAATGCTAAATTATTAACTGTAGCAGAAATGTCCAGTTCTCAGAGCACACTTTTACCAAAATTGACCAATTTTCCAAATAGCAATCTGCCAAAGTGTTCCAGCGTGCGTCACTTGGTAATGTAAGGGTTTTACCTCCAGTTTGTTTGTATTTTGCAGCTGGATGATGATGGTTTCTAAAGTATTTTACGATTTGCTGCACATGCTCTTTGACCCCCGGCAGTTCTATACCGTGGGCAAGCAAGTTGAGAAAATGTGCAGAGCAATCATATGTATAATTATATCACATGTTTCCAAATGTTCTACCATCGCTAGCTCATTCCTCATTTTAACCATGTTGGCCGCATTATCAGTAACGAAATTACTTACAGTGCATCCGAATTCTTGTTGATATTTTTTTATAGATCGGGCTGCCAGCTCGGTTAAGTATTTGGAAGTAGGGCTTTCATCGGCTGTGTCAAAGGAATCGATTAAATTAGTATTCGCTGTCCAAATCTAATACTGATACACAAATGATTGGCTCAGTGTGTACATTACTCCATCCCTCTAACGCCATGCACACGGTTTTCCCTCAAGTGAACGTTTTGTTTCAGTTAATATTTATCTATGAACGCACTAATTGAAATGTTTTAATAAACTCTGGATGCTCTACAATTCGAAATGGTGAATTTGTTGCAAAAACGAATCTAGCTATCTGGACATCAATTTTTTTTTGCTCTGAAACGGTTGTTCTTATAACAAATCGGTCTACCCCCAATTGTCGTTTCGCAGGCGGTTGCTTCATACTTTGAATTTATGACTAACGATGATACATGAGTTACTGATGCGAGACTGGTGTTAATACTAGAGCAAGAGCCAGCTAGGGTGCCACTGTGATCACTAGTTTCAGAATATGTTACAAAGGAGCGAGAACGTCAGATCGTTAAATTTAAATATTTTATTTGTACTCCGCAATCAAAGAATTTATTAACAAAGATTTATTTAATTAAAAATTTGAAAGAAATCGAAATCTTATTCAAAACAAAATATCAGTTAGCCTTTATTTAAAACTTGCTTACGTTATTAACAACTTACTATTCGGATATGTGGACAGGTGTGACGATGCTTCGATCACCATTTCCTCGACTCTAAAATATACCTTTTTCTGTTTTCAACCGCAATTAAATAATTAATTATTATTAATTTTAATTATTATTCCCTATGTTTCGCTATCAACAACTTTTAACAAAAAACGAAAAGTGCGTTCGCGAAATATGAAAAAACGTCTTTTCTTTCGAACGACTCAAAACTTGTAACAAAGGATGAAATTTCCTGTTTCACTGGAAAAGATCAACACTATACTACTAATAAACTCTATTTTTGTGAAACGGGGGTTTCCGCTCTCAACTCGTTTTACTTAATTTATTTTGTTAATATTATTTTACAAATAAATGCATATCCACAAGACATATGTAATATACACAACCTGATATTATGTTTCTGAAATTTTATATTGCTAAAATTAAAGTATGTAGTTTATTTATATTACTTTTGGATTTAAAAAGATACTGGTATTTTAAAAATGAATCCTTATTCTGTTATTGTTAAACTTAAAGTACAGAATGACTAGAAAGAAGGAGTCTACATTGAAAATAATTGGGGTTTTGTATATGTTTGAATACCGACTTATTCGATATATTTGTGTTAAATTTTTTTTGAGTTGGATCTCTAAAGTTGCTTGGCTTTATTGACTTGATATTTTTCTTCTTTTTGTATGGTATAATATGGGTATTGCTG
Organism: Nephrotoma guestfalica; assembly: GCA_963691935.1. Lineage (NCBI taxonomy): Eukaryota > Metazoa > Arthropoda > Insecta > Diptera > Tipulidae > Nephrotoma > Nephrotoma guestfalica. Next base: position 3,667,815 of record OY829916.1, on the reverse strand, counting down.
ATTTGTGATCTTGGATTAGCGATTGCTGATCTAAATATATGAAGGTTTCTGGAGAAGGACATTTGTTTTCTATTTTATCTATGAGGAGGCTCATATCTGTTAGATAAGGTGCAACAATCATCGAGTTTTCAGTGTTTGTTATTGACCTACTAATATGATTTCAAATTTGCTCAATAATGAATATGTGTATCCTTTCAAAGTTGATACAATTATATAACGTTGTATTAGATATATGTATAATGATTTCTGTTTTCTCTTTTTCTAAATTTTGATAGGTATACTCTTAGGCATTTTCTTTCAAAAACTCGCATTTTCTCCATTTCTGTCGCTGCAATATTACACCAAATAGGGGCCCCGTATGTTAATATTGGTCTTATAAGTGATTGGTAACATAGCAATTTCACCTTTGTATTAAGATGTGCTGAAAAAATTAATCTGTTTAGCATCCCGAAAGCTTTGCGACATTTCTCAATTTGAATATTTACATGTTTATCGAAGTACATGTATTGATCCATAGTTATACCTAGATATTTCACAATTAACTTCTGCTCTAATTTTCTATTATTTAATTTAATTCGAATTTTATTCCAATTATTCCTAATATATATTAGAGTTCATTTTGTTTAATGGAAGTCTAAAAAGAATTATTTCAGATTTAGAAACATTTATTTTAAGTTTCCATAGAGTGAAGAACTCATTGATATAGTTCAAGTTCTTTTGAAGAGTTGGATGTAGAGTATATAACTATGTCATCTGCATAAGTCAGGGCTTGGCACTCTTTTGAATTTAAGCATTCCTTTTTCAATAGGTCTGCTGTATATAAATTAAACAGGATTGGAGCTAACATTGTACCTTGCTGAAGATCGTTGTTTATTATGAATTCGCAACTTATCGATTCTCCGTCTGTCATAACGAATTTTCTGTTTTTAACATTCCAGACTGAATCAAAAGCTCGTTCTATATCTATTAAAATAGCCCCTGTTACAATAAGGTCATTAAATCCTCTATTCACATCAGACATTAATTTGTTGATTGCATGCACGGTGGAATGACGGTATCTAAATCCGAATTGTACGTCTGGAAGGAGATTTTCATTTTAAGTGTGTAATTAATATTTTGCTGTAAATTATAATTTCAAGGACTTTACTGATGTTGGGTACTAAATTTATTGGTCTGTAGTTTTTGTATGATTTATGATTCTTGTTTTATTTTCTTAATAGGAATGATTTTCGCTACTTTCCAGTTAGATGGGAAATAATTGTTGTTTAAAGCATTGTTAAATAGGATACAATAGTCCACTATAATACAATCCGGTGAGTGTTTTACTGCTATATTCGGTATCTTATCAAGACCTGATCATTTTTTGTTATTTAAACATTCAACTATACCCTTTAATTAATTTGTTGTTGTTTGAAAATCGCTATCATTAACGTGACAAGTTTTATCCGATGTATTATGATCGTTGTATTCCATTTTGAAATAATTATTTGTATTGCTAAAAAGCACTTCTGTTTTCTGACATATCAATTGTGTTACTAGTATGTTGATCGCTTCTTCCATTTGTGAATTGATAGGCTTTTGTGTTTGCTGTTGAATGAAAGCCACCATCACGTTTAATTTGTCCTTGTTACATAGGATTTCTATATTTTCATTGTCAATGCGTTTTATTTTATCTCTGTCATTTATATCAATGGAGAATTTATTTTGGAAATTTAATAATGTGGCTTCCTCACTATTTTTTATAATAATGTTCAGATTATCAATACCGATTTTATCTTTAGGTCTAAAAATTTGATTAATATTTCTAAAGACATTAGTGTTTTTATTTATTTGAATTTTTTAAATTTTATTTTTCCACACGTTATTAATTTGTATTTTTATGTTTTGTTTTACTTAGGTTTCTTATGTTGTCTAATATCGAATGAAGTCTGTTTATCAGAACTCTGTTGCCGTTGTTTTGTTCTTTTATTTTGTTTTATTTTGGGATATTATCCTACTTTTCTCTTTATATAACTTAAATATTGTTTTGTTTCCATAAACATCTTTTAAATAAAGCTTCATAGAGCTGTTTTTTACTGTTGTTGCATCCATTGCCTTTATAATCATTGATTCTATATTTGGTAGATGTTGATCTATTTCGATATTACTCAGATTTCGATTGTTAGGAGTCAATGTCATGTTTTCATTTCGGAGTCCTTCCTTATATATTACCTCCAGATTGCTTCTATATCTATTCCAATCGATTCCTCTCGTCATTGATAGATTTATTTGATCATCCAATCGCAATGTAATTACTGAATCAATGAGTCGTTGGTTGATAATATTAATTTCTAATCCTCGATGGGCACTATCGTATATATTTATATAAAAGTCGTTTAGCAGCTTTATTCTATCATCAATGAAAGCAAGATCTATTGTTGAGTTGGTTCTCTGAAACGTTGGTTTATTTGAAGGAATAAATTTTAGTTTGTAAAATTGTGAATTGATGTTAAGCCAATTTCTTAGCTTGTTTCCTCGCGGATCTTCCACTGAATGGTTCCACGAACTGTGTTTTACGATTTACGTTTCCAGCCAATATATAATATACATTTGGACTCCACTTCAGTTGCTTGAATATGCAATTGAAATCAAAGCTCTTATGATTAATTTATTGTTATTATTTACTTTGATTTCGATTAGTGTGCTTTCAATGGCACTTAAATTATGGTAAATATGTTCAATATGTTTAAATTTAAAATGAGTTTTAAGTATTACCGCCGTACCATCTCTTTGTTTATTTCTATCGTTTCTAATCATTTTGTATCCTTTTACTTCAATTTTACACGTTTTGCCAATTTTTGTTTCTGATAATAATAAAATATCAGGATTGTGTCTATCCATAAAACCTATAAGGCTAAGTCTTCTTTCTATCGATAATATAGAATTTACATTTAGAGCAATTATTTTTAACTTTTTAATATTTACCATGACTATTTTTTAAAACTTACACTAATGGTATTATTTTCATTATCAATCCAAATTGATAATGCAAATAATAACTTTAACTCTTTTATTTTTATTTCGCGAAGCGAATACCATTTCCAATATTTTTCAAATTATTGTTACTTATTATTTTGGTGGTAAATTGTAGATGCTTATTCATTCATAATTGATTTGATTGTATTGAAAAATACTTCAATTTTTTTATCATTTTCAATTATATACGCTTGAAAAGCATTCAACTTCTGTAATATTTTCACGTTTAGATCGTTAGTGGATTTTTGTTTATTAGTAGTTGTTAGTGTATTACCCGTTTTCAAATTGTCGCTGTTATTAAGAACATCTGCAGAGTTGACCCTCTCTTTAACGTAGTTTGATTTAAAAGCTATGCTGAGCCTTTTGTTGGCTTTGAAGTTTAGTTTCTTGTATCTTTTTTTCAGTTGTGTATTTTACACATCGATATGAATGTCCAAACCTTTGGCAGTTCCTACATTGTGTAATGTGTCCTTTTGCTTTAATCTTTTCCCATTTGATATGTTAATGCCTTAAGTATGTATCTCAATTTATATTCATTCATGCTTGCGTCAGCCGCAATTTGAATCATATAGATTGCAAGTTTGTTTTTATCTGTTTTGGATTTATTTTTTGATTCAAATTGTACGCAATTTATAAATTTTAATTCATCAGTTTCGTGTTCTTTTAGCTTATCAGCAGTTCTTTTGTATCCTCTTCATTAGATAAACCTTCAAGTAGGATGTTTCTTGGTTTATTCGGTTTAGGTGTGTATGTATAGTATTGCGTGCATACTTCATTTAAATGTTATTTTGCCTTGTTATAGCTTCCCATAGACTCCGTATAGAGTACAAGTTTTTTCTAATTAACTCTTTGGATAGTAAAGTCATTAATAGCCGACATTTCCAGTATCGTTGTAGTTTGGTTTGGTGTCTGCACATATATATTTATTGGCGGTATTTTTGCTTTTCTTTTGATATTATTATTTTTATTATTATTATCGCTATTGTTAGTATTATGATTTTTATTGTCTATCATTTGAATCTTTTTTATTCAGTTTTTAATATTATTTCTCTTTACTAACTTACGGTTTTGTCGTCGTAAAACTGGTATAAAACGTTCATTATCGTTATCTATGGAGCAGTTATCTGCTGTTGATTCCATACTGATTTCGTTTAATGGTAGCGCTTTAAACTTGCTACCCGTATCCACATTATAAATTAAATCATTCGGTTTTGTATTATCCACATTGCATCGCTTTGTAATTTCGAAAAGTTGTCGTTCAAGCCTGTCTATCTTATTTTGCATATCAAGGTTGATTTTTAACAATTCTTCATTTTGTTTCATCACTTGATACATTTCGCTTCTGTTCCGGAAATTGTTTCTATTGCTGCCCCAGGTCTTTTTATTAGCTTGGGAGGTTTAATAGTTGTTTGCTGCCTACTACTTTCGGATATTTGTTCTATATCCGAATTAATCACTATAGTTAGTTAAACTTTTTGCACTGAATTCACTTCACGATATATTTTCACGTAACTATGCAGTTTTATTCTACCTGGGGCTCTCCTTAGAAAGCCCCGGTATTAATAACTTTTTTGTTGCAACTGGTAATATGTTTTATATACTCGTATTTTTAACAATAAGAGAACAGTTATTTTTATTTAATTTTTTATTAATTCACTTTTATTTTTTAAAGTAGAACGAATACTACTTGATGTCTATCATTCAACGATCATTGAAAGAATCCGTCGCGATGAGATCATAAACATAAGATGCACGAGTCGCGTGTGATTTGGGACAAATGCTTCTTCAAAATCACTCTCATCGTGCTTTTATATTATTCTGAAATAATAATTTTTATGGTAATATGGCGACCCAAAATGGAATTAGGATTCTAATATGGATTTTTGGAAATTTTTTAGAATATGGTCAATATCTTCACCGATTCGAAAATTCGTTTTTTTATAGAATGATGATTCTTTAAAATTCATTATGTATGAGTAAATACGAGATGAGGTTATATACCAAATTTCAAGTTTTTGAATGGCAATTCAGAAAGGAGCTCGACTTGACCCGTTGCGATTATGATTAAATTTGGGCCATTTACGAATCAATGAATATAAAATTTGATTTACTATGTTATTTATAAATGCAACACGAACTCGTCTTTTCTAATTATTATCAAATTTTATTTTTCAAATGGGATAATACAAAAATTAATTTTAGGAAAGTGTTAGTGTCTTTGCTGATTAAAAAAACCTAATCACTATGATGAAAAACCTAATAATTATGGTCAAATTTGGCTTGTAAGATGGATCCGGAATTTTTAAATAAATTTTTGGATGAAGTTGATGCAAACTCAATTATTTTGAGTGAAGTTCTCCAGACAACTGAGATATTTTGTAAATATACTTTGTGTTAAATACTTTCAACAAAAATTTAGAGAGAGTAAAATATTTACAATATTTTAAATGGCTCTAATATATCATTTTCCTGAATTATAATTTAAATTTTGGATGGACGGATTTCATTTGAGAAACAATGTCAACGATCACGATCTCCAGCATGAAAAGTAATGTTTAGCACTTTATTTTTTCATCCAAACCGAATAGTTTTGGAACAAATTAAGAAATAACCAAGACTAACATTGCTCATGCCTGGAACTTTCGAAACTCTGTGTCGAAAAAACTAATTTCACACAAACAATTCAAAATTATAAATTTTGAAAAAAGTTGTCTAGCGATTAATATTTTCAATTATTTTCTAGTGAATTTGCATTTTTAGTTTACTTCAGAAAATCTTAAATTATAATTCTTGCAATTGCTATACACCTCAAATCTCGTTTCTAATAATTTGTTAAATAATTTTAGCTTTATACTTTACCTTTATAATTAACACATCCCGGGTTTGTGTGACTGCAGTAAATACAGACAAATACCAGCTACTGCATACGAATGCACTTGAAACCATTCTACAAACTATGGAGAAAACAACCCCATTAAATTGTCTAAATCATTCAACATCATCGATGACCTAAAACAGGGTAACTTCAAAAAAATCATGAAGAAATATTTTTAAAATTTTTAATGTTAATTAAAATTTGATTTTTATTTTTTGTTTAGTTGGTTTTGGTTAAATTTTATTTGTTTTAATTTAATTTTTGTTTTAATTCAGTTAATTCGGTTTTATTCTGAAATCATACAGAATCACAGAATAGAGTTCTTTAGAACTAAATAAATAAATAAATGAATCGCATATTTTATTTCGAACGGGGCTGCTTCATTGATTTAAAACAAAATAAGAATAGCAACCAATAATTCTTGACTGGGATGATAATCGATTTGATTGTGCTGAAAATACAGCCGATGTTACACTCATCAGTTTCATACCGTACAGTTAGAGACAAAAGATGGTTATCTTAATTTCTAAAACAAGTTCAACAAAGGCATCATATTCGTTACTTAAACTATACTTTTTTTTATTTTTGTCATTTAAGCGGATAATAAACCCTAATTTAAACTTGTATGTTTCTTTGATTTTCATCTTTGCTATCTGTTCTGGGGAAAATTAGTTAATTTTATTGATATCGGAAAACTATTGCTAAATTATACATGAAATGGTGCATATATTTAACATTTACATCATTCAAAGGTGCAACGAACATATTTTTAAATAAAATCGATAGTAATGACTAATTTATACATCATTAGCATTGCAATTCCAAACACCAATCATCGTCAATTGAATAATTTAAATTGGATGATGAACGAGTCCACAAGGGTGGAGGGTAATTTTCAGTAATGCAGTAGCACGACTTCAGTTGTACCTAGAGATCCACACAATATGTAGAAATAATGCTAGTTTTGAAAATGTCTATATGTCTTGTCCGTATTTTAATATGTAATGGAAAATGGAAAATCAACGGATCCATTTTAACTCACTCAACAAACCAGTTTTTTTGATACATTAACTATTAATTTATCATTGTTTCTATTGTAGGAATTACTTAACATTCATCGCCTCGGAAAAATGTCCGTCCTTTTAATAAAATTACTACTATTTTATATTGCACCTCTGACTACATTCAGCGTCTTATCCGAAAATGTCCAATTCAAACCATCAACATCATCCATCACATCACAACAGCAGACACAACAACAAAAGTTAGGCAGCTATCATAATAATTATGAGAAAAATACAAAATTGTCATTAGACATAATAGCCCAATATAAATTGCCGAATGGTTCTCAGTTTACCCATTTGGCGTATGATAAGCAACGATCAATTTTATATGCTGGTGCTACAAATCGTATAATACAATTTAATATAAATTTATCGGTATTAAGTCAATCGGTAACAGGGCCTAAACAAGATAGTCCACAATGTCATGCGGGCGGTTGTCCCGCAGATATCGAAACGCTCGAAACACAAAACCATAATAAAATATTAATCGTAAATTATATTGGAAATCGTTTAATATCGTGTGGTAGTATATATCAGGGCTCGTGCGAAATGTACAATTTAACAACATTTCCTGAATCGCCGAAATTAATTTCAATACCTTTAGCGGCGAACGATGAAAATTCATCGACATACGCATTTATCGGACCATCGAAGTATTCCCAATGGGGTAAAGAAGATATCCTATATGTTGGCACAACGTTCACAAATGTTGGATCTGATTATCGGCATGATGTGCCGGCAATATCATCGCGTAAATTAGATGATTTAAATTATGCGGAATTTAGTATTTTACAATCAAATTTAAATATAGATGTTCAGTATCGAGATCATTTTTTAGTGGATTATATATATGGATTTAATAATTCGGAATATTCATATTTTGCCTTAGTCCAAAAGAAATCGCATTTGGCTGCCGAAGAAAATGGTTATATAACGCGATTGGGCCGAATATGTGTTAATGATCCAAATTACGATAGTTATACTGAAGTAACGATCCAGTGTTTAACATCGGCAAAACCGTCGATCGATTATAATATTTTAAGGGATGCAAAGATTACGGTAGCGGGATATCGTTTGTCACAGCAGCTTAATATAAAGAAGGACGATTATATATTGGTTGCAGTATTTTCACCATCGAAGGATATTACGAACGATCCACAATCAAAATCTGCAATGTGTATATACAGTTTGAAGGAGATTGAGGAGATATTTAACGAAAATATTCATATGTGTTTTAATGGAAGCATAAAAGATAGGAATTTAGGATATATCTCTGGGACAATCAATGATGGAAAATGTCCGGATGTAGGGGTAAGTTGACGACGATCTGTTTCTCCTGATAAATATAATCATTTTCCCTTTTAAATTTTTAGTCCATCGGAAACATTTACAATTTTTGTAACGTTGGTCTTAAAATAAGTGGAGTTTCACCAATAATTTCACATTCGATGTTTTTATTCGACTCTGAATCGATCACATCAGTAACTACAGCAATTACTGGGCTACATACATTAGCATTTTTGGGGACATCAAACGGTTTACTAAAAAAAGTGTTAATTTCAGGCCCTAATTCCGGCGAATATGAATCCGTGGAAATTGATCCTGGCAATAAAATTTTACCCGATACAATGCTATCACCTAAACATGATTTCCTGTATGTCTTATCGGCAAAAAAATTAACAAAATTGAGTGTGGAACATTGTAGCGCGTATTTGAATTGTTCAAGCTGTTTAGAATCGCACGATCCATTTTGTGGCTGGTGTTCACTGGAAAAACGATGTACGGTACGAAATGCATGCCAAAAAGACACCTCGGCTTCACGATGGTTATCACTCGGTACGGGGCAACAGTGTATAGATTTTGAAACGGTTATACCAGATAAAATTCCAATTTCTCAAATGAGCATCGTTAATCTAATAATAAGAACGTTGCCCGAACTACCGGCAAACGCAAAATATAAATGTGTATTTGGCAATTCAACGCCTATTGACGCGAATGTTACCGAGAACGGTTTGATATGTGCAACACCGTCGATTAAATTTCGTCCTCTAATCGATCCATCACAAGATCATATACTTGTTCCTTTGAGTGTACGCAGCTCCGAAACAAATAAAGATTTTGTATCTAGAAATTTTGCATTTTATGATTGTTCGCGGCATGACATTTGTCGAAAATGTGTTCGAAGTCGCTGGTCTTGTACATGGTGTATAAACGACAATAAATGTGTACACAATTCAACAAGTTGCCGAAATTCGGGTAGTATCATAAATCATGAAAGCCAATGTCCTCATTTTAAACATCAGACCCAGCCGATCCTGCTGCCGAATAAAGTGCCGAAAGAAATCAAATTAGAAATTGAAAATTTACCGAAACCACAAAGTTTGCATACTGGTTTCACATGCACAGTGAATATTGAAGGTGCAAATATGATTTTATTAGCCCGTGTCGAAAACAACAAGTATATTGTGTGTGAGGAAACACCTTACTCATATGAGGCCAGCGTAAATGAGTATGAGGCAAAGGTCGATGTACATTGGAATCGTAATCACTATATTGATACGGTAACAATCGTGCTTTACAAATGTAGCATCCTGGGGTCACATCGAGACCACGCTGATTGTAGTTTATGTGTAACGCGAAGCCCAAAATATCAGTGTACTTGGTGTAGCAATACATGCGTTTATAACGAAACTTGTATGTTTCCACAAGCTTCCGAATGTCCAAAACCGCGTATTGATATGGTAAATGTTGTGGTGTGTTCTCTAAATTCAATTATTTATAATTATATTATTTTATTTAGATCAAACCATTGAGCGGACCAGTTGAAGGAGGTACACTAATCACAATAGAAGGTAGCAACTTAGGAATACAGGAAAGTGATGTGCGTGGAAATATTCGAATTGGAGAAATCCCATGTGAGCTCGAAAATTACGAAATTTCAGTAAAGATTGAATGTCGTACTGGTCCCGCACTACAAGAAATGTCAGCATCAATAAAAGTTGGCAATGAAGCCGGTTACACCGAATCTAGCGTGCAATTCCAGTATAAAGATATAAAGTTGCTCGGATTATCTCCATCAATCGGTCCTCAGAGTGGTGGTACAAAATTATCAATAATCGGGAAATATTTAAATATCGGATCAAATATTCAAGCGTATCTTGACGAATACGAATGTCTTATTAATATTACTCAAGCTTCATCTAGTCGCCTAACGTGTATTACATCGGCTTCACGAATTCCTGAGAATATTAAAAGGTTACGGTTATTTATTGATGGGGCCAATCGCACTTTGACGTGTAACAACACGGCTGATAATTATTGTAGTATTTATAACTACACGCTTGATCCTAAAATAATGCAAATTAAACCGCTAAAAAGTTTTGCAACCGGTGGTCGAATGATTACTATACACGGTACAAATTTGGATTCGATTCAAAAGCCCGAAATCGAAATTTACTATAAAACGGAACGCATCAATAAAACGACATGTACGGTAATCAATATAAATCAGGTTGAGTGCCCATCACCATCGGCAAACGGAAAATTCGAATGGTATATGAATACGATAAAGAAAGTTCGAAACAATCCGGCGGCAATTGTGTCAACGACGGTCGGTTATAATTCATATAAATATACGCGACGAAAAAAAAGACATAGAAAAAAGCGACAAACCATGACAGATCAATTTACAACAATTGGATACGGATACACTTCGTCTCAATCCGATTTAACAACGTTCAAAATACGAGAGACCCAACTGAATTTGCAGCTTAGCTTCGTCATGGACAATGTTAAATCAGTCAAAAATTTGAATAAATATTTTCAAAGTCTGCGAAGCACAATCGTGTACGTAGAGGATCCAAATTATTTTCCTTTTCCGAATGGTTTGAAGTTATACAAGGGCGATACGCTTGTAATTGAGGGCGAAAATTTGAATATAGCGTCCGATGAGAGTGACGTTAATGTAACTATTGGAACGATGCAGTGTAACGTAACAAGTTTGGCTATGCCACAACTCGTATGCACACCACCCGAGCAACAACCAATACCAACCGATGAAAATGGAATCGAAACCAATCGTGGCCTTCCTTTGGTCGTTGTAAAAGTTGGTAAAAATTTACGGTTCAAAATCGGTTATTTAAAATATGATTTGATAAAGCCGACACTTTCGCATGCAATGATCGGAATTGCAATTGGTACTCTCATCATTGTTATTCTATTGATTATTATTTTGATCGTTTATCGTCGGAAGAGTACACAAGCCGAACGTGATTATAAAAGGATTCAAATCCAGATGGATACGCTTGAGAGTAACGTACGGCTTGAATGTAAACAAGCGTTTGCTGAGCTACAAACTGATATGACAGATTTAACTGCTGATTTGGAGAATTCCGGTATCCCAACGCTGGACCATGTCAATTATATTATGAAAGTATTTTTTCCTGGGGTCTCGGATCATCCAATACTGAATGCACCAAAGGTTCGAATGAATACAACTCGAACAAATTATGATACCGCAATGTTACAATTTGAGCAGCTAATCAATAATAGATATTTTTTATTAACGTTTATTGAAACACTTGAAGCGCAAAAGTCGTTTAATATACGTGATAAGTAAGTAAAATATTTACATAATTTATTATCATTTCATGGGTACTAAAAAAAAATGTGTCTTGAATTTCTTTCAGGGTGAATGTGGCATCTTTACTTATGATAGTTTTAATGAATAAAATGGAATACGCAACCGATATCTTAAAGGCATTGCTTCTTCGACTCATTGATAAATCGGTAACGACGAAACATCCTCAGCTCATGTTGCGTCGAACCGAAAGTGTTGTAGAAAAAATGCTAACTAATTACATGGCAATATGCATGTACGATTACTTAAAAGAGTATGCGGGGTCCAGCTTATTTTTGTTATTTAAGGCAATAAAACATCAAATCGAAAAGGGTTTAGTGGACGCTGTAACACATGATGCCCGGTATTCCCTTTCCGAGGAACGTTTGTTACGTGGCCAGTTCGAGCACAATTTCGTAACATTGCATGTGGTGCAAGATGATTTAGATGAAAAAATTCAATGCAAAGTATTAGACTGTGATACAATATCTCAAGTAAAATCAAAAATTTTAGATGCTCTTTTTAAGAATACGCCATTTTCATTACGCCCCAGTGTATACGATGTTGATTTAGAATGGCGACATGGACGCGGTGGCCACCTAACACTGCAGGACGAGGATTTAACCACAAAAACTTGTAATGGTTGGAAAAAATTGAATACGTTAGCCCATTATGGTGTAAAAGAATCAGCAATTATGTCATTAATTGCGCGGCAAGGTGATCCGTATCATATAACGTATAATCCGTCAAAACAACAACAGGCCTACCATCACAATTGTTATTACATAAATAATTCGCAATCTCATATAATTATAAATAGTGATATGGAAACTCTGGGTGTAAAACATTCTAGAATTTATCATTTAGTTAAACCGATCGAAGATAACCAAACCGCTTTAAAGAATAATCCGAATTTTCAAAATTCGGAGAGAACACATAAAGCGATACCGGAAATATTTTTAACCCGACTACTGGCAACAAAGGGTACAATACAAAAATTTGTCGATGATTTTTTTGCAACCATATTAATTGTAAATGAAGATTTGCCGCCCGCTGTAAAATGGCTGTATGATCTATTGGATAATGCGGCCCGACTTCATGGTATTACAGACCAGGAAGTTGTCCATGCATGGAAATCAAATAGGTAAGTTTAATACTCTTTAGTTTTTTTTGTAGTTTTATTTACAGTTATAATTTTTTAATTTCAGTCTTCCTTTACGTTTTTGGGTAAATTTTATTAAAAATCCTGACTTTATTTTTGATATAAATAAGACAACAACGGTAGACGCATGCCTAAGTGTTATTGCCCAAACATTTATGGATGCATGTTCAACAACTGAACATCGTTTAGGTAAAGATTCACCATCAAATAAATTATTATTTGCCAAGGATATATTACATTATCGTGAAATGGTCAAACAATTTTATCGGGATGTTGCTCGTTTGCCACAGATAACTGACCAAGAGATGGGCACTGCTATGCAACAGCTATCGGTCCAGCAAAATGACGAATTTGATACAATCGCCGCTTTAAAAGAATTGTATATTTATGTATCAAAGTATCGCGATCAAGTAAGTAGATTTTTATAATAGTTTCTTATATTTTTGTAGCACCATCCATCTGAAAAATTCGTGGCTTACGACAAAAAGTGTTTGTCAATAAATATTATATTATTCAAATGTTGCCAGATATCTCTCTATTGCATAATAATATAAACAAAAATTTTACACTTAGGTCGAATTTCTTTGTATTGAAAAAGAAGAAAATCGTGTCCCTCACGCCAGCAGGAACCATATCACCCGGAACCATACCAACTATTGCACAAGTAGCACGATGCATTGTGCGTCGTTGCGCACTGTATAATTTCTGAGCCGGAACTTTATAAATCCAGCACAGTTTTGACTGGAATTATAAGGATCCGGCTGAAAAACATACATTGCACAATGATGCACAATCCATTGTGTTACTTGTGCCATAGTTAGTTTGACTGTAGAGAGTATAGCCAGCCGGAAGTCGGAATTATGAAAAACAATTAGTTTACAATGATGCACAATACACTGTGCTTCTTATACCATAGTTGGTTTGGCTGTAATTGTGGCTCTCTGTAATTGTGGATCCAGCTCAAAAACATACATTGCACAATGATGCACAATCCATTGTGTTACTTGTGCCATAGTTAGTTTGACTGTAGAGAGTATAGTCAGCCGGAAACTTTATTAGGTTCCGGTCGGAATTATAAAAAACAATTAGTTCACAATGATGCACAATACACTGTGCTTCTTGTACCATAGTTGGTTTGGCTGTAATTGTGGCTCCGGCTGGCTTTATCAGGTTTTGGTTGGAATTATAAGGTTCCGGCTGAAAAAGCATATAGTGCACAATGATGCGCAATCCATTGTACTATTTGTGCCATAGTTTGGCTGTAGATGGTATCATTCCGGCTGGACTTATAAGGTTTCTACAGCCAAACTAATTATAGCACAATGGAATGCGCATCATTGTGCACCATGTTTTTCAGCCAGAACCTTATAATTCCAGCCAATATCTTTTAAAGTCAGTAAGAACCGTACTATTGCCAAACCAACTATTGCACAAGTAGCACGATGCATTGTGCATCGTTGTGCACTATATAATTTTTGAGCCGGAACTTTATAAATCCAGCACAGTTTTGACTGGAATTATAAGGATCCGGCTGAAAAACATACATTGCACAATGATGCACAATCCATTGTGTTACTTGTGCCATAGTTAGTTTGACTGTCGAGAGTATAGTCAGCCGGAAACTTTATTAGGTTCCGGTCGGAATTATGAAAAACAATTAGTTCACAATGATGCACAATACACTGTGCTTCTTATACCATAGTTGGTTTGGCTGTAATTGTGGCTCCGGCTGGCTTTATCAGGTTTTGGTTGGAATTATAAGGTTCCGGCTGAAAAAGCATATAATGCACAATGATGCGCAATCCATTGTACTATTTGTGCCATAGTTTGGCTGTAGATGGTATCATTCCGGCTGGAATTATAAGGTTTCTACAGCCAAACTAATTATAGCACAATGGAATGCGCATCATTGTGCACCATGTTTTTTCAGCCAGAACCTTATAATTCCAGCCAATATCTTTTAAAGCCAGTAAGAACCATACTACTGCCAAACCAACTATTGCACAAGTAGCACGATGCATTGTGCATCGTTGTGCACTATATAATTTTTGAGCCGGAACTTTATAAATCCAGCACAGTTTTGACTGGAATTATAAGGATCCGGCTGAAAAACATACATTGCACAATGATGCACAATCCATTGTGTTACTTGTGCCATAGTTAGTTTGACTGTCGAGAGTATAGTCAGCCGGAAACTTTATTAGGTTCCGGTCGGAATTATGAAAAACAATTAGTTCACAATGATGCACAATACACTGTGCTTCTTATACCATAGTTGGTTTGGCTGTAATTGTGGCTCCGGCTGGCTTTATCAGGTTTTGGTTGGAATTATAAGGTTCCGGCTGAAAAAGCATATAATGCACAATGATGCGCAATCCATTTTACTATTTGTGCCATAGTTTGGCTGTAGATGGTATCATTCCGGCTGGAATTATAAGGTTTCTACAGCCAAACTAATTATAGCACAATGGAATGCGCATCATTGTGCACCATGTTTTTCAGCCAGAACCTTATAATTCCAGCCAATATCTTTAAAAGTCAGTAAGAACCATACTACTGCCAAACCAACTATTTCACAAGTAGCACGATGCATTGTGCATCGTTGTGCACTATATAATTTTTGAGCCGGAACTTTATAAATCCAGCACAGTTTTGACTGGAATTATAAGGATCCGGCTGAAAAACATACATTGCACAATGATGCACAATCCATTGTGTTACTTGTGCCATAGTTAGTTTGACTGTAGAGAGTATAGCCAGCTGGAAACTTTATTAGGTTCCGGTCGGAATTATGAAAAATAATTAGTTCGCAATGATGCACAATACACTGCTTCTTATACTATAGTTGGTTGGTTTGGCTGTAATTGTGGCTCCGGCTGGCTTTATCAGGTTTTGGTTGGAATTATAAGGTTCCGGCTGAAAAAGCATATAGTGCACAATGATGCGCAATCCATTGTACTATTTGTGCCATAGTTTGGCTGTAGATGGTATCATTCCGGCTGGAATTATAAGGTTTCTACAGCCAAACTAATTATAGCACAATGGAATGCGCATCATTGTGCACCATGTTTTTTCAGCCAGAACCTTATAATTCCAGCATATATCTTTTAAAGTCAGTAAGAACCATACTACTGCCAAACCAACTATTGCACAAGTAGCACGATGCATTGTGCATCGTTGTGCACTATATAATTTTTGAGCCGGAACTTTATAAATCCAGCACAGTTTTGACTGGAATTATAAGGATCCGGCTGAAAAACATACATTGCACAATGATGCACAATCCATTGTGTTACTTGTGCCATAGTTAGTTTGACTGTAGAGAGTATAGCCAGCCGGAAACTTTATTAGGTTCCGGTCGGAATTATGAAAACCAATTAGGTCACAATGATGCACAATACACTGTGCTTCTTATACCATAGTTGGTTTGGCTGTAATTGTGGCTCCGGCTGGCTTTATCAGGTTTTGGTTGGAATTATAAGGTTCCGGCTGAAAAAGCATATAATGCACAATGATGCGCAATCCATTGTACTATTTGTGCCATAGTTTGGCTGTAGATGGTATCATTCCGGCTGGAATTATAAGGTTTCTACAGCCAAACTAATTATAGCACAATGGAATGTGCATCATTGTGCACCATGTTTTTTCAGCCAGAACCTTATAATTCCAGCCAATATCTTTTAGTCAGTAAGAACCATACTACTGCCAAACCAACTATTGCACAAGTAGCACGATGCATTGTGCATCGTTGTGCACTATATAATTTTTGAGCCGGAACTTTATAAATCCAGCACAGTTTTGACTGGAATTATAAGGATCCGGCTGAAAAACATACATTGCACAATGATGCACAATCCATTGTGTTACTTGTGCCATAATTAGTTTGACTGTAGAGAGTATAGCCAGCCGGAAACTTTATTAGGTTCCGGTCGGAATTATGAAAAACAATTAGTTCACAATGATGCACAATACATTGTGCTTCTTATACCATAGTTGGTTTGGCTGTAATGTGGCTCCGGGGGGCTTTATCCGGTTTTGGTTGGAATTATAAGGTTCCGGCTGAAAAAGCATATAATGCACAATGTTGCGCAATCCATTGTACTATTTGTGCCATAGTTTGGCTGTAGATGGTATCATTCCGGCTGGAATTATAAGGTTTATACAGCCAAACTAATTATAGCACAATGGATTGCGCATCATTGTGCACCATGTTTTTCAGCCAAAACCTTATAATTCCAGCCAATATCTTTTAAAGTCAGTAAGAACCATACTACTGCCAAACCAACATGGCACAAGTAGCACGATATATTTTGCTCTATATAATTTACCAGCCGGAACCTGATTAATCCAGCACTATATGATATTTCGGTAGGCCTTATAATTTCAGCCAGAACGCTAAGGTGATATTATACAGCCAAACTATGTCACAAGAAGGAAAATTAATTGTGCATCATTGTGCACTATATGCTTTTTCATCCGAAACCTTTATATTTCTAGCCAAATCCTGGTAGAGCCAGCCAGAACCATACTATCGCCAAACTAACTATGGCACGATGCATTGTGCACTACATAACTTTCAGCCGGGACCTTATAAATCCAGCATTATATAATTTTTTGGTATAAATTTATAATTCCAGCCGGAACCGATGGTATGGTTATAAACAACCAAATTAACTATGACACAAGTAACACAATGGATTGTGCATCAACGTGCACTATATGATTTATCAGTCGGAACATTATAATTCCAGCCGAAACGTAATAAAACCATCCGGAGCCATAGAAGTCTGTTGATAAAACTATGGTTCTGGCTGGCTTTAAACGTTTCCGGGTGGCTTAATATAGGTCCCAGCTGAAAAATGATACAGTACACTATGGTGCACAAATCCTTGTGCCATAGTTTGTTTGTTTGTTTCCTTTGTTTCCAGCTGACATGATTACGGTTGGCTTTCTAAGGTTCCGGCAGGAATTATAAGAATCAGTCCGAAAAATTATATGGTGCATAATGATTTTTTGTTTGTTTTATAAATATTATTATTTTATTTTCCAGTTTTTACATTTTTTTTCTTTTTTAGTCAGTCAAACTCAAGTCAAGTCATAGTATATCAAAAAACATGTTTATATCAAATAACATTTATGTTTTTATGGAATTTCATATTGCGAAAATTTTATTATTTATTTATTTTTAGGATTTAAAAAGTTACTGGTATTTCTAAAAACAATCCTTGACAATTTTAAATATGACTAGAAATGATAAAGAGATTTGCAAATAAATGCGTTGTTTTTAACTAATTTTTTGTAAACCACCAATATTTTTCTATATGGTAACATGTTTCAGTACCGATTTGTTCGAGATGTTCGTATTAAACCTAATTTGTGTTGGGTCGTCGAAGACGTTTGGATAATCGATTTATTATTTTTCCTTCTGTTTGTGTGATATAATAAGGGTATCGCCGTGTTGTGGTTTTGTATATATGTATTTTGATCTAAGTAAATAACGGATTCTTGAGGGGGGACATTTATTTTTCTATTTCTTACTTTTAACACTATGCGCCGTAGGTACTTAACGAAACACATTAACACTTAATAAACACATTATACCACTTGTTTATTATGTCGCAAAAAAACTTTTTTTTAAAAATTTGTTCAAAATGTTTAAAAAATTACTCGATCGATTTCGACTTGTTAGGTCATCATCAGGAGTATCTATTGATTTGTAAGAATAAAAATATAGTAGAAATAAGCAAAAGAAAATAAAAGAAGGACGGACAAAAAATAGGCAATAAAAAATACACGAAAAAATTACTAATAAAAAAGAGACAACATAACAACAGTAACATTCATGTTGCTTTTCACTTCTTCTTTTAATTCTTTGAGAGTTACTGGCCGTATATCAAAATCACCTAGCTTTTGGATTGACATTATATTTTCATTGGCCGTTTGCCTTGGTTGGAAAGTATCCTCGAGATACTCCGCAAACAGATCAGCCTCCTCTTTAGGATCTCTTGCCCAGGTTCCATCCTCCTTTTTAAGTGGAGGCACTTGCAGTTTGGGTCTTTTGAGTCCCTTCGTCGCTTTCCACAGAGAATAATCAGAATTTTTTTCATCGATTAGGCTAACTAGATATCTGTTGATTGATGCATTTTTAACTTCTTTAAGAAGAGATTTGGGACTTACCTAAATTGTTAAGAATTGTTTTGTTCTCCGGTGTTCTAGTTGTTTGCCAGGTTTTACGTGCCCGTCGTTTTTGTCTTACCAACTCTCTAACTTCCATTGGGTAGGATATGTTAAGCTTCTTCTTATTTAATAATGGGGGTACTTGCCATAGCAGCATAGTGAATTGCTTCATTGAGTTGTTCTAATTCATCTTCCAACTGGTGGGGATTTCTTATCGGCACCTGAAGATTGATTTTTCCTCCAATATCTCACGAAAGAGATCCCAGTTTGTTTTTGAATTTGTTAATCTGGGGGCACTCTCCCTTTGAATTACCATTTCACTGACTGTCATAATAACCGGGGAATGATCCGATACTAGAGAATTACTGTCTTCAATGTGAATGTAGTACTGGGATATACCTCTTGCTACATAAAAGTCTATTAGGTCAGGTATCTTCGTTCCGGCACTGGGCCAGTATGTTGGGTAACCACCAGAGTAAAATTCACATTTTGATGTCTGTTCTGCTTGAAGCAATTCTTTACCTTTTGAGGTCGTACGTCTAGATCCCCAATAGGTGTTTTTCGCATTAAAGTCACCTCCAATAAGAAAATCACATCCAAGCGATTTAAATAATTTAAGGTAGTCCTCCCTTTTCAAGTTATGCCGGGGAGGACAATATATTGCAGAACAGTAAGCTGTCTGTGTTTAATTTGGATCCTTACAGTAGTGACTTGCATTGTTTCTTCTTCGATATTTGATTCTAAATGGTGTTTTATATTTTCTTTTATTAGTAATGCCGAACCACCTCTTGCTTTTTCCGCTGGATAAATGGAGTGATATAAGTTATAACCCCGTATTTTAACAAACGAAGATTTAACTAGATGGCTTTCAGATATTAAAAAAATGTCGATTTTTTCTGAATTTAAAAATATTTCTATTTCTGGAATATGTTGCATAATGCCATTCGCATTCCAGATTGTTAACATTTTTTGTTGGATTGCGTTGAGGGAGTTGCCTTTTCTTCAGTTGATCAAGTATCATGTTGTTCAGATTACTTTGGTCATCAAGCCGCTTTGTAATAGCTGCAATGCTGTTCATAATGTTTTCCATAATTTGGTTACTTTCAGAGGCCATATGTTTGGTTGAACCCAAATCTTTCACTACCTGCGCAAATGAACTTCTTTGCCCTGTATTGCTTTGTTGTGGGTTTTGATTCATCTGATTTGATATTTGAACCCTTCGATTTTCGTGATTTTGCGGTTGATTTCTTGTTTTATCTCTTAATTTTTGTAGTTGTTTAGCAACCTCACAGCCTCGATAATTAGCCGGATGTTGGCCCTTACAATTTGTACACTTGGTTGGCACATCTCTCCCTATTGTACACGCCTGGGTAAAATGATTACCTGAGCATTTTACACATCTTAGATCTCGGCCGCAATATCTTTGGGTGTGATTAAATGCCTGGCATTTCTTGCATTGGGGTATGCGTGTTGTGGTTCTCCTCATTTGTTCAATTTTCACCTTCATGTGAAGAATTCCTTTTATTCCATAAATGTTTTGGAACATTTTCTTTGTTGTCAAATACTAGCATAAAAAGAGGGAGTCCCATTTTACTGATAATTTGGTTTTCTTCCTGAATTTCTGTTCTCTCTTTTTTAACAATATTCACAGCATCTAGTATTTTAAAACCTTTATTTTGTAAGTCTTCCATTATTTCTTTGCTTGAGCAAGTGTGAGGCAAACCTCTTGCCATGACTTTTATAGGTCGGGCCTGTTTGTTTTCGTAAGTGAACCATTGATACTTTTCCGCATTCAATTTCATAAATAAGGTTCTATAAATATCTGAGTCCAGAGTATTAATTTTCCAGACGTCATTATTTAACGCTGTTACCTTATAGACTTTGTCAGTAACCGATTTCATCAGTGACTGAATTTCTGGGTAACTGGTTATACCCACAATATTTATTGGTGGGGGTGATTTTTCTTTCGGTTGCACAAATTTGGTGTAATGTTCTTGGTAGATTTACTACATTTGGTTGATTGGCTTTGGGTAGAGCATCGTTTGAATCTGGACTAGAATGTCCCCTCCCGTTTAATTGCTCAGCCTCAGGTGACGATTCAGCTTTTCTTTTCTTACTCTTCCTGGACTGTTTTTCTTCTTTAGGATCCAGTCCGTCTCTCTTTGTAATTCATCTTCATCAGTGGAATGACTTTGCCTAGTTCAATGCTTCCTATATCGCAATCTTCTTTTGAATCCCGATTCATTTCTTGCTTTAGGTACTCAATTTCTTCGCTTAGCTTGGCAAATAATTGCTCCATATGCTCTAGCCTCGCCAAGAGATTCATATTCTCCTTTTCTAGGTCAATAGTTGTTTTACTAGATTCGGCTATTTGCAAAGTAAAATTTCCGGTGGCATCACTTATTTCGTGAAATGTTTGTTTAGGTATAGCGTTAGAAAAAGTATCGGCTTGGTCAGCTATCGATTTGCTTCTATTTTTCTTTATCGGTGACCTTTGTAAATTTGGTCTTCTCTGGAACGGATTTGATGTTCCCTGATAATGCAATAGATGGCCCTCCCCAGAATCCATAGGGCCAGTCTCCACAGAGAGTGGATTTACCAATGTTGATATTGGTGTACCACCTGGGGAGTTATTTCCTTTTGTTTGTACCATTGCATAGTTTTGATTGACTAATTAGCTATTCTTCTTCACTACTACGAAGGGATTGGGTACCGCAACCGTTCGTTCTACAAAACATTGCCCAGAGTACGCCCGTATCCATTTATGAATACTTCGTAGAGGCTGTCAATCCCGTATTCCATATATTATTTTTTCAAAAACTTTTGCCAATGTTGATATTGGTGTACCACCTGGGGAGTTATTTCCTTTTGTTTGTACCATTGCATAGTTTTGATTGACTAATTAGCTATTCTTCTTCACTACTACGAAGGGATTGGGTACCGCAACCGTTCGTTCTACAAAACATTGCCCAGAGTACGCCCGTATCCATTTATGAATACTTCGTAGAGGCTGTCAATCCCGTATTCCATATATTATTTTTTCAAAAACTTTGCTAATGTTCGGTGCTAAATTTATAGGGCGGTAACTTTTATAGCATTTGTGATCCTTGTTTTTTTCTTTATCGGTACAATTTTCGAGACTTTCCACTTCTTTGGAAAGTAATTGTTATTCAATGCATTATTGAGCAATATGCCGTAGTCTCTAATGATACAATGCTTCTGAGTTCATCTATGGTCGTTTGAAGGTTTTTGTTATTCATAGTGTTTTGATTTATATAATCTGCGGTCCTGTCATCGTTAAACGCGTCCTTAAAAAATGTATCAGTGTTATTAAACAAGACTCTTGGTTTCTGCTGATTATTTGTGCTGTAAATGTTTTAATGGTATTTTCCATTCTCGACTTGTATTTCTCTGTTTGTTTTTGAATATAAGTTCCGATCACATTTAGCTTATTCTCAGGATCCAATATTTCAATATTTTCACTGTTTACACGTTTAGTTTTACTTTTATCATTTAAATCAATAAAGTATTTGTTTTGATAGTTAAGTAATATAAGATCCTGAGTTTTGCCTAAATTCATATTTAAATTGTTTATCACTATTTTGTCTTTAGGCCTAAAAATTTGATTTATATTTTTAAAAAAATTCGTGTTTTTATTTATTTGTATCTTTTCTACTTTACCTTTCCAGACTTTATTAATTTGAATCTTGATGTTTTGCTTTATTAAATCTTTGATATTGTTTAATATTGATTGAAGTCTGTTCATGATATTTCTGTTATAATTATTTCTTCTTTTCATTTTCTTTATTTGTGTGAATATTATACTTTTTTGTTTATATAATTTAAATATGATTTTGCTTCCATATAAATCTTTTAAATATACCTTTTCTTTATTATTGGTCCTGGTTTCGTGCATAGTTTTTTTATCATTGCGTCAATGTTCAGTAGATTTGGTTCTCGGATAAGTTGGTTTGTCCGGCGGAATAAATTTTAGTTTATAAAACTGTGAATTGGTGTTAATCCAATGTTTTAATTTTTTCCCTCGCGAATCTTCTACAGTGTTGTTCCAAGAACTGTGTTTGGCATTCATATCCCCCCGCAAATATGTAAAATTTATTAGGACTATTATATTTTAATTGAGTGAAAATATGGCTTAAATCTGTAATAAATTCTGTATTGGATTGGTTTGGAGCCGAATAAAGTGATCCTATTACTAATTTGTTGTTATTATTTAAATAAATTTCTACTACAGTACATTCTATGTTGCTAAGATGATGATTTATATAGGAAATATGTTTAAATTTAAAATTAATTTTTAGTAATATGGCGGTACAGCCCGCCACCTAATTTGTTTCTATCATTTCTGATCATATTATATCCTTTAATTGCAAGTTTACACGTATTATCTATTTTATTTTCTGTTAATAACATTATATCAAGATTGTGTCTATCAATGAAATCTATCATATTCATTCTTCGTTCGATTGAGAAAATGGAATTTACATTTATAACTACAATTTTCTAATTTCTAATATTTGCCATAGTATTTCTTCATTTTTTCGTTAGGGTTATTACTTTCATTATTAATAGATAATAATGCTCGTATTACCCATTCTAAACATAATATTTCAGAAGTAAGATATTTAATATAGTACTTTATAGCATCTTGATTACCTATTTTCTTTATATCGGAGAGACTGTCGAGTTGTTTACTCATTCATTATAGATCGTATTGTATTGAATAATGTTTCAATCTTTTTATCATTTTCGATCATGTAAGATTCAAATATCTTTAACTTCTGTAATATTTGTTCACTTACATTGTTAGTCTTATTACTATTGTTAGTATTTATTTGTGGTTCATCCGTTTTATTTTTGTTGTTGGCTCCAAAGAGATTTGCAAAATTGGTTCCTGTTTTAATATGTGCTGAGTTGAAGGTTCGACCTTCCATCTTTTGCTGCTTTACTTGTTTATCTTCCTGCATCAGCTAGTCGGAACCATACCCTTTACGACCCAACTAAATATGGCACAAGAAGCCCAATGATTTATGATATGAATTACTATGATTTTTCAGCCGGAACCTTATAATTTCAGCCGAGATCAGCCGGCCGGAATCATGCTACAGACTTATAAGGTTCCGGCTGAAAAATTATATAGTGCATAATGATACACAATACATTGTGATTCTTGTGTCATAGTTGGTTTGGCTGTAGATCGTATAGTTCCGGCTGGATTTATACGGTTTCGGCTGAAATTATAAGGTTCCGGCTGAAAAATCATAGCGCACAAGTATGACCAAACTAACTATAGCCCAATGGATTATGCATTATATGATTTTTGAGCGAGATTATAATTCCAGCCGAACCATACTCAACCATACAGCCAAAATAACTATGACATAAGAAGCACAATGTATTGTGCTCGCGTTGTTGTGCACTATATGTTTTTTCGGCCGGAATCTTATAATTCCAGCTGGAACCTTATATTCCTCCAGTCAGGACCATACTCTCTACGGCCAAACCAACTATGGCACAAAAGCAAAATATAATGTAATATATGATTTTTCACCCGAAACCTTATAATTCCAGCCGGGATTTTATAAACCAAGCCGGAATTTTACCCTTTACAGCCAAACTAACTCTGGCACAAGAAGCAAAATGGGTTGTGTATTATATGATTTTATAACCATAACCTTATAAGTCCAGCTGAAATCTAATAAAGCCGGCCAGTATGATACTACAGCCAAACCAACCATCGCAGAAGAAACATAGTGTATTGTGCATCATTGTGCACAATTTGATTTTTTAACCGGAACCTTATAATTTCAGCCGGAACGTTATATACAGTCGGTACCTTAAAGATCCAGCCGTACAAGAAGTACAATGTATTTTTTAAGGCCAGCCGTAACCATACCTCTACAGCTAAACAAACTATGGCACAAGAAGCAAAACGGATTGTGCATTATTGTGTGCACAAAATAACGTTGTTTATTTAAAATAACAAAACTATTGTGTCCGTCACGCCAGTCGGAACCATATCAGCCGGAATCAAACCAACTATGGCACAGGTAGTACGGTGCATTGTGCATCACTGTACACTATAAGGGTTTTCAACCAGAACCTTTTCCTCTACAGTCAAATTAACTATGGCACGAGAAGCCCAATTTATTGTTCATCATTTTGCACTATCTGATTTTTCAAACAGAATTTTATAATTCCAGCTGAAACGTTACAAATCTAGCCGGTACTACTACAATAGCAACTATGACACAAGAATACTGTGCATCATTGTGTACTATTTGATTTTTCAGGCGGAATCTGTATTACGCGCCAAAATTGAAGAAAAAATATTTTTTTTCTCTCTTAAAGATATCTTAACGAGGGAAATTTGTGTGTCAATCGCTTATGCCCCAACATCAAGCAGAGTTGAGAGCACTCTTAAAAAATTTAAAATCTTTATCACGTAAACATTCTTAAAATTGAAATTGAACCTTATTCAACATAAATATTTTATTGAAATCTATCAATTTAATTTTTCTCCGCCACTAATATATTCTGAATCCTCTCTTGATTCTACTCCTGCATGATGCACAATACATTTCTGGTGTCATAGTTGGTAGTACGGTTCTGGCTGGCTTTATAAGGTGTCGACTGGAATTACACGGTTTGGACTAAAAAATTATATAACATAATGAAATGAATGCATTGTGTTTCTTGTGCTAGCGTTGGTTTGGTTTCGGCTGGAGTTAAAGAGTGCCTCAGCAAGAGCGCCGGATTTAAATTTGTCGCCATTTTGTTAATACGAGTTGTCACGTACAGTCCAAGGATTCAAATCAACAACGTTTAATTATTGTAAAAACACATTACAAAAATGGTGAAAGTTTTGCGAAAACAGTTTGCCAAATAAATCAACAGTGAGGCGTTTAATTACAAAATTTGAGACCCAATTTACGCTGATGGATCAGAAGATCATTGTTCGTCGTCGTCCTTGTCCTTGTCGGTCACTCGAAAATATAGCCACAGTAAGGGAATCTGTGGCCGAGAATCCAGGAACTTGGGAGTGCGGTATCGCGAAACGTTAACGGAGTTTTTGTGGCCCGAATTGAATGTAATTGATCTGGAGGACATGTTGTTCCAACAAGACGGTGCGACCTGCCACACAGCACGTGAAACAATGGTGTTACTGCAGATTAAGTTTCCAGGCCGTATCATTTCTCAATTTGGCGATCAACATTATTTTTCGGTTATTCATTCGCGACTTAGTTATGGCCTTATCGTATACGGAACAGCTACCTTAACCAGACTAAAGAAATTGCAAGTTATGCAAAAACAAAAGTTTAAAAGCAGTATACAGATTGCCAATTCTATTTTCTACTATAGGTTACCGGATAAAGCCTCGGTTGAAAAATCATATAGTGCACAATGATGCACAATGATGCACAATCAACTGTGCTTCTTGTGCCATAGTTAGTTTGAATGTAGATCGTATGGTTCCGGCTGGCTTTATGAGGTTCCAGCTGCATTTATAAGATTCCGGCTGAAAAATTATATAGTGTACAATGATGTACAATGTACCGTGCTACCTGTGCCATAGTTCGTTTGGTTCCGGCTGATATGGGTCCGACACAATATTTTTATTTTTATTTTGTTTTAGTTCTTTATTTTTCTTTATTTATTCTGGATTTTTAAATCCAGAGTTTTATTAAGTTTTTAACATAGGAATTAATTTTTAAAAATAAAATGTTTTAGATGTCCTCCATCTTCATTAATGCAAACCCTGCATCTGACCAAAATGTGATTAATTGCCACTGTTAATGGCCCGGGGTTGCTTCAGTAGCAGTCCTTATGGAGTTTTTAACTTTTTTTATTGCACGACTTAATTTTATACACCTCTTGCTTACAATAGGGCCATAAAAAATTTGGAACAGAGGTCAGGTGAGCTTGAAGGGCCGACGATATTCGGTGTTTCTCGAGATTATTTTTTCACCAAATTTTGTTGAAACCATAAATTTTGGAAAGGTATTCGTCGTCAGCGCAAATCTGGGGAAGAAATTGTTCCAGCATGGTTAGATAGCGCTCTCCATTTACTGTAACAGTAGTACTGTTTTCTTAAAAAGATTAAGGGCCGAAAGTACAGTTGGCAGATACTGCACTTCAAACAGACACGTTCTGCATGGATGTTTTGAGGATTTTCTCTTTGACACATATACCAAAGTGTATATCAAAGTGATCCTCGCCAGACATAAATAAGCAATTATTTTCGGCAGAACCCCAGTCGAATTAGTGGACCTTAAGGATTAAGTGGTTTGTAAAATGAAATTTTTATTGAAGCAAATTCAAATCTTTGTGTAATAAAATAAGCGAAATACTCCTTCGACTGACAGCTGATTTGAACTCTAATTGCTTGTTGATCAACGGCTGTGACTGAACTGCGGCGATGCTGTTTGATGTTCGAACGTTGGATTTTCCCGATTGTTTGAGTCCTAAATTTTCTCTGTATCAAAATTGGAGACTTTGGTTCATAATACAGTGATACTTTACTGCTTGTATTTAATTTTCATTCCTATGAGGAATTATAGAATGAAATTATAGTGTATATACGGTCTACTTTTAATTCTTTCGATAATAATAATTGAATGTTGCCTTTTAATATTATTCCATTAAAGTTTTATGATTTATAAAGTGTGGCTGGTTGTTTTCTGAAGTTCACGTTTCACATATAATTGCGGCATCTGCGTGTTGGTCTGTTATGTATTTTTCGGTTGGTCTACATATTATGTATTTTTCGGAAATATTATTTTTATTTTTATACCGTGCAGGTTTAATTATTTTCATTAAGTGTTTAATTGGTTAGACTATTTATTTGATTTTCTTGGTTATGATAGTACAATTCAATAGTGAGAGCATCTATTATATTAGTACCTTCTTACGGGATTTCTCTGTCTTCATAGTGGTTCTTTAATATCAAAAATGATTTGAATTGCTGAAATATTTTTGATGTCTGTTCAACTGTTCATGTAGTTCTGCCTTTTGATTTTCCAATTGCATTGGCCTTTCCGATTGCTTCGCTTCGAAGTCTGTGTTCTTATGAACATAATCAGGGTATTTTTTCTCATACATTTCTTTTGCTTTTCTATATAATTTTCTCATTGTTACTTTAATTCTTTGTAAAGACAATTCCTTTTGCTTCCTTGGCTTCTTTGGAGTTTACGCGATGGTCATCTTTGCAACTGTAGCATCTTGTTTGTAGTTCACATTTAGCGCAGTTATCACATCGTTTGGAACGACAATATGTTTTATTATGACCATAAGTTAAACAGTTTTTGCAAAATAGTGGCATTGGAATAAAGTATAT
This sequence comes from Nephrotoma guestfalica, assembly GCA_963691935.1. Lineage (NCBI taxonomy): Eukaryota > Metazoa > Arthropoda > Insecta > Diptera > Tipulidae > Nephrotoma > Nephrotoma guestfalica. The sequence goes on along the minus strand of OY829916.1, from coordinate 3,639,549 downwards.
CACCCTATATTTTTATAGTATCTGGTTTGAACTTTGCTCGAAATATTAATTTTACTCATTTCTTTGTTGAACGGTTTTAGCTTAGATATTGAATCTTACCAACCTTTTTGTTTCCGTAATTATAACTGCATCGCTGTAGTTGTCTACTAATTCCTTCATGCTAATATTAATGGAATTCCTCTGAACTATCCATAAGTATGATTAAATTGTTTCCGTATACAACGTTTGAATCCTTTTTTCGAGTTGAATCCTTCTCGAGTTATAACGAAAGTCGAAAATATTACAAAACTGTTTAAAAATTATTCTGTTTAAATACTAGGCAAGGGCAGAATAGAATATTTATCATAAATATTGCTTATCTTCGTGAAGTTTTTTTGGTATAATTAATCAATTTTTTTCACTAACATAACATGTAATCGAATATTCTTCGGCCTCAATTATAACGCAGCAGTCTTAAGCGATGCTTTCTCGATCACCCAATCTTTAGTAATCACGAATTGTACCTGATATTCTCATTATAGTCATTGGAATAATATTTTGCTGATCCTCTACCTCTACCATCGGTTTCCTCTTTCACATGAAGAGCCCATTGATCATTCGTATCGTGTGGTAATGCTTTTCTGCCTCTATTCTCGTTTAATTTTTCAACTGCAAAAAATCAGAGTAGATTTGCAAAAGCATTGATTTGATTAGTTGGTTTGGTTGTGGCAATTTCTGATCTTATAATTTAACTATGCGGTGCCAAAAAATAAACAGTTTGCTATGCTTTCTGCTAAGACAATAAGTTCATAATTATATTTCACTAGTTTAGTTTTGTTTTATTACAAATTATAAACCAGTATGAAATGGAAAAATACTTTGTTAGACTAATTGCCTCCATCCTTTAATAATGCAATTAATCTTTTAATTAGATAATTTCAATATTTATTTTCAGTTTTTATTAATAATTGTTTTTTTTTGTTTGTTTACTAATTACAGATATTCAACGCACTTGATTGTGATCTAAATTGTAAAAAGATGCATTTAAGTCATAAATTAGAAAATGTTGCCTGCACATTGGAAGGTGAAGAAACATCTGCGTGCTGACAAGAAAATCATTTACGTTATGATGATGTACATACAACATATATACTGGATATGCAATAAATATTTTAAATAACAAATAAAATTAAAAGTAAAAAAAATGAAAAACATTCTGTAAGGATATAAAGGAACTTATATAAGTTTTACATATAAAAAACACACAGACACATCGGTAGTGACGTTAAATTAGACGATAACATTTAGGACTTAGAATCTCCCCAAAATGGTCTCTAATGTACTTTGCGCGTACTTTTAATTTTAGTATGGATATTAAAGAATAATAGTTTTTAATGTAATTTTTTAATTTAAATTGAATTTTGAATTTATTTTTAATGAAATCCAATCTTATATATTATAAACTAGAATTTTTTCTAGTATACACATACACACACGTAACATGAACTCTGTACCATTTTATATATTTTATAACGATTAATGGTAAAAATATGAAATAACAAATTTAATTTATTATTTAAAAAAGTAAAAAAATGTATGACTGATATTTTCCGTGTAAAAAGTCGCGGTATAATATATATTTAACGAAAAACATGTTAGTGGTTTTATACTAGATGACTGCTGAACGTTTTTCCTTTTTTTAAGAGACAAACTGAATTAATTTCTTAATAATTTGTAATTTTTAATTTTAATTTTTTAGGAAATAATAAAAAACAAGTATATTCCAAGAAATTTATTGCTGTTTTTAATAATTTAAATTTGCTGTATTTTTGCTGTTTCATTGTTAAAATAAATAATTAGGTTTTTGATGTGTTTTGATTGACTTTTGGTCCAGACTCTATATCGTTTTTTTAATACATATGGCTGCAAAGGTAAGTTATTTGTTTTGTTTTAGTTTGCCTAGGTAACTATTTGCGGATTGTAAATTTTTTTTTTTGGATTACTCTTATTGATACGCTGTCGATACACCTTCGTGGCGACATAAATTACGATTCTCTTCGTGAAACAAGAATTGTTTTGGTTTTTTAGCTAGGTAGGTAATGAGACCACAATAAATAAATAAATAGCTCGAGTAAAAGTCGATGACTAGTCGGTTAATAAATTATATGGGGGTCAGCTGGTCACGAATGGTTGCAAAATTGTGCATTTCAATTTAATAAAATTTTTACTTGTTTTATCTAATAATGTTTAATTTTTTGAAAATAAATATTAACACCATACAAATCTCGAACCAGTGACCTAAATATCATCAAGCTGCTACGCAACACTCAACCATCACACCACGAAGTTCCTCCCTCATCACATCGTGCCATTATTACACAATATAAAAACGATTTGGTTATTTTATATATAAGCTATTACTGCAACATCTTAAGTCCACAAGCGGAAATATAAAATAAATTCAAGATATAAATTCATAATAAAAATATAAAATAAATTCAAGATCGGTTACTCGAGAAAACCTAATTTCGCTTAATATGCACATAAAAAAAATTATTCAACGTCATTTATGTATGACTAATAATGTCGTGATTTGTGTGGTACGTCGTGGTTTGATGGTTAAGCGTGTTGCTTTCACGGAGCGGCACTGGGTTCGAGCCTCGTCGTTGTCAATGTTTTTCTCATAAAACATTTCATTTTCATATAACAACAAAACAAGAAAAGTTTTAATAAATATAAATTGAATTAGTTTTAATTTAAATGGAATTTATATTTTTATAAAAAAGTTTGCTTCATTTACTTAAAACTTAATCTAAAATATTGTACTTTCACCGCGAGTATTCGAACCCGCGAGACCGCGGTTTGTACATAGCACGCTTAACCATCAAACCACGGAGCACCAGACAAATGTCACCATTATTACAAAATAAAAACAAACATTTTAAAATGCACATTGATTTACATTTATGTACGCCTGTTACACGAAAATTTTTTTTTCGAATATTTTGTGACTTTTTAATTTCCATTTGGTTATCATTTTTTTTTTATGTGCGCCTGTTAAACGAAAACCAAAAACCTCGAGAATTTTATGAATTTTTTCAGACAGAAAAATTAAACAAAATTCCGAATGCAATTCGATTTATATTTATGTGCGCCTATTACACCGAAAAATAAATTTCGAATATTTTGTGACTTTTTAAATTCGATTTGGTTTGAAAAAAATCATAAAATACTCGAAATTTAATTTTTCGTTTAACAGGCGCACATAAAAAAAAATTGATAACAAAATGGAATTGAAAAAATCACAAAATTTTCGAATTTTTTTTTTCGTGGAATAGGCGCACATAAATGTAAATCAATATTCATTTTGAATTTGCGCTATTGGAATTAAGATGTCACACCTTGAATTTATTTCCGCTAGTAAACTTAAGATGTCGCAGTATAACCAAAACATTTTATTATGTAATAATGACGTTAATTAAATGGTACTTCATGGTGTGATGGTTAAGAGTGTTGCTTTCCAGCTTGCGGGCTCGTGTTCGAAGCGCGAATGGTTTTTTTCTCAAAAAATTAAACATTTTAATTTAATTATTAGATAAACCGAGCAAACATTTTTTATTAAATACAAATACAAAGTACAATAAGATTTAAATAGAATATCTCATTATTTTTAAATGGCGTGTCCTTAATAAACTGTGGTTTTGGGTTCGACACTCGTTGTTACCAATATTTTATCTGCAATAGAAAAAAAATTAATTTAATTTTTAAATAAAACAAGCAAAATTTTAATAAATACAAATTCAATATTTATTATCATAAAATGTTATTAAAACAAATTCTCGCTTGTGTGTAAGGTGGAACGGAATCAATGTGCATTGGTTGTTCTTCTTGTTACACGCTCTCGTGTAAACGGATTGCAATATTTTCTCATATAATCCTATTAATCTTATTATTTACACAAATGTATTGTTGTAAAACAAGCAGGGTACCTATTTATTCACTACCATCGCAAAAAAAGACTTTGAAAGAGATTCCAACATCTCTTTATCTTTTTCAGATCCAAGATTTCCTACATATTCTGGGTTACACAACCGATTTGTGAAATATCAAGAATCGCGACAAATGATGCAATAGAATAAGGATGAAATGCGGGACAAGATCTACAGCAAAATGAAATTCTCTTTCGCCAGAGGTTTTATGAAGGGGAAATCTAAATCGTATTTTGTCTTAACATGGAAGTGGAAAAAATGATATAACATTGGATAAGGAAATATTAACTAAATTTGAAAATAATATCAAAAATAAAAACCCTACCGTAATCCAAGAGTTCTTGATAACTTGTTCAATCATTAAACGTCGTATCTGTAGACCCGTATCTGTAGACATCTGAAATGCGGGACAAGATCTACAGCAAAATGAAATTCTCTTTCGCCAGAGGTTTTATGAAGGGGAAATCTAAATCGTATTTTGTCTTAACATGGAAGTGGAAAAAATGATATAACATTGGATAAGGAAATATTAACTAAATTTGAAAATAATATCAAAAATAAAAACCCTACCGTAATCCAAGAGTTCTTGATAACTTGTTCAATCATTAAACGTCGTATCTGTAGACCCGGCATGCCTTTAATTAATTCTTTTGCTGCTTGACTAACATTTTGCCACTCCGGATTCGGAAAATCATATTGACCAGTGGGTATCCGTTTTCTCATACCCAGCGATATTGTCAGTCCATGATTGCTATAAAATGGTGAAAATCCACATAATAGAATATACATTATAACGCTAAGTGACCTTATAACACAACTTTTATCGTATCTTTCTTGCCTAAGAATTTCTGGTGCCACATAATATGGAGTAAAACAAGGAGTTTGTATATAATTTATCCTTGACATACGTTTCTTTTGCGAATCCAAAATCTGTTAGCTTCAGTATTGCCTTCAGTGATCGTGACGTTTACAATAAATTTTCGGGTTTAAAATCGCGATGAGCGATATTTATATTATATGCAAATATTCTGCCGCGACGCAAATTTCATGCATTATATGTGCGGCTTCCCTCGGTGAAAGCTTCTTCTTGACGATCGATTTGTTGAAATAATTCTCCGCCTTCCATGCTGTAAAGAGAAAATTAAATTTAGGGTCAAGTCAAAACACATAAGTGCAGCCACATACCATTCCATGATCACCAATAAACATTAACTCCCACTGCATGTATTCTCATACACATCGATTATATTAACAATATTTGAGCACCCACTGGCGGGCCAGATATTGCACCATTCAAAGCGTATTTGTTTCCATTCCCATTCTGCCGGCTTATGCATTGTACCACCATACCATTGATCACGAGTCCCAGTACTGTATAAAACAATTCAAATTCGTATGTTAATGGTGTCGTCTTCAGTTGTATTAATCCACCGCCAAGAGGTGTAATGCCCGCACCATCATCAGGTATTTTTGCGAAAAACTGAAAATATTTAATTGTTGAAATTCAGGTCCAAAATGATTATAGGTAATGGGAATAATATGTTTAGCAAGAAACTAACGACAATTTGCCTATGAAAAGCGGGGTTATTAGAAGAATCGTATTTTAAAATCCACGGACACAGTTTGTAATCGAGCCTGAATTGTGTGCGAATAAAGCGACATATTGCACCTACTTAAACGAATCTCTACTCAAAACTACATCAATAACACAAAATAACCGAAACTTACTGAATCTGTGACAATACATTTTATCCGTTCAAAATCAGTAAGGCTAACCTTCAGGGATTTTCGCAAACAACTGAAAATCTTTTTTTGTTGAAATTTAGGTACAAAATGATTATCGGTAAAGGGTATAACATGTTTAGCAATAACCCAACGTTAATTTGCCTATGGACAGCGCGATTATTGGAAGAATCGTATTTTGAAATCCGCGGTCACATTTTGTAATCGAGCCTGATTGCAGGCGAATGACACGACATATTGCACCAACTTAAACGCATCTCTACTCAAAATTACATCATTAACTCAAAATAACCGAAACTTACTGAATCTGTGACAATAAATTGTATCCGTCCAAAATCAGTGAGGCTAACTAACCATCAGGGATGTTCTGAAACAATCGAAAACATTTTATTGTTGAAATTCCGGTTTAAAATGATTATAGATAATGTGTATAACATGTTTAGCAAGAAACCAACGTTAATTTGCCTATGGAAAGCGCGGTTATTAGAAGAGTCGTATTTTGAAATCCGCGGTCACATTTTGTAATCGAGCCTGGATTGCAGGCGAATGACACGACATATTGCACCAACTTAATCGAATCTCTACTCAAAATTACATCATTTACTAACAATAACCGAAACTTACTGAATCTGTGACAATAAATTGTATCCGTCCAAAATCAGTGAGGCTAACTAACCATCAGGGATGTTCTGAAACAATCGAAAACATTTTATTGTTGAAATTCCGGTTTAAAATGATTATAGATAATGTGTATAACATGTTTAGCAAGAAACCAACGTTAATTTGCCTATGGAAAGCGCGGTTATTAGAAGAGTTGTATTTTGAAATCCGCGGTCACATTTTGTAATCGAGCCTGGATTGCAGGCGAATGACACGACATATTGCACCAACTTAATCGAATCTCTACTCAAAATTACATCATTAACTAAAAATAACCGAAACTTACTGAATCTGTGACAATAAATTGTATCCGTCCAAAATCAGTGAGGCTAACTAACCTTCAGCGATGTTCTGAAACAATCGAAAACATTTTATTGTTGAAATTTCGGTTTAAAATGATTATAGGTAATGGGTATAACATGTTTAGCAAGAAACCAATGTTAATTTGCCTATGGAAAGCGCGGTTATTAGAAGAGTCGTATTTTGAAATCCGTGGTCACATTTTGTAATCGAGCCTGGATTGCAGGCGAATGTCACGACATATTGCACCAACTTAATCGAATCTCTACTCAAAATTACATCATTTACTAAAAATAACCGAAACTTACTAAATCTGTGACAATAATTTGTTTCCGTCCAAAATCAGTAAGGCTAACTAACCATCAGGGATGTTCTGAAACAATCGAAAACATTTTATTGTTGAAATTCCGGTTTAAAATGATTATAGATAATGTGTATAACATGTTTAGCAAGAAACCAACGTTAATTTGCCTATGTAAAGCGCGGTTATTAGAAGAGTCGTATTTTGAAATCCGCGGTCACATTTTGTAATCGAGCCTGGATTGCAAGCGAATGACACGACATATTGCACCAACTTAATCGAATCTCTACTCAAAATTACATCATTAACTAAAAATAACCGAAACTTACTGAATCTGTGACAATAAATTGTATCCGTCCAAAATCAGTGAGGCTAACTAACCTTCAGGGATGTTCTGAAACAATCGAAAACATTTTATTGTTGAAATTCCGGTTTAAAATGATTATAGATAATGTGTATAATATGTTTAGCAAGAAACCAACGTTAATTTGCCTATGGAAAGCGCGGTTATTGGAAGACTCGTATTTTGAAATCCGCGGTCACATTTTGTAATCGAGCCTGAATTACATTCGAATGACACGACATATTGCACCAACTTAATCGAATCTCTACTCAAAATTACATCATTTACTAAAAATAACCGAAATTTACTGAATCTGTGACAATAAATTGTATCCGTCCAAAATCAGTGAGGCTAACTAACCATCAGGGATGTTCTGAAACAATCGAAAACATTTTATTGTTGAAATTCGGGTTTAAAATGATTATAGGTAATGGGTATAACATGTTTAGCAAGAAACCAACGTTAATTTGCCTATGGAAAGCGCGGTTATTAGAAGAGTCGTATTTTGAAATCCGCGGTCACATTTTGTAATCGAGCCTGGATTGCAGGCGAATGTCACGACATATTGCACCAACTTAATCGAATCTCTACTCAAAATTACATCATTTACTAAAAATAACCGAAACTTACTGAATCTGTGACAATAAATTGTATCCGTCCAAAATCAGTGAGGCTAACTAACCATCAGGGATGTTCTGAAACAATCGAAAACATTTTATTGTTGAAATTCCGGTTTAAAATGATTATAGATAATGTGTATAACATGTTTAGCAAGAAACCAACGTTAATTTGCCTATGGAAAGCGCGGTTATTGGAAGACTCGTATTTTGAAATCCGCGGTCACATTTTGTAATCGAGCCTGAATTACATTCGAATGACACGACATATTGCACCAACTTAATCGAATCTCTACTCAAAATTACATCATTTACTAAAAATAACCGAAACTTACTAAATCTGTGACAATAAATTGTATCCATCCAAAATCAGTGAGGCTAACTAACCATCAGGGATGTTCTGAAACAATCGAAAACATTTTAATGTTGAAATTCCGATTTAAAATGATTATAGATAATGGGTATAACATGTTTAGCAAGAAACCAACGTTAATTTGCCTATGGAAAGCGCGGTTATTGGAAGAATCGTATTTTGAAATCCGCGGTCACATTTTGTAATCGAGCCTGGATTGCAGGCGAATGACACGACATATTGCACCAACTTAATCGAATCTCTACTCAAAATTACATCATTAACTAAAAATAACCGAAACTTACTAAATCTGTGACAATAATTTGTTTCCGTCCAAAATCAGTAAGGCTAACTAACCATCAGGGATGTTCTGAAACAATCGAAAACATTTTATTGTTGAAATTCCGGTTTAAAATGATTATAGATAATGTGTATAACATGTTTAGCAAGAAACCAACGTTAATTTGCCTATGTAAAGCGCGGTTATTAGAAGAGTCGTATTTTGAAATCCGCTGTCACATTTTGTAATCGAGCCTGGATTGCAGGCGAATGACACGACATATTGCACCAACTTAATCGAATCTCTACTCAAAATTACATCATTTACTAAAAATAACCGAAACTTACTGAATCTGTGACAATAAATTGTATCCGTCCAAAATCAGTGAGGCTAACTAATCATCAGGGATGTTCTGAAACAATCGAAAACATTTTATTGTTGAAATTCCGGTTTAAAATGATTATAGATAATGGGTATAACATGTTTAGCAAGAAACCAACGTTAATTTGCCTATGGAATGCGCGGTTATTGGAACAATCGGATTTTGAAATCCGCGGTCACATTTTGTAATCGAGCCTGGATTGCAGGCGAATGACACGACATATTGCACCAACTTAATCGAATCTCTACCCAAAATTACATCATTTACTAAAAATAACCGAAACTTACTGAATCTGTGACAATAAATTGTATCCGTCCAAAATCAGTGAGGCTAACTAATCATCAGGGATGTTCTGAAACAATCGAAAACATTTTATTGTTGAAATTCCGGTTTAAAATGATTATAGATAATGGGTATAACATGTTTAGCAAGAAACCAACGATAATTTGCCTATGGAAAGCGCGGCTATTAGAAGTCGTATTTTGAAATCCGCGGTCACATTTTGTAATCGAGCCTGGATTGCAGGCGAATGTCACGACATATTGCACCAACTTAATCGAATCTCTACTCAAAATTACATCATTTACTAAAAATAACCGAAACTTACTAAATCTGTGACAATAAATTGTATCCGTCCAAAATCAGTGAGGCTAACTAACCATCAGGGATGTTCTGAAACAATCGAAAACATTTTATTGTTGAAATTTTGGTTTAAAGTGATTATAGGTAATGGGTATAACATGTTTAGCAAGAAACCAACGTTAATTTGCCTATGGAATGTGCGGTTATTGGAACAATCGGATTTTGAAATCCGCGGTCACATTTTGTAATCGAGCCTGGGTTGCAGGCGAATGACACGACATATTGCACCAACTTAATCGAATCTCTACTCAAAATTACATCATTAACTAAAAATAACCGAAACTTACTAAATCTGTGACAATAATTTGTTTCCGTCCAAAATCAGTAAGGCTAACTAACCTTCAGGGATGTTCTGAAACAATCGAAAACATTTTATTGTTGAAATTTCGGTTTAAAATGATTATAGGTAATGGGTATAACATGTTTAGCAAGAAACCAACGTTAATTTGCCTATGGAAAGCGCGGTTATTAGAAGAGTCGTATTTTGAAATCCGTGGTCACATTTTGTAATCGAGCCTGGATTGCAGGCGAATGTCACGACATATTGCACCAACTTAATCGAATCTCTACTCAAAATTACATCATTTACTAAAAATAACCGAAACTTACTGAATCTGTGACAATAAATTGTATCCGTCCAAAATCAGTGAGGCTAACTAACCATCAGGGATGTTCTGAAACAATCGAAAAGATTTTATTGTTGAAATTCCGGTTTAAAATTATTATAGATAATGGGTATAACATGTTTAGCAAGAAACCAACGATAATTTGCCTATGGAAAGCGCGGTTATTAGAAGTCGTATTTTGAAATCCGCGGTCACATTTTGTAATCGAGCCTGGATTGCAGGCGAATGTCACGACATATTGCACCAACTTAATCGAATCTCTACTCAAAATTACATCATTTACTAAAAATAACCGAAACTTACTAAATCTGTGACAATAAATTGTATCCGTCCAAAATCAGTGAGGCTAACTAACCATCAGGGATGTTCTGAAACAATCGAAAACATTTTATTGTTGAAATTTTGGTTTAAAGTGATTATAGATAATGGGTATAACATGTTTAGCAAGAAACCAATGTTAATTTGCCTATGGAAAGCGCGGTTATTGGAACAATCGGATTTTGAAATCCGCGGTCACATTTTGTAATCGAGCCTGGATTGCAGGCGAATGACACGACATATTGCACCAACTTAATCGAATCTCTACCCAAAATTACATCATTTACTAAAAATAACCGAAACTTACTAAATCTGTGACAATAAATTGTATCCGTCCAAATCAGTGAGGCTAACTAACCATCAGGGATGTTCTGAAACAACCGAAAACATTTCATTGTTGAAATTCGGGTTTAAAATGATTATAGATAATGTGTATAACATGTTTAGCAAGAAACCAACGTTAATTTGCCTATGGAAAGCGCGGTTATTGGAAGAATCGTATTTTGAAATCCGCGGTCACATTTTGTAATCGAGCCTGGATTGCAGGCGAATGACACCACATATTGCACCAACTTAATCGAATCTCTACTCAAAATTACATAATTTACTAAAAATAACCGAAACTTACTAAATCTGTGACAATAAATTGTATCCGTCCAAAATCAGTGAGGCTAACTAACCATCAGGGATGTTCTGAAACAATCCAAAACATTTTATTGTTGAAATTCCGGTTTAAAATGATTATAGATAATGTGTATAACATGTTTAGCAAGAAACCAACGTTAATTTGCCTATGTAAAGCGCGGTTATTAGAAGAGTCGTATTTTGAAATCCGCGGTCAAATTTTGTAATCGAGCCTGGATTGCAGGCGAATGACACGACATATTGCACCAACTTAATCGAATCTCTACTCAAAATTACATCATTTACTAAAAATAACCGAAATTTACTGAATCTGTGACAATAAATTGTATCCGTCCAAAATCAGTGAGGCTAACTAACCATCAGGGATGTTCTGAAACAATCGAAAACATTTTATTGTTGAAATTCCGGTTTAAAATGATTATAGATAATGTGTATAACATGTTTAGCAAGAAACCAACGTTAATTTGCCTATGGAAAGCGCGGTTATTGGAAGACTCGTATTTTGAAATCCGCGGTCACATTTTGTAATCGAGCCTGAATTACATTCGAATGACACGACATATTGCACCAACTTAATCGAATCTCTACTCAAAATTACATCATTTACTAAAAATAACCGAAACTTACTGAATCTGTGACAATAAATTGTATCCGTCCAAAATCAGTGAGGCTAACTAACCATCAGGGATGTTCTGAAACAATCGAAAACATTTTATTGTTGAAATTCCGGTTTAAAATTATTATAGATAATGTGTATAACATGTTTAGCAAGAAACCAACGTTAATTTGCCTATGGAAAGCGCGGTTATTGGAAGAATCGTATTTTGAAATCCGCGGTCACATTTTGTAATCGAGCCTGGATTGCAGGCGAATGACACGACATATTGCACCAACTTAATCGAATCTCTACTCAAAATTACATCATTAACTAAAAATAACCGAAACTTACTAAATCTGTGACAATAATTTGTTTCCGTCCAAAATCAGTAAGGCTAACTAACCATCAGGGATGTTCTGAAACAATCGAAAACATTTTATTGTTGAAATTCCGGTTTAAAATGATTATAGATAATGTGTATAACATGTTTAGCAAGAAACCAACGTTAATTTGCCTATGTAAAGCGCGGTTATTAGAAGAGTCGTATTTTGAAATCCGCTGTCACATTTTGTAATCGAGCCTGGATTGCAGGCGAATGACACGACATATTGCACCAACTTAATCGAATCTCTACTCAAAATTACATCATTTACTAAAAATAACCGAAATTTACTGAATCTGTGACAATAAATTGTATCCGTCCAAAATCAGTGAGGCTAACTAACCTTCAGGGATGTTCTGAAACAATCGAAAACATTTTATTGTTGAAATTTCGGTTTAAAATGATTATAGGTAATGGGTATAACATGTTTAGCAAGAAACCAACGTTAATTTGCCTATGGAAAGCGCGGTTATTGGAAGAATCGTATTTTGAAATCCGCGGTCACATTTTGGAATCGAGCCTGGATTGCAGGCGAATGACACGACATATTGCACCAACTTAATCGAATCTCTACTCAAAATTACATCATTAACTAAAAATAACCGAAACTTACTAAATCTGTGACAATAATTTGTTTCCGTCCAAAATCAGTAAGGCTAACTAACCATCAGGGATGTTCTGAAACAATCGAAAACATTTTATTGTTGAAATTCCGGTTTAAAATGATTATAGATAATGTGTATAACATGTTTAGCAAGAAACCAACGTTAATTTGCCTATGTAAAGCGCGGTTATTAGAAGAGTCGTATTTTGAAATCCGCGGTCACATTTTGTAATCGAGCCTGGATTGCAGGCGAATGACACGACATATTGCACCAACTTAATCGAATCTCTACTCAAAATTACATCATTAACTAAAAATAACCGAAACTTACTAAATCTGTGACAATAATTTGTTTCCGTCCAATATCAGTAAGGCTAACTAACCTTCAGGGATGTTCTGAAACAATCGAAAACATTTTATTGTTGAAATTTCGGTTTAAAATGATTATAGGTAATGGGTATAACATGTTTAGCAAGAAACCAACGTTAATTTGCCTATGGAAAGCGCGGTTATTGGAAGAATCGTATTTTGAAATCCGCGGTCACATTTTGTAATCGAGCCTGGATTGCAGGCGAATGACACGACATATTGCACCAACTTAATCGAATCTCTACTCAAAATTACATCATTAACTAAAAATAACCGAAACTTACTAAATCTGTGACAATAATTTGTTTCCGTCCAAAATCAGTAAGGCTAACTAACCATCAGGGATGTTCTGAAACAATCGAAAACATTTTATTGTTGAAATTCCGGTTTAAAATGATTATAGATAATGTGTATAACATGTTTAGCAAGAAACCAACGTTAATTTGCCTATGTAAAGCGCGGTTATTAGAAGAGTCGTATTTTGAAATCCGCGGTCACATTTTGTAATCGAGCCTGGATTGCAGGCGAATGACACGACATATTGCACCAACTTAATCGAATCTCTACTCAAAATTACATCATTAACTAAAAATAACCGAAACTTACTAAATCTGTGACAATAATTTGTTTCCGTCCAATATCAGTAAGGCTAACTAACCTTCAGGGATGTTCTGAAACAATCGAAAACATTTTATTGTTGAAATTTCGGTTTAAAATGATTATAGGTAATGGGTATAACATGTTTAGCAAGAAACCAACGTTAATTTGCCTATGTAAAGCGCGGTTATTAGAAGAGTCGTATTTTGAAATCCGCGGTCACATTTTGTAATCGAGCCTGGATTGCAGGCGAATGACACGACATATTGCACCAACTTAATCGAATCTCTACTCAAAATTACATCATTAACTAAAAATAACCGAAACTTACTAAATCTGTGACAATAATTTGTTTCCGTCCAATATCAGTAAGGCTAACTAACCTTCAGGGATGTTCTGAAACAATCGAAAACATTTTATTGTTGAAATTTCGGTTTAAAATGATTATAGGTAATGGGTATAACATGTTTAGCAAGAAACCAACGTTAATTTGCCTATGTAAAGCGCGGTTATTAGAAGAGTCGTATTTTGAAATCCGCGGTCACATTTTGTAATCGAGCCTGGATTGCAGGCGAATGACACGACATATTGCACCAACTTAATCGAATCTCTACTCAAAATTACATCATTAACTAAAAATAACCGAAACTTACTAAATCTGTGACAATAATTTGTTTCCGTCCAAAATCAGTAAGGCTAACTAACCATCAGGGATGTTCTGAAACAATCGAAAACATTTTATTGTTGAAATTCCGGTTTAAAATGATTATAGATAATGTGTATAACATGTTTAGCAAGAAACCAACGTTAATTTGCCTATGTAAAGCGCGGTTATTAGAAGAGTCGTATTTTGAAATCCGCGGTCACATTTTGTAATCGAGCCTGGATTGCAGGCGAATGACACGACATATTGCACCAACTTAATCGAATCTCTACTCAAAATTACATCATTAACTAAAAATAACCGAAACTTACTGAATCTGTGACAATAATTTGTTTCCGTCCAAAATCAGTAAGGCTAACTAACCTTCAGGGATGTTCTGAAACAATCGAAAACATTTTATTGTTGAAATTTCGGTTTAAAATGATTATAGGTAATGGGTATAACATGTTTAGCGAGAAACCAACGTTAATTTGCCTATGGAAAGCGCGGTTATTGGAAGAATCGTATTTTGAAATCCGCGGTCACATTTTGTAATCGAGCCTGGATTGCAGGCGAATGACACGACATATTGCACCAACTTAATCGAATCTCTACTCAAAATTACATCATTAACTAAAAATAACCGAAACTTACTAAATCTGTGACAATAATTTGTTTCCGTCCAAAATCAGTAAGGCTAACTAACCATCAGGGATGTTCTGAAACAATCGAAAACATTTTATTGTTGAAATTTCGGTTTAAAATGATTATAGGTAATGGGTATAACATGTTTAGCAAGAAACCAACGTTAATTTGCCTATGGAAAGCGCGGTTATTGGAAGAATCGTATTTTGAAATCCGCGGTCACATTTTGTAATCGAGCCTGGATTGCAGGCGAATGACACGACATATTGCACCAACTTAATCGTATCTCTACTCAAAATTACATCATTAACTAAAAATAACCGAAACTTACTAAATCTGTGACAATAATTTGTTTCCGTCCAAAATCAGTAAGGCTAACTAACCATCAGGGATGTTCTGAAACAATCGAAAACATTTTATTGTTGAAATTCCGGTTTAAAATGATTATAGATAATGTGTATAACATGTTTAGCAAGAAACCAACGTTAATTTGCCTATGTAAAGCGCGGTTATTAGAAGAGTCGTATTTTGAAATCCGCGGTCAAATTTTGTAATCGAGCCTGGATTGCAGGCGAATGACACGACATATTGCACCAACTTAATCGAATCTCTACTCAAAATTACATCATTTACTAAAAATAACCGAAATTTACTGAATCTGTGACAATAAATTGTATCCGTCCAAAATCAGTGAGGCTAACTAACCATCAGGGATGTTCTGAAACAATCGAAAAGATTTTATTGTTGAAATTCCGGTTTAAAATGATTATAGATAATGTGTATAACATGTTTAGCAAGAAACCAACGTTAATTTGCCTATGTAAAGCGCGGTTATTAGAAGAGTCGTATTTTGAAATCCGCGGTCACATTTTGTAATCGAGCCTGGATTGCAGGCGAATGACACGACATATTGCACCAACTTAATCGAATCTCTACTCAAAATTACATCATTTACTAAAAATAACCGAAATTTACTGAATCTGTGACAATAAATTGTATCCGTCCAAAATCAGTGAGGCTAACTAACCATCAGGGATGTTCTGAAACAATCGAAAAGATTTTATTGTTGAAATTCCGGTTTAAAATGATTATAGGTAATGGGTATAACATGTTTAGCAAGAAACCAACGTTAATTTGCCTATGGAAAGCGCGGTTATTGGAAGAATCGTATTTTGAAATCCGCGGTCACATTTTGTAATCGAGCCTGGATTGCAGGCGAATGACGCGACATATTGCACCAACTTAATCGAATCTCTACTCAAAATTACATCATTAACTAAAAATAACCGAAACTTACTAAATCTGTGACAATAATTTGTTTCCGTCCAAAATCAGTAAGGCTAACTAACCTTCAGGGATGTTCTGAAACAATCGAAAACATTTTATTGTTGAAATTTCGGTTTAAAATGATTATAGGTAATGGGTATAACATGTTTAGCAAGAAACCAACGTTAATTTGCCTATGGAAAGCGCGGTTATTGGAAGAATCGTATTTTGAAATCCGCGGTCACATTTTGTAATCGAGCCTGGATTGCAGGCGAATGACGCGACATATTGCACCAACTTAATCGAATCTCTACTCAAAATTACATCATTAACTAAAAATAACCGAAACTTACTAAATCTGTGACAATAATTTGTTTCCGTCCAAAATCAGTAAGGCTAACTAACCATCAGGGATGTTCTGAAACAATCGAAAACATTTTATTGTTGAAATTCCGGTTTAAAATGATTATAGATAATGTGTATAACATGTTTAGCAAGAAACCAACGTTAATTTGCCTATGTAAAGCGCGGTTATTAGAAGAGTCGTATTTTGAAATCCGCTGTCACATTTTGTAATCGAGCCTGGATTGCAGGCGAATGACACGACATATTGCACCAACTTAATCGAATCTCTACTCAAAATTACATCATTTATTAAAAATAACCGAAACTTACTAAATCTGTGACAATAATTTGTTTCCGTCCAAAATCAGTAAGGCTAACTAACCATCAGGGATGTTCTGAAACAATCGAAAACATTTTATTGTTGAAATTCCGGTTTAAAATGATTATAGATAATGTGTATAACATGTTTAGCAAGAAACCAACGTTAATTTGCCTATGTAAAGCGCGGTTATTAGAAGAGTCGTATTTTGAAATCCGCTGTCACATTTTGTAATCGTGCCTGGATTGCAGGCGAATGACACGACATATTGCACCAACTTAATCGAATCTCTACTCAAAATTACATCATTTACTAAAAATAACCGAAACTTACTAAATCTGTGACAATAATTTGTTTCCGTCCAAAATCAGTGAGGCTAACTAACCATCAGGGATGTTCTGAAACAATCGAAAACATTTTATTGTTGAAATTCCAGTTTAAAATGATTATAGATAATGTGTATAACATGTTTAGCAAGAAACCAACGTTAATTTGCCTATGTAAAGCGCGGTTATTAGAAGAGTCGTATTTTGAAATCCGCGGTCAAATTTTGTAATCGAGCCTGGATTGCAGGCGAATGACACGACATATTGCACCAACTTAATCGAATCTCTACTCAAAATTACATCATTAACTAAAAATAACCGAAACTTACTAAATCTGTGACAATAATTTGTTTCCGTCCAAAATCAGTAAGGCTAACTAACCATCAGGGATGTTCTGAAACAATCGAAAACATTTTATTGTTGAAATTCCGGTTTAAAATGATTATAGATAATGTGTATAACATGTTTAGCAAGAAACCAACGTTAATTTGCCTATGTAAAGCGCGGTTATTAGAAGAGTCGTATTTTGAAATCCGCGGTCAAATTTTGTAATCGAGCCTGGATTGCAGGCGAATGACACGACATATTGCACCAACTTAATCGAATCTCTACTCAAAATTACATCATTTACTAAAAATAACCGAAATTTACTGAATCTGTGACAATAAATTGTATCCGTCCAAAATCAGTGAGGCTAACTAACCTTCAGGGATGTTCTGAAACAATCGAAAAGATTTTATTGTTGAAATTCCGGTTTAAAATGATTATAGATAATGTGTATAACATGTTTAGCAAGAAACCAACGTTAATTTGCCTATGTAAAGCGCGGTTATTAGAAGAGTCGTATTTTGAAATCCGCGGTCAAATTTTGTAATCGAGCCTGGATTGCAGGCGAATGACACGACATATTGCACCAACTTAATCGAATCTCTACTCAAAATTACATCATTAACTAAAAATAACCGAAATTTACTGAATCTGTGACAATAAATTGTATCCGTCCAAAATCAGTGAGGCTAACTAACCATCAGGGATGTTCTGAAACAATCGAAAACATTTTATTGTTGAAATTCCGGTTTAAAATTATTATAGATAATGTGTATAACATGTTTAGCAAGAAACCAACGTTAATTTGCCTATGGAAAGCGCGGTTATTGGAAGAATCGTATTTTGAAATCCGCGGTCACATTTTGTAATCGAGCCTGGATTGCAGGCGAATGACACGACATATTGCACCAACTTAATCGAATCTCTACTCAAAATTACATCATTAACTAAAAATAACCGAAACTTACTAAATCTGTGACAATAATTTGTTTCCGTCCAAAATCAGTAAGGCTAACTAACCATCAGGGATGTTCTGAAACAATCGAAAACATTTTATTGTTGAAATTCCGGTTTAAAATGATTATAGATAATGTGTATAACATGTTTAGCAAGAAACCAACGTTAATTTGCCTATGTAAAGCGCGGTTATTAGAAGAGTCGTATTTTGAAATCCGCGGTCAAATTTTGTAATCGAGCCTGGATTGCAGGCGAATGACACGACATATTGCACCAACTTAATCGAATCTCTACTCAAAATTACATCATTTACTAAAAATAACCGAAATTTACTGAATCTGTGACAATAAATTGTATCCGTCCAAAATCAGTGAGGCTAACTAACCTTCAGGGATGTTCTGAAACAATCGAAAACATTTTATTGTTGAAATTTCGGTTTAAAATGATTATAGGTAATGGGTATAACATGTTTAGCAAGAAACCAACGTTAATTTGCCTATGGAAAGCGCGGATATTGGAAGAATCGTATTTTGAAATCCGCGGTCACATTTTGGAATCGAGCCTGGATTGCAGGCGAATGACACGACATATTGCACCAACTTAATCGAATCTCTACTCAAAATTACATCATTAACTAAAAATAACCGAAACTTACTAAATCTGTGACAATAATTTGTTTCCGTCCAAAATCAGTAAGGCTAACTAACCATCAGGGATGTTCTGAAACAATCGAAAACATTTTATTGTTGAAATTCCGGTTTAAAATGATTATAGATAATGTGTATAACATGTTTAGCAAGAAACCAACGTTAATTTGCCTATGTAAAGCGCGGTTATTAGAAGAGTCGTATTTTGAAATCCGCGGTCAAATTTTGTAATCGAGCCTGGATTGCAGGCGAATGACACGACATATTGCACCAACATAATCGAATCTCTACTCAAAATTACATCATTTACTAAAAATAACCGAAATTTACTGAATCTGTGACAATAAATTGTATCCGTCCAAAATCAGTGAGGCTAACTAACTATCAGGGATGTTCTGAAACAATCGAAAAGATTTTATTGTTGAAATTCCGGTTTAAAATGATTATAGATAATTTGTATAACATGTTTAGCAAGAAACCAACGTTAATTTGCCTATGTAAAGCGCGGTTATTAGAAGAGTCGTATTTTGAAATCCGCGGTCACATTTTGTAATCGAGCCTGGATTGCAGGCGAATGACACGACATATTGCACCAACTTAATCGAATCTCTACTCAAAATTACATCATTAACTAAAAATAACCGAAACTTACTAAATCTGTGACAATAATTTGTTTCCGTCCAAAATCAGTAAGGCTAACTAACCTTCAGGGATGTTCTGAAACAATCGAAAACATTTTATTGTTGAAATTTCGGTTTAAAATGATTATAGGTAATGGGTATAACATGTTTAGCAAGAAACCAACGTTAATTTGCCTATGGAAAGCGCGGTTATTGGAAGAATCGTATTTTGAAATCCGCGGTCACATTTTGTAATCGAGCCTGGATTGCAGGCGAATGACACGACATATTGCACCAACTTAATCGAATCTCTACTCAAAATTACATCATTAACTAAAAATAACCGAAACTTACTAAATCTGTGACAATAATTTGTTTCCGTCCAAAATCAGTAAGGCTAACTAACCATCAGGGATGTTCTGAAACAATCGAAAACATTTTATTGTTGAAATTCCGGTTTAAAATGATTATAGATAATGTGTATAACATGTTTAGCAAGAAACCAACGTTAATTTGCCTATGTAAAGCGCGGTTATTAGAAGAGTCGTATTTTGAAATCCGCGGTCAAATTTTGTAATCGAGCCTGGATTGCAGGCGAATGACACGACATATTGCACCAACTTAATCGAATCTCTACCCAAAATTACATCATTTACTAAAAATAACCGAAACTTACTAAATCTGTGACAATAAATTGTATCCGTCCAAATCAGTGAGGCTAACTAACCATCAGGGATGTTCTGAAACAACCGAAAACATTTCATTGTTGAAATTCGGGTTTAAAATGATTATAGATAATGTGTATAACATGTTTAGCAAGAAACCAACGTTAATTTGCCTATGGAAAGCGCGGTTATTGGAAGAATCGTATTTTGAAATCCGCGGTCACATTTTGTAATCGAGCCTGGATTGCAGGCGAATGACACCACATATTGCACCAACTTAATCGAATCTCTACTCAAAATTACATAATTTACTAAAAATAACCGAAACTTACTAAATCTGTGACAATAAATTGTATCCGTCCAAAATCAGTGAGGCTAACTAACCATCAGGGATGTTCTGAAACAATCGAAAACATTTTATTGTTGAAATTCCGGTTTAAAATGATTATAGATAATGTGTATAACATGTTTAGCAAGAAACCAACGTTAATTTGCCTATGTAAAGCGCGGTTATTAGAAGAGTCGTATTTTGAAATCCGCGGTCAAATTTTGTAATCGAGCCTGGATTGCAGGCGAATGACACGACATATTGCACCAACTTAATCGAATCTCTACTCAAAATTACATCATTTACTAAAAATAACCGAAATTTACTGAATCTGTGACAATAAATTGTATCCGTCCAAAATCAGTGAGGCTAACTAACCATCAGGGATGTTCTGAAACAATCGAAAACATTTTATTGTTGAAATTCCGGTTTAAAATGATTATAGATAATGTGTATAACATGTTTAGCAAGAAACCAACGTTAATTTGCCTATGGAAAGCGCGGTTATTGGAAGACTCGTATTTTGAAATCCGCGGTCACATTTTGTAATCGAGCCTGAATTACATTCGAATGACACGACATATTGCACCAACTTAATCGAATCTCTACTCAAAATTACATCATTTACTAAAAATAACCGAAACTTACTGAATCTGTGACAATAAATTGTATCCGTCCAAAATCAGTGAGGCTAACTAACCATCAGGGATGTTCTGAAACAATCGAAAACATTTTATTGTTGAAATTCCGGTTTAAAATTATTATAGATAATGTGTATAACATGTTTAGCAAGAAACCAACGTTAATTTGCCTATGTAAAGCGCGGTTATTAGAAGAGTCGTATTTTGAAATCCGCGGTCAAATTTTGTAATCGAGCCTGGATTGCAGGCGAATGACACGACATATTGCACCAATTTAATCGAATCTCTACTCAAAATTACATCATTTACTAAAAATAACCGAAATTTACTGAATCTGTGACAATAAATTGTATCCGTCCAAAATCAGTGAGGCTAACTAACCTTCAGGGATGTTCTGAAACAATCGAAAACATTTTATTGTTGAAATTTCGGTTTAAAATGATTATAGGTAATGGGTATAACATGTTTAGCAAGAAACCAACGTTAATTTGCCTATGGAAAGCGCGGTTATTGGAAGAATCGTATTTTGAAATCCGCGGTCACATTTTGTAATCGAGCCTGGATTGCAGGCGAATGACACGACATATTGCACCAACTTAATCGAATCTCTACTCAAAATTACATCATTAACTAAAAATAACCGAAACTTACTAAATCTGTGACAATAATTTGTTTCCGTCCAAAATCAGTAAGGCTAACTAACCATCAGGGATGTTCTGAAACAATCGAAAACATTTTATTGTTGAAATTCCGGTTTAAAATGATTATAGATAATGTGTATAACATGTTTAGCAAGAAACCAACGTTAATTTGCCTATGTAAAGCGCGGTTATTAGAAGAGTCGTATTTTGAAATCCGCGGTCAAATTTTGTAATCGAGCCTGGATTGCAGGCGAATGACACGACATATTGCACCAACTTAATCGAATCTCTACTCAAAATTACATCATTTACTAAAAATAACCGAAATTTACTGAATCTGTGACAATAAATTGTATCCGTCCAAAATCAGTGAGGCTAACTAACCATCAGGGATGTTCTGAAACAATCGAAAAGATTTTATTGTTGAAATTCCGGTTTAAAATGATTATAGATAATGTGTATAACATGTTTAGCAAGAAACCAACGTTAATTTGCCTATGTAAAGCGCGGTTATTAGAAGAGTCGTATTTTGAAATCCGCGGTCACATTTTGTAATCGAGCCTGGATTGCAGGCGAATGACACGACATATTGCACCAACTTAATCGAATCTCTACTCAAAATTACATCATTAACTAAAAATAACCGAAACTTACTAAATCTGTGACAATAATTTGTTTCCGTCCAATATCAGTAAGGCTAACTAACCTTCAGGGATGTTCTGAAACAATCGAAAACATTTTATTGTTGAAATTTCGGTTTAAAATGATTATAGGTAATGGGTATAACATGTTTAGCAAGAAACCAACGTTAATTTGCCTATGGAAAGCGCGGTTATTGGAAGAATCGTATTTTGAAATCCGCGGTCACATTTTGTAATCGAGCCTGGATTGCAGGCGAATGACACGACATATTGCACCAACTTAATCGAATCTCTACTCAAAATTACATCATTAACTAAAAATAACCGAAACTTACTAAATCTGTGACAATAATTTGTTTCCGTCCAAAATCAGTAAGGCTAACTAACCATCAGGGATGTTCTGAAACAATCGAAAAGATTTTATTGTTGAAATTCCGGTTTAAAATGATTATAGATAATGTGTATAACATGTTTAGCAAGAAACCAACGTTAATTTGCCTATGTAAAGCGCGGTTATTAGAAGAGTCGTATTTTGAAATCCGCGGTCAAATTTTGTAATCGAGCCTGGATTGCAGGCGAATGACACGACATATTGCACCAACTTAATCGAATCTCTACTCAAAATTACATCATTTACTAAAAATAACCGAAACTTACTAAATCTGTGACAATAATTTGTTTCCGTCCAAAATCAGTAAGGCTAACTAACCATCAGGGATGTTCTGAAACAATCGAAAACATTTTATTGTTGAAATTCCGGTTTAAAATGATTATAGATAATGTGTATAACATGTTTAGCAAGAAACCAACGTTAATTTGCCTATGTAAAGCGCGGTTATTAGAAGAGTCGTATTTTGAAATCCGCGGTCAAATTTTGTAATCGAGCCTGGATTGCAGGCGAATGACACGACATATTGCACCAACTTAATCGAATCTCTACTCAAAATTACATCATTTACTAAAAATAACCGAAATTTACTGAATCTGTGACAATAAATTGTATCCGTCCAAAATCAGTGAGGCTAACTAACCATCAGGGATGTTCTGAAACAATCGAAAAGATTTTATTGTTGAAATTCCGGTTTAAAATGATTATAGATAATGTGTATAACATGTTTAGCAAGAAACCAACGTTAATTTGCCTATGTAAAGCGCGGTTATTAGAAGAGTCGTATTTTGAAATCCGCGGTCACATTTTGTAATCGAGCCTGGATTGCAGGCGAATGACACGACATATTGCACCAACTTAATCGAATCTCTACTCAAAATTACATCATTAACTAAAAATAACCGAAACTTACTAAATCTGTGACAATAATTTGTTTCCGTCCAATATCAGTAAGGCTAACTAACCTTCAGGGATGTTCTGAAACAATCGAAAACATTTTATTGTTGAAATTTCGGTTTAAAATGATTATAGGTAATGGGTATAACATGTTTAGCAAGAAACCAACGTTAATTTGCCTATGGAAAGCGCGGTTATTGGAAGAATCGTATTTTGAAATCCGCGGTCACATTTTGTAATCGAGCCTGGATTGCAGGCGAATGACACGACATATTGCACCAACTTAATCGAATCTCTACTCAAAATTACATCATTAACTAAAAATAACCGAAACTTACTAAATCTGTGACAATAATTTGTTTCCGTCCAAAATCAGTAAGGCTAACTAACCATCAGGGATGTTCTGAAACAATCGAAAACATTTTATTGTTGAAATTCCGGTTTAAAATGATTATAGATAATGTGTATAACATGTTTAGCAAGAAACCAACGTTAATTTGCCTATGTAAAGCGCGGTTATTAGAAGAGTCGTATTTTGAAATCCGCGGTCAAATTTTGTAATCGAGCCTGGATTGCAGGCGAATGACACGACATATTGCACCAACTTAATCGAATCTCTACTCAAAATTACATCATTTACTAAAAATAACCGAAATTTACTGAATCTGTGACAATAAATTGTATCCGTCCAAAATCAGTGAGGCTAACTAACCATCAGGGATGTTCTGAAACAATCGAAAAGATTTTATTGTTGAAATTCCGGTTTAAAATGATTATAGATAATGTGTATAACATGTTTAGCAAGAAACCAACGTTAATTTGCCTATGTAAAGCGCGGTTATTAGAAGAGTCGTATTTTGAAATCCGCGGTCACATTTTGTAATCGAGCCTGGATTGCAGGCGAATGACACGACATATTGCACCAACTTAATCGAATCTCTACTCAAAATTACATCATTAACTAAAAATAACCGAAACTTACTAAATCTGTGACAATAATTTGTTTCCGTCCAATATCAGTAAGGCTAACTAACCTTCAGGGATGTTCTGAAACAATCGAAAACATTTTATTGTTGAAATTTCGGTTTAAAATGATTATAGGTAATGGGTATAACATGTTTAGCAAGAAACCAACGTTAATTTGCCTATGGAAAGCGCGGTTATTGGAAGAATCGTATTTTGAAATCCGCGGTCACATTTTGTAATCGAGCCTGGATTGCAGGCGAATGACACGACATATTGCACCAACTTAATCGAATCTCTACTCAAAATTACATCATTAACTAAAAATAACCGAAACTTACTAAATCTGTGACAATAATTTGTTTCCGTCCAAAATCAGTAAGGCTAACTAACCATCAGGGATGTTCTGAAACAATCGAAAACATTTTATTGTTGAAATTCCGGTTTAAAATGATTATAGATAATGTGTATAACATGTTTAGCAAGAAACCAACGTTAATTTGCCTATGTAAAGCGCGGTTATTAGAAGAGTCGTATTTTGAAATCCGCGGTCACATTTTGTAATCGAGCCTGGATTGCAGGCGAATGACACGACATATTGCACCAACTTAATCGAATCTCTACTCAAAATTACATCATTAACTAAAAATAACCGAAACTTACTAAATCTGTGACAATAATTTGTTTCCGTCCAATATCAGTAAGGCTAACTAACCTTCAGGGATGTTCTGAAATAATCGAAAACATTTTATTGTTGAAATTTCGGTTTAAAATGATTATAGGTAATGGGTATAACATGTTTAGCAAGAAACCAACGTTAATTTGCCTATGTAAAGCGCGGTTATTAGAAGAGTCGTATTTTGAAATCCGCGGTCACATTTTGTAATCGAGCCTGGATTGCAGGCGAATGACACGACATATTGCACCAACTTAATCGAATCTCTACTCAAAATTACATCATTAACTAAAAATAACCGAAACTTACTAAATCTGTGACAATAATTTGTTTCCGTCCAATATCAGTAAGGCTAACTAACCTTCAGGGATGTTCTGAAACAATCGAAAACATTTTATTGTTGAAATTTCGGTTTAAAATGATTATAGGTAATGGGTATAACATGTTTAGCAAGAAACCAACGTTAATTTGCCTATGTAAAGCGCGGTTATTGGAAGAATCGTATTTTGAAATCCGCGGTCACATTTTGGAATCGAGCCTGGATTGCAGGCGAATGACACGACATATTGCACCAACTTAATCGAATCTCTACTCAAAATTACATCATTAACTAAAAATAACCGAAACTTACTAAATCTGTGACAATAATTTGTTTCCGTCCAAAATCAGTAAGGCTAACTAACCATCAGGGATGTTCTGAAACAATCGAAAACATTTTATTGTTGAAATTCCGGTTTAAAATGATTATAGATAATGTGTATAACATGTTTAGCAAGAAACCAACGTTAATTTGCCTATGTAAAGCGCGGTTATTAGAAGAGTCGTATTTTGAAATCCGCGGTCAAATTTTGTAATCGAGCCTGGATTGCAGGCGAATGACACGACATATTGCACCAACTTAATCGAATCTCTACTCAAAATTACATCATTTACTAAAAATAACCGAAATTTACTGAATCTGTGACAATAAATTGTATCCGTCCAAAATCAGTGAGGCTAACTAACCATCAGGGATGTTCTGAAACAATCGAAAAGATTTTATTGTTGAAATTCCGGTTTAAAATGATTATAGATAATGTGTATAACATGTTTAGCAAGAAACCAACGTTAATTTGCCTATGTAAAGCGCGGTTATTAGAAGAGTCGTATTTTGAAATCCGCGGTCACATTTTGTAATCGAGCCTGGATTGCAGGCGAATGACACGACATATTGCACCAACTTAATCGAATCTCTACTCAAAATTACATCATTAACTAAAAATAACCGAAACTTACTAAATCTGTGACAATAATTTGTTTCCGTCCAATATCAGTAAGGCTAACTAACCTTCAGGGATGTTCTGAAACAATCGAAAACATTTTATTGTTGAAATTTCGGTTTAAAATGATTATAGGTAATGGGTATAACATGTTTAGCAAGAAACCAACGTTAATTTGCCTATGGAAAGCGCGGTTATTGGAAGAATCGTATTTTGAAATCCGCGGTCACATTTTGTAATCGAGCCTGGATTGCAGGCGAATGACACGACATATTGCACCAACTTAATCGAATCTCTACTCAAAATTACATCATTAACTAAAAATAACCGAAACTTACTAAATCTGTGACAATAATTTGTTTCCGTCCAAAATCAGTAAGGCTAACTAACCATCAGGGATGTTCTGAAACAATCGAAAACATTTTATTGTTGAAATTCCGGTTTAAAATGATTATAGATAATGTGTATAACATGTTTAGCAAGAAACCAACGTTAATTTGCCTATGTAAAGCGCGGTTATTAGAAGAGTCGTATTTTGAAATCCGCGGTCACATTTTGTAATCGAGCCTGGATTGCAGGCGAATGACACGACATATTGCACCAACTTAATCGAATCTCTACTCAAAATTACATCATTAACTAAAAATAACCGAAACTTACTAAATCTGTGACAATAATTTGTTTCCGTCCAATATCAGTAAGGCTAACTAACCTTCAGGGATGTTCTGAAATAATCGAAAACATTTTATTGTTGAAATTTCGGTTTAAAATGATTATAGGTAATGGGTATAACATGTTTAGCAAGAAACCAACGTTAATTTGCCTATGTAAAGCGCGGTTATTAGAAGAGTCGTATTTTGAAATCCGCGGTCACATTTTGTAATCGAGCCTGGATTGCAGGCGAATGACACGACATATTGCACCAACTTAATCGAATCTCTACTCAAAATTACATCATTAACTAAAAATAACCGAAACTTACTAAATCTGTGACAATAATTTGTTTCCGTCCAATATCAGTAAGGCTAACTAACCTTCAGGGATGTTCTGAAACAATCGAAAACATTTTATTGTTGAAATTTCGGTTTAAAATGATTATAGGTAATGGGTATAACATGTTTAGCAAGAAACCAACGTTAATTTGCCTATGTAAAGCGCGGTTATTAGAAGAGTCGTATTTTGAAATCCGCGGTCACATTTTGTAATCGAGCCTGGATTGCAGGCGAATGACACGACATATTGCACCAACTTAATCGAATCTCTACTCAAAATTACATCATTAACTAAAAATAACCGAAACTTACTAAATCTGTGACAATAATTTGTTTCCGTCCAAAATCAGTAAGGCTAACTAACCATCAGGGATGTTCTGAAACAATCGAAAACATTTTATTGTTGAAATTCCGGTTTAAAATGATTATAGATAATGTGTATAACATGTTTAGCAAGAAACCAACGTTAATTTGCCTATGTAAAGCGCGGTTATTAGAAGAGTCGTATTTTGAAATCCGCGGTCACATTTTGTAATCGAGCCTGGATTGCAGGCGAATGACACGACATATTGCACCAACTTAATCGAATCTCTACTCAAAATTACATCATTAACTAAAAATAACCGAAACTTACTGAATCTGTGACAATAATTTGTTTCCGTCCAAAATCAGTAAGGCTAACTAACCTTCAGGGATGTTCTGAAACAATCGAAAAGATTTTATTGTTGAAATTCCGGTTTAAAATGATTATAGATAATGTGTATAACATGTTTAGCAAGAAACCAACGTTAATTTGCCTATGTAAAGCGCGGTTATTAGAAGAGTCGTATTTTGAAATCCGCGGTCACATTTTGTAATCGAGCCTGGATTGCAGGCGAATGACACGACATATTGCACCAACTTAATCGAATCTCTACTCAAAATTACATCATTTACTAAAAATAACCGAAATTTACTGAATCTGTGACAATAAATTGTATCCGTCCAAAATCAGTGAGGCTAACTAACCATCAGGGATGTTCTGAAACAATCGAAAAGATTTTATTGTTGAAATTCCGGTTTAAAATGATTATAGATAATGTGTATAACATGTTTAGCAAGAAACCAACGTTAATTTGCCTATGGAAAGCGCGGTTATTAGAAGAGTCGTATTTTGAAATCCGCGGTCACATTTTGGAATCGAGCCTGGATTGCAGGCGAATGACACGACATATTGCACCAACTTAATCGAATCTATACTCAAAATTACATCATTAACTAAAAATAACCGAAACTTACTAAATCTGTGACAATAATTTGTTTCCGTCCAAAATCAGTAAGGCTAACTAACCTTCAGGGATGTTCTGAAACAATCGAAAACATTTTATTGTTGAAATTTCGGTTTAAAATGATTATAGGTAATGGGTATAACATGTTTAGCAAGAAACCAACGTTAATTTGCCTATGGAAAGCGCGGTTATTGGAAGAATCGTATTTTGAAATCCGCGGTCACATTTTGTAATCGAGCCTGGATTGCAGGCGAATGACGCGACATATTGCACCAACTTAATCGAATCTCTACTCAAAATTACATCATTAACTAAAAATAACCGAAACTTACTAAATCTGTGACAATAATTTGTTTCCGTCCAAAATCAGTAAGGCTAACTAACCATCAGGGATGTTCTGAAACAATCGAAAACATTTTATTGTTGAAATTCCGGTTTAAAATGATTATAGATAATGTGTATAACATGTTTAGCAAGAAACCAACGTTAATTTGCCTATGTAAAGCGCGGTTATTAGAAGAGTCGTATTTTGAAATCCGCTGTCACATTTTGTAATCGAGCCTGGATTGCAGGCGAATGACACGACATATTGCACCAACTTAATCGAATCTCTACTCAAAATTACATCATTTATTAAAAATAACCGAAACTTACTAAATCTGTGACAATAATTTGTTTCCGTCCAAAATCAGTAAGGCTAACTAACCATCAGGGATGTTCTGAAACAATCGAAAACATTTTATTGTTGAAATTCCGGTTTAAAATGATTATAGATAATGTGTATAACATGTTTAGCAAGAAACCAACGTTAATTTGCCTATGTAAAGCGCGGTTATTAGAAGAGTCGTATTTTGAAATCCGCTGTCACATTTTGTAATCGTGCCTGGATTGCAGGCGAATGACACGACATATTGCACCAACTTAATCGAATCTCTACTCAAAATTACATCATTTACTAAAAATAACCGAAACTTACTAAATCTGTGACAATAATTTGTTTCCGTCCAAAATCAGTAAGGCTAACTAACCATCAGGGATGTTCTGAAACAATCGAAAACATTTTATTGTTGAAATTCCAGTTTAAAATGATTATAGATAATGTGTATAACATGTTTAGCAAGAAACCAACGTTAATTTGCCTATGTAAAGCGCGGTTATTAGAAGAGTCGTATTTTGAAATCCGCGGTCAAATTTTGTAATCGAGCCTGGATTGCAGGCGAATGACACGACATATTGCACCAACTTAATCGAATCTCTACTCAAAATTACATCATTAACTAAAAATAACCGAAACTTACTAAATCTGTGACAATAATTTGTTTCCGTCCAAAATCAGTAAGGCTAACTAACCATCAGGGATGTTCTGAAACAATCGAAAACATTTTATTGTTGAAATTCCGGTTTAAAATGATTATAGATAATGTGTATAACATGTTTAGCAAGAAACCAACGTTAATTTGCCTATGTAAAGCGCGGTTATTAGAAGAGTCGTATTTTGAAATCCGCGGTCAAATTTTGTAATCGAGCCTGGATTGCAGGCGAATGACACGACATATTGCACCAACTTAATCGAATCTCTACTCAAAATTACATCATTTACTAAAAATAACCGAAATTTACTGAATCTGTGACAATAAATTGTATCCGTCCAAAATCAGTGAGGCTAACTAACCTTCAGGGATGTTCTGAAACAATCGAAAAGATTTTATTGTTGAAATTCCGGTTTAAAATGATTATAGATAATGTGTATAACATGTTTAGCAAGAAACCAACGTTAATTTGCCTATGTAAAGCGCGGTTATTAGAAGAGTCGTATTTTGAAATCCGCGGTCAAATTTTGTAATCGAGCCTGGATTGCAGGCGAATGACACGACATATTGCACCAACTTAATCGAATCTCTACTCAAAATTACATCATTTACTAAAAATAACCGAAATTTACTGAATCTGTGACAATAAATTGTATCCGTCCAAAATCAGTGAGGCTAACTAACCATCAGGGATGTTCTGAAACAATCGAAAACATTTTATTGTTGAAATTCCGGTTTAAAATTATTATAGATAATGTGTATAACATGTTTAGCAAGAAACCAACGTTAATTTGCCTATGGAAAGCGCGGTTATTGGAAGAATCGTATTTTGAAATCCGCGGTCACATTTTGTAATCGAGCCTGGATTGCAGGCGAATGACACGACATATTGCACCAACTTAATCGAATCTCTACTCAAAATTACATCATTAACTAAAAATAACCGAAACTTACTAAATCTGTGACAATAATTTGTTTCCGTCCAAAATCAGTAAGGCTAACTAACCATCAGGGATGTTCTGAAACAATCGAAAACATTTTATTGTTGAAATTCCGGTTTAAAATGATTATAGATAATGTGTATAACATGTTTAGCAAGAAACCAACGTTAATTTGCCTATGTAAAGCGCGGTTATTAGAAGAGTCGTATTTTGAAATCCGCGGTCAAATTTTGTAATCGAGCCTGGATTGCAGGCGAATGACACGACATATTGCACCAACTTAATCGAATCTCTACTCAAAATTACATCATTTACTAAAAATAACCGAAATTTACTGAATCTGTGACAATAAATTGTATCCGTCCAAAATCAGTGAGGCTAACTAACCTTCAGGGATGTTCTGAAACAATCGAAAACATTTTATTGTTGAAATTTCGGTTTAAAATGATTATAGGTAATGGGTATAACATGTTTAGCAAGAAACCAACGTTAATTTGCCTATGGAAAGCGCGGTTATTGGAAGAATCGTATTTTGAAATCCGCGGTCACATTTTGGAATCGAGCCTGGATTGCAGGCGAATGACACGACATATTGCACCAACTTAATCGAATCTCTACTCAAAATTACATCATTAACTAAAAATAACCGAAACTTACTAAATCTGTGACAATAATTTGTTTCCGTCCAAAATCAGTAAGGCTAACTAACCATCAGGGATGTTCTGAAACAATCGAAAACATTTTATTGTTGAAATTCCGGTTTAAAATTATTATAGATAATGTGTATAACATGTTTAGCAAGAAACCAACGTTAATTTGCCTATGGAAAGCGCGGTTATTGGAAGAATCGTATTTTGAAATCCGCGGTCACATTTTGTAATCGAGCCTGGATTGCAGGCGAATGACACGACATATTGCACCAACTTAATCGAATCTCTACTCAAAATTACATCATTAACTAAAAATAACCGAAACTTACTAAATCTGTGACAATAATTTGTTTCCGTCCAATATCAGTAAGGCTAACTAACCTTCAGGGATGTTCTGAAACAATCGAAAACATTTTATTGTTGAAATTCCGGTTTAAAATGATTATAGATAATGTGTATAACATGTTTAGCAAGAAACCAACGTTAATTTGCCTATGGAAAGCGCGGTTATTAGAAGAGTCGTATTTTGAAATCCGCGGTCAAATTTTGTAATCGAGCCTGGATTGCAGGCGAATGACACGACATATTGCACCAACATAATCGAATCTCTACTCAAAATTACATCATTTACTAAAAATAACCGAAATTTACTGAATCTGTGACAATAAATTGTATCCGTCCAAAATCAGTGAGGCTAACTAACCATCAGGGATGTTCTGAAACAATCGAAAAGATTTTATTGTTGAAATTCCGGTTTAAAATGATTATAGATAATGTGTATAACATGTTTAGCAAGAAACCAACGTTAATTTGCCTATGTAAAGCGCGGTTATTAGAAGAGTCGTATTTTGAAATCCGCGGTCACATTTTGTAATCGAGCCTGGATTGCAGGCGAATGACACGACATATTGCACCAACTTAATCGAATCTCTACTCAAAATTACATCATTAACTAAAAATAACCGAAACTTACTAAATCTGTGACAATAATTTGTTTCCGTCCAAAATCAGTAAGGCTAACTAACCATCAGGGATGTTCTGAAACAATCGAAAACATTTTATTGTTGAAATTCCGGTTTAAAATGATTATAGATAATGTGTATAACATGTTTAGCAAGAAACCAACGTTAATTTGCCTATGTAAAGCGCGGTTATTAGAAGAGTCGTATTTTGAAATCCGCGGTCAAATTTTGTAATCGAGCCTGGATTGCAGGCGAATGACACGACATATTGCACCAACTTAATCGAATCTCTACTCAAAATTACATCATTTACTAAAAATAACCGAAATTTACTGAATCTGTGACAATAAATTGTATCCGTCCAAAATCAGTGAGGCTAACTAACCATCAGGGATGTTCTGAAACAATCGAAAAGATTTTATTGTTGAAATTCCGGTTTAAAATGATTATAGATAATGTGTATAACATGTTTAGCAAGAAACCAACGTTAATTTGCCTATGTAAAGCGCGGTTATTAGAAGAGTCGTATTTTGAAATCCGCGGTCACATTTTGTAATCGAGCCTGGATTGCAGGCGAATGACACGACATATTGCACCAACTTAATCGAATCTCTACTCAAAATTACATCATTAACTAAAAATAACCGAAACTTACTAAATCTGTGACAATAATTTGTTTCCGTCCAAAATCAGTAAGGCTAACTAACCATCAGGGATGTTCTGAAACAATCGAAAACATTTTATTGTTGAAATTTCGGTTTAAAATGATTATAGGTAATGGGTATAACATGTTTAGCAAGAAACCAACGTTAATTTGCCTATGGAAAGCACAACTTAATCGAATCTCTACTCAAAATTACATCATTAACTAAAAATAACCGAAACTTACTAAATCTGTGACAATAATTTGTTTCCGTCCAAAATCAGTAAGGCTAACTAACCATCAGGGATGTTCTGAAACAATCGAAAACATTTTATTGTTGAAATTCCGGTTTAAAATGATTATAGATAATGTGTATAACATGTTTAGCAAGAAACCAACGTTAATTTGCCTATGTAAAGCGCGGTTATTAGAAGAGTCGTATTTTGAAATCCGCGGTCAAATTTTGTAATCGAGCCTGGATTGCAGGCGAATGACACGACATATTGCACCAACTTAATCGAATCTCTACTCAAAATTACATCATTTACTAAAAATAACCGAAATTTACTGAATCTGTGACAATAAATTGTATCCGTCCAAAATCAGTGAGGCTAACTAACCTTCAGGGATGTTCTGAAACAATCGAAAACATTTTATTGTTGAAATTTCGGTTTAAAATGATTATAGGTAATGGGTATAACATGTTTAGCAAGAAACCAACGTTAATTTGCCTATGGAAAGCGCGGTTATTGGAAGAATCGTATTTTGAAATCCGCGGTCACATTTTGGAATCGAGCCTGGATTGCAGGCGAATGACACGACATATTGCACCAACTTAATCGAATCTCTACTCAAAATTACATCATTAACTAAAAATAACCGAAACTTACTAAATCTGTGACAATAATTTGTTTCCGTCCAAAATCAGTAAGGCTAACTAACCATCAGGGATGTTCTGAAACAATCGAAAACATTTTATTGTTGAAATTCCGGTTTAAAATTATTATAGATAATGTGTATAACATGTTTAGCAAGAAACCAACGTTAATTTGCCTATGGAAAGCGCGGTTATTGGAAGAATCGTATTTTGAAATCCGCGGTCACATTTTGTAATCGAGCCTGGATTGCAGGCGAATGACACGACATATTGCACCAACTTAATCGAATCTCTACTCAAAATTACATCATTAACTAAAAATAACCGAAACTTACTAAATCTGTGACAATAATTTGTTTCCGTCCAATATCAGTAAGGCTAACTAACCTTCAGGGATGTTCTGAAACAATCGAAAACATTTTATTGTTGAAATTCCGGTTTAAAATGATTATAGATAATGTGTATAACATGTTTAGCAAGAAACCAACGTTAATTTGCCTATGGAAAGCGCGGTTATTAGAAGAGTCGTATTTTGAAATCCGCGGTCAAATTTTGTAATCGAGCCTGGATTGCAGGCGAATGACACGACATATTGCACCAACATAATCGAATCTCTACTCAAAATTACATCATTTACTAAAAATAACCGAAATTTACTGAATCTGTGACAATAAATTGTATCCGTCCAAAATCAGTGAGGCTAACTAACCATCAGGGATGTTCTGAAACAATCGAAAAGATTTTATTGTTGAAATTCCGGTTTAAAATGATTATAGATAATGTGTATAACATGTTTAGCAAGAAACCAACGTTAATTTGCCTATGTAAAGCGCGGTTATTAGAAGAGTCGTATTTTGAAATCCGCGGTCACATTTTGTAATCGAGCCTGGATTGCAGGCGAATGACACGACATATTGCACCAACTTAATCGAATCTCTACTCAAAATTACATCATTAACTAAAAATAACCGAAACTTACTAAATCTGTGACAATAATTTGTTTCCGTCCAAAATCAGTAAGGCTAACTAACCTTCAGGGATGTTCTGAAACAATCGAAAACATTTTATTGTTGAAATTTCGGTTTAAAATGATTATAGGTAATGGGTATAACATGTTTAGCAATAAACCAACGTTAATTTGCCTATGGAAAGCGCGGTTATTGGAAGAATCGTATTTTGAAATCCGCGGTCACATTTTGTAATCGAGCCTGGATTGCAGGCGAATGACACGACATATTGCACCAACTTAATCGAATCTCTACTCAAAATTACATCATTAACTAAAAATAACCGAAACTTACTAAATCTGTGACAATAATTTGTTTCCGTCCAAAATCAGTAAGGCTAACTAACCATCAGGGATGTTCTGAAACAATCGAAAACATTTTATTGTTGAAATTCCGGTTTAAAATGATTATAGATAATGTGTATAACATGTTTAGCAAGAAACCAACGTTAATTTGCCTATGTAAAGCGCGGTTATTAGAAGAGTCGTATTTTGAAATCCGCGGTCAAATTTTGTAATCGAGCCTGGATTGCAGGCGAATGACACGACATATTGCACCAACTTAATCGAATCTCTACTCAAAATTACATCATTTACTAAAAATAACCGAAATTTACTGAATCTGTGACAATAAATTGTATCCGTCCAAAATCAGTGAGGCTAACTAACCATCAGGGATGTTCTGAAACAATCGAAAAGATTTTATTGTTGAAATTCCGGTTTAAAATGATTATAGATAATGTGTATAACATGTTTAGCAAGAAACCAACGTTAATTTGCCTATGTAAAGCGCGGTTATTAGAAGAGTCGTATTTTGAAATCCGCGGTCACATTTTGTAATCGAGCCTGGATTGCAGGCGAATGACACGACATATTGCACCAACTTAATCGAATCTCTACTCAAAATTACATCATTAACTAAAAATAACCGAAACTTACTAAATCTGTGACAATAATTTGTTTCCGTCCAAAATCAGTAAGGCTAACTAACCATCAGGGATGTTCTGAAACAATCGAAAACATTTTATTGTTGAAATTTCGGTTTAAAATGATTATAGGTAATGGGTATAACATGTTTAGCAAGAAACCAACGTTAATTTGCCTATGGAAAGCGCGGTTATTGGAAGAATCGTATTTTGAAATCCGCGGTCACATTTTGTAATCGAGCCTGGATTGCAGGCGAATGACACGACATATTGCACCAACTTAATCGAATCTCTACTCAAAATTACATCATTAACTAAAAATAACCGAAACTTACTAAATCTGTGACAATAATTTGTTTCCGTCCAAAATCAGTAAGGCTAACTAACCATCAGGGATGTTCTGAAACAATCGAAAACATTTTATTGTTGAAATTCCGGTTTAAAATGATTATAGATAATGTGTATAACATGTTTAGCAAGAAACCAACGTTAATTTGCCTATGTAAAGCGCGGTTATTAGAAGAGTCGTATTTTGAAATCCGCGGTCAAATTTTGTAATCGAGCCTGGATTGCAGGCGAATGACACGACATATTGCACCAACTTAATCGAATCTCTACTCAAAATTACATCATTTACTAAAAATAACCGAAATTTACTGAATCTGTGACAATAAATTGTATCCGTCCAAAATCAGTGAGGCTAACTAACCATCAGGGATGTTCTGAAACAATCGAAAAGATTTTATTGTTGAAATTCCGGTTTAAAATGATTATAGATAATGTGTATAACATGTTTAGCAAGAAACCAACGTTAATTTGCCTATGTAAAGCGCGGTTATTAGAAGAGTCGTATTTTGAAATCCGCGGTCACATTTTGTAATCGAGCCTGGATTGCAGGCGAATGACACGACATATTGCACCAACTTAATCGAATCTCTACTCAAAATTACATCATTAACTAAAAATAACCGAAACTTACTAAATCTGTGACAATAATTTGTTTCCGTCCAAAATCAGTAAGGCTAACTAACCTTCAGGGATGTTCTGAAACAATCGAAAACATTTTATTGTTGAAATTTCGGTTTAAAATGATTATAGGTAATGGGTATAACATGTTTAGCAAGAAACCAACGTTAATTTGCCTATGGAAAGCGCGGTTATTGGAAGAATCGTATTTTGAAATCCGCGGTCACATTTTGTAATCGAGCCTGGATTGCAGGCGAATGACACGACATATTGCACCAACTTAATCGAATCTCTACTCAAAATTACATCATTAACTAAAAATAACCGAAACTTACTAAATCTGTGACAATAATTTGTTTCCGTCCAAAATCAGTAAGGCTAACTAACCATCAGGGATGTTCTGAAACAATCGAAAACATTTTATTGTTGAAATTCCGGTTTAAAATGATTATAGATAATGTGTATAACATGTTTAGCAAGAAACCAACGTAAATTTGCCTATGTAAAGCGCGGTTATTAGAAGAGTCGTATTTTGAAATCCGCTGTCACATTTTGTAATCGAGCCTGGATTGCAGGCGAATGACACGACATATTGCACCAACTTAATCGAATCTCTACTCAAAATTACATCATTTACTAAAAATAACCGAAACTTACTAAATCTGTGACAATAATTTGTTTCCGTCCAAAATCAGTAAGGCTAACTAACCATCAGGGATGTTCTGAAACAATCGAAAACATTTTATTGTTGAAGTTCCGGTTTAAAATGATTATAGATAATGTGTATAACATGTTTAGCAAGAAACCAACGTTAATTTGCCTATGTAAAGCGCGGTTATTAGAAGAGTCGTATTTTGAAATCCGCGGTCAAATTTTGTAATCGAGCCTGGATTGCAGGCGAATGACACGACATATTGCACCAACTTAATCGAATCTCTACTCAAAATTACATCATTAACTAAAAATAACCGAAACTTACTAAATCTGTGACAATAATTTGTTTCCGTCCAAAATCAGTAAGGCTAACTAACCATCAGGGATGTTCTGAAACAATCGAAAACATTTTATTGTTGAAATTCCGGTTTAAAATGATTATAGATAATGTGTATAACATGTTTAGCAAGAAACCAACGTTAATTTGCCTATGTAAAGCGCGGTTATTAGAAGAGTCGTATTTTGAAATCCGCGGTCAAATTTTGTAATCGAGCCTGGATTGCAGGCGAATGACACGACATATTGCACCAACTTAATCGAATCTCTACTCAAAATTACATCATTTACTAACAATAACCGAAATTTACTGAATCTGTGACAATAAATTGTATCCGTCCAAAATCAGTGAGGCTAACTAACCTTCAGGGATGTTCTGAAACAATCGAAAAGATTTTATTGTTGAAATTTCGGTTTAAAATGATTATAGGTAATGGGTATAACATGTTTAGCAAGAAACCAACGTTAATTTGCCTATGGAAAGCGCGGTTATTGGAAGAATCGTATTTTGAAATCCGCGGTCACATTTTGTAATCGAGCCTGGATTGCAGGCGAATGTCACGACATATTGCACCAACTTAATCGAATCTCTACTCAAAATTACATCATTTACTAAAAATAACCGAAACTTACTAAATCTGTGACAATAATTTGTTTCCGTCCAAAATCAGTAAGGCTAACTAACCATCAGGGATGTTCTGAAACAATCGAAAACATTTTATTGTTGAAATTCCGGTTTAAAATGATTATAGATAATGTGTATAACATGTTTAGCAAGAAACCAACGTTAATTTGCCTATGTAAAGCGCGGTTATTAGAAGAGTCGTATTTTGAAATCCGCGGTCAAATTTTGTAATCGAGCCTGGATTGCAGGCGAATGACACGACATATTGCACCAACTTAATCGAATCTCTACTCAAAATTACATCATTTACTAAAAATAACCGAAATTTACTGAATCTGTGACAATAAATTGTATCCGTCCAAAATCAGTGAGGCTAACTAACCTTCAGGGATGTTCTGAAACAATCGAAAACATTTTATTGTTGAAATTTCGGTTTAAAATGATTATAGGTAATGGGTATAACATGTTTAGCAAGAAACCAACGTTAATTTGCCTATGGAAAGCGCGGTTATTGGAAGAATCGTATTTTGAAATCCGCGGTCACATTTTGTAATCGAGCCTGGATTGCAGGCGAATGACACGACATATTGCACCAACTTAATCGAATCTCTACTCAAAATTACATCATTTACTAAAAATAACCGAAACTTACTAAATCTGTGACAATAATTTGTTTCCGTCCAAAATCAGTAAGGCTAACTAACCATCAGGGATGTTCTGAAACAATCGAAAACATTTTATTGTTGAAATTCCGGTTTAAAATGATTATAGATAATGTGTATAACATGTTTAGCAAGAAACCAACGTTAATTTGCCTATGTAAAGCGCGGTTACTAGAAGAGTCGTATTTTGAAATCCGCTGTCACATTTTGTAATCGAGCCTGGATTGCAGGCGAATGACACGACATATTGCACCAACTTAATCGAATCTCTACTCAAAATTACATCATTTACTAAAAATAACCGAAACTTACTAAATCTGTGACAATAATTTGTTTCCGTCCAAAATCAGTAAGGCTAACTAACCATCAGGGATGTTCTGAAACAATCGAAAACATTTTATTGTTGAAATTCCGGTTTAAAATGATTATAGATAATGTGTATAACATGTTTAGCAAGAAACCAACGTTAATTTGCCTATGTAAAGCGCGGTTATTAGAAGAGTCGTATTTTGAAATCCGCGGTCAAAATTTGTAATCGAGCCTGGATTGCAGGCGAATGACACGACATATTGCACCAACTTAATCGAATCTCTACTCAAAATTACATCATTAACTAAAAATAACCGAAACTTACTAAATCTGTGACAATAATTTGTTTCCGTCCAAAATCAGTAAGGCTAACTAACCATCAGGGATGTTCTGAAACAATCGAAAACATTTTATTGTTGAAATTCCGGTTTAAAATGATTATAGATAATGTGTATAACATGTTTAGCAAGAAACCAACGTTAATTTGCCTATGTAAAGCGCGGTTATTAGAAGAGTCGTATTTTGAAATCCGCGGTCAAATTTTGTAATCGAGCCTGGATTGCAGGCGAATGACACGACATATTGCACCAACTTAATCGAATCTCTACTCAAAATTACATCATTTACTAAAAATAACCGAAATTTACTGAATCTGTGACAATAAATTGTATCCGTCCAAAATCAGTGAGGCTAACTAACCTTCAGGGATGTTCTGAAACAATCGAAAACATTTTATTGTTGAAATTTCGGTTTAAAATGATTATAGGTAATGGGTATAACATGTTTAGCAAGAAACCAACGTTAATTTGCCTATGGAAAGCGCGGTTATTGGAAGAATCGTATTTTGAAATCCGCGGTCACATTTTGTAATCGAGCCTGGATTGCAGGCGAATGTCACGACATATTGCACCAACTTAATCGAATCTCTACTCAAAATTACATCATTTACTAAAAATAACCGAAACTTACTAAATCTGTGACAATAATTTGTTTCCGTCCAAAATCAGTAAGGCTAACTAACCATCAGGGATGTTCTGAAACAATCGAAAACATTTTATTGTTGAAATTCCGGTTTAAAATGATTATAGATAATGTGTATAACATGTTTAGCAAGAAACCAACGTTAATTTGCCTATGTAAAGCGCGGTTATTAGAAGAGTCGTATTTTGAAATCCGCGGTCAAATTTTGTAATCGAGCCTGGATTGCAGGCGAATGACACGACATATTGCACCAACTTAATCGAATCTCTACTCAAAATTACATCATTTACTAAAAATAACCGAAATTTACTGAATCTGTGACAATAAATTGTATCCGTCCAAAATCAGTGAGGCTAACTAACCTTCAGGGATGTTCTGAAACAATCGAAAACATTTTATTGTTGAAATTTCGGTTTAAAATGATTATAGATAATGTGTATAACATGTTTAGCAAGAAACCAACGTTAATTTGCCTATGGAAAGCGCGGTTATTAGAAGAGACGTATTTTGAAATCCGCGGTCACATTTTGTAATCGAGCCTGAATTGCAGGCGAATGACACGACATATTGCACCAACTTAATCGAATCTCTACTCAAAATTACATCATTTACTAAAAATAACCGAAACTTACTGAATCTGTGACAATAAATTGTATCCGTCCAAAATCAGTGAGGCTAACTAACCATCAGGGATGTTCTGAAACAATCGAAAAGATTTTATTGTTGAAATTCCGGTTTAAAATAATTATAGATAATGTGTATAACATGTTTAGCAAGAAACCAACGTTAATTTGCCTATGGAAAGCGCGGTTATTGGAAGAATCGTATTTTGAAATCCGCGGTCACATTTTGTAATCGAGCCTGAATTGCATGCGAATGACACGACATATTGCACCAACTTAATCGAATCTCTACTCAAAATTACATCATTTACTAAAAATAACCGAAACTTACTGAATCTGTGACAATAAATTGTATCCGTCCAAAATCAGTGAGGCTAACTAACCATCAGGGATGTTCTGAAACAATCGAAAACATTTTATTGTTGAAATTCCGGTTTAAAATGATTATAGATAATGTGTATAACATGTTTAGCAAGAAACCAACGTTAATTTGCCTATGGAAAGCGCGGTTATTAGAAGAGTCGTATTTTGAAATCCGCGGTCACATTTTGTAATCGAGCCTGAATTGCAGGCGAATGACACGACATATTGCACCAACTTAATCGAATCTCTACCCAAAATTACATCATTTACTAAAAATAACCGAAACTTACTGAATCTGTGACAATAAATTGTATCCGTCCAAAATCAGTGAGGCTAACTAACCATCAGGGATGTTCTGAAACAATCGAAAACATTTTATTGTTGAAATTCCGGTTTAAAATAATTATAGATAATGTGTATAACATGTTTAGCAAGAAACCAACGTTAATTTGCCTATGTAAAGCGCGGTTATTAGAAGAGTCGTATTTTGAAATCCGCGGTCACATTTTGTAATCGAGCCTGGATTGCAGGCGAATGACACGACATATTGCACCAACTTAATCGAATCTCTACTCAAAATTACATCATTTACTAAAAATAACCGAAATTTACTGAATCTGTGACAATAAATTGTATCCGTCCAAAATCAGTAAGGCTAACTAACCTTAAGGGATGTTCTGAAACAATCGAAAACATTTTATTGTTGAAATTTCGGTTTAAAATGATTATAGATAATGTGTATAACATGTTTAGCAAGAAAACAACGTTAATTTGCCTATGTAAAGCGCGGTTATTAGAAGAGTCGTATTTTGAAATCCGCGGTCAAATTTTGTAATCGAGCCTGGATTGCAGGCGAATGACACGACATATTGCACCAACTTAATCGAATCTCTACTCAAAATTACATCATTTACTAAAAATAACCGAAATTTACTGAATCTGTGACAATAAATTGTATCCGTCCAAAATCAGTGAGGCTAACTAACCTTCAGGGATGTTCTGAAACAATCGAAAACATTTTATTGTTGAAATTTCGGTTTAAAATGATTATAGGTAATGGATATAACATGTTTAGCAAGAAACCAACGTTAATTTGCCTATGGAAAGCGCGGTTATTGGAAGAATCGTATTTTGAAATCCGCGGTCACATTTTGTAATCGAGCCTGGATTGCAGGCGAATGACACGACATATTGCACCAACTTAATCGAATCTCTACTCAAAATTACATCATTTACTAAAAATAACCGAAACTTACTAAATCTGTGACAATAATTTGTTTCCGTCCAAAATCAGTAAGGCTAACTAACCATCAGGGATGTTCTGAAACAATCGAAAACATTTTATTGTTGAAATTCCGGTTTAAAATGATTATAGATAATGTGTATAACATGTTTAGCAAGAAACCAACGTTAATTTGCCTATGTAAAGCGCGGTTATTAGAAGAGTCGTATTTTGAAATCCGCGGTCAAATTTTGTAATCGAGCCTGGATTGCAGGCGAATGACACGACATATTGCACCAACTTAATCGAATCTCTACTCAAAATTACATCATTTACTAAAAATAACCGAAATTTACTGAATCTGTGACAATAAATTGTATCCGTCCAAAATCAGTGAGGCTAACTAACCTTCAGGGATGTTCTGAAACAATCGAAAACATTTTATTGTTGAAATTTCGGTTTAAAATGATTATAGGTAATGGGTATAACATGTTTAGCAAGAAACCAACGTTAATTTGCCTATGGAAAGCGCGGTTATTGGAAGAATCGTATTTTGAAATCCGCGGTCACATTTTGTAATCGAGCCTGGATTGCAGGCGAATGACACGACATATTGCACCAACTTAATCGAATCTCTACTCAAAATTACATCATTTACTAAAAATAACCGAAACTTACTAAATCTGTGACAATAATTTGTTTCCGTCCAAAATCAGTAAGGCTAACTAACCATCAGGGATGTTCTGAAACAATCGAAAACATTTTATTGTTGAAATTCCGGTTTAAAATGATTATAGATAATGTGTATAACATGTTTAGCAAGAAACCAACGTTAATTTGCCTATGTAAAGCGCGGTTATTAGAAGAGTCGTATTTTGAAATCCGCTGTCACATTTTGTAATCGAGCCTGGATTGCAGGCGAATGACACGACATATTGCACCAACTTAATCGAATCTCTACTCAAAATTACATCATTAACTAAAAATAACCGAAACTTACTAAATCTGTGAC
The DNA here is from genome assembly GCA_963691935.1 of Nephrotoma guestfalica. Lineage (NCBI taxonomy): Eukaryota > Metazoa > Arthropoda > Insecta > Diptera > Tipulidae > Nephrotoma > Nephrotoma guestfalica. Next base: position 3,595,300 of record OY829916.1, on the reverse strand, counting down.
AATAATTTGTTTCCGTCCAAAATCAGTAAGGCTAACTAACCATCAGGGATGTTCTGAAACAATCGAAAACATTTTATTGTTGAAATTCCGGTTTAAAATGATTATAGATAATGTGTATAACATGTTTAGCAAGAAACCAACGTTAATTTGCCTATGGAAAGCGCGGTTATTAGAAGAGACGTATTTTGAAATCCGCGGTCACATTTTGTAATCGAGCCTGAATTGCAGGCGAATGACACGACATATTGCACCAACTTAATCGAATCTCTACTCAAAATTACATCATTAACTAAAAATAACCGAAACTTACTAAATCTGTGACAATAATTTGTTTCCGTCCAAAATCAGTAAGGCTAACTAACCTTCAGGGATGTTCTGAAACAATCGAAAACATTTTATTGTTGAAATTTCGGTTTAAAATGATTATAGGTAATGGGTATAACATGTTTAGCAAGAAACCAACGTTAATTTGCCTATGGAAAGCGCGGTTATTGGAAGAATCGTATTTTGAAATCCGCGGTCACATTTTGTAATCGAGCCTGGATTGCAGGCGAATGACACGACATATTGCACCAACTTAATCGAATCTCTACTCAAAATTACATCATTAACTAAAAATAACCGAAACTTACTAAATCTGTGACAATAATTTGTTTCCGTCCAAAATCAGTAAGGCTAACTAACCATCAGGGATGTTCTGAAACAATCGAAAACATTTTATTGTTGAAATTCCGGTTTAAAATGATTATAGATAATGTGTATAACATGTTTAGCAAGAAACCAACGTTAATTTGCCTATGTAAAGCGCGGTTATTAGAAGAGTCGTATTTTGAAATCCGCTGTCACATTTTGTAATCGAGCCTGGATTGCAGGCGAATGACACGACATATTGCACCAACTTAATCGAATCTCTACTCAAAATTACATCATTTACTAAAAATAACCGAAACTTACTAAATCTGTGACAATAATTTGTTTCCGTCCAAAATCAGTAAGGCTAACTAACCATCAGGGATGTTCTGAAACAATCGAAAACATTTTATTGTTGAAATTCCGGTTTAAAATGATTATAGATAATGTGTATAACATGTTTAGCAAGAAACCAACGTTAATTTGCCTATGTAAAGCGCGGTTATTAGAAGAGTCGTATTTTGAAATCCGCGGTCAAAATTTGTAATCGAGCCTGGATTGCAGGCGAATGACACGACATATTGCACCAACTTAATCGAATCTCTACTCAAAATTACATCATTAACTAAAAATAACCGAAACTTACTAAATCTGTGACAATAATTTGTTTCCGTCCAAAATCAGTAAGGCTAACTAACCATCAGGGATGTTCTGAAACAATCGAAAACATTTTATTGTTGAAATTCCGGTTTAAAATGATTATAGATAATGTGTATAACATGTTTAGCAAGAAACCAACGTTAATTTGCCTATGTAAAGCGCGGTTATTAGAAGAGTCGTATTTTGAAATCCGCGGTCAAATTTTGTAATCGAGCCTGGATTGCAGGCGAATGACACGACATATTGCACCAACTTAATCGAATCTCTACTCAAAATTACATCATTTACTAAAAATAACCGAAATTTACTGAATCTGTGACAATAAATTGTATCCGTCCAAAATCAGTGAGGCTAACTAACCTTCAGGGATGTTCTGAAACAATCGAAAACATTTTATTGTTGAAATTTCGGTTTAAAATGATTATAGGTAATGGGTATAACATGTTTAGCAAGAAACCAACGTTAATTTGCCTATGGAAAGCGCGGTTATTGAAAGAATCGTATTTTGAAATCCGCGGTCACATTTTGTAATCGAGCCTGGATTGCAGGCGAATGTCACGACATATTGCACCAACTTAATCGAATCTCTACTCAAAATTACATCATTTACTAAAAATAACCGAAACTTACTAAATCTGTGACAATAATTTGTTTCCGTCCAAAATCAGTAAGGCTAACTAACCATCAGGGATGTTCTGAAACAATCGAAAACATTTTATTGTTGAAATTCCGGTTTAAAATGATTATAGATAATGTGTATAACATGTTTAGCAAGAAACCAACGTTAATTTGCCTATGTAAAGCGCGGTTATTAGAAGAGTCGTATTTTGAAATCCGCGGTCAAATTTTGTAATCGAGCCTGGATTGCAGGCGAATGACACGACATATTGCACCAACTTAATCGAATCTCTACTCAAAATTACATCATTTACTAAAAATAACCGAAATTTACTGAATCTGTGACAATAAATTGTATCCGTCCAAAATCAGTGAGGCTAACTAACCTTCAGGGATGTTCTGAAACAATCGAAAACATTTTATTGTTGAAATTTCGGTTTAAAATGATTATAGATAATGTGTATAACATGTTTAGCAAGAAACCAACGTTAATTTGCCTATGGAAAGCGCGGTTATTAGAAGAGACGTATTTTGAAATCCGCGGTCACATTTTGTAATCGAGCCTGAATTGCAGGCGAATGACACGACATATTGCACCAACTTAATCGAATCTCTACTCAAAATTACATCATTTACTAAAAATAACCGAAACTTACTGAATCTGTGACAATAAATTGTATCCGTCCAAAATCAGTGAGGCTAACTAACCATCAGGGATGTTCTGAAACAATCGAAAAGATTTTATTGTTGAAATTCCGGTTTAAAATAATTATAGATAATGTGTATAACATGTTTAGCAAGAAACCAACGTTAATTTGCCTATGGAAAGCGCGGTTATTGGAAGAATCGTATTTTGAAATCCGCGGTCACATTTTGTAATCGAGCCTGAATTGCAGGCGAATGACACGACATATTGCACCAACTTAATCGAATCTCTACTCAAAATTACATCATTTACTAAAAATAACCGAAACTTACTGAATCTGTGACAATAAATTGTATCCGTCCAAAATCAGTGAGGCTAACTAACCATCAGGGATGTTCTGAAACAATCGAAAACATTTTATTGTTGAAATTCCGGTTTAAAATGATGATAGATAATGTGTATAACATGTTTAGCAAGAAACCAACGTTAATTTGCCTATGGAAAGCGCGGTTATTAGAAGAGTCGTATTTTGAAATCCGCGGTCACATTTTGTAATCGAGCCTGAATTGCAGGCGAATGACACGACATATTGCACCAACTTAATCGAATCTCTACCCAAAATTACATCATTTACTAAAAATAACCGAAACTTACTGAATCTGTGACAATAAATTGTATCCGTCCAAAATCAGTGAGGCTAACTAACCATCAGGGATGTTCTGAAACAATCGAAAAGATTTTATTGTTGAAATTCCGGTTTAAAATAATTATAGATAATGTGTATAACATGTTTAGCAAGAAACCAACGTTAATTTGCCTATGTAAAGCGCGGTTATTAGAAGAGTCGTATTTTGAAATCCGCGGTCACATTTTGTAATCGAGCCTGGATTGCAGGCGAATGACACGACATATTGCACCAACTTAATCGAATCTCTACTCAAAATTACATCATTTACTAAAAATAACCGAAATTTACTGAATCTGTGACAATAAATTGTATCCGTCCAAAATCAGTAAGGCTAACTAACCTTAAGGGATGTTCTGAAACAATCGAAAACATTTTATTGTTGAAATTTCGGTTTAAAATGATTATAGATAATGTGTATAACATGTTTAGCAAGAAAACAACGTTAATTTGCCTATGTAAAGCGCGGTTATTAGAAGAGTCGTATTTTGAAATCCGCGGTCAAATTTTGTAATCGAGCCTGGATTGCAGGCGAATGACACGACATATTGCACCAACTTAATCGAATCTCTACTCAAAATTACATCATTTACTAAAAATAACCGAAATTTACTGAATCTGTGACAATAAATTGTATCCGTCCAAAATCAGTGAGGCTAACTAACCTTCAGGGATGTTCTGAAACAATCGAAAACATTTTATTGTTGAAATTTCGGTTTAAAATGATTATAGGTAATGGATATAACATGTTTAGCAAGAAACCAACGTTAATTTGCCTATGGAAAGCGCGGTTATTGGAAGAATCGTATTTTGAAATCCGCGGTCACATTTTGTAATCGAGCCTGGATTGCAGGCGAATGACACGACATATTGCACCAACTTAATCGAATCTCTACTCAAAATTACATCATTTACTAAAAATAACCGAAACTTACTAAATCTGTGACAATAATTTGTTTCCGTCCAAAATCAGTAAGGCTAACTAACCATCAGGGATGTTCTGAAACAATCGAAAAGATTTTATTGTTGAAATTCCGGTTTAAAATGATTATAGATAATGTGTATAACATGTTTAGCAAGAAACCAACGTTAATTTGCCTATGGAAAGCGCGGTTATTAGAAGAGTCGTATTTTGAAATCCGCGGTCAAATTTTGTAATCGAGCCTGGATTGCAGGCGAATGACACGACATATTGCACCAACTTAATCGAATCTCTACTCAAAATTACATCATTTACTAAAAATAACCGAAATTTACTGAATCTGTGACAATAAATTGTATCCGTCCAAAATCAGTGAGGCTAACTAACCATCAGGGATGTTCTGAAACAATCGAAAACATTTTATTGTTGAAATTCCGGTTTAAAATTATTATAGATAATGTGTATAACATGTTTAGCAAGAAACCAACGTTAATTTGCCTATGGAAAGCGCGGTTATTGGAAGATTCGTATTTTGAAATCCGCGGTCACATTTTGTAATCGAGCCTGAATTACATTCGAATGACACGACATATTGCACCAACTTAATCGAATCTCTACTCAAAATTACATCATTTACTAAAAATAACCGAAACTTACTAAATCTGTGACAATAATTTGTTTCCGTCCAAAATCAGTAAGGCTAACTAACCATCAGGGATGTTCTGAAACAATCGAAAAGATTTTATTGTTGAAATTCCGGTTTAAAATGATTATAGATAATGTGTATAACATGTTTAGCAAGAAACCAACGTTAATTTGCCTATGGAAAGCGCGGTTATTGGAAGACTCGTATTTTGAAATCCGCGGTCACATTTTGTAATCGAGCCTGAATTACATTCGAATGACACGACATATTGCACCAACTTAATCGAATCTCTACTCAAAATTACATCATTTACTAAAAATAACCGAAACTTACTGAATCTGTGACAATAAATTGTATCCGTCCAAAATCAGTGAGGCTAACTAACCATCAGGGATGTTCTGAAACAATCGAAAACATTTTATTGTTGAAATTCCGGTTTAAAATTATTATAGATAATGTGTATAACATGTTTAGCAAGAAACCAACGTTAATTTGCCTATGGAAAGCGCGGTTATTAGAAGAGTCGTATTTTGAAATTCGCGGTCACATTTTGTAATCGAGCCTGGATTGCAGGCGAATGTCACGACATATTGCACCAACTTAATCGAATCTCTACTCAAAATTACATCATTTACTAAAAATAACCGAAACTTACTGAATCTGTGACAATAAATTGTATCCGTCCAAAATCAGTGAGGCTAACTAACCATCAGGGATGTTCTGAAACAATCGAAAACATTTTATTGTTGAAATTCCGGTTTAAAATTATTATAGATAATGTGTATAACATGTTTAGCAAGAAACCAACGTTAATTTGCCTATGGAAAGCGCGGTTATTAGAAGAGTCGTATTTTGAAATCCGCGGTCACATTTTGTAATCGAGCCTGGATTGCAGGCGAATGACACGACATATTGCACCAACTTAATCGAATCTCTACTCAAAATTACATCATTTACTAAAAATAACCGAAATTTACTGAATCTGTGACAATAAATTGTATCCGTCCAAAATCAGTGAGGTTAACTAACCTTCAGGGATGTTCTGAAACAATCGAAAACATTTTATTGTTGAAATTTCGGTTTAAAATGATTATAGATAATGTGTATAACATATTTAGCAAGAAACCAACGTTAATTTGCCTATGGAAAGCGCGGTTATTAGAAGAGTCGTATTTTGAAATCCGCGGTCACATTTTGTAATCGAGCCTGGATTGCAGGCGAATGTCACGACATATTGCACCAACTTAATCGAATCTCTACTCAAAATTACATCATTTACTAAAAATAACCGAAACTTACTGAATCTGTGACAATAGATTGTATCCGTCCAAAATCAGTAAGGCTAACTAACCATCAGGGATGTTCTGAAACAATCGAAAACATTTTATTGTTGAAATTCCGGTTTAAAATTATTATAGATAATGTGTATAACATGTTTAGCAAGAAACCAACGTTAATTTGCCTATGGAAAGCGCGGTTATTAGAAGAGTCGTATTTTGAAATCCGCGGTCACATTTTGTAATCGAGCCTGGATTGCAGGCGAATGTCACGACATATTGCACCAACTTAATCGAATCTCTACTCAAAATTACATCATTTACTAAAAATAACCGAAACTTACTGAATCTGTGACAATAATTTGTTTCCGTCCAAAATCAGTAAGGCTAACTAACCATCAGGGATGTTCTGAAACAATCGAAAACATTTTATTGTTGAAATTCCGGTTTAAAATTATTATAGATAATGTGTATAACATGTTTAGCAAGAAACCAACGTTAATTTGCCTATGTAAAGCGCGGTTATTAGAAGAGTCGTATTTTGAAATCCGCGGTCACATTTTGTAATCGAGCCTGGATTGCAGGCGAATGACACGACATATTGCACCAACTTAATCGAATCTCTACTCAAAATTACATCATTTACTAAAAATAACCGAAATTTACTGAATCTGTGACAATAAATTGTATCCGTCCAAAATCAGTGAGGCTAACTAACCTTCAGGGATGTTCTGAAACAATCGAAAACATTTTATTGTTGAAATTTCGGTTTAAAATGATTATAGGTAATGGGTATAACATGTTTAGCAAGAAACCAACGTTAATTTGCCTATGGAAAGCGCGGTTATTAGAAGAGTCGTATTTTGAAATCCGTGGTCACATTTTGTAATCGAGCCTGGATTGCAGGCGAATGTCACGACATATTGCACCAACTTAATCGAATCTCTACTCAAAATTACATCATTTACTAAAAATAACCGAAACTTACTGAATCTGTGACAATAAATTGTATCCGTCCAAAATCAGTGAGGCTAACTAACCATCAGGGATGTTCTGAAACAATCGAAAACATTTTATTGTTGAAATTCCGGTTTAAAATTATTATAGATAATGTGTATAACATGTTTAGCAAGAAACCAACGTTAATTTGCCTATGGAAAGCGCGGTTATTGGAAGACTCGTATTTTGAAATCCGCGGTCACATTTTGTAATCGAGCCTGAATTACATTCGAATGACACGACATATTGCACCAACTTAATCGAATCTCTACTCAAAATTACATCATTTACTAAAAATAACCGAAACTTACTGAATCTGTGACAATAAATTGTATCCGTCCAAAATCAGTGAGGCTAACTAACCATCAGGGATGTTCTGAAACAATCGAAAACATTTTATTGTTGAAATTCCGGTTTAAAATTATTATAGATAATGTGTATAACATGTTTAGCAAGAAACCAACGTTAATTTGCCTATGGAAAGCGCGGTTATTAGAAGAGTCGTATTTTGAAATCCGCGGTCACATTTTGTAATCGAGCCTGGATTGCAGGCGAATGTCACGACATATTGCACCAACTTAATCGAATCTCTACTCAAAATTACATCATTTACTAAAAATAACCGAAACTTACTGAATCTGTGACAATAAATTGTATCCGTCCAAAATCAGTGAGGCTAACTAACCATCAGGGATGTTCTGAAACAATCGAAAACATTTTATTGTTGAAATTCCGGTTTAAAATTATTATAGATAATGTGTATAACATGTTTAGCAAGAAACCAACGTTAATTTGCCTATGGAAAGCGCGGTTATTAGAAGAGTCGTATTTTGAAATCCGCGGTCACATTTTGTAATCGAGCCTGGATTGCAGGCGAATGTCACGACATATTGCACCAACTTAATCGAATCTCTACTCAAAATTACATCATTTACTAAAAATAACCGAAACTTACTGAATCTGTGACAATAATTTGTTTCCGTCCAAAATCAGTAAGGCTAACTAACCATCAGGGATGTTCTGAAACAATCGAAAACATTTTATTGTTGAAATTCCGGTTTAAAATTATTATAGATAATGTGTATAACATGTTTAGCAAGAAACCAACGTTAATTTGCCTATGTAAAGCGCGGTTATTAGAAGAGTCGTATTTTGAAATCCGCGGTCACATTTTGTAATCGAGCCTGGATTGCAGGCGAATGACACGACATATTGCACCAACTTAATCGAATCTCTACTCAAAATTACATCATTTACTAAAAATAACCGAAATTTACTGAATCTGTGACAATAAATTGTATCCGTCCAAAATCAGTGAGGCTAACTAACCTTCAGGGATGTTCTGAAACAATCGAAAACATTTTATTGTTGAAATTTCGGTTTAAAATGATTATAGGTAATGGGTATAACATGTTTAGCAAGAAACCAACGTTAATTTGCCTATGGAAAGCGCGGTTATTAGAAGAGTCGTATTTTGAAATCCGTGGTCACATTTTGTAATCGAGCCTGGATTGCAGGCGAATGTCACGACATATTGCACCAACTTAATCGAATCTCTACTCAAAATTACATCATTTACTAAAAATAACCGAAACTTACTGAATCTGTGACAATAAATTGTATCCGTCCAAAATCAGTGAGGCTAACTAACCATCAGGGATGTTCTGAAACAATCGAAAACATTTTATTGTTGAAATTCCGGTTTAAAATTATTATAGATAATGTGTATAACATGTTTAGCAAGAAACCAACGTTAATTTGCCTATGGAAAGCGCGGTTATTGGAAGACTCGTATTTTGAAATCCGCGGTCACATTTTGTAATCGAGCCTGAATTACATTCGAATGACACGACATATTGCACCAACTTAATCGAATCTCTACTCAAAATTACATCATTTACTAAAAATAACCGAAACTTACTGAATCTGTGACAATAAATTGTATCCGTCCAAAATCAGTGAGGCTAACTAACCATCAGGGATGTTCTGAAACAATCGAAAAGATTTTATTGTTGAAATTCCGGTTTAAAATGATTATAGATAATGTGTATAACATGTTTAGCAAGAAACCAACGTTAATTTGCCTATGGAAAGCGCGGTTATTAGAAGAGTCGTATTTTGAAATTTGCGGTCACATTTTGTAATCGAGCCTGGATTGCAGGCGAATGTCACGACATATTGCACCAACTTAATCGAATCTCTACTCAAAATTACATCATTTACTAAAAATAACCGAAACTTACTGAATCTGTGACAATAAATTGTATCCGTCCAAAATCAGTGAGGCTAACTAACCATCAGGGATGTTATGAAACAATCGAAAACATTTTATTGTTGAAATTCCGGTTTAAAATTATTATAGATAATGTGTATAACATGTTTAGCAAGAAACCAACGTTAATTTGCCTATGGAAAGCGCGGTTATTGGAAGACTCGTATTTTGAAATCCGCGGTCACATTTTGTAATCGAGCCTGAATTACATTCGAATGACACGACATATTGCACCAACTTAATCGAATCTCTACTCAAAATTACATCATTTACTAAAAATAACCGAAACTTACTGAATCTGTGACAATAAATTGTATCCGTCCAAAATCAGTGAGGCTAACTAACCATCAGGGATGTTCTGAAACAATCGAAAAGATTTTATTGTTGAAATTCCGGTTTAAAATGATTATAGATAATGTGTATAACATGTTTAGCAAGAAACCAACGTTAATTTGCCTATGGAAAGCGCGGTTATTAGAAGAGTCGTATTTTGAAATCCGCGGTCACATTTTGTAATCGAGCCTGGATTGCAGGCGAATGACACGACATATTGCACCAACTTAATCGAATCTCTACTCAAAATTACATCATTTACTAAAAATAACCGAAACTTACTGAATCTGTGACAATAAATTGTATCCGTCCAAAATCAGTGAGGCTAACTAACCATCAGGGATGTTCTGAAACAATCGAAAACATTTTATTGTTGAAATTCCGGTTTAAAATGATTATAGATAATGTGTATAACATGTTTAGCAAGAAACCAACGTTAATTTGCCTATGTAAAGCGCGGTTATTAGAAGAGTCGTATTTTGAAATCCGCGGTCAAATTTTGTAATCGAGCCTGGATTGCAGGCGAATGACACGACATATTGCACCAACTTAATCGAATCTCTACTCAAAATTACATCATTTACTAAAAATAACCGAAATTTACTGAATCTGTGACAATAAGTTGTATCCGTCCAAAATCAGTAAGGCTAACTAACCATCAGGGATGTTCTGAAACAATCGAAAAGATTTTATTGTTGAAATTCCGGTTTAAAATGATTATAGATAATGTGTATAACATGTTTAGCAAGAAACCAACGTTAATTTTCCTATGGAAAGCGCGGTTATTGGAAGACTCGTATTTTGAAATCCGCGGTCACATTTTGTAATCGAGCCTGAATTACATTCGAATGACACGACATATTGCACCAACTTAATCGAATCTCTACTCAAAATTACATCATTTACTAAAAATAACCGAAACTTACTGAATCTGTGACAATAAATTGTATCCGTCCAAAATCAGTGAGGCTAACTAACCATCAGGGATGTTCTGAAACAATCGAAAAGATTTTATTGTTGAAATTCCGGTTTAAAATTATTATAGATAATGTGTATAACATGTTTAGCAAGAAACCAACGTTAATTTGCCTATGGAAAGCGCGGTTATTAGAAGAGTCGTATTTTGAAATCCGCGGTCACATTTTGTAATCGAGCCTGGATTGCAGGCGAATGTCACGACATATTGCACCAACTTAATCGAATCTCTACTCAAAATTACATCATTTACTAAAAATAACCGAAACTTACTGAATCTGTGACAATAAATTGTATCCGTCCAAAATCAGTGAGGCTAACTAACCATCAGGGATGTTCTGAAACAATCGAAAAGATTTTATTGTTGAAATTCCGGTTTAAAATGATTATAGATAATGTGTATAACATGTTTAGCAAGAAACCAACGTTAATTTGCCTATGTAAAGCGCGGTTATTAGAAGAGTCGTATTTTGAAATCCGCGGTCAAATTTTGTAATCGAGCCTGGATTGCAGGCGAATGACACGACATATTGCACCAACTTAATCGAATCTCTACTCAAAATTACATCATTTACTAAAAATAACCGAAATTTACTGAATCTGTGACAATAAATTGTATCCGTCCAAAATCAGTGAGGCTAACTAACCATCAGGGATGTTCTGAAACAATCGAAAACATTTTATTGTTGAAATTCCGGTTTAAAATTATTATAGATAATGTGTATAACATGTTTAGCAAGAAACCAACGTTAATTTGCCTATGGAAAGCGCGGTTATTGGAAGAATCGTATTTTGAAATCCGCGGTCACATTTTGTAATCGAGCCTGGATTGCAGGCGAATGACACGACATATTGCACCAACTTAATCGAATCTCTACTCAAAATTACATCATTTACTAAAAATAACCGAAACTTACTAAATCTGTGACAATAATTTGTTTCCGTCCAAAATCAGTAAGGCTAACTAACCATCAGGGATGTTCTGAAACAATCGAAAACATTTTATTGTTGAAATTCCGGTTTAAAATGATTATAGATAATGTGTATAACATGTTTAGCAAGAAACCAACGTTAATTTGCCTATGTAAAGCGCGGTTATTAGAAGAGTCGTATTTTGAAATCCGCTGTCACGTTGTGTAATCGAGCCTGGATTGCAGGCGAATGACACGACATATTGCACCAACTTAATCGAATCTCTACTCAAAATTACATCATTAACTAAAAATAACCGAAACTTACTAAATCTGTGACAATAATTTGTTTCCGTCCAAAATCAGTAAGGCTAACTAACCATCAGGGATGTTCTGAAACAATCGAAAACATTTTATTGTTGAAATTCCGGTTTAAAATGATTATAGATAATGTGTATAACATGTTTAGCAAGAAACCAACGTTAATTTGCCTATGTAAAGCGCGGTTATTGGAAGAATCGTATTTTGAAATCCGCGGTCACATTTTGTAATCGAGCCTGGATTGCAGGCGAATGACACGACATATTGCACCAACTTAATCGAATCTCTACTCAAAATTACATCATTTACTAAAAATAACCGAAACTTACTAAATCTGTGACAATAATTTGTTTCCGTCCAAAATCAGTAAGGCTAACTAACCATCAGGGATGTTCTGAAACAATCGAAAACATTTTATTGTTGAAATTCCGGTTTAAAATGATTATAGATAATGTGTATAACATGTTTAGCAAGAAACCAACGTTAATTTGCCTATGTAAAGCGCGGTTATTAGAAGAGTCGTATTTTGAAATCCGCTGTCACGTTGTGTAATCGAGCCTGGATTGCAGGCGAATGACACGACATATTGCACCAACTTAATCGAATCTCTACTCAAAATTACATCATTAACTAAAAATAACCGAAACTTACTAAATCTGTGACAATAATTTGTTTCCGTCCAAAATCAGTAAGGCTAACTAACCATCAGGGATGTTCTGAAACAATCGAAAACATTTTATTGTTGAAATTCCGGTTTAAAATGATTATAGATAATGTGTATAACATGTTTAGCAAGAAACCAACGTTAATTTGCCTATGTAAAGCGCGGTTATTAGAAGAGTCGTATTTTGAAATCCGCGGTCAAATTTTGTAATCGAGCCTGGATTGCAGGCGAATGACACGACATATTGCACCAACTTAATCGAATCTCTACTCAAAATTACATCATTTACTAAAAATAACCGAAATTTACTGAATCTGTGACAATAAATTGTATCCGTCCAAAATCAGTGAGGCTAACTAACCATCAGGGATGTTCTGAAACAATCGAAAAGATTTTATTGTTGAAATTCCGGTTTAAAATGATTATAGATAATGTGTATAACATGTTTAGCAAGAAACCAACGTTAATTTGCCTATGTAAAGCGCGGTTATTAGAAGAGTCGTATTTTGACATCCGCGGTCAAATTTTGTAATCGAGCCTGGATTGCAGGCGAATGACACGACATATTGCACCAACTTAATCGAATCTCTACTCAAAATTACATCATTTACTAAAAATAACCGAAATTTACTGAATCTGTGACAATAAATTGTATCCGTCCAAAATCAGTGAGGCTAACTAACCATCAGGGATGTTCTGAAACAATCGAAAACATTTTATTGTTGAAATTCCGGTTTAAAATTATTATAGATAATGTGTATAACATGTTTAGCAAGAAACCAACGTTAATTTGCCTATGGAAAGCGCGGTTATTGGAAGACTCGTATTTTGAAATCCGCGGTCACATTTTGTAATCGAGCCTGAATTACATTCGAATGACACGACATATTGCACCAACTTAATCGAATCTCTACTCAAAATTACATCATTTACTAAAAATAACCGAAACTTACTGAATCTGTGACAATAAATTGTATCCGTCCAAAATCAGTGAGGCTAACTAACCATCAGGGATGTTCTGAAACAATCGAAAAGATTTTATTGTTGAAATTCCGGTTTAAAATTATTATAGATAATGTGTATAACATGTTTAGCAAGAAACCAACGTTAATTTGCCTATGGAAAGCGCGGTTATTGGAAGACTCGTATTTTGAAATCCGCGGTCACATTTTGTAATCGAGCCTGAATTACATTCGAATGACACGACATATTGCACCAACTTAATCGAATCTCTACTCAAAATTACATCATTTACTAAAAATAACCGAAACTTACTGAATCTGTGACAATAAATTGTATCCGTCCAAAATCAGTGAGGCTAACTAACCATCAGGGATGTTCTGAAACAATCGAAAACATTTTATTGTTGAAATTCCGGTTTAAAATTATTATAGATAATGTGTATAACATGTTTAGCAAGAAACCAACGTTAATTTGCCTATGGAATGCGCGGTTATTGGAACAATCGGATTTTGAAATCCGCGGTCACATTTTGTAATCGAGCCTGGATTGCAGGCGAATGACACGACATATTGCACCAACTTAATCGAATCTCTACCCAAAATTACATCATTTACTAAAAATAACCGAAACTTACTGAATCTGTGACAATAAATTGTATCCGTCCAAAATCAGTGAGGCTAACTAACCATCAGGGATGTTCTGAAACAATCGAAAACATTTTATTGTTGAAATTCCGGTTTAAAATGATTATAGATAATGTGTATAACATGTTTAGCAAGAAACCAACGTTAATTTGCCTATGGAAAGCGCGGTTATTGGAACAATCGGATTTTGAAATCCGCGGTCACATTTTGTAATCGAGCCTGGATTGCAGGCGAATGACACGACATATTGCACCAACTTAATCGAATCTCTACCCAAAATTACATCATTTACTAAAAATAACCGAAACTTACTAAATCTGTGACAATAAATTGTATCCGTCCAAATCAGTGAGGCTAACTAACCATCAGGGATGTTCTGAAACAACCGAAAACATTTCATTGTTGAAATTCGGGTTTAAAATGATTATAGATAATGTGTATAACATGTTTAGCAAGAAACCAACGTTAATTTGCCTATGGAAAGCGCGGTTATTGGAAGAATCGTATTTTGAAATCCGCGGTCACATTTTGTAATCGAGCCTGGATTGCAGGCGAATGACACGACATATTGCACCAACTTAATCGAATCTCTACTCAAAATTACATCATTTACTAAAAATAACCGAAACTTACTAAATCTGTGACAATAATTTGTTTCCGTCCAAAATCAGTAAGGCTAACTAACCATCAGGGATGTTCTGAAACAATCGAAAACATTTTATTGTTGAAATTCCGGTTTAAAATGATTATAGATAATGTGTATAACATGTTTAGCAAGAAACCAACGTTAATTTGCCTATGTAAAGCGCGGTTATTAGAAGAGTCGTATTTTGAAATCCGCGGTCACATTTTGTAATCGAGCCTGGATTGCAGGCGAATGACACGACATATTGCACCAACTTAATCGAATCTCTACTCAAAATTACATCATTTACTAAAAATAACCGAAACTTACTAAATCTGTGACAATAATTTGTTTCCGTCCAAAATCAGTAAGGCTAACTAACCATCAGGGATGTTCTGAAACAATCGAAAACATTTTATTGTTGAAATTCCGGTTTAAAATGATTATAGATAATGTGTATAACATGTTTAGCAAGAAACCAACGTTAATTTGCCTATGTAAAGCGCGGTTATTAGAAGAGTCGTATTTTGAAATCCGCGGTCACATTTTGTAATCGAGCCTGAATTACATTCGAATGACACGACATATTGCACCAACTTAATCGAATCTCTACTCAAAATTACATCATTTACTAAAAATAACCGAAACTTACTGAATCTGTGACAATAAATTGTATCCGTCCAAAATCAGTGAGGCTAACTAACCATCAGGGATGTTCTGAAACAATCGAAAACATTTTATTGTTGAAATTCCGGTTTAAAATTATTATAGATAATGTGTATAACATGTTTAGCAAGAAACCAACGTTAATTTGCCTATGGAATGCGCGGTTATTGGAACAATCGGATTTTGAAATCCGCGGTCACATTTTGTAATCGAGCCTGGATTGCAGGCGAATGACACGACATATTGCACCAACTTAATCGAATCTCTACCCAAAATTACATCATTTACTAAAAATAACCGAAACTTACTGAATCTGTGACAATAAATTGTATCCGTCCAAAATCAGTGAGGCTAACTAACCATCAGGGATGTTCTGAAACAATCGAAAACATTTTATTGTTGAAATTCCGGTTTAAAATGATTATAGATAATGTGTATAACATGTTTAGCAAGAAACCAACGTTAATTTGCCTATGGAAAGCGCGGTTATTGGAACAATCGGATTTTGAAATCCGCGGTCACATTTTGTAATCGAGCCTGGATTGCAGGCGAATGACACGACATATTGCACCAACTTAATCGAATCTCTACCCAAAATTACATCATTTACTAAAAATAACCGAAACTTACTAAATCTGTGACAATAAATTGTATCCGTCCAAATCAGTGAGGCTAACTAACCATCAGGGATGTTCTGAAACAACCGAAAACATTTCATTGTTGAAATTCGGGTTTAAAATGATTATAGATAATGTGTATAACATGTTTAGCAAGAAACCAACGTTAATTTGCCTATGGAAAGCGCGGTTATTGGAAGAATCGTATTTTGAAATCCGCGGTCACATTTTGTAATCGAGCCTGGATTGCAGGCGAATGACACGACATATTGCACCAACTTAATCGAATCTCTACTCAAAATTACATCATTTACTAAAAATAACCGAAACTTACTAAATCTGTGACAATAATTTGTTTCCGTCCAAAATCAGTAAGGCTAACTAACCATCAGGGATGTTCTGAAACAATCGAAAACATTTTATTGTTGAAATTCCGGTTTAAAATGATTATAGATAATGTGTATAACATGTTTAGCAAGAAACCAACGTTAATTTGCCTATGTAAAGCGCGGTTATTAGAAGAGTCGTATTTTGAAATCCGCGGTCACATTTTGTAATCGAGCCTGGATTGCAGGCGAATGACACGACATATTGCACCAACTTAATCGAATCTCTACTCAAAATTACATCATTTACTAAAAATAACCGAAACTTACTAAATCTGTGACAATAATTTGTTTCCGTCCAAAATCAGTAAGGCTAACTAACCATCAGGGATGTTCTGAAACAATCGAAAAGATTTTATTGTTGAAATTCCGGTTTAAAATAATTATAGATAATGTGTATAACATGTTTAGCAAGAAACCAACGTTAATTTGCCTATGTAAAGCGCGGTTATTAGAAGAGTCGTATTTTGAAATCCGCGGTCACATTTTGTAATCGAGCCTGGATTGCAGGCGAATGACACGACATATTGCACCAACTTAATCGAATCTCTACTCAAAATTACATCATTTACTAAAAATAACCGAAACTTACTAAATCTGTGACAATAATTTGTTTCCGTCCAAAATCAGTAAGGCTAACTAACCATCAGGGATGTTCTGAAACAATCGAAAACATTTTATTGTTGAAATTCCGGTTTAAAATGATTATAGATAATGTGTATAACATGTTTAGCAAGAAACCAACGTTAATTTGCCTATGTAAAGCGCGGTTATTAGAAGAGTCGTATTTTGAAATCCGCGGTCAAATTTTGTAATCGAGCCTGGATTGCAGGCGAATGACACGACATATTGCACCAACTTAATCGAATCTCTACTCAAAATTACATCATTTACTAAAAATAACCGAAATTTACTGAATCTGTGACAATAAATTGTATCCGTCCAAAATCAGTGAGGCTAACTAACCTTCAGGGATGTTCTGAAACAATCGAAAACATTTTATTGTTGAAATTTCGGTTTAAAATGATTATAGGTAATGGGTATAACATGTTTAGCAAGAAACCAACGTTAATTTGCCTATGGAAAGCGCGGTTGTTGGAAGAATCGTATTTTGAAATCCGCGGTCACATTTTGTAATCGAGCCTGGATTGCAGGCGAATGACACGACATATTGCACCAACTTAATCGAATCTCTACTCAAAATTACATCATTTACTAAAAATAACCGAAACTTACTAAATCTGTGACAATAATTTGTTTCCGTCCAAAATCAGTAAGGCTAACTAACCATCAGGGATGTTCTGAAACAATCGAAAACATTTTATTGTTGAAATTCCGGTTTAAAATGATTATAGATAATGTGTATAACATGTTTAGCAAGAAACCAACGTTAATTTGCCTATGTAAAGCGCGGTTATTAGAAGAGTCGTATTTTGAAATCCGCTGTCACATTTTGTAATCGAGCCTGGATTGCAGGCGAATGACACGACATATTGCACCAACTTAATCGAATCTCTACTCAAAATTACATCATTAACTAAAAATAACCGAAACTTACTAAATCTGTGACAATAATTTGTTTCCGTCCAAAATCAGTAAGGCTAACTAACCATCAGGGATGTTCTGAAACAATCGAAAAGATTTTATTGTTGAAATTCCGGTTTAAAATAATTATAGATAATGTGTATAACATGTTTAGCAAGAAACCAACGTTAATTTGCCTATGGAAAGCGCGGTTATTGGAAGACTCGTATTTTGAAATCCGCGGTCACATTTTGTAATCGAGCCTGAATTACATTCGAATGACACGACATATTGCACCAACTTAATCGAATCTCTACTCAAAATTACATCATTTACTAAAAATAACCGAAACTTACTGAATCTGTGACAATAAATTGTATCCGTCCAAAATCAGTGAGGCTAACTAACCATCAGGGATGTTCTGAAACAATCGAAAAGATTTTATTGTTGAAATTCCGGTTTAAAATAATTATAGATAATGTGTATAACATGTTTAGCAAGAAACCAACGTTAATTTGCCTATGGAATGCGCGGTTATTGGAACAATCGGATTTTGAAATCCGCGGTCACATTTTGTAATCGAGCCTGGATTGCAGGCGAATGACACGACATATTGCACCAACTTAATCGAATCTCTACCCAAAATTACATCATTTACTAAAAATAACCGAAACTTACTGAATCTGTGACAATAAATTGTATCCGTCCAAAATCAGTGAGGCTAACTAACCATCAGGGATGTTCTGAAACAATCGAAAACATTTTATTGTTGAAATTCCGGTTTAAAATGATTATAGATAATGTGTATAACATGTTTAGCAAGAAACCAACGTTAATTTGCCTATGGAAAGCGCGGTTATTGGAACAATCGGATTTTGAAATCCGCGGTCACATTTTGTAATCGAGCCTGGATTGCAGGCGAATGACACGACATATTGCACCAACTTAATCGAATCTCTACTCAAAATTACATCATTTACTAAAAATAACCGAAACTTACTAAATCTGTGACAATAAATTGTATCCGTCCAAATCAGTGAGGCTAACTAACCATCAGGGATGTTCTGAAACAATCGAAAAGATTTTATTGTTGAAATTCCGGTTTAAAATAATTATAGATAATGTGTATAACATGTTTAGCAAGAAACCAACGTTAATTTGCCTATGGAATGCGCGGTTATTGGAACAATCGGATTTTGAAATCCGCGGTCACATTTTGTAATCGAGCCTGGATTGCAGGCGAATGACACGACATATTGCACCAACTTAATCGAATCTCTACCCAAAATTACATCATTTACTAAAAATAACCGAAACTTACTGAATCTGTGACAATAAATTGTATCCGTCCAAAATCAGTGAGGCTAACTAACCATCAGGGATGTTCTGAAACAATCGAAAACATTTTATTGTTGAAATTCCGGTTTAAAATGATTATAGATAATGTGTATAACATGTTTAGCAAGAAACCAACGTTAATTTGCCTATGGAAAGCGCGGTTATTGGAACAATCGGATTTTGAAATCCGCGGTCACATTTTGTAATCGAGCCTGGATTGCAGGCGAATGACACGACATATTGCACCAACTTAATCGAATCTCTACTCAAAATTACATCATTTACTAAAAATAACCGAAACTTACTAAATCTGTGACAATAAATTGTATCCGTCCAAATCAGTGAGGCTAACTAACCATCAGGGATGTTCTGAAACAACCGAAAACATTTCATTGTTGAAATTCGGGTTTAAAATGATTATAGATAATGTGTATAACATGTTTAGCAAGAAACCAACGTTAATTTGCCTATGGAAAGCGCGGTTATTGGAAGAATCGTATTTTGAAATCCGCGGTCACATTTTGTAATCGAGCCTGGATTGCAGGCGAATGACACGACATATTGCACCAACTTAATCGAATCTCTACTCAAAATTACATCATTTACTAAAAATAACCGAAACTTACTAAATCTGTGACAATAATTTGTTTCCGTCCAAAATCAGTAAGGCTAACTAACCATCAGGGATGTTCTGAAACAATCGAAAACATTTTATTGTTGAAATTCCGGTTTAAAATGATTATAGATAATGTGTATAACATGTTTAGCAAGAAACCAACGTTAATTTGCCTATGTAAAGCGCGGTTATTAGAAGAGTCGTATTTTGAAATCCGCGGTCACATTTTGTAATCGAGCCTGGATTGCAGGCGAATGACACGACATATTGCACCAACTTAATCGAATCTCTACTCAAAATTACATCATTTACTAAAAATAACCGAAACTTACTAAATCTGTGACAATAATTTGTTTCCGTCCAAAATCAGTGAGGCTAACTAACCATCAGGGATGTTCTGAAACAATCGAAAAGATTTTATTGTTGAAATTCCGGTTTAAAATTATTATAGATAATGTGTATAACATGTTTAGCAAGAAACCAACGTTAATTTGCCTATGGAAAGCGCGGTTATTGGAAGACTCGTATTTTGAAATCCGCGGTCACATTTTGTAATCGAGCCTGAATTACATTCGAATGACACGACATATTGCACCAACTTAATCGAATCTCTACTCAAAATTACATCATTTACTAAAAATAACCGAAACTTACTGAATCTGTGACAATAAATTGTATCCGTCCAAAATCAGTGAGGCTAACTAACCATCAGGGATGTTCTGAAACAATCGAAAACATTTTATTGTTGAAATTCCGGTTTAAAATTATTATAGATAATGTGTATAACATGTTTAGCAAGAAACCAACGTTAATTTGCCTATGGAATGCGCGGTTATTGGAACAATCGGATTTTGAAATCCGCGGTCACATTTTGTAATCGAGCCTGGATTGCAGGCGAATGACACGACATATTGCACCAACTTAATCGAATCTCTACCCAAAATTACATCATTTACTAAAAATAACCGAAACTTACTGAATCTGTGACAATAAATTGTATCCGTCCAAAATCAGTGAGGCTAACTAACCATCAGGGATGTTCTGAAACAATCGAAAACATTTTATTGTTGAAATTCCGGTTTAAAATGATTATAGATAATGTGTATAACATGTTTAGCAAGAAACCAACGTTAATTTGCCTATGGAAAGCGCGGTTATTGGAACAATCGGATTTTGAAATCCGCGGTCACATTTTGTAATCGAGCCTGGATTGCAGGCGAATGACACGACATATTGCACCAACTTAATCGAATCTCTACCCAAAATTACATCATTTACTAAAAATAACCGAAACTTACTAAATCTGTGACAATAAATTGTATCCGTCCAAATCAGTGAGGCTAACTAACCATCAGGGATGTTCTGAAACAACCGAAAACATTTCATTGTTGAAATTCGGGTTTAAAATGATTATAGATAATGTGTATAACATGTTTAGCAAGAAACCAACGTTAATTTGCCTATGGAAAGCGCGGTTATTGGAAGAATCGTATTTTGAAATCCGCGGTCACATTTTGTAATCGAGCCTGGATTGCAGGCGAATGACACGACATATTGCACCAACTTAATCGAATCTCTACTCAAAATTACATCATTTACTAAAAATAACCGAAACTTACTAAATCTGTGACAATAATTTGTTTCCGTCCAAAATCAGTAAGGCTAACTAACCATCAGGGATGTTCTGAAACAATCGAAAACATTTTATTGTTGAAATTCCGGTTTAAAATGATTATAGATAATGTGTATAACATGTTTAGCAAGAAACCAACGTTAATTTGCCTATGTAAAGCGCGGTTATTAGAAGAGTCGTATTTTGAAATCCGCGGTCACATTTTGTAATCGAGCCTGGATTGCAGGCGAATGACACGACATATTGCACCAACTTAATCGAATCTCTACTCAAAATTACATCATTTACTAAAAATAACCGAAACTTACTAAATCTGTGACAATAATTTGTTTCCGTCCAAAATCAGTAAGGCTAACTAACCATCAGGGATGTTCTGAAACAATCGAAAACATTTTATTGTTGAAATTCCGGTTTAAAATGATTATAGATAATGTGTATAACATGTTTAGCAAGAAACCAACGTTAATTTGCCTATGTAAAGCGCGGTTATTAGAAGAGTCGTATTTTGAAATCCGCGGTCAAATTTTGTAATCGAGCCTGGATTGCAGGCGAATGACACGACATATTGCACCAACTTAATCGAATCTCTACTCAAAATTACATCATTTACTAAAAATAACCGAAACTTACTAAATCTGTGACAATAATTTGTTTCCGTCCAAAATCAGTAAGGCTAACTAACCATCAGGGATGTTCTGAAACAATCGAAAAGATTTTATTGTTGAAATTCCGGTTTAAAATAATTATAGATAATGTGTATAACATGTTTAGCAAGAAACCAACGTTAATTTGCCTATGTAAAGCGCGGTTATTAGAAGAGTCGTATTTTGAAATCCGCGGTCACATTTTGTAATCGAGCCTGGATTGCAGGCGAATGACACGACATATTGCACCAACTTAATCGAATCTCTACTCAAAATTACATCATTTACTAAAAATAACCGAAACTTACTAAATCTGTGACAATAATTTGTTTCCGTCCAAAATCAGTAAGGCTAACTAACCATCAGGGATGTTCTGAAACAATCGAAAACATTTTATTGTTGAAATTCCGGTTTAAAATGATTATAGATAATGTGTATAACATGTTTAGCAAGAAACCAACGTTAATTTGCCTATGTAAAGCGCGGTTATTAGAAGAGTCGTATTTTGAAATCCGCGGTCAAATTTTGTAATCGAGCCTGGATTGCAGGCGAATGACACGACATATTGCACCAACTTAATCGAATCTCTACTCAAAATTACATCATTTACTAAAAATAACCGAAATTTACTGAATCTGTGACAATAAATTGTATCCGTCCAAAATCAGTGAGGCTAACTAACCTTCAGGGATGTTCTGAAACAATCGAAAACATTTTATTGTTGAAATTTCGGTTTAAAATGATTATAGGTAATGGGTATAACATGTTTAGCAAGAAACCAACGTTAATTTGCCTATGTAAAGCGCGGTTATTAGAAGAGTCGTATTTTGAAATCCGCTGTCACGTTGTGTAATCGAGCCTGGATTGCAGGCGAATGACACGACATATTGCACCAACTTAATCGAATCTCTACTCAAAATTACATCATTAACTAAAAATAACCGAAACTTACTAAATCTGTGACAATAATTTGTTTCCGTCCAAAATCAGTAAGGCTAACTAACCATCAGGGATGTTCTGAAACAATCGAAAACATTTTATTGTTGAAATTCCGGTTTAAAATGATTATAGATAATGTGTATAACATGTTTAGCAAGAAACCAACGTTAATTTGCCTATGTAAAGCGCGGTTATTAGAAGAGTCGTATTTTGAAATCCGCGGTCAAATTTTGTAATCGAGCCTGGATTGCAGGCGAATGACACGACATATTGCACCAACTTAATCGAATCTCTACTCAAAATTACATCATTTACTAAAAATAACCGAAATTTACTGAATCTGTGACAATAAATTGTATCCGTCCAAAATCAGTGAGGCTAACTAACCATCAGGGATGTTCTGAAACAATCGAAAAGATTTTATTGTTGAAATTCCGGTTTAAAATGATTATAGATAATGTGTATAACATGTTTAGCAAGAAACCAACGTTAATTTGCCTATGTAAAGCGCGGTTATTAGAAGAGTCGTATTTTGAAATCCGCGGTCAAATTTTGTAATCGAGCCTGGATTGCAGGCGAATGACACGACATATTGCACCAACTTAATCGAATCTCTACTCAAAATTACATCATTTACTAAAAATAACCGAAATTTACTGAATCTGTGACAATAAATTGTATCCGTCCAAAATCAGTGAGGCTAACTAACCATCAGGGATGTTCTGAAACAATCGAAAACATTTTATTGTTGAAATTCCGGTTTAAAATTATTATAGATAATGTGTATAACATGTTTAGCAAGAAACCAACGTTAATTTGCCTATGGAAAGCGCGGTTATTGGAAGACTCGTATTTTGAAATCCGCGGTCACATTTTGTAATCGAGCCTGAATTACATTCGAATGACACGACATATTGCACCAACTTAATCGAATCTCTACTCAAAATTACATCATTTACTAAAAATAACCGAAACTTACTGAATCTGTGACAATAAATTGTATCCGTCCAAAATCAGTGAGGCTAACTAACCATCAGGGATGTTCTGAAACAATCGAAAAGATTTTATTGTTGAAATTCCGGTTTAAAATTATTATAGATAATGTGTATAACATGTTTAGCAAGAAACCAACGTTAATTTGCCTATGGAAAGCGCGGTTATTGGAAGACTCGTATTTTGAAATCCGCGGTCACATTTTGTAATCGAGCCTGAATTACATTCGAATGACACGACATATTGCACCAACTTAATCGAATCTCTACTCAAAATTACATCATTTACTAAAAATAACCGAAACTTACTGAATCTGTGACAATAAATTGTATCCGTCCAAAATCAGTGAGGCTAACTAACCATCAGGGATGTTCTGAAACAATCGAAAACATTTTATTGTTGAAATTCCGGTTTAAAATTATTATAGATAATGTGTATAACATGTTTAGCAAGAAACCAACGTTAATTTGCCTATGGAATGCGCGGTTATTGGAACAATCGGATTTTGAAATCCGCGGTCACATTTTGTAATCGAGCCTGGATTGCAGGCGAATGACACGACATATTGCACCAACTTAATCGAATCTCTACCCAAAATTACATCATTTACTAAAAATAACCGAAACTTACTGAATCTGTGACAATAAATTGTATCCGTCCAAAATCAGTGAGGCTAACTAACCATCAGGGATGTTCTGAAACAATCGAAAACATTTTATTGTTGAAATTCCGGTTTAAAATGATTATAGATAATGTGTATAACATGTTTAGCAAGAAACCAACGTTAATTTGCCTATGGAAAGCGCGGTTATTGGAACAATCGGATTTTGAAATCCGCGGTCACATTTTGTAATCGAGCCTGGATTGCAGGCGAATGACACGACATATTGCACCAACTTAATCGAATCTCTACCCAAAATTACATCATTTACTAAAAATAACCGAAACTTACTAAATCTGTGACAATAAATTGTATCCGTCCAAATCAGTGAGGCTAACTAACCATCAGGGATGTTCTGAAACAACCGAAAACATTTCATTGTTGAAATTCGGGTTTAAAATGATTATAGATAATGTGTATAACATGTTTAGCAAGAAACCAACGTTAATTTGCCTATGGAAAGCGCGGTTATTGGAAGAATCGTATTTTGAAATCCGCGGTCACATTTTGTAATCGAGCCTGGATTGCAGGCGAATGACACGACATATTGCACCAACTTAATCGAATCTCTACTCAAAATTACATCATTTACTAAAAATAACCGAAACTTACTAAATCTGTGACAATAATTTGTTTCCGTCCAAAATCAGTAAGGCTAACTAACCATCAGGGATGTTCTGAAACAATCGAAAACATTTTATTGTTGAAATTCCGGTTTAAAATGATTATAGATAATGTGTATAACATGTTTAGCAAGAAACCAACGTTAATTTGCCTATGTAAAGCGCGGTTATTAGAAGAGTCGTATTTTGAAATCCGCGGTCACATTTTGTAATCGAGCCTGGATTGCAGGCGAATGACACGACATATTGCACCAACTTAATCGAATCTCTACTCAAAATTACATCATTTACTAAAAATAACCGAAACTTACTAAATCTGTGACAATAATTTGTTTCCGTCCAAAATCAGTAAGGCTAACTAACCATCAGGGATGTTCTGAAACAATCGAAAACATTTTATTGTTGAAATTCCGGTTTAAAATGATTATAGATAATGTGTATAACATGTTTAGCAAGAAACCAACGTTAATTTGCCTATGTAAAGCGCGGTTATTAGAAGAGTCGTATTTTGAAATCCGCGGTCAAATTTTGTAATCGAGCCTGGATTGCAGGCGAATGACACGACATATTGCACCAACTTAATCGAATCTCTACTCAAAATTACATCATTTACTAAAAATAACCGAAACTTACTAAATCTGTGACAATAATTTGTTTCCGTCCAAAATCAGTAAGGCTAACTAACCATCAGGGATGTTCTGAAACAATCGAAAAGATTTTATTGTTGAAATTCCGGTTTAAAATAATTATAGATAATGTGTATAACATGTTTAGCAAGAAACCAACGTTAATTTGCCTATGTAAAGCGCGGTTATTAGAAGAGTCGTATTTTGAAATCCGCGGTCACATTTTGTAATCGAGCCTGGATTGCAGGCGAATGACACGACATATTGCACCAACTTAATCGAATCTCTACTCAAAATTACATCATTTACTAAAAATAACCGAAACTTACTAAATCTGTGACAATAATTTGTTTCCGTCCAAAATCAGTAAGGCTAACTAACCATCAGGGATGTTCTGAAACAATCGAAAACATTTTATTGTTGAAATTCCGGTTTAAAATGATTATAGATAATGTGTATAACATGTTTAGCAAGAAACCAACGTTAATTTGCCTATGTAAAGCGCGGTTATTAGAAGAGTCGTATTTTGAAATCCGCGGTCAAATTTTGTAATCGAGCCTGGATTGCAGGCGAATGACACGACATATTGCACCAACTTAATCGAATCTCTACTCAAAATTACATCATTTACTAAAAATAACCGAAATTTACTGAATCTGTGACAATAAATTGTATCCGTCCAAAATCAGTGAGGCTAACTAACCTTCAGGGATGTTCTGAAACAATCGAAAACATTTTATTGTTGAAATTTCGGTTTAAAATGATTATAGGTAATGGGTATAACATGTTTAGCAAGAAACCAACGTTAATTTGCCTATGGAAAGCGCGGTTGTTGGAAGAATCGTATTTTGAAATCCGCGGTCACATTTTGTAATCGAGCCTGGATTGCAGGCGAATGACACGACATATTGCACCAACTTAATCGAATCTCTACTCAAAATTACATCATTTACTAAAAATAACCGAAACTTACTAAATCTGTGACAATAATTTGTTTCCGTCCAAAATCAGTAAGGCTAACTAACCATCAGGGATGTTCTGAAACAATCGAAAACATTTTATTGTTGAAATTCCGGTTTAAAATGATTATAGATAATGTGTATAACATGTTTAGCAAGAAACCAACGTTAATTTGCCTATGTAAAGCGCGGTTATTAGAAGAGTCGTATTTTGAAATCCGCTGTCACATTTTGTAATCGAGCCTGGATTGCAGGCGAATGACACGACATATTGCACCAACTTAATCGAATCTCTACTCAAAATTACATCATTAACTAAAAATAACCGAAACTTACTAAATCTGTGACAATAATTTGTTTCCGTCCAAAATCAGTAAGGCTAACTAACCATCAGGGATGTTCTGAAACAATCGAAAAGATTTTATTGTTGAAATTCCGGTTTAAAATAATTATAGATAATGTGTATAACATGTTTAGCAAGAAACCAACGTTAATTTGCCTATGGAAAGCGCGGTTATTGGAAGACTCGTATTTTGAAATCCGCGGTCACATTTTGTAATCGAGCCTGAATTACATTCGAATGACACGACATATTGCACCAACTTAATCGAATCTCTACTCAAAATTACATCATTTACTAAAAATAACCGAAACTTACTGAATCTGTGACAATAAATTGTATCCGTCCAAAATCAGTGAGGCTAACTAACCATCAGGGATGTTCTGAAACAATCGAAAAGATTTTATTGTTGAAATTCCGGTTTAAAATAATTATAGATAATGTGTATAACATGTTTAGCAAGAAACCAACGTTAATTTGCCTATGGAATGCGCGGTTATTGGAACAATCGGATTTTGAAATCCGCGGTCACATTTTGTAATCGAGCCTGGATTGCAGGCGAATGACACGACATATTGCACCAACTTAATCGAATCTCTACCCAAAATTACATCATTTACTAAAAATAACCGAAACTTACTGAATCTGTGACAATAAATTGTATCCGTCCAAAATCAGTGAGGCTAACTAACCATCAGGGATGTTCTGAAACAATCGAAAACATTTTATTGTTGAAATTCCGGTTTAAAATGATTATAGATAATGTGTATAACATGTTTAGCAAGAAACCAACGTTAATTTGCCTATGGAAAGCGCGGTTATTGGAACAATCGGATTTTGAAATCCGCGGTCACATTTTGTAATCGAGCCTGGATTGCAGGCGAATGACACGACATATTGCACCAACTTAATCGAATCTCTACTCAAAATTACATCATTTACTAAAAATAACCGAAACTTACTAAATCTGTGACAATAAATTGTATCCGTCCAAATCAGTGAGGCTAACTAACCATCAGGGATGTTCTGAAACAACCGAAAACATTTCATTGTTGAAATTCGGGTTTAAAATGATTATAGATAATGTGTATAACATGTTTAGCAAGAAACCAACGTTAATTTGCCTATGGAAAGCGCGGTTATTAGAAGAGTCGTATTTTGAAATCCGCGGTCAAATTTTGTAATCGAGCCTGGATTGCAGGCGAATGACACGACATATTGCACCAACTTAATCGAATCTCTACTCAAAATTACATCATTTACTAAAAATAACCGAAATTTACTGAATCTGTGACAATAAATTGTATCCGTCCAAAATCAGTGAGGCTAACTAACCATCAGGGATGTTCTGAAACAATCGAAAAGATTTTATTGTTGAAATTCCGGTTTAAAATGATTATAGATAATGTGTATAACATGTTTAGCAAGAAACCAACGTTAATTTGCCTATGTAAAGCGCGGTTATTAGAAGAGTCGTATTTTGAAATCCGCGGTCAAATTTTGTAATCGAGCCTGGATTGCAGGCGAATGACACGACATATTGCGCCAACTTAATCGAATCTCTACTCAAAATTACATCATTTACTAAAAATAACCGAAATTTACTGAATCTGTGACAATAAATTGTATCCGTCCAAAATCAGTGAGGCTAACTAACCATCAGGGATGTTCTGAAACAATCGAAAACATTTTATTGTTGAAATTCCGGTTTAAAATTATTATAGATAATGTGTATAACATGTTTAGCAAGAAACCAACGTTAATTTGCCTATGGAAAGCGCGGTTATTGGAAGACTCGTATTTTGAAATCCGCGGTCACATTTTGTAATCGAGCCTGAATTACATTCGAATGACACGACATATTGCACCAACTTAATCGAATCTCTACTCAAAATTACATCATTTACTAAAAATAACCGAAACTTACTAAATCTGTGACAATAATTTGTTTCCGTCCAAAATCAGTAAGGCTAACTAACCATCAGGGATGTTCTGAAACAATCGAAAACATTTTATTGTTGAAATTCCGGTTTAAAATTATTATAGATAATGTGTATAACATGTTTAGCAAGAAACCAACGTTAATTTGCCTATGTAAAGCGCGGTTATTAGAAGAGTCGTATTTTGAAATCCGCGGTCACATTTTGTAATGGAGCCTGGATTGCAGGCGAATGACACGACATATTGCACCAACTTAATCGAATCTCTACTCAAAATTACATCATTTACTAAAAATAACCGAAATTTACTGAATCTGTGACAATAAATTGTATCCGTCCAAAATCAGTGAGGCTAACTAACCTTCAGGGATGTTCTGAAACAATCGAAAACATTTTATTGTTGAAATTTCGGTTTAAAATGATTATAGGTAATGGGTATAACATGTTTAGCAAGAAACCAACGTTAATTTGCCTATGGAAAGCGCGGTTATTAGAAGAGTCGTATTTTGAAATCCGTGGTCACATTTTGTAATCGAGCCTGGATTGCAGGCGAATGTCACGACATATTGCACCAACTTAATCGAATCTCTACTCAAAATTACATCATTTACTAAAAATAACCGAAATTTACTGAATCTGTGACAATAAATTGTATCCGTCCAAAATCAGTGAGGCTAACTAACCTTCAGGGATGTTCTGAAACAATCGAAAACATTTTATTGTTGAAATTTCGGTTTAAAATGATTATAGGTAATGGGTATAACATGTTTAGCAAGAAACCAACGTTAATTTGCCTATGGAAAGCGCGGTTATTGGAAGAATCGTATTTTGAAATCCGCGGTCACATTTTGTAATCGAGCCTGGATTGCAGGCGAATGACACGACATATTGCACCAACTTAATCGAATCTCTACTCAAAATTACATCATTTACTAAAAATAACCGAAATTTACTGAATCTGTGACAATAAATTGTATCCGTCCAAAATCAGTGAGGCTAACTAACCTTCAGGGATGTTCTGAAACAATCGAAAACATTTTATTGTTGAAATTTCGGTTTAAAATGATTATAGGTAATGGGTATAACATGTTTAGCAAGAAACCAACGTTAATTTGCCTATGGAAAGCGCGGTTATTGGAAGAATCGTATTTTGAAATCCGCGGTCACATTTTGTAATCGAGCCTGGATTGCAGGCGAATGACACGACATATTGCACCAACTTAATCGAATCTCTACTCAAAATTACATCATTTACTAAAAATAACCGAAACTTACTGAATCTGTGACAATAAATTGTATCCGTCCAAAATCAGTGAGGCTAACTAACCATCAGGGATGTTCTGAAACAATCGAAAACATTTTATTGTTGAAATTCCGGTTTAAAATTATTATAGATAATGTGTATAACATGTTTAGCAAGAAACCAACGTTAATTTGCCTATGGAAAGCGCGGTTATTGGAAGACTCGTATTTTGTAATCCGCGGTCACATTTTGTAATCGAGCCTGAATTACATTCGAATGACACGACATATGGCACCAACTTAATCGAATCTCTACTCAAAATTACATCATTTACTAAAAATAACCGAAACTTACTAAATCTGTGACAATAATTTGTTTCCGTCCAAAATCAGTAAGGCTAACTAACCATCAGGGATGTTCTGAAACAATCGAAAACATTTTATTGTTGAAATTCCGGTTTAAAATGATTATAGATAATGTGTATAACATGTTTAGCAAGAAACCAACGTTAATTTGCCTATGGAAAGCGCGGTTATTAGAAGAGTCGTATTTTGAAATCCGTGGTCACATTTTGTAATCGAGCCTGGATTGCAGGCGAATGTCACGACATATTGCACCAACTTAATCGAATCTCTACTCAAAATTACATCATTTACTAAAAATAACCGAAACTTACTGAATCTGTGACAATAAATTGTATCCGTCCAAAATCAGTGAGGCTAACTAACCATCAGGGATGTTCTGAAACAATCGAAAACATTTTATTGTTGAAATTCCGGTTTAAAATTATTATAGATAATGTGTATAACATGTTTAGCAAGAAACCAACGTTAATTTGCCTATGGAAAGCGCGGTTATTGGAAGACTCGTATTTTGTAATCCGCGGTCACATTTTGTAATCGAGCCTGAATTACATTCGAATGACACGACATATGGCACCAACTTAATCGAATCTCTACTCAAAATTACATCATTTACTAAAAATAACCGAAACTTACTGAATCTGTGACAATAAATTGTATCCGTCCAAAATCAGTGAGGCTAACTAACCATCAGGGATGTTCTGAAACAATCGAAAACATTTTATTGTTGAAATTCCGGTTTAAAATGATTATAGATAATGTGTATAACATGTTTAGCAAGAAACCAACGTTAATTTGCCTATGGAAAGCGCGGTTATTAGAAGAGTCGTATTTTGAAATCCGCGGTCACATTTTGTAATCGAGCCTGGATTGCAGGCGAATGACACGACATATTGCACCAACTTAATCGAATCTCTACTCAAAATTACATCATTTACTAAAAATAACCGAAACTTACTAAATCTGTGACAATAATTTGTTTCCGTCCAAAATCAGTAAGGCTAACTAACCATCAGGGATGTTCTGAAACAATCGAAAACATTTTATTGTTGAAATTCCGGTTTAAAATTATTATAGATAATGTGTATAACATGTTTAGCAAGAAACCAACGTTAATTTGCCTATGGAAAGCGCGGTTATTGGAAGACTCGTATTTTGTAATCCGCGGTCACATTTTGTAATCGAGCCTGAATTACATTCGAATGACACGACATATTGCACCAACTTAATCGAATCTCTACTCAAAATTACATCATTTACTAAAAATAACCGAAACTTACTGAATCTGTGACAATAAATTGTATCCGTCCAAAATCAGTGAGGCTAACTAACCATCAGGGATGTTCTGAAACAATCGAAAACATTTTATTGTTGAAATTCCGGTTTAAAATGATTATAGATAATGTGTATAACATGTTTAGCAAGAAACCAACGTTAATTTGCCTATGGAAAGCGCGGTTATTGGAAGACTCGTATTTTGTAATCCGCGGTCACATTTTGTAATCGAGCCTGAATTACATTCGAATGACACGACATATGGCACCAACTTAATCGAATCTCTACTCAAAATTACATCATTTACTAAAAATAACCGAAACTTACTGAATCTGTGACAATAAATTGTATCCGTCCAAAATCAGTGAGGCTAACTAACCATCAGGGATGTTCTGAAACAATCGAAAACATTTTATTGTTGAAATTCCGGTTTAAAATGATTATAGATAATGTGTATAACATGTTTAGCAAGAAACCAACGTTAATTTGCCTATGGAAAGCGCGGTTATTAGAAGAGTCGTATTTTGAAATCCGTGGTCACATTTTGTAATCGAGCCTGGATTGCAGGCGAATGTCACGACATATTGCACCAACTTAATCGAATCTCTACTCAAAATTACATCATTTACTAAAAATAACCGAAACTTACTGAATCTGTGACAATAAATTGTATCCGTCCAAAATCAGTGAGGCTAACTAACCATCAGGGATGTTCTGAAACAATCGAAAACATTTTATTGTTGAAATTCCGATTTAAAATTATTATAGATAATGTGTATAACATGTTTAGCAAGAAACCAACGTTAATTTGCCTATGGAAAGCGCGGTTATTGGAAGACTCGTATTTTGTAATCCGCGGTCACATTTTGTAATCGAGCCTGAATTACATTCGAATGACACGACATATGGCACCAACTTAATCGAATCTCTACTCAAAATTACATCATTTACTAAAAATAACCGAAACTTACTAAATCTGTGACAATAATTTGTTTCCGTCCAAAATCAGTAAGGCTAACTAACCATCAGGGATGTTCTGAAACAATCGAAAACATTTTATTGTTGAAATTCCGGTTTAAAATTATTATAGATAATGTGTATAACATGTTTAGCAAGAAACCAACGTTAATTTGCCTATGGAAAGCGCGGTTATTAGAAGAGTCGTATTTTGAAATCCGTGGTCACATTTTGTAATCGAGCCTGGATTGCAGGCGAATGTCACGACATATTGCACCAACTTAATCGAATCTCTACTCAAAATTACATCATTTACTAAAAATAACCGAAACTTACTGAATCTGTGACAATAAATTGTATCCGTCCAAAATCAGTGAGGCTAACTAACCATCAGGGATGTTCTGAAACAATCGAAAACATTTTATTGTTGAAATTCCGGTTTAAAATTATTATAGATAATGTGTATAACATGTTTAGCAAGAAACCAACGTTAATTTGCCTATGGAAAGCGCGGTTATTGGAAGACTCGTATTTTGTAATCCGCGGTCACATTTTGTAATCGAGCCTGAATTACATTCGAATGACACGACATATGGCACCAACTTAATCGAATCTCTACTCAAAATTACATCATTTACTAAAAATAACCGACACTTACTGAATCTGTGACAATAAATTGTATCCGTCCAAAATCAGTGAGGCTAACTAACCATCAGGGATGTTCTGAAACAATCGAAAAGATTTTATTGTTGAAATTCCGGTTTAAAATGATTATAGATAATGTGTATAACATGTTTAGCAAGAAACCAACGTTAATTTGCCTATGGAAAGCGCGGTTATTAGAAGAGTCGTATTTTGAAATCCGCGGTCACATTTTGTAATCGAGCCTGAATTGCAGGCGAATGACACGACATATTGCACCAACTTAATCGAATCTCTACTCAAAATTACATAATTTACTAAAAATAACCGAAACTTACTAAATCTGTGACAATAAATTGTATCCGTCCAAAATCAGTGAGGCCAACTAACCATCAGGGATGTTCTGAAACAATCGAAAACATTTTATTGTTGAAATTCCGGTTTAAAATGATTATAGATAATGTGTATAACATGTTTAGCAAGAAACC
Source organism: Nephrotoma guestfalica (assembly GCA_963691935.1). Taxonomy (NCBI): domain Eukaryota; kingdom Metazoa; phylum Arthropoda; class Insecta; order Diptera; family Tipulidae; genus Nephrotoma; species Nephrotoma guestfalica. The sequence goes on along the minus strand of OY829916.1, from coordinate 3,561,037 downwards.
AACGTTAATTTGCCTATGGAAAGCGCGGTTATTAGAAGAGTCGTATTTTGAAATCCGCGGTCACATTTTGTAATCGAGCCTGAATTGCAGGCGAATGACACGACATATTGCACCAACTTAATCGAATCTCTACTCAAAATTACATCATTTACTAAAAATAACCGAAACTTACTAAATCTGTGACAATAATTTGTTTCCGTCCAAAATCAGTAAGGCTAACTAACCATCAGGGATGTTCTGAAACAATCGAAAACATTTTATTGTTGAAATTCCGGTTTAAAATTATTATAGATAATGTGTATAACATGTTTAGCAAGAAACCAACGTTAATTTGCCTATGGAAAGCGCGGTTATTGGAAGACTCGTATTTTGTAATCCGCGGTCACATTTTGTAATCGAGCCTGAATTACATTCGAATGACACGACATATTGCACCAACTTAATCGAATCTCTACTCAAAATTACATCATTTACTAAAAATAACCGAAACTTACTGAATCTGTGACAATAAATTGTATCCGTCCAAAATCAGTGAGGCTAACTAACCATCAGGGATGTTCTGAAACAATCGAAAACATTTTATTGTTGAAATTCCGGTTTAAAATGATTATAGATAATGTGTATAACATGTTTAGCAAGAAACCAACGTTAATTTGCCTATGGAAAGCGCGGTTATTAGAAGAGTCGTATTTTGAAATCCGCGGTCACATTTTGTAATCGAGCCTGAATTGCAGGCGAATGACACGACATATTGCACCAACTTAATCGAATCTCTAGTCAAAATTATATCATTTACTAAATATAACCGAAACTTACTGAATCTGTGACAATAAATTGTATCCGTCCAAAATCAGTGAGGCTAACTAACCATCAGGGATGTTCTGAAACAATCGAAAAGATTTTATTGTTGAAATTCCGGTTTAAAATAATTATAGATAATGTGTATAACATGTTTAGCAAGAAACCAACGTTAATTTGCCTATGTAAAGCGCGGTTATTAGAAGAGTCGTATTTTGAAATCCGCGGTCACATTTTGTAATCGAGCCTGGATTGGAGGCGAATGACACGACATATTGCACCAACTTAATCGAATCTCTACTCAAAATTACATCATTTACTAAAAATAACCGAAACTTACTAAATCTGTGACAATAATTTGTTTCCGTCCAAAATCAGTGAGGCTAACTAACCTTCAGGGATGTTCTGAAACAATCGAAAACATTTTATTGTTGAAATTTCGGTTTAAAATGATTATAGGTAATGGGTATAACATGTTTAGCAAGAAACCAACGTTAATTTGCCTATGGAAAGCGCGGTTATTGGAAGAATCGTATTTTGAAATCCGCGGTCACATTTTGTAATCGAGCCTGGATTGCAGGCGAATGACACGACATATTGCACCAACTTAATCGAATCTCTACTCAAAATTACATCATTAACTAAAAATAACCGAAACTTACTAAATCTGTGACAATAATTTGTTTCCGTCCAAAATCAGTAAGGCTAACTAACCATCAGGGATGTTCTGAAACAATCGAAAACATTTTATTGTTGAAATTCCGGTTTAAAATGATTATAGATAATGTGTATAACATGTTTAGCAAGAAACCAACGTTAATTTGCCTATGGAAAGCGCGGTTATTAGAAGAGTCGTATTTTGAAATCCGTGGTCACATTTTGTAATCGAGCCTGGATTGCAGGCGAATGACACGACATATTGCACCAACTTAATCGAATCTCTACTCAAAATTACATCATTTACTAAAAATAACCGAAATTTACTGAATCTGTGACAATAAATTGTATCCGTCCAAAATCAGTGAGGCTAACTAACCTTCAGGGATGTTCTGAAACAATCGAAAACATTTTATTGTTGAAATTTCGGTTTAAAATGATTATAGGTAATGGGTATAACATGTTTAGCAAGAAACCAACGTTAATTTGCCTATGGAAAGCGCGGTTATTGGAAGAATCGTATTTTGAAATCCGCGGTCACATTTTGTAATCGAGCCTGGATTGCAGGCGAATGACACGACATATTGCACCAACTTAATCGAATCTCTACTCAAAATTACATCATTTACTAAAAATAACCGAAACTTACTAAATCTGTGACAATAATTTGTTTCCGTCCAAAATCAGTAAGGCTAACTAACCATCAGGGATGTTCTGAAACAATCGAAAACATTTTATTGTTGAAATTCCGGTTTAAAATGATTATAGATAATGTGTATAACATGTTTAGCAAGAAACCAACGTTAATTTGCCTATGTAAAGCGCGGTTATTAGAAGAGTCGTATTTTGAAATCCGCTGTCACATTTTGTAATCGAGCCTGGATTGCAGGCGAATGACACGACATATTGCACCAACTTAATCGAATCTGTACTCAAAATTACATCATTTACTAAAAATAACCGAAATTTACTGAATCTGTGACAATAAATTGTATCCGTCCAAAATCAGTGAGGCTAACTAACCATCAGGGATGTTCTGAAACAATCGAAAACATTTTATTGTTGAAATTTCGGTTTAAAATGATTATAGGTAATGGGTATAACATGTTTAGCAAGAAACCAACGTTAATTTGCCTATGGAAAGCGCGGTTATTGGAAGAATCGTATTTTGAAATCCGCGGTCACATTTTGTAATCGAGCCTGGATTGCAGGCGAATGACACGACATATTGCACCAACTTAATCGAATCTCTACTCAAAATTACATCATTTACTAAAAATAACCGAAACTTACTAAATCTGTGACAATAATTTGTTTCCGTCCAAAATCAGTAAGGCTAACTAACCATCAGGGATGTTCTGAAACAATCGAAAACATTTTATTGTTGAAATTCCGGTTTAAAATGATTATAGATAATGTGTATAACATGTTTAGCAAGAAACCAACGTTAATTTGCCTATGTAAAGCGCGGTTATTAGAAGAGTCGTATTTTGAAATCCGCTGTCACATTTTGTAATCGAGCCTGGATTGCAGGCGAATGACACGACATATTGCACCAACTTAATCGAATCTCTACTCAAAATTACATCATTAACTAAAAATAACCGAAACTTACTAAATCTGTGACAATAATTTGTTTCCGTTTGTTCTGAAACAATCGAAAACATTTTATTGTTGAAATTCCGGTTTAAAATGATTATAGATAATGTGTATAACATGTTTAGCAAGAAACCAACGTTAATTTGCCTATGGAAAGCGCGGTTATTGGAAGACTCGTATTTTGAAATCCGCGGTCACATTTTGTAATCGAGCCTGAATTACATTCGAATGACACGACATATTGCACCAACTTAATCGAATCTCTACTCAAAATTACATCATTTACTAAAAATAACCGAAACTTACTGAATCTGTGACAATAAATTGTATCCGTCCAAAATCAGTGAGGCTAACTAACCATCAGGGATGTTCTGAAACAATCGAAAAGATTTTATTGTTGAAATTCCGGTTTAAAATAATTATAGATAATGTGTATAACATGTTTAGCAAGAAACCAACGTTAATTTGCCTATGGAATGCGCGGTTATTGGAACAATCGGATTTTGAAATCCGCGGTCACATTTTGTAATCGAGCCTGGATTGCAGGCGAATGACACGACATATTGCACCAACTTAATCGAATCTCTACTCAAAATTACATCATTTACTAAAAATAACCGAAACTTACTGAATCTGTGACAATAAATTGTATCCGTCCAAAATCAGTGAGGCTAACTAACCATCAGGGATGTTCTGAAACAATCGAAAACATTTTATTGTTGAAATTCCGGTTTAAAATGATTATAGATAATGTGTATAACATGTTTAGCAAGAAACCAACGTTAATTTGCCTATGGAAAGCGCGGTTATTGGAAGAATCGTATTTTGAAATCCGCGGTCACATTTTGTAATCGAGCCTGGATTGCAGGCGAATGACACGACATATTGCACCAACTTAATCGAATCTCTACTCAAAATTACATCATTTACTAAAAATAACCGAAACTTACTAAATCTGTGACAATAATTTGTTTCCGTCCAAAATCAGTAAGGCTAACTAACCATCAGGGATGTTCTGAAACAATCGAAAACATTTTATTGTTGAAATTCCGGTTTAAAATGATTATAGATAATGTGTATAACATGTTTAGCAAGAAACCAACGTTAATTTGCCTATGTAAAGCGCGGTTATTAGAAGAGTCGTATTTTGAAATCCGCGGTCACATTTTGTAATCGAGCCTGGATTGCAGGCGAATGACACGACATATTGCACCAACTTAATCGAATCTCTACTCAAAATTACATCATTTACTAAAAATAACCGAAACTTACTAAATCTGTGACAATAATTTGTTTCCGTCCAAAATCAGTAAGGCTAACTAACCATCAGGGATGTTCTGAAACAATCGAAAACATTTTATTGTTGAAATTCCGGTTTAAAATGATTATAGATAATGTGTATAACATGTTTAGCAAGAAACCAACGTTAATTTGCCTATGTAAAGCGCGGTTATTAGAAGAGTCGTATTTTGAAATCCGCGGTCAAATTTTGTAATCGAGCCTGGATTGCAGGCGAATGACACGACATATTGCACCAACTTAATCGAATCTCTACTCAAAATTACATCATTTACTAAAAATAACCGAAATTTACTGAATCTGTGACAATAAATTGTATCCGTCCAAAATCAGTGAGGCTAACTAACCTTCAGGGATGTTCTGAAACAATCGAAAACATTTTATTGTTGAAATTTCGGTTTAAAATGATTATAGGTAATGGGTATAACATGTTTAGCAAGAAACCAACGTTAATTTGCCTATGGAAAGCGCGGTTATTGGAAGAATCGTATTTTGAAATCCGCGGTCACATTTTGTAATCGAGCCTGGATTGCAGGCGAATGACACGACATATTGCACCAACTTAATCGAATCTCTACTCAAAATTACATCATTTACTAAAAATAACCGAAACTTACTAAATCTGTGACAATAATTTGTTTCCGTCCAAAATCAGTAAGGCTAACTAACCATCAGGGATGTTCTGAAACAATCGAAAACATTTTATTGTTGAAATTCCGGTTTAAAATGATTATAGATAATGTGTATAACATGTTTAGCAAGAAACCAACGTTAATTTGCCTATGTAAAGCGCGGTTATTAGAAGAGTCGTATTTTGAAATCCGCGGTCACATTTTGTAATCGAGCCTGGATTGCAGGCGAATGACACGACATATTGCACCAACTTAATCGAATCTCTACTCAAAATTACATCATTTACTAAAAATAACCGAAATTTACTGAATCTGTGACAATAAATTGTATCCGTCCAAAATCAGTGAGGCTAACTAACCATCAGGGATGTTCTGAAACAATCGAAAAGATTTTATTGTTGAAATTCCGGTTTAAAATGATTATAGATAATGTGTATAACATGTTTAGCAAGAAACCAACGTTAATTTGCCTATGGAAAGCGCGGTTATTGGAAGACTCGTATTTTGTAATCCGCGGTCACATTTTGTAATCGAGCCTGAATTACATTCGAATGACACGACATATTGCACCAACTTAATCGAATCTCTACTCAAAATTACATCATTTACTAAAAATAACCGAAACTTACTGAATCTGTGACAATAAATTGTATCCGTCCAAAATCAGTGAGGCTAACTAACCATCAGGGATGTTCTGAAACAATCGAAAACATTTTATTGTTGAAATTCCGGTTTAAAATGATTATAGATAATGTGTATAACATGTTTAGCAAGAAACCAACGTTAATTTGCCTATGGAAAGCGCGGTTATTGGAAGACTCGTATTTTGTAATCCGCGGTCACATTTTGTAATCGAGCCTGAATTACATTCGAATGACACGACATATGGCACCAACTTAATCGAATCTCTACTCAAAATTACATCATTTACTAAAAATAACCGAAACTTACTAAATCTGTGACAATAATTTGTTTCCGTCCAAAATCAGTAAGGCTAACTAACCATCAGGGATGTTCTGAAACAATCGAAAACATTTTATTGTTGAAATTCCGGTTTAAAATTATTATAGATAATGTGTATAACATGTTTAGCAAGAAACCAACGTTAATTTGCCTATGGAAAGCGCGGTTATTAGAAGAGTCGTATTTTGAAATCCGTGGTCACATTTTGTAATCGAGCCTGGATTGCAGGCGAATGTCACGACATATTGCACCAACTTAATCGAATCTCTACTCAAAATTACATCATTTACTAAAAATAACCGAAACTTACTGAATCTGTGACAATAAATTGTATCCGTCCAAAATCAGTGAGGCTAACTAACCATCAGGGATGTTCTGAAACAATCGAAAACATTTTATTGTTGAAATTCCGGTTTAAAATTATTATAGATAATGTGTATAACATGTTTAGCAAGAAACCAACGTTAATTTGCCTATGGAAAGCGCGGTTATTGGAAGACTCGTATTTTGTAATCCGCGGTCACATTTTGTAATCGAGCCTGAATTACATTCGAATGACACGACATATGGCACCAACTTAATCGAATCTCTACTCAAAATTACATCATTTACTAAAAATAACCGAAACTTACTGAATCTGTGACAATAAATTGTATCCGTCCAAAATCAGTGAGGCTAACTAACCATCAGGGATGTTCTGAAACAATCGAAAACATTTTATTGTTGAAATTCCGGTTTAAAATGATTATAGATAATGTGTATAACATGTTTAGCAAGAAACCAACGTTAATTTGCCTATGGAAAGCGCGGTTATTAGAAGAGTCGTATTTTGAAATCCGCGGTCACATTTTGTAATCGAGCCTGGATTGCAGGCGAATGACACGACATATTGCACCAACTTAATCGAATCTCTACTCAAAATTACATCATTTACTAAAAATAACCGAAACTTACTAAATCTGTGACAATAATTTGTTTCCGTCCAAAATCAGTAAGGCTAACTAACCATCAGGGATGTTCTGAAACAATCGAAAACATTTTATTGTTGAAATTCCGGTTTAAAATTATTATAGATAATGTGTATAACATGTTTAGCAAGAAACCAACGTTAATTTGCCTATGGAAAGCGCGGTTATTGGAAGACTCGTATTTTGTAATCCGCGGTCACATTTTGTAATCGAGCCTGAATTACATTCGAATGACACGACATATTGCACCAACTTAATCGAATCTCTACTCAAAATTACATCATTTACTAAAAATAACCGAAACTTACTGAATCTGTGACAATAAATTGTATCCGTCCAAAATCAGTGAGGCTAACTAACCATCAGGGATGTTCTGAAACAATCGAAAACATTTTATTGTTGAAATTCCGGTTTAAAATGATTATAGATAATGTGTATAACATGTTTAGCAAGAAACCAACGTTAATTTGCCTATGGAAAGCGCGGTTATTGGAAGACTCGTATTTTGTAATCCGCGGTCACATTTTGTAATCGAGCCTGAATTACATTCGAATGACACGACATATGGCACCAACTTAATCGAATCTCTACTCAAAATTACATCATTTACTAAAAATAACCGAAACTTACTGAATCTGTGACAATAAATTGTATCCGTCCAAAATCAGTGAGGCTAACTAACCATCAGGGATGTTCTGAAACAATCGAAAACATTTTATTGTTGAAATTCCGGTTTAAAATGATTATAGATAATGTGTATAACATGTTTAGCAAGAAACCAACGTTAATTTGCCTATGGAAAGCGCGGTTATTAGAAGAGTCGTATTTTGAAATCCGTGGTCACATTTTGTAATCGAGCCTGGATTGCAGGCGAATGTCACGACATATTGCACCAACTTAATCGAATCTCTACTCAAAATTACATCATTTACTAAAAATAACCGAAACTTACTGAATCTGTGACAATAAATTGTATCCGTCCAAAATCAGTGAGGCTAACTAACCATCAGGGATGTTCTGAAACAATCGAAAACATTTTATTGTTGAAATTCCGATTTAAAATTATTATAGATAATGTGTATAACATGTTTAGCAAGAAACCAACGTTAATTTGCCTATGGAAAGCGCGGTTATTGGAAGACTCGTATTTTGTAATCCGCGGTCACATTTTGTAATCGAGCCTGAATTACATTCGAATGACACGACATATGGCACCAACTTAATCGAATCTCTACTCAAAATTACATCATTTACTAAAAATAACCGAAACTTACTAAATCTGTGACAATAATTTGTTTCCGTCCAAAATCAGTAAGGCTAACTAACCATCAGGGATGTTCTGAAACAATCGAAAACATTTTATTGTTGAAATTCCGGTTTAAAATTATTATAGATAATGTGTATAACATGTTTAGCAAGAAACCAACGTTAATTTGCCTATGGAAAGCGCGGTTATTAGAAGAGTCGTATTTTGAAATCCGTGGTCACATTTTGTAATCGAGCCTGGATTGCAGGCGAATGTCACGACATATTGCACCAACTTAATCGAATCTCTACTCAAAATTACATCATTTACTAAAAATAACCGAAACTTACTGAATCTGTGACAATAAATTGTATCCGTCCAAAATCAGTGAGGCTAACTAACCATCAGGGATGTTCTGAAACAATCGAAAACATTTTATTGTTGAAATTCCGGTTTAAAATTATTATAGATAATGTGTATAACATGTTTAGCAAGAAACCAACGTTAATTTGCCTATGGAAAGCGCGGTTATTGGAAGACTCGTATTTTGTAATCCGCGGTCACATTTTGTAATCGAGCCTGAATTACATTCGAATGACACGACATATGGCACCAACTTAATCGAATCTCTACTCAAAATTACATCATTTACTAAAAATAACCGACACTTACTGAATCTGTGACAATAAATTGTATCCGTCCAAAATCAGTGAGGCTAACTAACCATCAGGGATGTTCTGAAACAATCGAAAACATTTTATTGTTGAAATTCCGGTTTAAAATGATTATAGATAATGTGTATAACATGTTTAGCAAGAAACCAACGTTAATTTGCCTATGGAAAGCGCGGTTATTAGAAGAGTCGTATTTTGAAATCCGCGGTCACATTTTGTAATCGAGCCTGAATTGCAGGCGAATGACACGACATATTGCACCAACTTAATCGAATCTCTACTCAAAATTACATAATTTACTAAAAATAACCGAAACTTACTAAATCTGTGACAATAAATTGTATCCGTCCAAAATCAGTGAGGCCAACTAACCATCAGGGATGTTCTGAAACAATCGAAAACATTTTATTGTTGAAATTCCGGTTTAAAATGATTATAGATAATGTGTATAACATGTTTAGCAAGAAACCAACGTTAATTTGCCTATGGAAAGCGCGGTTATTAGAAGAGTCGTATTTTGAAATCCGCGGTCACATTTTGTAATCGAGCCTGAATTGCAGGCGAATGACACGACATATTGCACCAACTTAATCGAATCTCTACTCAAAATTACATCATTTACTAAAAATAACCGAAACTTACTAAATCTGTGACAATAATTTGTTTCCGTCCAAAATCAGTAAGGCTAACTAACCATCAGGGATGTTCTGAAACAATCGAAAACATTTTATTGTTGAAATTCCGGTTTAAAATTATTATAGATAATGTGTATAACATGTTTAGCAAGAAACCAACGTTAATTTGCCTATGGAAAGCGCGGTTATTGGAAGACTCGTATTTTGTAATCCGCGGTCACATTTTGTAATCGAGCCTGAATTACATTCGAATGACACGACATATTGCACCAACTTAATCGAATCTCTACTCAAAATTACATCATTTACTAAAAATAACCGAAACTTACTGAATCTGTGACAATAAATTGTATCCGTCCAAAATCAGTGAGGCTAACTAACCATCAGGGATGTTCTGAAACAATCGAAAACATTTTATTGTTGAAATTCCGGTTTAAAATGATTATAGATAATGTGTATAACATGTTTAGCAAGAAACCAACGTTAATTTGCCTATGGAAAGCGCGGTTATTAGAAGAGTCGTATTTTGAAATCCGCGGTCACATTTTGTAATCGAGCCTGGATTGCAGGCGAATGACACGACATATTGCACCAACTTAATCGAATCTCTAGTCAAAATTATATCATTTACTAAAAATAACCGAAACTTACTGAATCTGTGACAATAAATTGTATCCGTCCAAAATCAGTGAGGCTAACTAACCATCAGGGATGTTCTGAAACAATCGAAAAGATTTTATTGTTGAAATTCCGGTTTAAAATAATTATAGATAATGTGTATAACATGTTTAGCAAGAAACCAACGTTAATTTGCCTATGTAAAGCGCGGTTATTAGAAGAGTCGTATTTTGAAATCCGCGGTCACATTTTGTAATCGAGCCTGGATTGGAGGCGAATGACACGACATATTGCACCAACTTAATCGAATCTCTACTCAAAATTACATCATTTACTAAAAATAACCGAAACTTACTAAATCTGTGACAATAATTTGTTTCCGTCCAAAATCAGTGAGGCTAACTAACCTTCAGGGATGTTCTGAAACAATCGAAAACATTTTATTGTTGAAATTTCGGTTTAAAATGATTATAGGTAATGGGTATAACATGTTTAGCAAGAAACCAACGTTAATTTGCCTATGGAAAGCGCGGTTATTGGAAGAATCGTATTTTGAAATCCGCGGTCACATTTTGTAATCGAGCCTGGATTGCAGGCGAATGACACGACATATTGCACCAACTTAATCGAATCTCTACTCAAAATTACATCATTAACTAAAAATAACCGAAACTTACTAAATCTGTGACAATAATTTGTTTCCGTCCAAAATCAGTAAGGCTAACTAACCATCAGGGATGTTCTGAAACAATCGAAAACATTTTATTGTTGAAATTCCGGTTTAAAATGATTATAGATAATCTGTATAACATGTTTAGCAAGAAACCAACGTTAATTTGCCTATGGAAAGCGCGGTTATTAGAAGAGTCGTATTTTGAAATCCGTGGTCACATTTTGTAATCGAGCCTGGATTGCAGGCGAATGACACGACATATTGCACCAACTTAATCGAATCTCTACTCAAAATTACATCATTTACTAAAAATAACCGAAATTTACTGAATCTGTGACAATAAATTGTAGCCGTCCAAAATCAGTGAGGCTAACTAACCTTCAGGGATGTTCTGAAACAATCGAAAACATTTTATTGTTGAAATTTCGGTTTAAAATGATTATAGGTAATGGGTATAACATGTTTAGCAAGAAACCAACGTTAATTTGCCTATGGAAAGCGCGGTTATTGGAAGAATCGTATTTTGAAATCCGCGGTCACATTTTGTAATCGAGCCTGGATTGCAGGCGAATGACACGACATATTGCACCAACTTAATCGAATCTCTACTCAAAATTACATCATTTACTAAAAATAACCGAAACTTACTAAATCTGTGACAATAATTTGTTTCCGTCCAAAATCAGTAAGGCTAACTAACCATCAGGGATGTTCTGAAACAATCGAAAACATTTTATTGTTGAAATTCCGGTTTAAAATGATTATAGATAATGTGTATAACATGTTTAGCAAGAAACCAACGTTAATTTGCCTATGTAAAGCGCGGTTATTAGAAGAGTCGTATTTTGAAATCCGCTGTCACATTTTGTAATCGAGCCTGGATTGCAGGCGAATGACACGACATATTGCACCAACTTAATCGAATCTGTACTCAAAATTACATCATTTACTAAAAATAACCGAAATTTACTGAATCTGTGACAATAAATTGTATCCGTCCAAAATCAGTGAGGCTAACTAACCATCAGGGATGTTCTGAAACAATCGAAAACATTTTATTGTTGAAATTTCGGTTTAAAATGATTATAGGTAATGGGTATAACATGTTTAGCAAGAAACCAACGTTAATTTGCCTATGGAAAGCGCGGTTATTGGAAGAATCGTATTTTGAAATCCGCGGTCACATTTTGTAATCGAGCCTGGATTGCAGGCGAATGACACGACATATTGCACCAACTTAATCGAATCTCTACTCAAAATTACATCATTTACTAAAAATAACCGAAACTTACTAAATCTGTGACAATAATTTGTTTCCGTCCAAAATCAGTAAGGCTAACTAACCATCAGGGATGTTCTGAAACAATCGAAAACATTTTATTGTTGAAATTCCGGTTTAAAATGATTATAGATAATGTGTATAACATGTTTAGCAAGAAACCAACGTTAATTTGCCTATGTAAAGCGCGGTTATTAGAAGAGTCGTATTTTGAAATCCGCTGTCACATTTTGTAATCGAGCCTGGATTGCAGGCGAATGACACGACATATTGCACCAACTTAATCGAATCTCTACTCAAAATTACATCATTAACTAAAAATAACCGAAACTTACTAAATCTGTGACAATAATTTGTTTCCGTTTGTTCTGAAACAATCGAAAACATTTTATTGTTGAAATTCCGGTTTAAAATGATTATAGATAATGTGTATAACATGTTTAGCAAGAAACCAACGTTAATTTGCCTATGGAAAGCGCGGTTATTGGAAGACTCGTATTTTGAAATCCGCGGTCACATTTTGTAATCGAGCCTGAATTACATTCGAATGACACGACATATTGCACCAACTTAATCGAATCTCTACTCAAAATTACATCATTTACTAAAAATAACCGAAACTTACTGAATCTGTGACAATAAATTGTATCCGTCCAAAATCAGTGAGGCTAACTAACCATCAGGGATGTTCTGAAACAATCGAAAAGATTTTATTGTTGAAATTCCGGTTTAAAATAATTATAGATAATGTGTATAACATGTTTAGCAAGAAACCAACGTTAATTTGCCTATGGAATGCGCGGTTATTGGAACAATCGGATTTTGAAATCCGCGGTCACATTTTGTAATCGAGCCTGGATTGCAGGCGAATGACACGACATATTGCACCAACTTAATCGAATCTCTACTCAAAATTACATCATTTACTAAAAATAACCGAAACTTACTGAATCTGTGACAATAAATTGTATCCGTCCAAAATCAGTGAGGCTAACTAACCATCAGGGATGTTCTGAAACAATCGAAAACATTTTATTGTTGAAATTCCGGTTTAAAATGATTATAGATAATGTGTATAACATGTTTAGCAAGAAACCAACGTTAATTTGCCTATGGAAAGCGCGGTTATTGGAAGAATCGTATTTTGAAATCCGCGGTCACATTTTGTAATCGAGCCTGGATTGCAGGCGAATGACACGACATATTGCACCAACTTAATCGAATCTCTACTCAAAATTACATCATTTACTAAAAATAACCGAAACTTACTAAATCTGTGACAATAATTTGTTTCCGTCCAAAATCAGTAAGGCTAACTAACCATCAGGGATGTTCTGAAACAATCGAAAACATTTTATTGTTGAAATTCCGGTTTAAAATGATTATAGATAATGTGTATAACATGTTTAGCAAGAAACCAACGTTAATTTGCCTATGTAAAGCGCGGTTATTAGAAGAGTCGTATTTTGAAATCCGCGGTCACATTTTGTAATCGAGCCTGGATTGCAGGCGAATGACACGACATATTGCACCAACTTAATCGAATCTCTACTCAAAATTACATCATTTACTAAAAATAACCGAAACTTACTAAATCTGTGACAATAATTTGTTTCCGTCCAAAATCAGTAAGGCTAACTAACCATCAGGGATGTTCTGAAACAATCGAAAACATTTTATTGTTGAAATTCCGGTTTAAAATGATTATAGATAATGTGTATAACATGTTTAGCAAGAAACCAACGTTAATTTGCCTATGTAAAGCGCGGTTATTAGAAGAGTCGTATTTTGAAATCCGCGGTCAAATTTTGTAATCGAGCCTGGATTGCAGGCGAATGACACGACATATTGCACCAACTTAATCGAATCTCTACTCAAAATTACATCATTTACTAAAAATAACCGAAACTTACTAAATCTGTGACAATAATTTGTTTCCGTCCAAAATCAGTAAGGCTAACTAACCATCAGGGATGTTCTGAAACAATCGAAAACATTTTATTGTTGAAATTCCGGTTTAAAATGATTATAGATAATGTGTATAACATGTTTAGCAAGAAACCAACGTTAATTTGCCTATGTAAAGCGCGGTTATTAGAAGAGTCGTATTTTGAAATCCGCGGTCACATTTTGTAATCGAGCCTGGATTGCAGGCGAATGACACGACATATTGCACCAACTTAATCGAATCTCTACTCAAAATTACATCATTTACTAAAAATAACCGAAATTTACTGAATCTGTGACAATAAATTGTATCCGTCCAAAATCAGTGAGGCTAACTAACCATCAGGGATGTTCTGAAACAATCGAAAAGATTTTATTGTTGAAATTCCGGTTTAAAATGATTATAGATAATGTGTATAACATGTTTAGCAAGAAACCAACGTTAATTTGCCTATGGAAAGCGCGGTTATTGGAAGAATCGTATTTTGAAATCCGCGGTCACATTTTGTAATCGAGCCTGGATTGCAGGCGAATGTCACGACATATTGCACCAACTTAATCGAATCTCTACTCAAAATTACATCATTTACTAAAAATAACCGAAACTTACTAAATCTGTGACAATAATTTGTTTCCGTCCAAAATCAGTAAGGCTAACTAACCATCAGGGATGTTCTGAAACAATCGAAAACATTTTATTGTTGAAATTCCGGTTTAAAATGATTATAGATAATGTGTATAACATGTTTAGCAAGAAACCAACGTTAATTTGCCTATGTAAAGCGCGGTTATTAGAAGAGTCGTATTTTGAAATCCGCGGTCACATTTTGTAATCGAGCCTGGATTGCAGGCGAATGACACGACATATTGCACCAACTTAATCGAATCTCTACTCAAAATTACATCATTTACTAAAAATAACCGAAATTTACTGAATCTGTGACAATAAATTGTATCCGTCCAAAATCAGTGAGGCTAACTAACCATCAGGGATGTTCTGAAACAATCGAAAACATTTTATTGTTGAAATTTCGGTTTAAAATAATTATAGATAATGTGTATAACATGTTTAGCAAGAAACCAACGTTAATTTGCCTATGTAAAGCGCGGTTATTAGAAGAGTCGTATTTTGAAATCCGCGGTCACATTTTGTAATCGAGCCTGGATTGCAGGCGAATGACACGACATATTGCACCAACTTAATCGAATCTCTACTCAAAATTACATCATTTACTAAAAATAACCGAAATTTACTGAATCTGTGACAATAAATTGTATCCGTCCAAAATCAGTGAGGCTAACTAACCATCAGGGATGTTCTGAAACAATCGAAAAGATTTTATTGTTGAAATTCCGGTTTAAAATGATTATAGATAATGTGTATAACATGTTTAGCAAGAAACCAACGTTAATTTGCCTATGGAAAGCGCGGTTATTGGAAGAATCGTATTTTGAAATCCGCGGTCACATTTTGTAATCGAGCCTGGATTGCAGGCGAATGTCACGACATATTGCACCAACTTAATCGAATCTCTACTCAAAATTACATCATTTACTAAAAATAACCGAAACTTACTAAATCTGTGACAATAATTTGTTTCCGTCCAAAATCAGTAAGGCTAACTAACCATCAGGGATGTTCTGAAACAATCGAAAACATTTTATTGTTGAAATTCCGGTTTAAAATGATTATAGATAATGTGTATAACATGTTTAGCAAGAAACCAACGTTAATTTGCCTATGTAAAGCGCGGTTATTAGAAGAGTCGTATTTTGAAATCCGCGGTCACATTTTGTAATCGAGCCTGGATTGCAGGCGAATGACACGACATATTGCACCAACTTAATCGAATCTCTACTCAAAATTACATCATTTACTAAAAATAACCGAAATTTACTGAATCTGTGACAATAAATTGTATCCGTCCAAAATCAGTGAGGCTAACTAACCATCAGGGATGTTCTGAAACAATCGAAAACATTTTATTGTTGAAATTTCGGTTTAAAATAATTATAGATAATGTGTATAACATGTTTAGCAAGAAACCAACGTTAATTTGCCTATGTAAAGCGCGGTTATTAGAAGAGTCGTATTTTGAAATCCGCGGTCACATTTTGTAATCGAGCCTGGATTGCAGGCGAATGACACGACATATTGCACCAACTTAATCGAATCTCTACTCAAAATTACATCATTTACTAAAAATAACCGAAACTTACTAAATCTGTGACAATAATTTGTTTCCGTCCAAAATCAGTAAGGCTAACTAACCATCAGGGATGTTCTGAAACAATCGAAAACATTTTATTGTTGAAATTCCGGTTTAAAATGATTATAGATAATGTGTATAACATGTTTAGCAAGAAACCAACGTTAATTTGCCTATGTAAAGCGCGGTTATTAGAAGAGTCGTATTTTGAAATCCGCGGTCAAATTTTGTAATCGAGCCTGGATTGCAGGCGAATGACACGACATATTGCACCAACTTAATCGAATCTCTACTCAAAATTACATCATTTACTAAAAATAACCGAAATTTACTGAATCTGTGACAATAAATTGTATCCGTCCAAAATCAGTGAGGCTAACTAACCTTCAGGGATGTTCTGAAACAATCGAAAACATTTTATTGTTGAAATTTCGGTTTAAAATGATTATAGGTAATGGGTATAACATGTTTAGCAAGAAACCAACGTTAATTTGCCTATGGAAAGCGCGGTTATTGGAAGAATCGTATTTTGAAATCCGCGGTCACATTTTGTAATCGAGCCTGGATTGCAGGCGAATGACACGACATATTGCACCAACTTAATCGAATCTCTACTCAAAATTACATCATTTACTAAAAATAACCGAAACTTACTAAATCTGTGACAATAATTTGTTTCCGTCCAAAATCAGTAAGGCTAACTAACCATCAGGGATGTTCTGAAACAATCGAAAACATTTTATTGTTGAAATTCCGGTTTAAAATGATTATAGATAATGTGTATAACATGTTTAGCAAGAAACCAACGTTAATTTGCCTATGTAAAGCGCGGTTATTAGAAGAGTCGTATTTTGAAATCCGCTGTCACATTTTGTAATCGAGCCTGGATTGCAGGCGAATGACACGACATATTGCACCAACTTAATCGAATCTCTACTCAAAATTACATCATTAACTAAAAATAACCGAAACTTACTAAATCTGTGACAATAATTTGTTTCCGTCCAAAATCAGTAAGGCTAACTAACCTTCAGGGATGTTCTGAAACAATCGAAAACATTTTATTGTTGAAATTCCGGTTTAAAATGATTATAGATAATGTGTATAACATGTTTAGCAAGAAACCAACGTTAATTTGCCTATGGAAAGCGCGGTTATTAGAAGAGTCGTATTTTGAAATCCGTGGTCACATTTTGTAATCGAGCCTGGATTGCAGGCGAATGTCACGACATATTGCACCAACTTAATCGAATCTCTACTCAAAATTACATCATTTACTAAAAATAACCGAAACTTACTGAATCTGTGACAATAAATTGTATCCGTCCAAAATCAGTGAGGCTAACTAACCATCAGGGATGTTCTGAAACAATCGAAAACATTTTATTGTTGAAATTCCGGTTTAAAATGATTATAGATAATGTGTATAACATGTTTAGCAAGAAACCAACGTTAATTTGCCTATGGAAAGCACGGTTATTAGAAGAGTCGTATTTTGAAATCCGTGGTCACATTTTGTAATCGAGCCTGGATTGCAGGCGAATGTCACGACATATTGCACCAACTTAATCGAATCTCTACTCAAAATTACATCATTTACTAAAAATAACCGAAATTTACTGAATCTGTGACAATAAATTGTATCCGTCCAAAATCAGTGAGGCTAACTAACCATCAGGGATGTTCTGAAACAATCGAAAACATTTTATTGTTGAAATTCCGGTTTAAAATTATTATAGATAATGTGTATAACATGTTTAGCAAGAAACCAACGTTAATTTGCCTATGGAAAGCGCGGTTATTGGAAGACTCGTATTTTGTAATCCGCGGTCACATTTTGTAATCGAGCCTGAATTACATTCGAATGACACGACATATTGCACCAACTTAATCGAATCTCTACTCAAAATTACATCATTTACTAAAAATAACCGAAACTTACTGAATCTGTGACAATAAATTGTATCCGTCCAAAATCAGTGAGGCTAACTAACCATCAGGGATGTTCTGAAACAATCGAAAACATTTTATTGTTGAAATTCCGGTTTAAAATGATTATAGATAATGTGTATAACATGTTTAGCAAGAAACCAACGTTAATTTGCCTATGGAAAGCGCGGTTATTAGAAGAGTCGTATTTTGAAATCCGTGGTCACATTTTGTAATCGAGCCTGGATTGCAGGCGAATGACACGACATATTGCACCAACTTAATCGAATCTCTACTCAAAATTACATCATTTACTAAAAATAACCGAAATTTACTGAATCTGTGACAATAAATTGTATCCGTCCAAAATCAGTGAGGCTAACTAACCTTCAGGGATGTTCTGAAACAATCGAAAACATTTTATTGTTGAAATTTCGGTTTAAAATGATTATAGGTAATGGGTATAACATGTTTAGCAAGAAACCAACGTTAATTTGCCTATGGAAAGCGCGGTTATTGGAAGAATTGTATTTTGAAATCCGCGGTCACATTTTGTAATCGAGCCTGGATTGCAGGCGAATGACACGACATATTGCACCAACTTAATCGAATCTCTACTCAAAATTACATCATTTACTAAAAATAACCGAAACTTACTAAATCTGTGACAATAATTTGTTTCCGTCCAAAATCAGTAAGGCTAACTAACCATCAGGGATGTTCTGAAACAATCGAAAACATTTTATTGTTGAAATTCCGGTTTAAAATGATTATAGATAATGTGTATAACATGTTTAGCAAGAAACCAACGTTAATTTGCCTATGTAAAGCGCGGTTATTAGAAGAGTCGTATTTTGAAATCCGCTGTCACATTTTGTAATCGAGCCTGGATTGCAGGCGAATGACACGACATATTGCACCAACTTAATCGAATCTCTACTCAAAATTACATCATTAACTAAAAATAACCGAAACTTACTAAATCTGTGACAATAATTTGTTTCCGTTTGTTCTGAAACAATCGAAAACATTTTATTGTTGAAATTCCGGTTTAAAATGATTATAGATAATGTGTATAACATGTTTAGCAAGAAACCAACGTTAATTTGCCTATGGAAAGCGCGGTTATTGGAAGACTCGTATTTTGAAATCCGCGGTCACATTTTGTAATCGAGCCTGAATTACATTCGAATGACACGACATATTGCACCAACTTAATCGAATCTCTACTCAAAATTACATCATTTACTAAAAATAACCGAAACTTACTGAATCTGTGACAATAAATTGTATCCGTCCAAAATCAGTGAGGCTAACTAACCATCAGGGATGTTCTGAAACAATCGAAAAGATTTTATTGTTGAAATTCCGGTTTAAAATAATTATAGATAATGTGTATAACATGTTTAGCAAGAAACCAACGTTAATTTGCCTATGGAATGCGCGGTTATTGGAACAATCGGATTTTGAAATCCGCGGTCACATTTTGTAATCGAGCCTGGATTGCAGGCGAATGACACGACATATTGCACCAACTTAATCGAATCTCTACTCAAAATTACATCATTTACTAAAAATAACCGAAACTTACTGAATCTGTGACAATAAATTGTATCCGTCCAAAATCAGTGAGGCTAACTAACCATCAGGGATGTTCTGAAACAATCGAAAACATTTTATTGTTGAAATTCCGGTTTAAAATGATTATAGATAATGTGTATAACATGTTTAGCAAGAAACCAACGTTAATTTGCCTATGGAAAGCGCGGTTATTGGAAGAATCGTATTTTGAAATCCGCGGTCACATTTTGTAATCGAGCCTGGATTGCAGGCGAATGACACGACATATTGCACCAACTTAATCGAATCTCTACTCAAAATTACATCATTTACTAAAAATAACCGAAACTTACTAAATCTGTGACAATAATTTGTTTCCGTCCAAAATCAGTAAGGCTAACTAACCATCAGGGATGTTCTGAAACAATCGAAAACATTTTATTGTTGAAATTCCGGTTTAAAATGATTATAGATAATGTGTATAACATGTTTAGCAAGAAACCAACGTTAATTTGCCTATGTAAAGCGCGGTTATTAGAAGAGTCGTATTTTGAAATCCGCGGTCACATTTTGTAATCGAGCCTGGATTGCAGGCGAATGACACGACATATTGCACCAACTTAATCGAATCTCTACTCAAAATTACATCATTTACTAAAAATAACCGAAACTTACTAAATCTGTGACAATAATTTGTTTCCGTCCAAAATCAGTAAGGCTAACTAACCATCAGGGATGTTCTGAAACAATCGAAAACATTTTATTGTTGAAATTCCGGTTTAAAATGATTATAGATAATGTGTATAACATGTTTAGCAAGAAACCAACGTTAATTTGCCTATGTAAAGCGCGGTTATTAGAAGAGTCGTATTTTGAAATCCGCGGTCAAATTTTGTAATCGAGCCTGGATTGCAGGCGAATGACACGATATATTGCACCAACTTAATCGAATCTCTACTCAAAATTACATCATTTACTAAAAATAACCGAAATTTACTGAATCTGTGACAATAAATTGTATCCGTCCAAAATCAGTGAGGCTAACTAACCTTCAGGGATGTTCTGAAACAATCGAAAACATTTTATTGTTGAAATTTCGGTTTAAAATGATTATAGGTAATGGGTATAACATGTTTAGCAAGAAACCAACGTTAATTTGCCTATGGAAAGCGCGGTTATTGGAAGAATCGTATTTTGAAATCCGCGGTCACATTTTGTAATCGAGCCTGGATTGCAGGCGAATGACACGACATATTGCACCAACTTAATCGAATCTCTACTCAAAATTACATCATTTACTAAAAATAACCGAAACTTACTGAATCTGTGACAATAAATTGTATCCGTCCAAAATCAGTGAGGCTAACTAACCATCAGGGATGTTCTGAAACAATCGAAAAGATTTTATTGTTGAAATTCCGGTTTAAAATGATTATAGATAATGTGTATAACATGTTTAGCAAGAAACCAACGTTAATTTGCCTATGGAAAGCGCGGTTATTGGAAGAATCGTATTTTGAAATCCGCGGTCACATTTTGTAATCGAGCCTGGATTGCAGGCGAATGTCACGACATATTGCACCAACTTAATCGAATCTCTACTCAAAATTACATCATTTACTAAAAATAACCGAAACTTACTAAATCTGTGACAATAATTTGTTTCCGTCCAAAATCAGTAAGGCTAACTAACCATCAGGGATGTTCTGAAACAATCGAAAACATTTTATTGTTGAAATTCCGGTTTAAAATGATTATAGATAATGTGTATAACATGTTTAGCAAGAAACCAACGTTAATTTGCCTATGTAAAGCGCGGTTATTAGAAGAGTCGTATTTTGAAATCCGCGGTCACATTTTGTAATCGAGCCTGGATTGCAGGCGAATGACACGACATATTGCACCAACTTAATCGAATCTCTACTCAAAATTACATCATTTACTAAAAATAACCGAAATTTACTGAATCTGTGACAATAAATTGTATCCGTCCAAAATCAGTGAGGCTAACTAACCTTCAGGGATGTTCTGAAACAATCGAAAACATTTTATTGTTGAAATTTCGGTTTAAAATAATTATAGATAATGTGTATAACATGCTTAGCAAGAAATCAACGTTAATTTGCCTATGTAAAGCGCGGTTATTAGAAGAGTCGTATTTTGAAATCCGCGGTCAAATTTTGTAATCGAGCCTGGATTGCAGGCGAATGACACGACATATTGCACCAACTTAATCGAATCTCTACTCAAAATTACATCATTTACTAAAAATAACCGAAATTTACTGAATCTGTGACAATAAATTGTATCCGTCCAAAATCAGTGAGGCTAACTAACCTTCAGGGATGTTCTGAAACAATCGAAAACATTTTATTGTTGAAATTTCGGTTTAAAATGATTATAGGTAATGGGTATAACATGTTTAGCAAGAAACCAACGTTAATTTGCCTATGGAAAGCGCGGTTATTGGAAGAATCGTATTTTGAAATCCGCGGTCACATTTTGTAATCGAGCCTGGATTGCAGGCGAATGACACGACATATTGCACCAACTTAATCGAATCTCTACTCAAAATTACATCATTTACTAAAAATAACCGAAACTTACTAAATCTGTGACAATAATTTGTTTCCGTCCAAAATCAGTAAGGCTAACTAACCATCAGGGATGTTCTGAAACAATCGAAAACATTTTATTGTTGAAATTCCGGTTTAAAATGATTATAGATAATGTGTATAACATGTTTAGCAAGAAACCAACGTTAATTTGCCTATGTAAAGCGCGGTTATTAGAAGAGTCGTATTTTGAAATCCGCTGTCACATTTTGTAATCGAGCCTGGATTGCAGGCGAATGACACGACATATTGCACCAACTTAATCGAATCTCTACTCAAAATTACATCATTAACTAAAAATAACCGAAACTTACTAAATCTGTGACAATAATTTGTTTCCGTCCAAAATCAGTAAGGCTAACTAACCATCAGGGATGTTCTGAAACAATCGAAAACATTTTATTGTTGAAATTCCGGTTTAAAATGATTATAGATAATGTGTATAACATGTTTAGCAAGAAACCAACGTTAATTTGCCTATGGAAAGCGCGGTTATTAGAAGAGTCGTATTTTGAAATCCGTGGTCACATTTTGTAATCGAGCCTGGATTGCAGGCGAATGTCACGACATATTGCACCAACTTAATCGAATCTCTACTCAAAATTACATCATTTACTAAAAATAACCGAAACTTACTGAATCTGTGACAATAAATTGTATCCGTCCAAAATCAGTGAGGCTAACTAACCATCAGGGATGTTCTGAAACAATCGAAAACGATTATAGATAATGTGTATAACATGTTTAGCAAGAAACCAACGTTAATTTGCCTATGGAAAGCACGGTTATTAGAAGAGTCGTATTTTGAAATCCGTGGTCACATTTTGTAATCGAGCCTGGATTGCAGGCGAATGTCACGACATATTGCACCAACTTAATCGAATCTCTACTCAAAATTACATCATTTACTAAAAATAACCGAAATTTACTGAATCTGTGACAATAAATTGTATCCGTCCAAAATCAGTGAGGCTAACTAACCATCAGGGATGTTCTGAAACAATCGAAAACATTTTATTGTTGAAATTCCGGTTTAAAATTATTATAGATAATGTGTATAACATGTTTAGCAAGAAACCAACGTTAATTTGCCTATGGAAAGCACGGTTATTAGAAGAGTCGTATTTTGAAATCCGTGGTCACATTTTGTAATCGAGCCTGGATTGCAGGCGAATGTCACGACATATTGCACCAACTTAATCGAATCTCTACTCAAAATTACATCATTTACTAAAAATAACCGAAACTTACTGAATCTGTGACAATAAATTGTATCCGTCCAAAATCAGTGAGGCTAACTAACCATCAGGGATGTTCTGAAACAATCGAAAACATTTTATTGTTGAAATTCCGGTTTAAAATGATTATAGATAATGTGTTACAGGCTGGCTACTGCCAACCTGCAGATATCACTAAGCACCTGCAGAGGCCTCCACGGTGATTTTTTGCCGGCTACGTTCTCAGCGGAGAAGTGCTAAAGTCGTGGGGTTTGAGGCATACAGGGCTCCTGGCTTACACCGTGATCATACAGAATTGTAGGTGAAACGCAAATAATAAAGACCGAGTTCCGCCAAAATTCGTCGGCCGGAACCTGAGGAACGAACACAACGAAATTATAAACCGAGAGCGGTGCCTTGATGAGCGCATCCATCCGTATTCAAACGGGGACAAGCCCTGGTTACGGAATCGGATGCGGGCATCAAGGGACCGCAAACACTACGCCGACACAGAGGGAGTCTCCGCTCCCATCATACCACACCGAAAAAATTTAACAATTCATTTTATTTTTAAAGGGAAAAACAAGAAAACACCAGAAAGGGAGAACGAGAGAGAATAACGAGAAAGAGAGAGAGAGCAACAATGCACATCGAGCGCGCGACCGTTATGCGGCGCTCGATTACAAAAATATAACAGAATTAATAAAATTAAAAAAAAATCAAAAAAAATAAAATCAAAAAAAATAAAATTAAAAAAATATAAATAAAAATTGTACCCCGATACCAAAACCAAAACAGCCGGTTGGCCTTGTACGGCACCCGTTGAAAATATGCGGCACCCGTTGAAATATACGGCACCCGATGAAATATGCGGCACCCGTTAAAAAAATGCGGTACCCGTTGAACAATGTACGGCACCCGATGAAATATGTGGCACCCGTTGAACAATGTGGCACCCGTTAAACAATGTACGGCACCCGATGAAATATGTGGCACCCGTTGAAATGTACGGCACCCGATGAAATATACGGCACCCGTTTAAATATGCGGTACCCGATGAAATATACGGCACCCGTTAAAAAGATGCGGTACCCGTTGAAATATGTGGCACCCGTTGAACAATGTGGCACCCGTTAAACAATGTACGGCACCCGATGAAATATGTGGCACCCGTTAAACAATGTACGGCACCCGATGAAATATACGGCACCCGTTAAAAAGATGCGGTACCCGTTGAAAATGTACGGCACCCGTTTAAATATGCGGTACCCGATGAAATATACGGCACCCGTTAAAAAGATGCGGTACCTTCTAGTTTCTTTATATAAAAATGAGGAATATGATTTAGCAACTTGCACAAGAAAATGTCGATTTTTTCTCGTTTAACACACAAAAAAAATTGGTTTTTAAATTTAAAACACTTCACAACATTCGCATAAATCTCATTTATTTATTAGATTATTTTGAACTTCGTTATATTAAATTAATAATTATTATTAATAAAGATTCTTTAATTATATAAATACAAAAACATTCGAAAATTCTCTATTTGGCTTTTCTAGAATTTCTGACAAATTTTTTTTTTTCTATTTTCAAAACCACACACAACTCTAATCGATCAAAAAAACCAACTCGAATATCAAAAGTACAAAAACCGAATGACTAACAAGAAAAAAATTCTTGCACCGCACAACGACGCGCAGAACATTCCAGAAGAATTGTCTTTCTTCTCTGTCTCTGAGAGGCATATAAGAAAAACATTCTTATGGAATGTTTTGCTTTACACACCCATTCGATGCGCATTGTTCTCTCTCTCCTCTTCTTACTCACCCTCGCGCCATCACCACGACATGTACAAACACTACACAACTTCGAAAGCGAAGACGCAAACCGAGGGGAATAAAATTAAACAGCGCTTGTTACGATCATGTAATCGTAACAAACGTGGGAACGTCCCACACCCTGAGATGTCTCAAGAGCCGGGCCTAAAGCAAACAACACGAAAACAAAGATAGAGGGAGAAACGATTAAACACGGATGTCTTTGACATGATAAGTACCTAATACTTATCCGTTCAAATCTTCGACGGTGTACGCCACTTGTCCGATTTTGCTGGTAATTACCGCGGGTTTGAATTTGCTAGCCAATTTAGCGGCAAATTTGTTCGTTGCATCGCTCAAAGCAAAAGATCGTATGAAAACGGGTTGTCCAATTCGAAAAGAACGCTTATTACTACGTAAATTGTAATGTTGAGCTCCCTTTTCGTGTGCTACGCGTAAATAGTGAAGTATACGATCTTTGAGAAGATTGACTCGATCTGGCTTAGCCCATATCTGGACTTCGCTGGGATCATGTTCGTCGAGTAATCTTCTTAACGCGTAATCCGAACCGTGTAGCGACATATGTTGACCGAACACGACATAGTGAGGGGAATAATGTAACGTATCGTGTACTGCATTTCGTAACGCGGCTGCAATTTCTTGCAAATTTTTGTCCCACTGATTATGGTCGTGATCGCTCAAATATGATCGTATGCTGGCAATCAGAGTTCGGTTAACACGCTCGGAAGCGTTACTTTGAGGCGAATACAAAGGCGTGCGAGTATGTGTTACACCGTATTTAAATAACAACTCTTTAAATAAATTCGAGATGAATTGTTTGCCATTGTCCGATGTAATGCTTTCTGGTACCGAGAACAACAAGAATATTTCCTCTAGAAATCGACATAGCAATAGAGCAGATGCTTCGCGTAATGGTTTTACAACTACAAATTTCGAGTAATGATCCAAGACGATAACGATGCAGGTATTACCGAGTTTCGAACGTGGATACGGACCCAAAAAATCAACATACAATTTTTGGAACGAGCGAGTTGACGTAACCTGTGCTCCCATGGCTGGTTGCGTTGAGTAATTAACAGCTTTGTTCATTTTACATTTAGTGCAGCTAGCAACGTATTGTTTAACTTGTTTTGCCATCTGAGGCCAGAAAAATTGACGCTGAAGGCGCTCGAGGGTTTTGCTGCCGCCTAAATGTGCTGAAGTGGGAGGTACATGTGCCTGTTCGATAAGCGATTGAGTTAATGAATTCGGAATAACAAGTTTCCAATTCGACAAATCGGTATCCATATATTTAAAACCAAACGAAGGGGATATTAACAGTTTATCATCCTGGATTTTATAATTGTGCGAACAATCTTTTAACGTACGAATTTTCGCGATTTGATCGACGTAATCTGGATCTTGGAACGCAACCGAGTTTTGATCAACGTGCAAAATGGGGACGAAAGAAGGTATTAACGCATCCACAGAAGAGTCGATGTTTTTACTCGGCAAGGCTGGATCTTCAAATTGGGCACCAGGATCAGGCGTGCTCTTACTTTCAGAATCATCCGCACAAGGAGCGGATTCATCCGGAAAAGCTCGAGACAACGCATCTGGTACAATGTTAACTGAACCTTTTCGGTATCCAATCTGAAAATCCAGCGCTTGGAGTTTAAGACTCCATCTCGCCAAACGTCCGGAGAGGTCTTTTTGACTCATTAGCCAGCGTAAACTGGAATGGTCAGTGTAAATGACGAACGGATAGCCTTCCACGTAGGGACGAAATTTTCGCACGCTGAGGACGGCAGCGTAGCATTCCAGCTCGGTCACCGAGTAGTTTCGCTGCGCCGCATTGAGCTTATGTGAATAAAACTCAATGGGCCGCTCCACCCCCTCGGCGTCCACCTGAAATAAGACACTACCGACCCCAACGGCACTGGCATCACACTGAATAAAAAAGGGTTTTGTATAATCAGGATGCGTCAAAACTGGGGCAGTTGACAAGGCGGTTTTGAGAGCGTTAAAAGAAGAATCAGCAGCTGCAGACCAACATACTTTAGTGTTTTTACCAGTAAGATCGGTGAGAGAAGAAGCTAAAGAGGCAAAATCTGGAATGAAGCGACGGTACCATCCGCACATCCCCAGAAAACGTCTAATCTGTTTCGTCGTTTTCGGAATAGGGTACTCCAGAATAGCTTTACATTTATCTGGGTTTGTACGGAGGCAACCATCACCCACAATATAACCTAAATAGTCGACTTCTTTCAACACAAACTTACTTTTGGTCAAATTGATTGTTAGACCGGCATCCGTCAGATATCCAGCAACCTGCTGTAGCAACTCGAAGTGTTCGGCCAGAGTGGAGGATGTAACCAGAAGGTCATCGAGGTACACAAAGACCTTATCGTGTAGCTGGTACGGGATCACGCGGTGCATCAAGCGACAAAGCGTCTGCGGTGCGTTGCACAAGCCAAACGGCATCACCTTGAACTGATACAAGGGCCGTCCAGGAACCGTAAACGCTGTTTTATCGCGGGATGCTGGGTCGAGTGGGATCTGCCAAAAGGCATCCTTCAAATCAATCGCCGAAATGAATCGGGTGTGTCCCAAACGACCCAACAATCCATTGATTATTGGCAGCGGATACGCATCCTTGACGGTGGCCTTGTTCAGTTCTCTAGCATCCAAGCACAAACGGACTTTGCCATTGGCCTTACGCACCAACGTGACCGGTGAACACCAGGAACTTTGTGACTCCTCGATGACCCCCAAAGACAACATCCTATCCAACTCGGCATACATGAGCTTTTGGATAGCTGGGGACACGGAATAAAAACGTTGTTTGACTGGTTTTGCGGAACCGACATCGATCATATGAGTGATGAGGGATGTGCGGCCCAAACCTAATATATCGCTGCTCGGGAAATATTCGCGGATAAGATCCAATTTACGACGATCATTAGAGGTTAAAATATGAAATTTGGGTGTGTTGGTAGTTTCACCTAATTCGTCCGAATTATTTAACGCGGAGATTTTTGGGGAAATTCCAAAACGATTCCAAAAATCGATACCCAAATAAAGCGGTTGTTCTAAGGAAGGAACAACATAAAAATTCATGGTTTGAGTAATTCCATTAAACTCGACGTTAGCTCGTATGTAACCAAATACTCGTTGGACTTGACCACTCGCGGTAGTTATCGTGGATGGAAAATTATGAAACTCTACGAAGGGATTGGACAAGATTTTCTCCGATCCATTCCCGAGAACACTGACACTCGCCCCGCTGTCGAGAAGACCCTTAAACGGGATCTTATTGATAAAGACCTGGGCGTAAGGCTGAGTGTCACTACCCTCGGAGAACAAAACGGAGGAAATCACGTCATTTCTCATTGCAGCGCGGTGGTTCCAATATTTCTTGGAACGTTTTAAACGATCTAACTTAGCTAACGACGGAGAATTATAGAAAAACTTTAGAGCGACAGGAAGGGAAGGGGAATTTGGTAGGGAAGATGGATCGGGAAAGGAATCATTACTGGCAGACGAGTTTACTTTCTGGTCGGATTCGATTGGGAGCGGAGTTCCGCGTCCGTATTGCTCGCTGCGTCCTCCTGAATCGGTTTGAGTGGACTTGTCCGTTGCGGCATCAGTCTGGGTGGCAGTTGTGGTTGTGGTGATTCTCGTGGCCCAGTCCTCCAAGAACCACTGTTCTGGTTTTCCGACAATCTTGATGGCGTGTTTCGTTCTTCAGCACAACGTCGACATCGCGCAGAAATCGTACCTCTTAACCCACATCGATAGCAGAACAATCCAGCGGGAGCCAATTGACAATCCATGAACGTGTGCCCCATATCCGAACAATTAAAGCAGACCATATTTTTACCATAACTTGAATGCTGCTTGTACACTAATCCTGAACTGTCTGCTGGGACTTGTCCGCCAGAACGTCTCGCCGCGGCCAACGGATACCTGCTCCCCGTTTGAATCGCGGATACTGAGTTATCGGGTAGAACATCAGTTAAGGGATAATTCTCATAAGAGTCATCTGCTCCAATATCATCATACGGACCGCCTGATAACTCATTGATCACGCGTCGTGGATGGGTTGCAGGATCCGCCGGAGCTTTGAGCCGCCGGAAAGACTCCTCCCAAGCCGAACAGCTTTTGATCAGCTCGTTGATGCTGCCAAATTGACGATCAGTTAAATGGTATTGTAGTGTCGGCTTCATGTTGTTCATGAGAATTTGGATGAGCTCTTCATCAGAGTACGGTGTGCGACATTGTAGGGTAAGCGTCCAAACATGATTGTAGAAATCCAGAAAACTTTCGTTCGGTTGTTGTTTACGAGCCTCGACCATTCTGCGGATTTCGTAATTGGTGCGACGATCTTGAAAACGCTCGATCATACCGCTTCTTAGTTCTGACCAGGTAGCGTGCGGGTTGTGTTTACGAAATGTCCAGTACCATTGTAACGCTAGGTCTTTCAAGATGGTGTGTAACTCCAATAGCAACATCTGGTCGGACACTCCCCGAGACGACGCGATGGTGTCCACTTGAAATAAAAACATGTCTATGTTGATGCCCGAGGGGGATCCAGTGTAGCTTAGACCGCTTCCGGACAATAAACGTCGATCGATAAATTTCGGTTGTGCTGGTAAACTGGTAGGTTCATGTGCGGTATGAGTCGGTAGTACGGGATGAGACTGGCGATTTCCTTCCACCTGCGATTGCAACTTAGTCTGCCGTTGATCCAAAGATACCAACTGCTGTGACACAATCTCGAATTTTTGCAGCATGGATTCCAACAAAGCCGTTTGGGCGTTTGATTGTGATGCCGCCAGACTTCTCGCCTGAACCTGATCAAGCCATTCCTCTAACGTGTATCTGCGTTCCGTGTGATGTGGGTTTTCCGATTCGTCCGCCTCGTCACCAAGGTCTTGCACTTGCATCCCAGCACTTCCACTGCCCTGGGTGTTATCTGAACGAAGCATATCCATTTCGAGGTGGATGCCTTTAGCGCTTTCGATGGACTCATTCAGCTTGTCGTGATTTTGCAGATAGATTTGCAGACTCGTCTGTAGATCCTCACATGCTTTAAGAACCTGCCGTGCGAAATCCTGGTATTTTGGAGAAGTTAGGGCTCGACTTAATCGACCGGACAAATGCAGTAAACGAGAGTGGTATCGACGAGCTGTTTCAACGGGATCCTCGGTTTGTTTGTCCAATTGCGTGATCGATTCCTTTAAAATTTTCAGTTTGCGTTGACACGCATTAATTTCGATATCGGGCCTCTTTGCCGCACTCGTATGCATTTTGGATGGTATTAGCTTTATATCGCCCTGCTCACTTCGGATCGCTTCCTCGAGTTGATGCTGGGCATCTGGCGTGTCGAAACGAATATCACGAAGGAGACACTCCACTTCCAGCTCATCCGGTGTTAATAGGGTGACGTCCATATTGATTTAAGTAGGGATAAGGGAATAAGCTCGTTCGGTTGAAGGTGACGTAGTCTTTATTAATTTATTAAAAAATACAAAAATATTTTAGTTCAAAACGACTTTACTCGAACTGAAGGTTTCAGAATAAAGTGTATTTACAACTAATGCTTCCACACCCACTATAACTATATAAAACGTAAAAAAAATTTGAATAATAAAAATAAAAGGAATGGTTACCTTGTAGGTTTGGTACTAGGGACGGTGAAGCCGTGGTCCACTAGTACCGTGGGGCCCGTACTCCCACGATGGTTTAACGACGGATAGGACGAGATACCCTCCAAAGTGGCGCTTTTCAATGAGGACCTATTTTGGAGGGGCTCGCTGAAAAAATTATATAAATGATACGACAATAAAAAAATTTGTAACTGAAACTACCAACACACCCAAAAAGATACGCAGGCAGAATAATAATTATAAAGGAAATGATACGTAAAGAACAATAAAGAATAATAATCAAACAAAACAAAATTATTACTTAAAATATGTAATGAGAATAGAACAAATTTAAAGGAATGGTTACCTGATGAAGAAAAAAATTTTGGTCTATGATGAATAGAGCGAGATACCCCCGAAAATGGCGCTTTTCGACGAGAACCTATTTTGGGGGGGGGCTCGTTAAAATTTGCAAAACGATACAAAGAAGAAAAGAAAACCAAAACTACCAGCACACCCAGCGGTATGCAGGCAGAATAATAATAAAAATGCAAAAAATATATAAAATGAAGTACTAATAAGTACCGGCGGGTTCCAATACAACCCAAAATTTAAAAAAATAAAAATCAAAAATACCAATATATATATATCAAAAAAAAAAAAAAAATTTAGATCAGCACGACAAGACGGATGGTATGATGAGAGTGGGAACCCCACTCCGTGTCAGCTAAATAATAAAATAAAATAAAAATAATAATAATAATATGGTCTGTTCTGTTCCTCAAATTTCGGCCGAGAAACTTCGGGAAAAGAGGAAATGAAGCTAAGCTAAACCCTGGACAAATGACATCCGAGCTCCACCACAATCTGACACAACATAGTGGAAATGGGAAAGAGCTCGGAAGTCGGATGTCTAAAGAATAGGGGTATGACACCCCCATCTACGCGCAATCAAACAGCCCGTGCTGGTTACGATCGCAGATGGGGAATGCCAACCGGGAGACTGGCTTTGGTGTGCGTGTCCATGCGAATTCAAACAGTGCGAAGCACTGGTTTCGACACTGGACGCGCACGCCAAAGGGAGTGAAGCTACAAATCCTAAAAAAAATCAAAAATTTAAAAATTCGCACATCGACTGGCTTTGGTGTGCGTGTCCATGCGAATTCAAACAGTGCGAAGCACTGGTTTCGACACTGGACGCGCACGCCAAAGAGAGTGAAGGTACAAATCATAAAAAAAACAAAATTTAAAAATTCGCGAAAAGTTTGGGCGCCACTGTTACAGGCTGGCTACTGCCAACCTGCAGATATCACTAAGCACCTGCAGAGGCCTCCACGGTGATTTTTTGCCGGCTACGTTCTCAGCGGAGAAGTGCTAAAGTCGTGGGGTTTGAGGCATACAGGGCTCCTGGCTTACACCGTGATCATACAGAATTGTAGGGGAAACGCAAATAATAAAGACCGAGTTCCGCCAAAATTCGTCGGCCGGAACCTGAGGAACGAACACAACGAAATTATAAACCGAGAGCGGTGCCTTGATGAGCGCATCCATCCGTATTCAAACGGGGACAAGCCCTGGTTACGGAATCGGATGCGGGCATCAAGGGACCGCAAACACTACGCCGACACAGAGGGAGTCTCCGCTCCCATCATACCACACCGAAAAAATTTAACAATTCATTTTATTTTTAAAGGGAAAAACAAGAAAACACCAGAAAGGGAGAACGAGAGAGAATAACGAGAAAGAGAGAGAGAGCAACAATGCACATCGAGCGCGCGACCGTTATGCGGCGCTCGATTACAAAAATATAACAGAATTAATAAAATTAAAAAAAAATCAAAAAAAATAAAATCAAAAAAAATAAAATTAAAAAAATATAAATAAAAATTGTACCTTAAAAAAAACTAATACCGTTGCGGGGCCTCTCCCCGATACCAAAACCAAAACAGCCGGTTGGCCTTGTACGGCACCCGTTGAAAATATGCGGCACCCGTTGAAATATACGGCACCCGATGAAATATGCGGCACCCGTTAAAAAAATGCGGTACCCGTTGAACAATGTACGGCACCCGATGAAATATGTGGCACCCGTTGAACAATGTGGCACCCGTTAAACAATGTACGGCACCCGATGAAATATGTGGCACCCGTTGAAATGTACGGCACCCGATGAAATATACGGCACCCGTTTAAATATGCGGTACCCGATGAAATATACGGCACCCGTTAAAAAGATGCGGTACCCGTTGAAATATGTGGCACCCGTTGAACAATGTGGCACCCGTTAAACAATGTACGGCACCCGATGAAATATGTGGCACCCGTTAAACAATGTACGGCACCCGATGAAATATACGGCACCCGTTAAAAAGATGCGGTACCCGTTGAAAATGTACGGCACCCGTTTAAATATGCGGTACCCGATGAAATATACGGCACCCGTTAAAAAGATGCGGTACCTTCTAGTTTCTTTATATAAAAATGAGGAATATGATTTAGCAACTTGCACAAGAAAATGTCGATTTTTTCTCGTTTAACACACAAAAAAAATTAGTTTTTAAATTTAAAACACTTCACAACATTCGCATAAATCTCATTTATTTATTAGATTATTTTGAACTTCGTTATATTAAATTAATAATTATTATTAATAAAGATTCTTTAATTATATAAATACAAAAACATTCGAAAATTCTCTATTTGGCTTTTCTAGAATTTCTGACAAATTTTTTTTTTTTCTATTTTCAAAACCACACACAACTCTAATCGATCAAAAAAACCAACTCGAATATCAAAAGTACAAAAACCGAATGACTAACAAGAAAAAAATTCTTGCACCGCACAACGACGCGCAGAACATTCCAGAAGAATTGTCTTTCTTCTCTGTCTCTCGTTTACATCAATTCGCATTGATGTAAACGAGGCATATAAGAAAAACATTCTTATGGAATGTTTTGCTTTACACACCCATTCGATGCGCATTGTTCTCTCTCTCCTCTTCTTACTCACCCTCGCGCCATCACCACGACATGTACAAACACTACACAACTTCGAAAGCGAAGACGCAAACCGAGGGGAATAAAATTAAACAGCGCTTGTTACGATCATGTAATCGTAACAAATGTGTATAACATGTTTAGCAAGAAACCAACGTTAATTTGCCTATGGAAAGCGCGGTTATTAGAAGAGTCGTATTTTGAAATCCGTGGTCACATTTTGTAATCGAGCCTGAATTGCAGGCGAATGACACGACATATTGCACCAACTTAATCGAATCTCTACTCAAAATTACATAATTTACTAAAAATAACCGAAACTTACTAAATCTGTGACAATAAATTGTATCCGTCCAAAATCAGTGAGGCTAACTAACCATCAGGGATGTTCTGAAACAATCGAAAACATTTTATTGTTGAAATTCCGGTTTAAAATGATTATAGGTAATGGGTATAACATGTTTAGCAAGAAACCAACGTTAATTTGCCTATGGAAAGCGCGGTTATTAGAAGAGTCGTATTTTGAAATCCGTGGTCACATTTTGTAATCGAGCCTGGATTGCAGGCGAATGTCACGACATATTGCACCAACTTAATCGAATCTCTACTCAAAATTACATCATTTACTAAAAATAACCGAAACTTACTGAATCTGTGACAATAAATTGTTTCCGTCCAAAATCAGTGAGGCTAACTAACCATCAGGGATGTTCTGAAACAATCGAAAACATTTTATTGTTGAAATTCCGGTTTAAAATTATTATAGATAATGTGTATAACATGTTTAGCAAGAAACCAACGTTAATTTGCCTATGGAAAGCGCGGTTATTGGAAGACTCGTATTTTGAAATCCGCGGTCACATTTTGTAATCGAGCCTGAATTACATTCGAATGACACGACATATTGCACCAACTTAATCGAATCTCTACTCAAAATTACATCATTTACTAAAAATAACCGAAACTTACTGAATCTGTGACAATAAATTGTATCCGTCCAAAATCAGTGAGGCTAACTAACCATCAGAGATGTTCTGAAACAATCGAAAACATTTTATTGTTGAAATTCCGGTTTAAAATGATTATAGATAATGTGTATAACATGTTTAGCAAGAAACCAACGTTAATTTGCCTATGGAAAGCACGGTTATTAGAAGACTCGTCTTTTGAAATCCGCGGTCACATTTTGTAATCGAGCCTGAATTGCAGGCGAATGACACGACATATTGCACCAACTTAATCGAATCTCTACTCAAAATTACATAATTTACTAAAAATAACCGAAACTTACTAAATCTGTGACAATAAATTGTATCCGTCCAAAATCAGTGAGGCTAACTAACCATCAGGGATGTTCTGAAACAATCGAAAACATTTTATTGTTGAAATTCCGGTTTAAAATGATTATAGATAATGTGTATAACATGTTTAGCAAGAAACCAACGTTAATTTGCCTATGGAAAGCACGGTTATTAGAAGACTCGTCTTTTGAAATCCGCGGTCACATTTTGTAATCGAGCCTGAATTGCAGGCGAATGACACGACATATTGCACCAACTTAATCGAATCTCTACTCAAAATTACATAATTTACTAAAAATAACCGAAACTTACTAAATCTGTGACAATAAATTGTATCCGTCCAAATCAGTGAGGCTAACCATCAGGGATGTTCTGAAACAACCGAAAACATTTCATTGTTGAAATTCCGGTTTAAAATGATTATAGATAATGTGTATAACATGTTTAGCAAGAAACCAACGTTAATTTGCCTATGGAAAGCGCGGTTATTGGAAGACTCGTATTTTGAAATCCGCGGTCACATTTTGTAATCGAGCCTGGATTGCAGGCGAATGACACGACATATTGCACCAACTTAATCGAATCTCTACTCAAAATTACATCATTTACTAAAAATAACCGAAACTTACTGAATCTGTGACAATAAATTGTATCCGTCCAAAATCAGTGAGGCTAACTAACCATCAGGGATGTTCTGAAACAATCGAAAACATTTTATTGTTGAAATTCCAGTTTAAAATTATTATAGATAATGTGTATAACATGTTTAGCAAGAAACCAACGTTAATTTGCCTATGGAAAGCGCGGTTATTGGAAGACTCGTATTTTGAAATCCGCGGTCACATTTTGTAATCGAGCCTGAATTACATTCGAATGACACGACATATTGCACCAACTTAATCGAATCTCTACTCAAAATTACATCATTTACTAAAAATAACCGAAACTTACTGAATCTGTGACAATAAATTGTATCCGTCCAAAATCAGTGAGACTAACTAACCATCAGGGATGTTCTGAAACAATCGAAAAGATTTTATTGTTGAAATTCCGGTTTAAAATTATTATAGATAATGTGTATAACATGTTTAGCAAGAAACCAACGTTAATTTGCCTATGGAAAGCGCGGTTATTGGAAGACTCGTATTTTGAAATCCGCGGTCACATTTTGTAATCGAGCCTGAATTACATTCGAATGACACGACATATTGCACCAACTTAATCGAATCTCTACTCAAAATTACATCATTTACTAAAAATAACCGAAACTTACTGAATCTGTGACAATAAATTGTATCCGTCCAAAATCAGTGAGGCTAACTAACCATCAGGGATGTTCTGAAACAATCGAAAAGATTTTATTGTTGAAATTCCGGTTTAAAATAATTATAGATAATGTGTATAACATGTTTAGCAAGAAACCAACGTTAATTTGCCTATGTAAAGCGCGGTTATTAGAAGAGTCGTATTTTGAAATCCGCGGTCACATTTTGTAATCGAGCCTGGATTGCAGGCGAATGACACGGCATATTGCACCAACTTAATCGAATCTCTACTCAAAATTACATCATTTACTAAAAATAACCGAAACTTACTAAATCTGTGACAATAATTTGTTTCCGTCCAAAATCAGTAAGGCTAACTAACCATCAGGGATGTTCTGAAACAATCGAAAACATTTTATTGTTGAAATTCCGGTTTAAAATGATTATAGATAATGTGTATAACATGTTTAGCAAGAAACCAACGTTAATTTGCCTATGGAAAGCGCGGTTATTAGAAGAGTCGTATTTTGAAATCCGCGGTCATATTTTGTAATCGAGCCTGAATTGCAGGCGAATGACACGACATATTGCACCAACTTAATCGAATCTCTACTCAAAATTACATCATTTACTAAAAATAACCGAAATTTACTGAATCTGTGACAATAAATTGTATCCGTCCAAAATCAGTGAGGCTAACTAACCTTCAGGGATGTTCTGAAACAATCGAAAACATTTTATTGTTGAAATTTCGGTTTAAAATTATTATAGGTAATGGGTATAACATGTTTAGCAAGAAACCAACGTTAATTTGCCTATGGAAAGCGCGGTTATTGGAAGAATCGTATTTTGAAATCCGCGGTCACATTTTGTAATCGAGCCTGGATTGCAGGCGAATGACACGACATATTGCACCAACTTAATCGAATCTCTACTCAAAATTACATCATTAACTAAAAATAACCGAAACTTACTAAATCTGTGACAATAATTTGTTTCCGTCCAAAATCAGTAAGGCTAACTAACCATCAGGGATGTTCTGAAACAATCGAAAACATTTTATTGTTGAAATTCCGGTTTAAAATGATTATAGATAATGTGTATAACATGTTTAGCAAGAAACCAACGTTAATTTGCCTATGTAAAGCGCGGTTATTAGAAGAGTCGTATTTTGAAATCCGCTGTCACATTTTGTAATCGAGCCTGGATTGCAGGCGAATGACACGACATATTGCACCAACTTAATCGAATCTCTACTCAAAATTACATCATTTACTAAAAATAACCGAAATTTACTGAATCTGTGACAATAAATTGTATCCGTCCAAAATCAGTGAGGCTAACTAACCTTCAGGGATGTTCTGAAACAATCGAAATCATTTTATTGTTGAAATTTCGGTTTAAAATGATTATAGGTAATGGGTATAACATGTTTAGCAAGAAACCAACGTTAATTTGCCTATGGAAAGCGCGGTTATTGGAAGAATCGTATTTTGAAATCCGCGGTCACATTTTGTAATCGAGCCTGGATTGCAGGCGAATGACACGACTTATTGCACCAACTTAATCGAATCTCTACTCAAAATTACATCATTTACTAAAAATAACCGAAACTTACTAAATCTGTGACAATAATTTGTTTCCGTCCAAAATCAGTAAGGCTAACTAACCATCAGGGATGTTCTGAAACAATCGAAAACATTTTATTGTTGAAATTCCGGTTTAAAATTATTATAGATAATGTTTAACATGTTTAGCAAGAAACCAACGTTAATTTGCCTATGGAAAGCGCGGTTATTGGAAGACTC
Organism: Nephrotoma guestfalica; assembly: GCA_963691935.1. Classification (NCBI taxonomy): domain Eukaryota; kingdom Metazoa; phylum Arthropoda; class Insecta; order Diptera; family Tipulidae; genus Nephrotoma; species Nephrotoma guestfalica. Next base: position 3,522,677 of record OY829916.1, on the reverse strand, counting down.
GTATTTTGAAATCCGCGGTCACATTTTGTAATCGAGCCTGAATTACATTCGAATGACACGACATATTGCACCAACTTAATCGAATCTCTACTCAAAATTACATCATTTACTAAAAATAACCGAAACTTACTGAATCTGTGACAATAAATTGTATCCGTCCAAAATCAGTGAGGCTAACTAACCATCAGGGATGTTCTGAAACAATCGAAAAGATTTTATTGTTGAAATTCCGGTTTAAAATAATTATAGATAATGTGTATAACATGCTTAGCAAGAAACCAACGTTAATTTGCCTATGGAAAGCGCGGTTATTGGAAGCCTCGTATTTTGAAATCCGCGGTCACATTTTGTAATCGAGCCTGAATTACATTCGAATGACACGACATATTGCACCAACTTAATCGAATCTCTACTCAAAATTACATCATTTACTAAAAATAACCGAAACTTACTGAATCTGTGACAATAAATTGTATCCGTCCAAAATCAGTGAGGCTAACTAACCATCAGGGATGTTCTGAAACAATCGAAAAGATTTTATTGTTGAAATTCCGGTTTAAAATAATTATAGATAATGTGTATAACATGTTTAGCAAGAAACCAACGTTAATTTGCCTATGTAAAGCGCGGTTATTAGAAGAGTCGTATTTTGAAATCCGCGGTCACATTTTGTAATCGAGCCTGGATTGCAGGCGAAAGTCACGACATATTGCACCAACTTAATCGAATCTCTACTCAAAATTACATCATTTACTAAAAATAACCGAAATCTACTGAATCTGTGACAATAAATTGTATCCGTCCAAAATCAGTGAGGCTAACTAACCATCAGGGATGTTCTGAAACAATCGAAAACATTTTATTGTTGAAATTCCGGTTTAAAATTATTATAGATAATGTGTATAACATGTTTAGCAAGAAACCAACGTTAATTTGCCTATGGAAAGCGCGGTTATTGGAAGACTCGTATTTTGTAATCCGCGGTCACATTTTGTAATCGAGCCTGAATTACATTCGAATGACACGACATATTGCACCAACTTAATCGAATCTCTACTCAAAATTACATCATTTACTAAAAATAACCGAAATTTACTGAATCTGTGACAATAAATTGTATCCGTCCAAAATCAGTGAGGCTAACTAACCATCAGGGATGTTCTGAAACAATCAAAAACATTTTATTGTTGAAATTCCGGTTTAAAATGATTATAGATAATGTGTATAACATGTTTAGCAAGAAACCAACGTTAATTTGCCTATGGAAAGCGCGGTTATTAGAAGAGTCGTATTTTGAAATCCGCGGTCACATTTTGTAATCGAGCCTGAATTGCAGGCGAATGACACGACATATTGCACCAACTTAATCGAATCTCTACTCAAAATTACATAATTTACTAAAAATAACCGAAACTTACTAAATCTGTGACAATAAATTGTATCCGTCCAAAATCAGTGAGGCTAACTAACCATCAGGGATGTTCTGAAACAATCGAAAAGATTTTATTGTTGAAATTTCGGTTTAAAATGATTATAGGTAATGGGTATAACATGTTTAGCAAGAAACCAACGTTAATTTGCCTATGGAAAGCGCGGTTATTAGAAGAGTCGTATTTTGAAATCCGTGGTCACATTTTGTAATCGAGCCTGGATTGCAGGCGAATGTCACGACATATTGCACCAACTTAATCGAATCTCTACTCAAAATTACATCATTTACTAAAAATAACCGAAACTTACTGAATCTGTGACAATAAATTGTATCCGTCCAAAATCAATGAGGCTAACTAACCATCAGGGATGTTCTGAAACAATCGAAAACATTTTATTGTTGAAATTCCGGTTTAAAATTATTATAGATAATGTGTATAACATGTTTAGCAAGAAACCAACGTTAATTTGCCTATGGAAAGCGCGGTTATTGGAAGACTCGTATTTTGAAATCCGCGGTCACATTTTGTAATCGAGCCTGAATTACATTCGAATGACACGACATATTGCACCAACTTAATCGAATCTCTACTCAAAATTACATCATTTACTAAAAATAACCGAAACTTACTGAATCTGTGACAATAAATTGTATCCGTCCAAAATCAGTGAGGCTAACTAACCATCAGGGATGTTCTGAAACAATCGAAAACATTTTATTGTTGAAATTCCGGTTTAAAATTATTATAGATAATGTGTATAACATGTTTAGCAAGAAACCAACGTTAATTTGCCTATGGAAAGCGCGGTTATTGGAAGACTCGTATTTTGAAATCCGCGGTCACATTTTGTAATCGAGCCTGGATTGCAGGCGAATGACACGACATATTGCACCAACTTAATCGAATCTCTACTCAAAATTACATCATTTACTAAAAATAACCGAAACTTACTAAATCTGTGACAATAATTTGTTTCCGTCCAAAATCAGTAAGGCTAACTAACCATCAGGGATGTTCTGAAACAATCGAAAACATTTTATTGTTGAAATTCCGGTTTAAAATTATTATAGATAATGTGTATAACATGTTTAGCAAGAAACCAACGTTAATTTGCCAGCAACTTAATCGAATTTCTACTCAAAATTACATCATTTACTAAAAATAACCGAAACTTACTGAATCTGTGACAATAAATTGTATCCGTCCAACATCAGTGAGGCTAACTAACCTTCAGGGATGTTCTGAAACAATCGAAAACATTTTATTGTTGAAATTTCGGTTTAAAATGATTATAGGTAATGGGTATAACATGTTTAGCAAGAAACCAACGTTAATTTGCCTATGGAAAGCGCGGTTATTAGAAGAGTCGTATTTTGAAATCCGTGGTCACATTTTGTAATCGAGCCTGGATTGCAGGCGAATGTCACGACATATTGCACCAACTTAATCGAATCTCTACTCAAAATTACATCATTTACTAAAAATAACCGAAACTTACTGAATCTGTGACAATAAATTGTATCCGTCCAAAATCAGTGAGGCTAACTAACCATCAGGGATGTTCTGAAACAATCGAAGACATTTTATTATTGAAATTCCGGTTTAAAATTATTATAGATAATGTGTATAACATGTTTAGCAAGAAACCAACGTTAATTTGCCTATGGAAAGCGCGGTTATTGGAAGACTCGTATTTTGAAATCCGCGGTCACATTTTGTAATCGAGCCTGAATTACATTCGAATGACACGACATATTGCACCAACTTAATCGAATCTCTACTCAAAATTACATCATTTACTAAAAATAACCGAAACTTACTGAATCTGTGACAATAAATTGTATCCGTCCAAAATCAGTGAGGCTAACTAACCATCAGGGATGTTCTGAAACAATCGAAAAGATTTTATTGTTGAAATTCCGGTTTAAAATAATTATAGATAATGTGTATAACATGTTTAGCAAGAAACCAACGTTAATTTGCCTATGTAAAGCGCGGTTATTAGAAGAGTCGTATTTTGAAATCCGCGGTCACATTTTGTAATCGAGCCTGGATTGCAGGCGAATGACACGATATATTGCACCAACTTAATCGAATCTCTACTCAAAATTACATCATTTACTAAAAATAACCGAAACTTACTAAATCTGTGACAATAATTTGTTTCCGTCCAAAATCAGTAAGGCTAACTAACCATCAGGGATGTTCTGAAACAATCGAAAACATTTTATTGTTGAAATTCCGGTTTAAAATGATTATAGATAATGTGTATAACATGTTTAGCAAGAAACCAACGTTAATTTGCCTATGTAAAGCGCGGTTATTAGAAGAGTCGTATTTTGAAATCCGCGGTCAAATTTTGTAATCGAGCCTGGATTGCAGGCGAATGACACGACATATTGCACCAACTTAATCGAATCTCTACTCAAAATTACATCATTTACTAAAAATAACCGAAATTTACTGAATCTGTGACAATAAATTGTATCCGTCCAAAATCAGTGAGGCTAACTAACCTTCAGGGATGTTCTGAAACAATCGAAAACATTTTATTGTTGAAATTTCGGTTTAAAATAATTATAGGTAATGGGTATAACATGTTTAGCAAGAAACCAACGTTAATTTGCCTATGGAAAGCGCGGTTATTGGAAGAATCGTATTTTGAAATCCGCGGTCACATTTTGTAATCGAGCCTGGATTGCAGACGAATGACACGACATATTGCACCAACTTAATCGAATCTCTACTCAAAATTACATCATTTACTAAAAATAACCGAAACTTACTAAATCTGTGACAATAAATTGTATTCGTCCAAAATCAGTGAAGCTAACTAACCATCAGGGATGTTCTGAAACAATCGCAAAAATTTTATTGTTGAAATTCCGTTTTAAAATGATTATAGGTAATGGGTATAACATGTTTAGCAAGAAACCAATGTTAATGTGCCTATGGAAAGCGCGGTTCTTGGAAGAATCGTATTTTGAAATCCGCGGTCACATTTTGTAATCGAGCCTGGATTGCAGGCGAATGACACGACATATTGCACCAACTAAATCGAATCTCTACTCAAAATTACATAATTTACTAAAAATAACCGAAACTTACTAAATCTGTGACAATAAATTGTATCCGTCCAAAATCAGTGAGGCTAACTAACCATCAGGGATGTTCTGAAACAATCGAAAAGATTTTATTGTTGAAATTCCGGTTTAAAATGATTATAGGTAATGGGTATAACATGTTTAGCAAGAAACCAACGAAAACTTGCCTATGGAAAGCGCGGTTATTAGAAGAGTCGTATTTTGAAATCCGCGGTCACATTTTGTAATCGAGCCTGGATTGCAGGCGAATGACACGACATATTGCACCAACTTAATCGAATCTCTACTCAAAATTACATCATTTACTAAAAATAACCGAAACTTACTAAATCTGTGACAGTAAATTGTATTCGTCCAAAATCAGTAAGGCTAACTAACCATCAGGGATGTTCTGAAACAATCGAAAAGATTTTATTGTTGAAATTCCGGTTTAAAATGATTATAGGTAATGGGTATAACATGTTTAGCAAGAAACCAACGTTAATTTGCCTATGGAAAGCGCGGTTATTAGAAGTGTCGTATTTTGAAATCCGCGGTCACATTTTGTAATCGAGCCTGGATTGCAGGCGAATGACACGACATATTACACCAATTTAATCGAATCGCTACTCAAAATTACATCATTTACTAAAAATAACCGAAACTTACTGAATCTGTGACAATAAATTGTATTCGTCCAAAATCAGTAAGGCTAACTAACCATCAGGGATGTTCTGAAACAATCGAAAAGATTTTATTGTTGAAATTCCGGTTTAAAATGATTATAGATAATGTGTATAACATGTTTAGCAAGAAACCAACGTTAATTTGCCTATGGAAAACGCGGTTATTGGAAGAATCGTATTTTGAAATCCGCGGTCACATTTTGTAATCGAGCCTGGATTGCAGACGAATGACACGACATATTGCACCAACTTAATCGAATCTCTACTCAAAATTACATCATTTACTAAAAATAACCGAAACTTACTAAATCTGTGACAATAAATTGTATTCGTCCAAAATCAGTGAGGCTAACTAACCATCAGGGATGTTCTGAAACAATCGCAAAGATTTTATTGTTGAAATTCCGGTTTAAAATGATTATAGGTAATGGGTATAACATGTTTAGCAAGAAACCAACGTTAATGTGCCTATGGAAAGCGCGGTTATTGGAAGGATCGTATTTTGAAATCCGCGGTCACATTTTGTAATCGAGCCTGGATTGCAGGCGAATGACACGACATATTGCACCAACTAAATCGAATCTCTACTCAAAATTACATCATTTACTAAAAATAACCGAAACTTACTAACTCTGTGACAATAAATTGTATCCGTCCAAAATCAGTGAGGCTAACTAACCATCAGGGATGTTCTGAAACAATCGAAAAGATTTTATTGTTGAAATTCCGGTTTAAAATGATTATAGGTAATGGGTATAACATGTTTAGCAAGAAACCAACGTTAATTTGCCTATGGAGAGCGCGGTTATTGGAAGAATCGGATTTTGAAATCCGCGGTCACATTTTGTAATCGAGCCTGGATTGCAGACGAATGACACGACATATTGCACCAACTTAATCGAATCTCTACTCAAAATTACATCATTAACTAAAAATAACCGAAACTTACTAAATCTGTGACAATAAATTGTATCCGTCCAAAATCAGTGAGACTAACTAACCATCAGGGATGTTCTGAAACAATCGAAAACATTTTATTGTTGAAATTCCGGTTTAAAATGATTATAGATAATGTGTATAACATGTTTAGCAAGAAACCAACGTTAATTTAGCTATGTAAAGCGGGGTTATTAGAAGAGTCGTATTTTGAAATCCGCGGTCACATTTTGTAATCGAGCCTGGATTGCAGACGAATGACACGACATATTGCACCAACATAATCGAATCTCTACTCAAAATTACATCATTTACTAAAAATAACCGAAACTTACTAAATCTGTGACAATAAATTGTATCCGTCCAAAATCAGTGAGGCTAACTAACCGGGGTGCAGGAGAACATTCAGAACATCCGGGATGTTCTGAAACAGTCGAAAAGATTTTATTGTTGAAATTCCGGTTTAAAATGAGTATAGATAATGTGTATAACATGTTTAGAAAGAAACCAACGTTAATTTGCCTATGTAAAGCGCGGTTATTAGAAGAGTCGTATTTTGAAATCCGCGGTCAAATTTTGTAATCGAGCCTGGATTGCAGGCGAATGACACGACATATTGCACCAACTTAATCGAATCTCTACTCAAAATTACATCATTTACTAAAAATAACCGAAACTTACTAAATCTGTGACAATAATTTGTTTCCGTCCAAAATCAGTAAGGCTAACTAACCATCAGGGATGTTCTGAAACAATCGAAAACATTTTATTGTTGAAATTCCGGTTTAAAATGATTATAGATAATGTGTATAACATGTTTAGCAAGAAACCAACGTTAATTTGCCTATGTAAAGCGCGGTTATTAGAAGAGTCGTATTTTGAAATCCGCGGTCAAATTTTGTAATCGAGCCTGGATTGCAGGCGAATGACACGACATATTGCACCAACTTAATCGAATCTCTACTCAAAATTACATCATTTACTAAAAATAACCGAAATTTACTGAATCTGTGACAATAAATTGTATCCGTCCAAAATCAGTGAGGCTAACTAACCTTCAGGGATGTTCTGAAACAATCGAAAACATTTTATTGTTGAAATTTCGGTTTAAAATAATTATAGGTAATGGGTATAACATGTTTAGCAAGAAACCAACGTTAATTTGCCTATGGAAAGCGCGGTTATTGGAAGAATCGTATTTTGAAATCCGCGGTCACATTTTGTAATCGAGCCTGGATTGCAGACGAATGACACGACATATTGCACCAACTTAATCGAATCTCTACTCAAAATTACATCATTTACTAAAAATAACCGAAACTTACTGAATCTGTGACAATAAATTGTATCCGTCCAAAATCAGTGAGGCTAACTAACCATCAGGGATGTTCTGAAACAATCGAAAAGATTTTATTGTTGAAATTCCGGTTTAAAATAATTATAGATAATGTGTATAACATGTTTAGCAAGAAACCAACGTTAATTTGCCTATGTAAAGCGCGGTTATTAGAAGAGTCGTATTTTGAAATCCGCGGTCACATTTTGTAATCGAGCCTGGATTGCAGGCGAATGACACGATATATTGCACCAACTTAATCGAATCTCTACTCAAAATTACATCATTTACTAAAAATAACCGAAACTTACTAAATCTGTGACAATAATTTGTTTCCGTCCAAAATCAGTAAGGCTAACTAACCATCAGGGATGTTCTGAAACAATCGAAAACATTTTATTGTTGAAATTCCGGTTTAAAATGATTATAGATAATGTGTATAACATGTTTAGCAAGAAACCAACGTTAATTTGCCTATGTAAAGCGCGGTTATTAGAAGAGTCGTATTTTGAAATCCGCGGTCAAATTTTGTAATCGAGCCTGGATTGCAGGCGAATGACACGACATATTGCACCAACTTAATCGAATCTCTACTCAAAATTACATCATTTACTAAAAATAACCGAAATTTACTGAATCTGTGACAATAAATTGTATCCGTCCAAAATCAGTGAGGCTAACTAACCTTCAGGGATGTTCTGAAACAATCGAAAACATTTTATTGTTGAAATTTCGGTTTAAAATAATTATAGGTAATGGGTATAACATGTTTAGCAAGAAACCAACGTTAATTTGCCTATGGAAAGCGCGGTTATTGGAAGAATCGTATTTTGAAATCCGCGGTCACATTTTGTAATCGAGCCTGGATTGCAGACGAATGACACGACATATTGCACCAACTTAATCGAATCTCTACTCAAAATTACATCATTTACTAAAAATAACCGAAACTTACTAAATCTGTGACAATAAATTGTATTCGTCCAAAATCAGTGAAGCTAACTAACCATCAGGGATGTTCTGAAACAATCGCAAAAATTTTATTGTTGAAATTCCGTTTTAAAATGATTATAGGTAATGGGTATAACATGTTTAGCAAGAAACCAATGTTAATGTGCCTATGGAAAGCGCGGTTCTTGGAAGAATCGTATTTTGAAATCCGCGGTCACATTTTGTAATCGAGCCTGGATTGCAGGCGAATGACACGACATATTGCACCAACTAAATCGAATCTCTACTCAAAATTACATCATTTACTAAAAATAACCGAAACTTACTAAATCTGTGACAATAAATTGTATCCGTCCAAAATTAGTGAGGCTAACTAACCATCAGGGATGTTCTGAAACAATCGAAAAGATTTTATTGTTGAAATTCCGGTTTAAAATGATTATAGGTAATGGGTATAACATGTTTAGCAAGAAACCAACGTTAATTTGCCTATGGAGAGCGCGGTTATTAGAAGAGTCGTATTTTGAAATCCGCGGTCACATTTTGTAATCGAGCCTGGATTGCAGACGAATGACACGACATATTGCACCAACTTAATCGAATCTCTACTCAAAATTACATAATTTACTAAAAATAACCGAAACTTACTAAATCTGTGACAATAAATTGTATCCGTCCAAAATCAGTGAGGCTAACTAACCATCAGGGATGTTCTGAAACAATCGAAAAGATTTTATTGTTGAAATTCCGGTTTAAAATGATTATAGGTAATGGGTATAACATGTTTAGCAAGAAACCAACGAAAACTTGCCTATGGAAAGCGCGGTTATTAGAAGAGTCGTATTTTGAAATCCGCGGTCACATTTTGTAATCGAGCCTGGATTGCAGGCGAATGACACGACATATTGCACCAACTTAATCGAATCTCTACTCAAAATTACATCATTTACTAAAAATAACCGAAACTTACTAAATCTGTGACAGTAAATTGTATTCGTCCAAAATCAGTAAGGCTAACTAACCATCAGGGATGTTCTGAAACAATCGAAAAGATTTTATTGTTGAAATTCCGGTTTAAAATGATTATAGATAATGTGTATAACATGTTTAGCAAGAAACCAACGTTAATTTGCCTATGGAAAGCGCGGTTATTGGAAGAATCGTATTTTGAAATCCGCGGTCACATTTTGTAATCGAGCCTGGATTGCAGACGAATGACACGACATATTGCACCAACTTAATCGAATCTCTACTCAAAATTACATCATTTACTAAAAATAACCGAAACTTACTAGATATGTGACAATAAATTGTATCCGTCCAAAATCAGTGAGGCTAACTAACCATCAGGGATGTTCTGAAACAATCGAAAAGATTTTATTGTTGAAATTGCGGTTTAAAATGATTATAGATAATGTGTATAACATGTTTAGCAAGAAACCAACGTTAATTTGCCTATGGAAAGCGCGGTTATTAGAAGAGTCGTATTTTGAAATCCGCGGTCACATTTTGTAATCGAGCCTGGATTGCAGGCGAATGACACGACATATTGCACCAACTTAATCGAATCTCTACTCAAAATTACACCATTTACTAAAAAATAACCGAAACTTACTAAATCTGTGGCAATAAATTGTATTCGTCCAAAATCAGTGAGGCTAACTAACCATCAGGGATGTTCTGAAACAATCGAAAAGATTTTATTGTTGAAATTCCGGTTTAAAATGATTATAGATAATGTGTATAACATGTTTAGCAAGAAACCAACGTTAATTTGCCTATGGAAAGCGCGGTTATTAGAAGTGTCGTATTTTGAAATCCGCGGTCACATTTTGTAATCGAGCCTGGATTGCAGGCGAATGACACGACATATTACACCAATTTAATCGAATCGCTACTCAAAATTACATCATTTACTAAAAATAACCGAAACTTACTGAATCTGTGACAATAAATTGTATTCGTCCAAAATCAGTAAGGCTAACTAACCATCAGGGATGTTCTGAAACAATCGAAAAGATTTTATTGTTGAAATTCCGGTTTAAAATGATTATAGATAATGTGTATAACATGTTTAGCAAGAAACCAACGTTAATTTGCCTATGGAAAACGCGGTTATTGGAAGAATCGTATTTTGAAATCCGCGGTCACATTTTGTAATCGAGCCTGGATTGCAGACGAATGACACGACATATTGCACCAACTTAATCGAATCTCTACTCAAAATTACATCATTTACTAAAAATAACCGAAACTTACTAAATCTGTGACAATAAATTGTATTCGTCCAAAATCAGTGAGGCTAACTAACCATCAGGGATGTTCTGAAACAATCGCAAAGATTTTATTGTTGAAATTCCGGTTTAAAATGATTATAGGTAATGGGTATAACATGTTTAGCAAGAAACCAACGTTAATGTGCCTATGGAAAGCGCGGTTATTGGAAGGATCGTATTTTGAAATCCGCGGTCACATTTTGTAATCGAGCCTGGATTGCAGGCGAATGACACGACATATTGCACCAACTAAATCGAATCTCTACTCAAAATTACATCATTTACTAAAAATAACCGAAACTTACTAACTCTGTGACAATAAATTGTATCCGTCCAAAATCAGTGAGGCTAACTAACCATCAGGGATGTTCTGAAACAATCGAAAAGATTTTATTGTTGAAATTCCGGTTTAAAATGATTATAGGTAATGGGTATAACATGTTTAGCAAGAAACCAACGTTAATTTGCCTATGGAGAGCGCGGTTATTGGAAGAATCGGATTTTGAAATCCGCGGTCACATTTTGTAATCGAGCCTGGATTGCAGACGAATGACACGACATATTGCACCAACTTAATCGAATCTCTACTCAAAATTACATCATTAACTAAAAATAACCGAAACTTACTAAATCTGTGACAATAAATTGTATCCGTCCAAAATCAGTGAGACTAACTAACCATCAGGGATGTTCTGAAACAATCGAAAACATTTTATTGTTGAAATTCCGGTTTAAAATGATTATAGATAATGTGTATAACATGTTTAGCAAGAAACCAACGTTAATTTAGCTATGTAAAGCGGGGTTATTAGAAGAGTCGTATTTTGAAATCCGCGGTCACATTTTGTAATCGAGCCTGGATTGCAGACGAATGACACGACATATTGCACCAACTTAATCGAATCTCTACTCAAAATTACATCATTTACTTAAAAATAACCGAAACTTACTAAATCTGTGACAATAAATTGTATCCGTCCAAAATCAGTGAGGCTAACTAACCATCAGGGATGTTCTGAAACAATCGAAAAGATTTTATTGTTGAAATTCCGGTTTAAAATGATTATAGATAATGTGTATAACATGTTTAGCAAGAAACCAACGTTAATTTGCCTATGGAGAGCGCGGTTATTGGAAGAATCGGATTTTGAAATCCGCGGTCACATTTTGTAATCGAGCCTGGATTGCAGACGAATGACACGACATATTGCACCAACTTAATCGAATCTCTATTCAAAATTACATCATTTACTAAAAATAACCGAAACTTACTAAATCTGTGACAATAAATTGTATCCGTCCAAAATCAGTGAGGCTAACTAACCATCAGGGATGTTCTGAAACAATCGAAAACATTTTATTGTTGAAATTCCGGTTTAAAATGATTAAAGATAATGTATATAACATGTTTAGCAAGAAACCAACGTTAATTTGCCTATGGAAAGCGCGGTTATTGGAAGAATCGTATTTTGAAATCCGCGGTCACATTTTGTAATCGAGCCTGGATTGCAGACGAATGACACGACATATTGCACCAACTTAATCGAATCTCTACTCAAAATTACATCATTTACTAAAAATAACCGAAACTTACTAGATATGTGACAATAAATTGTATCCGTCCAAAATCAGTGAGGCTAACTAACCATCAGGGATGTTCTGAAACAATCGAAAAGATTTTATTGTTGAAATTGCGGTTTAAAATGATTATAGATAATGTGTATAACATGTTTAGCAAGAAACCAACGTTAATTTGCCTATGGAAAGCGCGGTTATTAGAAGAGTCGTATTTTGAAATCCGCGGTCACATTTTGTAATCGAGCCTGGATTGCAGGCGAATGACACGACATATTGCACCAACTTAATCGAATCTCTACTCAAAATTACACCATTTACTAAAAAATAACCGAAACTTACTAAATCTGTGGCAATAAATTGTATTCGTCCAAAATCAGTGAGGCTAACTAACCATCAGGGATGTTCTGAAACAATCGAAAAGATTTTATTGTTGAAATTCCGGTTTAAAATGATTATAGATAATGTGTATAACATGTTTAGCAAGAAACCAACGTTAATTTGCCTATGGAAAGCGCGGTTATTAGAAGAGTCGTATTTTGAAATCCGCGGTCACATTTTGTAATCGAGCCTGGATTGCAGGCGAATGACACGACATATTGCACAAACTTAATCGAATCTCTACTCAAAATTACATCATTTACTAAAAATAACCGAAACTTACTAAATCTGTGACAATAAATTGTATCCGTCCAAAATCAGTAAGGCTAACTAACCATCAGGGATGTTCTGAAACTACCGAAAACATTTTATTGTTGAAATTCCGGTTTAAAATGATTATAGATAATGGGTATAACATGTTTAGCAAGAAACCAACGTTAATTTGCCTATGGAAAGCGCGGTTATTGGAAGAATCGTATTTTGAAATCCGCAGTCACATTTTGTAATCGAGCCTGGATTGCAGGCGAATGACACGACATATTGCACCAACTTAATCGAATCTCTACTCAAAATTACATCATTTACTAAAAATAACCGAAACTTACTAAATCTGCGGCAATAAATTGTATTCGTCCAAAATCAGTGAGGCTAACTAACCATCAGGGATGTTCTGAAACAATCGAAAAGATTTTATTGTTGAAATTCCGGTTTAAAATGATTATAGATAATGTGTATAACATGTTTAGCAAGAAACCAACGTTAATTTGCCTATGGAAAGCGCGGTTATTAGAAGTGTCGTATTTTGAAATCCGCGGTCACATTTTGTAATCGAGCCTGGATTGCAGGCGAATGACACGACATATTGCACCAACTTAATCGAATGTCTACTCAAAATTACATCATTTACTAAAAATAACCGAAACTTACTAAATCTGTGACAATAAATTGTATCCGTCCAAAATCAGTAAGGCTAACTAACCATCAGGGATGTTCTGAAACAATCGAAAAGATTTTATTGTTGAAATTCCGGGTTAAAATGATTATAGATAATGTGTATAACATGTTTAGCAAGAAACCAACGTTAATTTGGCTATGTAAAGCGCGGTTATTGGAAGAATCGAATTTTGAAATCCGCGGTCACATTTTGTAATCGAGCCTGGATTGCAGGCGAATGACACGACATATTGCACCAACTTAATCGAATCTCTACTCAAAATTACATCATTTACTAAAAATAACCGAAACTTACTAACTCTGTGACAATAAATTGTATCCGTCCAAAATCAGTGAGGCTAACTAACCATCAGGGATGTTCTGAAACAATCGAAAAGATTTTATTGTTGAAATTCCGGTTTAAAATGATTATAGGTAATGGGTATAACATGTTTAGCAAGAAACCAACGTTAATTTGCCTATGGAGAGCGCGGTTATTGGAAGAATCGGATTTTGAAATCCGCGGTCACATTTTGTAATCGAGCCTGGATTGCAGGCGAATGACACGACATATTGAACCAACTTAATCGAATGTCTACTCAAAATTACATCATTTACTAAAAATAACCGAAACTTACTAACTCTGTGACAATAAATTGTATCCGTCCAAAATCAGTGAGGCTAACTAACCATCAGGGATGTTCTGAAACAATCGAAAAGATTTTATTGTTGAAATTCCGGTTTAAAATGATTATAGGTAATGGGTATAACATGTTTAGCAAGAAACCAACGTTAATTTGCCTATGGAGAGCGCGGTTATTGGAAGAATCGGATTTTGAAATCCGCGGTCACATTTTGTAATCGAGCCTGGATTGCAGGCGAATGACACGACATATTGCACCAACTTAATCGAATCTCTACTCAAAATTACATCATTTACTAACAATAACCGAAACTTACTAAATCTGTGACAATAAATTGTATCCGTCCAAAATCAGTGAGGCTAACTAACCATCAGGCATGTTCTGACACAATCGAAAAGATTTTATTGTTGAAATTCCGGTTTAAAATGATTATAGGTAATGGGTATAACATGTTTAGCAAGAAACCAACGTTAATTTGCCTATGGAAAGCGCGGTTATTGGAAGAATCGTATTTTGAAATCCGCGGTCACATTTTGTAATCGAGCCTGGATTGCAGACGAATGACACGACATATTGCACCAACTTAATCAAATCTCTACTCAAAATTACATCATTTACTAAAAATAACCTAAACTTACTAAATCTGTGACAATAAATTGTATCCGTCCAAAATCAGTAAGGCTAACTAACCATCAGGGATGTTCTAAAACAATCGAAAAGATTTTATTGTTGAAATTCCGGTTTAAAATGATTATAGATAATGTGTATAACATGTTTAGCAAGAAACCAACGTTAATTTGGCTATGTAAAGCGCGATTATTGGAAGAATCGAATTTTGAAATCCGCGGTCACATTTTGTAATCGAGCCTGGATTGCAGACGAATGACACGACATATTGCACCAACTTAATCGAATCTCTACTCAAAATTACATCATTTACTAAAAATAACCGAAACTTACTAACTCTGTGACAATAAATTGTATCCGTCCAAAATCAGTGAGGCTAACTAACCATCAGGGATGTTCTGAAACAATCGAAAACATTTTATTGTTGAAATTCCGGTTTAAAATGATTATAGGTAATGGGTATAACATGTTTAGCAAGAAACCAACGTTAATTTGCCTATGGAGAGCGCGGTTATTAGAAGAATCGGATTTTGAAATCCGCGGTCACATTTTGTAATCGAGCCTGGATTGCAGGCGAATGACACGACATATTGCACCAACTTAATCGAATGTCTACTCAAAATTACATCATTTACTAAAAATAACCGAAATTTACTGAATCTGTGACAATAAATTGTATCCGTCCAAAATCAGTGAGGCTAACTAACCTTCAGGGATGTTCTGAAACAATCGAAAACATTTTATTGTTGAAATTTCGGTTTAAAATGATTATAGGTAATGGGTATAACATGTTTAGCAAGAAACCAACGTTAATTTGCCTATGGAAAGCGCGGTTATTGGAAGAATCGTATTTTGAAATCCGCGGTCACATTTTGTAATCGAGCCTGGATTGCAGACGAATGACACGACATATTGCACCAACTAAATCGAATCTCTACTCAAAATTACATCATTTACTAAAAATAACCGAAACTTACTAAATCTGTGACAATAAATTGTATCCGTCCAAAATTAGTGAGGCTAACTAACCATCAGGGATGTTCTGAAACAATCGCAAAGATTTTATTGTTGAAATTCCGGTTTAAAATGATTATAGGTAATGGGTATAACATGTTTAGCAAGAAACCAACGAAAACTTGCCTATGGAAAGCGCGGTTATTAGAAGAGTCGTATTTTGAAATCCGCGGTCACATTTTGTAATCGAGCCTGGATTGCAGGCGAATGACACGACATATTGCACCAACTTAATCGAATCTCTACTCAAAATTACATCATTTACTAAAAATAACCGAAACTTACTAAATCTGTGACAGTAAATTGTATTCGTCCAAAATCAGTAAGGCTAACTAACCATCAGGGATGTTCTGAAACAATCGAAAAGATTTTATTGTTGAAATTCCGGTTTAAAATGATTATAGGTAATGGGTATAACATGTTTAGCAAGAAACCAACGTTAATTTGCCTATGGAAAGCGCGGTTATTAGAAGTGTCGTATTTTGAAATCCGCGGTCACATTTTGTAATCGAGCCTGGATTGCAGACGAATGACACGACATATTGCACCAACTTAATCGAATCTCTACTCAAAATTACATCATTAACTAAAAATAACCGAAACTTACTAAATCTGTGACAATAAATTGTATCCGTCCAAAATCAGTGAGACTATCTAACCATCAGGGATGTTCTGAAACAATCGAAAACATTTTATTGTTGAAATTCCGGTTTAAAATGATTATAGATAATGTGTATAACATGTTTAGCAAGAAACCAACGTTAATTTAGCTATGTAAAGCGGGGTTATTAGAAGAGTCGTATTTTGAAATCCGCGGTCACATTTTGTAATCGAGCCTGGATTGCAGACGAATGACACGACATATTGCACCAACATAATCGAATCTCTACTCAAAATTACATCATTTACTAAAAATAACCGAAACTTACTAAATCTGTGACAATAAATTGTATCCGTCCAAAATCAGTGAGGCTAACTAACCGGGGTGCAGGAGAACATTCAGAACATCCGGGATGTTCTGAAACAGTCGAAAAGATTTTATTGTTGAAATTCCGGTTTAAAATGAGTATAGATAATGTGTATAACATGTTTAGAAAGAAACCAACGTTAATTTGCCTATGGAAAGCGCGGTTATTAGAAGAGTCGTATTTTGAAATCCGCGGTCACATTTTGTAATCGAGCCTGGATTGCAGACGAATGACACGACATATTGCACCAACTTAATCGAATCTCTACTCAAAATTACATCATTTACTTAAAAATAACCGAAACTTACTAAATCTGTGACAATAAATTGTATCCGTCCAAAATCAGTGAGGCTAACTAACCATCAGGGATGTTCTGAAACAATCGAAAAGATTTTATTGTTGAAATTCCGGTTTAAAATGATTATAGATAATGTGTATAACATGTTTAGCAAGAAACCAACGTTAATTTGCCTATGGAGAGCGCGGTTATTGGAAGAATCGGATTTTGAAATCCGCGGTCACATTTTGTAATCGAGCCTGGATTGCAGACGAATGACACGACATATTGCACCAACTTAATCGAATCTCTATTCAAAATTACATCATTTACTAAAAATAACCGAAACTTACTAAATCTGTGACAATAAATTGTATCCGTCCAAAATCAGTGAGGCTAACTAACCATCAGGGATGTTCTGAAACAATCGAAAACATTTTATTGTTGAAATTCCGGTTTAAAATGATTAAAGATAATGTATATAACATGTTTAGCAAGAAACCAACGTTAATTTGCCTATGGAAAGCGCGGTTATTGGAAGAATCGTATTTTGAAATCCGCGGTCACATTTTGTAATCGAGCCTGGATTGCAGACGAATGACACGACATATTGCACCAACTTAATCGAATCTCTACTCAAAATTACATCATTTACTAAAAATAACCGAAACTTACTAGATCTGTGACAATGCACCAACTTAATCGAATCTCTACTCAAAATTACACCATTTACTAAAAATAACCGAAACTTACTAAATCTGTGGCAATAAATTGTATTCGTCCAAAATCAGTGAGGCTAACTAACCATCAGGGATGTTCTGAAACAATCGAAAAGATTTTATTGTTGAAATTCCGGTTTAAAATGATTATAGATAATGTGTATAACATGTTTAGCAAGAAACCAACGTTAATTTGCCTATGAAAAGCGCGGTTATTAGAAGAGTCGTATTTTGAAATCCGCGGTCACATTTTGTAATCGAGCCTGGATTGCAGGCGAATGACACGACATATTGCACAAACTTAATCGAATCTCTACTCAAAATTACATCATTTACTAAAAATAACCGAAACTTACTAAATCTGTGACAATAAATTGTATCCGTCCAAAATCAGTAAGGCTAACTAACCATCAGGGATGTTCTGAAACTACCGAAAACATTTTATTGTTGAAATTCCGGTTTAAAATGATTATAGATAATGGGTATAACATGTTTAGCAAGAAACCAACGTTAATTTGCCTATGGAAAGCGCGGTTATTGGAAGAATCGGATTTTGAAATCCGCGGTCACATTTTGTAATCGAGCCTGGATTGCAGGCGAATGACACGACATATTGCACCAACTTAATCGAATGTCTACTCAAAATTACATCATTTACTAAAAATAACCGAAACTTACTAAATCTGCGGCAATAAATTGTATTCGTCCAAAATCAGTGAGGCTAACTAACCATCAGGGATGTTCTGAAACAATCGAAAAGATTTTATTGTTGAAATTCCGGTTTAAAATGATTATAGATAATGTGTATAACATGTTTAGCAAGAAACCAACGTTAATTTGCCTATGGAAAGCGCGGTTATTAGAAGTGTCGTATTTTGAAATCCGCGGTCACATTTTGTAATCGAGCCTGGATTGCAGGCGAATGACACGACATATTGCACCAACTTAATCGAATGTCTACTCAAAATTACATCATTTACTAAAAATAACCGAAACTTACTAAATCTGTGACAATAAATTGTATCCGTCCAAAATCAGTAAGGCTAACTAACCATCAGGGATGTTCTGAAACAATCGAAAAGATTTTATTGTTGAAATTCCGGGTTAAAATGATTATAGATAATGTGTATAACATGTTTAGCAAGAAACCAACGTTAATTTGGCTATGTAAAGCGCGGTTATTGGAAGAATCGAATTTTGAAATCCGCGGTCACATTTTGTAATCGAGCCTGGATTGCAGGCGAATGACACGACATATTGCACCAACTTAATCGAATCTCTACTCAAAATTACATCATTTACTAAAAATAACCGAAACTTACTAACTCTGTGACAATAAATTGTATCCGTCCAAAATCAGTGAGGCTAACTAACCATCAGGGATGTTCTGAAACAATCGAAAAGATTTTATTGTTGAAATTCCGGTTTAAAATGATTATAGGTAATGGGTATAACATGTTTAGCAAGAAACCAACGTTAATTTGCCTATGGAGAGCGCGGTTATTGGAAGAATCGGATTTTGAAATCCGCGGTCACATTTTGTAATCGAGCCTGGATTGCAGGCGAATGACACGACATATTGAACCAACTTAATCGAATGTCTACTCAAAATTACATCATTTACTAAAAATAACCGAAACTTACTAAATCTGTGACAATAAACTGTACCCGTCCAAAATAAGTAAGGCTAACTAACCATCAGGGATGTTCTGAAACAATCGAAAACATTTTATTGTTGAAATTCCGGTTTAAAATGATTATAGATAATGGGTATAACATGTTTAGCAAGAAACCAACGTTAATTTGCCTATGGAGAGCGGGGTTGTTGGAAGAATCGTATTTTGAAATCCGCGGTCACATTTTGTAATCGAGCCTGGATTGCAGACGAATGACACGACATATTGCACCAACTTAATCAAATCTCTACTCAAAATTACATCATTTACTAAAAATAACCTAAACTTACTAAATCTGTGACAATAAATTGTATCCGTCCAAAATCAGTAAGGCTAACTAACCATCAGGGATGTTCTAAAACAATCGAAAAGATTTTATTGTTGAAATTCCGGTTTAAAATGATTATAGATAATGTGTATAACATGTTTAGCAAGAAACCAACGTTAATTTGGCTATGTAAAGCGCGATTATTGGAAGAATCGAATTTTGAAATCCGCGGTCACATTTTGTAATCGAGCCTGGATTGCAGACGAATGACACGACATATTGCACCAACTTAATCGAATCTCTACTCAAAATTACATCATTTACTTAAAAATAACCGAAACTTACTAAATCTGTGACAATAAATTGTATCCGTCCAAAATCAGTGAGGCTAACTAACCATCAGGGATGTTCTGAAACAATCGAAAAGATTTTATTGTTGAAATTCCGGTTTAAAATGATTATAGATAATGTGTATAACATGTTTAGCAAGAAACCAACGTTAATTTGCCTATGGAGAGCGCGGTTATTGGAAGAATCGGATTTTGAAATCCGCGGTCACATTTTGTAATCGAGCCTGGATTGCAGACGAATGACACGACATATTGCACCAACTTAATCGAATCTCTATTCAAAATTACATCATTTACTAAAAATAACCGAAACTTACTAAATCTGTGACAATAAATTGTATCCGTCCAAAATCAGTGAGGCTAACTAACCATCAGGGATGTTCTGAAACAATCGAAAACATTTTATTGTTGAAATTCCGGTTTAAAATGATTAAAGATAATGTATATAACATGTTTAGCAAGAAACCAACGTTAATTTGCCTATGGAAAGCGCGGTTATTGGAAGAATCGTATTTTGAAATCCGCGGTCACATTTTGTAATCGAGCCTGGATTGCAGACGAATGACACGACATATTGCACCAACTTAATCGAATCTCTACTCAAAATTACATCATTTACTAAAAATAACCGAAACTTACTAGATCTGTGACAATGCACCAACTTAATCGAATCTCTACTCAAAATTACACCATTTACTAAAAATAACCGAAACTTACTAAATCTGTGGCAATAAATTGTATTCGTCCAAAATCAGTGAGGCTAACTAACCATCAGGGATGTTCTGAAACAATCGAAAAGATTTTATTGTTGAAATTCCGGTTTAAAATGATTATAGATAATGTGTATAACATGTTTAGCAAGAAACCAACGTTAATTTGCCTATGAAAAGCGCGGTTATTAGAAGAGTCGTATTTTGAAATCCGCGGTCACATTTTGTAATCGAGCCTGGATTGCAGGCGAATGACACGACATATTGCACAAACTTAATCGAATCTCTACTCAAAATTACATCATTTACTAAAAATAACCGAAACTTACTAAATCTGTGACAATAAATTGTATCCGTCCAAAATCAGTAAGGCTAACTAACCATCAGGGATGTTCTGAAACTACCGAAAACATTTTATTGTTGAAATTCCGGTTTAAAATGATTATAGATAATGGGTATAACATGTTTAGCAAGAAACCAACGTTAATTTGCCTATGGAAAGCGCGGTTATTGGAAGAATCGGATTTTGAAATCCGCGGTCACATTTTGTAATCGAGCCTGGATTGCAGGCGAATGACACGACATATTGCACCAACTTAATCGAATGTCTACTCAAAATTACATCATTTACTAAAAATAACCGAAACTTACTAAATCTGCGGCAATAAATTGTATTCGTCCAAAATCAGTGAGGCTAACTAACCATCAGGGATGTTCTGAAACAATCGAAAAGATTTTATTGTTGAAATTCCGGTTTAAAATGATTATAGATAATGTGTATAACATGTTTAGCAAGAAACCAACGTTAATTTGCCTATGGAAAGCGCGGTTATTAGAAGTGTCGTATTTTGAAATCCGCGGTCACATTTTGTAATCGAGCCTGGATTGCAGGCGAATGACACGACATATTGCACCAACTTAATCGAATGTCTACTCAAAATTACATCATTTACTAAAAATAACCGAAACTTACTAAATCTGTGACAATAAATTGTATCCGTCCAAAATCAGTAAGGCTAACTAACCATCAGGGATGTTCTGAAACAATCGAAAAGATTTTATTGTTGAAATTCCGGGTTAAAATGATTATAGATAATGTGTATAACATGTTTAGCAAGAAACCAACGTTAATTTGGCTATGTAAAGCGCGGTTATTGGAAGAATCGAATTTTGAAATCCGCGGTCACATTTTGTAATCGAGCCTGGATTGCAGGCGAATGACACGACATATTGCACCAACTTAATCGAATCTCTACTCAAAATTACATCATTTACTAAAAATAACCGAAACTTACTAACTCTGTGACAATAAATTGTATCCGTCCAAAATCAGTGAGGCTAACTAACCATCAGGGATGTTCTGAAACAATCGAAAAGATTTTATTGTTGAAATTCCGGTTTAAAATGATTATAGGTAATGGGTATAACATGTTTAGCAAGAAACCAACGTTAATTTGCCTATGGAGAGCGCGGTTATTGGAAGAATCGGATTTTGAAATCCGCGGTCACATTTTGTAATCGAGCCTGGATTGCAGGCGAATGACACGACATATTGAACCAACTTAATCGAATGTCTACTCAAAATTACATCATTTACTAAAAATAACCGAAACTTACTAAATCTGTGACAATAAACTGTACCCGTCCAAAATAAGTAAGGCTAACTAACCATCAGGGATGTTCTGAAACAATCGAAAACATTTTATTGTTGAAATTCCGGTTTAAAATGATTATAGATAATGGGTATAACATGTTTAGCAAGAAACCAACGTTAATTTGCCTATGGAGAGCGGGGTTGTTGGAAGAATCGTATTTTGAAATCCGCGGTCACATTTTGTAATCGAGCCTGGATTGCAGACGAATGACACGACATATTGCACCAACTTAATCAAATCTCTACTCAAAATTACATCATTTACTAAAAATAACCTAAACTTACTAAATCTGTGACAATAAATTGTATCCGTCCAAAATCAGTAAGGCTAACTAACCATCAGGGATGTTCTAAAACAATCGAAAAGATTTTATTGTTGAAATTCCGGTTTAAAATGATTATAGATAATGTGTATAACATGTTTAGCAAGAAACCAACGTTAATTTGGCTATGTAAAGCGCGATTATTGGAAGAATCGAATTTTGAAATCCGCGGTCACATTTTGTAATCGAGCCTGGATTGCAGACGAATGACACGACATATTGCACCAACTTAATCGAATCTCTACTCAAAATTACATCATTTACTAAAAATAACCGAAACTTACTAACTCTGTGACAATAAATTGTATCCGTCCAAAATCAGTGAGGCTAACTAACCATCAGGGATGTTCTGAAACAATCGAAAACATTTTATTGTTGAAATTCCGGTTTAAAATGATTATAGGTAATGGGTATAACATGTTTAGCAAGAAACCAACGTTAATTTGCCTATGGAGAGCGCGGTTATTAGAAGAATCGGATTTTGAAATCCGCGGTCACATTTTGTAATCGAGCCTGGATTGCAGGCGAATGACACGACATATTGCACCAACTTAATCGAATGTCTACTCAAAATTACATCATTTACTAAAAATAACAGAAACTTACTAAATCTGTGACAATAAATTGTACCCGTCCAAAATCAGTAAGGCTAACTAACCATCAGGGATGTTCTGAAACAATCGAAAACATTTTATTGTTGAAATTCCGGTTTAAAATGATTATAGATAATGTGTATAACATGTTTAGCAAGAAACCAACGTTAATTTGCCTATGTAAAGCGCGGTTATTAGAAGAGTCGTATTTTGAAATCCGCGGTCAAATTTTGTAATCGAGCCTGGATTGCAGGCGAATGACACGACATATTGCACCAACTTAATCGAATCTCTACTCAAAATTACATCATTTACTAAAAATAACCGAAATTTACTGAATCTGTGACAATAAATTGTATCCGTCCAAAATCAGTGAGGCTAACTAACCTTCAGGGATGTTCTGAAACAATCGAAAACATTTTATTGTTGAAATTTCGGTTTAAAATGATTATAGGTAATGGGTATAACATGTTTAGCAAGAAACCAACGTTAATTTGCCTATGGAAAGCGCGGTTATTGGAAGAATCGTATTTTGAAATCCGCGGTCACATTTTGTAATCGAGCCTGGATTGCAGACGAATGACACGACATATTGCACCAACTAAATCGAATCTCTACTCAAAATTACATCATTTACTAAAAATAACCGAAACTTACTAAATCTGTGACAATAAATTGTATCCGTCCAAAATTAGTGAGGCTAACTAACCATCAGGGATGTTCTGAAACAATCGCAAAGATTTTATTGTTGAAATTCCGGTTTAAAATGATTATAGGTAATGGGTATAACATGTTTAGCAAGAAACCAACGAAAACTTGCCTATGGAAAGCGCGGTTATTAGAAGAGTCGTATTTTGAAATCCGCGGTCACATTTTGTAATCGAGCCTGGATTGCAGGCGAATGACACGACATATTGCACCAACTTAATCGAATCTCTACTCAAAATTACATCATTTACTAAAAATAACCGAAACTTACTAAATCTGTGACAGTAAATTGTATTCGTCCAAAATCAGTAAGGCTAACTAACCATCAGGGATGTTCTGAAACAATCGAAAAGATTTTATTGTTGAAATTCCGGTTTAAAATGATTATAGGTAATGGGTATAACATGTTTAGCAAGAAACCAACGTTAATTTGCCTATGGAAAGCGCGGTTATTAGAAGTGTCGTATTTTGAAATCCGCGGTCACATTTTGTAATCGAGCCTGGATTGCAGACGAATGACACGACATATTGCACCAACTTAATCGAATCTCTACTCAAAATTACATCATTAACTAAAAATAACCGAAACTTACTAAATCTGTGACAATAAATTGTATCCGTCCAAAATCAGTGAGACTATCTAACCATCAGGGATGTTCTGAAACAATCGAAAACATTTTATTGTTGAAATTCCGGTTTAAAATGATTATAGATAATGTGTATAACATGTTTAGCAAGAAACCAACGTTAATTTAGCTATGTAAAGCGGGGTTATTAGAAGAGTCGTATTTTGAAATCCGCGGTCACATTTTGTAATCGAGCCTGGATTGCAGACGAATGACACGACATATTGCACCAACATAATCGAATCTCTACTCAAAATTACATCATTTACTAAAAATAACCGAAACTTACTAAATCTGTGACAATAAATTGTATCCGTCCAAAATCAGTGAGGCTAACTAACCGGGGTGCAGGAGAACATTCAGAACATCCGGGATGTTCTGAAACAGTCGAAAAGATTTTATTGTTGAAATTCCGGTTTAAAATGAGTATAGATAATGTGTATAACATGTTTAGAAAGAAACCAACGTTAATTTGCCTATGGAAAGCGCGGTTATTAGAAGAGTCGTATTTTGAAATCCGCGGTCACATTTTGTAATCGAGCCTGGATTGCAGACGAATGACACGACATATTGCACCAACTTAATCGAATCTCTACTCAAAATTACATCATTTACTTAAAAATAACCGAAACTTACTAAATCTGTGACAATAAATTGTATCCGTCCAAAATCAGTGAGGCTAACTAACCATCAGGGATGTTCTGAAACAATCGAAAAGATTTTATTGTTGAAATTCCGGTTTAAAATGATTATAGATAATGTGTATAACATGTTTAGCAAGAAACCAACGTTAATTTGCCTATGGAGAGCGCGGTTATTGGAAGAATCGGATTTTGAAATCCGCGGTCACATTTTGTAATCGAGCCTGGATTGCAGACGAATGACACGACATATTGCACCAACTTAATCGAATCTCTATTCAAAATTACATCATTTACTAAAAATAACCGAAACTTACTAAATCTGTGACAATAAATTGTATCCGTCCAAAATCAGTGAGGCTAACTAACCATCAGGGATGTTCTGAAACAATCGAAAACATTTTATTGTTGAAATTCCGGTTTAAAATGATTAAAGATAATGTATATAACATGTTTAGCAAGAAACCAACGTTAATTTGCCTATGGAAAGCGCGGTTATTGGAAGAATCGTATTTTGAAATCCGCGGTCACATTTTGTAATCGAGCCTGGATTGCAGACGAATGACACGACATATTGCACCAACTTAATCGAATCTCTACTCAAAATTACATCATTTACTAAAAATAACCGAAACTTACTAGATCTGTGACAATGCACCAACTTAATCGAATCTCTACTCAAAATTACACCATTTACTAAAAATAACCGAAACTTACTAAATCTGTGGCAATAAATTGTATTCGTCCAAAATCAGTGAGGCTAACTAACCATCAGGGATGTTCTGAAACAATCGAAAAGATTTTATTGTTGAAATTCCGGTTTAAAATGATTATAGATAATGTGTATAACATGTTTAGCAAGAAACCAACGTTAATTTGCCTATGAAAAGCGCGGTTATTAGAAGAGTCGTATTTTGAAATCCGCGGTCACATTTTGTAATCGAGCCTGGATTGCAGGCGAATGACACGACATATTGCACAAACTTAATCGAATCTCTACTCAAAATTACATCATTTACTAAAAATAACAGAAACTTACTAAATCTGTGACAATAAATTGTACCCGTCCAAAATCAGTGAGGCTAACTAACCATCAGGGATGTTCTGAAACAATCGAAAACATTTTATTGTTGAAATTCCGGTTTAAAATGATTATAGATAATGGGTATAACATGTTTAGCAAGAAACCAACGTTAATTTGCCTATGGAAAGCGGGGTTGTTGGAAGAATCGTATTTTGAAATCCGCGGTCACATTTTGTAATCGAGCCTGGATTGCAGACGAATGACACGACATATTGCACCAACTTAATCGAATCTCTACTCAAAATTACATCATTTACTAAAAATAACCTAAACTTACTAAATCTGTGACAATAAATTGTATCCGTCCAAAATCAGTAAGGCTAACTAACCATCAGGGATGTTCTGAAACAATCGAAAAGATTTTATTGTTGAAATTCCGGGTTAAAATGATTATA
Organism: Nephrotoma guestfalica; assembly: GCA_963691935.1. Classification (NCBI taxonomy): domain Eukaryota; kingdom Metazoa; phylum Arthropoda; class Insecta; order Diptera; family Tipulidae; genus Nephrotoma; species Nephrotoma guestfalica. The sequence goes on along the minus strand of OY829916.1, from coordinate 3,495,810 downwards.
GATAATGTGTATAACATGTTTAGCAAGAAACCAACGTTAATTTGGCTATGTAAAGCACGGTTATTGGAAGAATCGAATTTTGAAATCCGCGGTCACATTTTGTAATCGAGCCTGGATTGCAGACGAATGACACGACATATTGCACCAACTTAATCGAATCTCTACTCAAAATTACATCATTTACTAAAAATAACCGAAACTTACTAACTCTGTGACAATAAATTGTATCCGTCCAAAATCAGTAAGGCTAACTAACCATCAGGGATGTTCTGAAACAATCGAAAAGATTTTATTGTTGAAATTCCGGTTTAAAATGATTATAGGTAATGGGTATAACATGTTTAGCAAGAAACCAACGTTAATTTGCCTATGGAGAGCGCGGTTATTGGAAGAATCGGATTTTGAAATACGCGGTCACATTTTGTAATCGAGCATGGATTGCAGACGAATGACACGACATATTGCACCAACTTAATCGAATCTCTACTCAAAATTACATCATTTACTAAAAATAACCGAAACTTACTAAATCTGTGACAATAAATTGTATCCGTCCAAAATCAGTGAGACTAACTAACCATCAGGGATGTTCTGAAACAATCGAAAACATTTTATTGTTGAAATTCCGGTTTAAAATGATTATAGATAATGTGTATAACATGTTTAGCAAGAAACCAACGTTAATTTGCCTATGTAAAGCGGGGTTGTTGGAAGAATTGTATTTTGAAATCCGCGGTCACATTTTGTAATCGAGCCTGGATTGCAGGCGAATGGCACGACATATTGCACCAACTTAATCGAATCTCTACTCAAAATTACATCATTTACTAAAAATAACCGAAACTTACTAAATCTGTGACAATAATTTGTTTCCGTCCAAAATCAGTAAGGCTAACTAACCATCAGAGATGTTCTGAAACAATCGAAAAGATTTTATTGTTGAAATTCCGGTTTAAAATGATTATAGATAATGTGTATAACATGTTTAGCAAGAAACCAACGTTAATTTGCCTATGGAAAGCGCGGTTATTAGAAGAGTCGTATTTTGAAATCCGTGGTCACATTTTGTAATCGAGCCTGGATTGCAGGCGAATGTCACGACATATTGCACCAACTTAATCGAATCTCTACTCAAAATTACATCATTTACTAAAAATAACCGAAACTTACTGAATCTGTGACAATAAATTGTATCCGTCCAACATCAGTGAGGCTAACTAACCTTCAGGGATGTTCTGAAACAATCGAAAACATTTTATTGTTGAAATTTCGGTTTAAAATGATTATAGGTAATGGGTATAACATGTTTAGCAAGAAACCAACGTTAATTTGCCTATGTAAAGCGGGGTTGTTGGAAGAATTGTATTTTGAAATCCGCGGTCACATTTTGTAATCGAGCCTGGATTGCAGACGAATGACACGACATATTGCACCAACTTAATCGAATCTCTACTCAAAATTACATCATTAACTAAAAATAACCGAAACTTACTAAATCTGTGACAATAATTTGTTTCCGTCCAAAATCAGTAAGGCTAACTAACCATCAGGGATGTTCTGAAACAATCGAAAACATTTTATTGTTGAAATTCCGGTTTAAAATGATTATAGATAATGTGTATAACATGTTTAGCAAGAAACCAACGTTAATTTGCCTATGTAAAGCGCGGTTATTAGAAGAGTCGTATTTTGAAATCCGCGGTCAAATTTTGTAATCGAGCCTGGATTGCAGGCGAATGTCACGACATATTGCACCAACTTAATCGAATCTCTACTCAAAATTACATCATTTACTAAAAATAACCGAAACTTACTAAATCTGTGACAATAAATTGTATCCGTCCAAAATCAGTGAGGCTAACTAACCATCAGGGATGTTCTGAAACAATCGAAAACATTTTATTGTTGAAATTTCGGTTTAAAATGATTATAGGTAATGGGTATAACATGTTTAGCAAGAAACCAACGTTAATTTGCCTATGGAAAGCGCGGTTATTAGAAGAGTCGTATTTTGAAATCCGCTGTCACATTTTGTAATCGAGCCTGGATTGCAGGCGAATGTCACGACATATTGCACCAACTTAATCGAATCTCTACTCAAAATTACATCATTTACTAAAAATAACCGAAACTTACTGAATCTGTGACAATAAATTGTATCCGTCCAAAATCAGTGAGGCTAACTAACCTTCAGGGATGTTCTGAAACAATCGAAAACATTTTATTGTTGAAATTTCGGTTTAAAATGATTATAGGTAATGGGTATAACATGTTTAGCAAGAAACCAACGTTAATTTGCCTATGGAAAGCGCGGTTATTAGAAGAGTCGTATTTTGAAATCCGTGGTCACATTTTGTAATCGAGCCTGGATTGCAGGCGAATGTCACGACATATTGCACCAACTTAATCGAATCTCTACTCAAAATTACATCATTTACTAAAAATAACCGAAACTTACTGAATCTGTGACAATAAATTGTATCCGTCCAACATCAGTGAGGCTAACTAACCTTCAGGGATGTTCTGAAACAATCGAAAACATTTTATTGTTGAAATTTCGGTTTAAAATGATTATAGGTAATGGGTATAACATGTTTAGCAAGAAACCAACGTTAATTTGCCTATGGAAAGCGCGGTTATTAGAAGAGTCGTATTTTGAAATCCGTGGTCAAATTTTGTAATCGAGCCTGGATTGCAGGCGAATGACACGACATATTGCACCAACTTAATCGAATCTCTACTCAAAATTACATCATTTACTAAAAATAACCGAAACTTACTGAATCTGTGACAATAAATTGTATCCGTCCAACATCAGTGAGGCTAACTAACCATCAGGGATGTTCTGAAACAATCGAAAACATTTTATTGTTGAAATTCCGGTTTAAAATTATTATAGATAATGTGTATAACATGTTTAGCAAGAAACCAACGTTAATTTGCCTATGTAAAGCGGGGTTGTTGGAAGAATTGTATTTTGAAATCCGCGGTCAAATTTTGTAATCGAGCCTGGATTGCAGGCGAATGACACGACATATTGCACCAACTTAATCGAATCTCTACTCAAAATTACATCATTTACTAAAAATAACCGAAACTTACTAAATCTGTGACAATAATTTGTTTCCGTCCAAAATCAGTAAGGCTAACTAACCATCAGGTATGTTCTGAAACAATCGAAAAGATTTTATTGTTGAAATTCCGGTTTAAAATTATTATAGATAATGTGTATAACATGTTTAGCAAGAAACCAACGTTAATTTGCCTATGGAAAGCGCGGTTATTGGAAGAATCGTATTTTGAAATCCGCGGTCACATTTTGTAATCGAGCCTGGATTGCAGACGAATGACACGACATATTGCACCAACTTAATCAAATCTCTACTCAAAATTACATCATTTACTAAAAATAACCTAAACTTACTAAATCTGTGACAATAAATTGTATCCGTCCAAAATCAGTAAGGCTAACTAACCATCAGGGATGTTCTAAAACAATCGAAAAGATTTTATTGTTGAAATTCCGGTTTAAAATGATTATAGATAATGTGTATAACATGTTTAGCAAGAAACCAACGTTAATTTGGCTATGTAAAGCGCGATTATTGGAAGAATCGAATTTTGAAATCCGCGGTCACATTTTGTAATCGAGCCTGGATTGCAGACGAATGACACGACATATTGCACCAACTTAATCGAATCTCTACTCAAAATTACATCATTTACTAAAAATAACCGAAACTTACTAACTCTGTGACAATAAATTGTATCCGTCCAAAATCAGTGAGGCTAACTAACCATCAGGGATGTTCTGAAACAATCGAAAACATTTTATTGTTGAAATTCCGGTTTAAAATGATTATAGGTAATGGGTATAACATGTTTAGCAAGAAACCAACGTTAATTTGCCTATGGAGAGCGCGGTTATTAGAAGAATCGGATTTTGAAATCCGCGGTCACATTTTGTAATCGAGCCTGGATTGCAGGCGAATGACACGACATATTGCACCAACTTAATCGAATGTCTACTCAAAATTACATCATTTACTAAAAATAACAGAAACTTACTAAATCTGTGACAATAAATTGTACCCGTCCAAAATCAGTAAGGCTAACTAACCATCAGGGATGTTCTGAAACAATCGAAAACATTTTATTGTTGAAATTCCGGTTTAAAATGATTATAGATAATGTGTATAACATGTTTAGCAAGAAACCAACGTTAATTTGCCTATGTAAAGCGCGGTTATTAGAAGAGTCGTATTTTGAAATCCGCGGTCAAATTTTGTAATCGAGCCTGGATTGCAGGCGAATGACACGACATATTGCACCAACTTAATCGAATCTCTACTCAAAATTACATCATTTACTAAAAATAACCGAAATTTACTGAATCTGTGACAATAAATTGTATCCGTCCAAAATCAGTGAGGCTAACTAACCTTCAGGGATGTTCTGAAACAATCGAAAACATTTTATTGTTGAAATTTCGGTTTAAAATGATTATAGGTAATGGGTATAACATGTTTAGCAAGAAACCAACGTTAATTTGCCTATGGAAAGCGCGGTTATTGGAAGAATCGTATTTTGAAATCCGCGGTCACATTTTGTAATCGAGCCTGGATTGCAGACGAATGACACGACATATTGCACCAACTAAATCGAATCTCTACTCAAAATTACATCATTTACTAAAAATAACCGAAACTTACTAAATCTGTGACAATAAATTGTATCCGTCCAAAATTAGTGAGGCTAACTAACCATCAGGGATGTTCTGAAACAATCGCAAAGATTTTATTGTTGAAATTCCGGTTTAAAATGATTATAGGTAATGGGTATAACATGTTTAGCAAGAAACCAACGAAAACTTGCCTATGGAAAGCGCGGTTATTAGAAGAGTCGTATTTTGAAATCCGCGGTCACATTTTGTAATCGAGCCTGGATTGCAGGCGAATGACACGACATATTGCACCAACTTAATCGAATCTCTACTCAAAATTACATCATTTACTAAAAATAACCGAAACTTACTAAATCTGTGACAGTAAATTGTATTCGTCCAAAATCAGTAAGGCTAACTAACCATCAGGGATGTTCTGAAACAATCGAAAAGATTTTATTGTTGAAATTCCGGTTTAAAATGATTATAGGTAATGGGTATAACATGTTTAGCAAGAAACCAACGTTAATTTGCCTATGGAAAGCGCGGTTATTAGAAGTGTCGTATTTTGAAATCCGCGGTCACATTTTGTAATCGAGCCTGGATTGCAGACGAATGACACGACATATTGCACCAACTTAATCGAATCTCTACTCAAAATTACATCATTAACTAAAAATAACCGAAACTTACTAAATCTGTGACAATAAATTGTATCCGTCCAAAATCAGTGAGACTATCTAACCATCAGGGATGTTCTGAAACAATCGAAAACATTTTATTGTTGAAATTCCGGTTTAAAATGATTATAGATAATGTGTATAACATGTTTAGCAAGAAACCAACGTTAATTTAGCTATGTAAAGCGGGGTTATTAGAAGAGTCGTATTTTGAAATCCGCGGTCACATTTTGTAATCGAGCCTGGATTGCAGACGAATGACACGACATATTGCACCAACATAATCGAATCTCTACTCAAAATTACATCATTTACTAAAAATAACCGAAACTTACTAAATCTGTGACAATAAATTGTATCCGTCCAAAATCAGTGAGGCTAACTAACCGGGGTGCAGGAGAACATTCAGAACATCCGGGATGTTCTGAAACAGTCGAAAAGATTTTATTGTTGAAATTCCGGTTTAAAATGAGTATAGATAATGTGTATAACATGTTTAGAAAGAAACCAACGTTAATTTGCCTATGGAAAGCGCGGTTATTAGAAGAGTCGTATTTTGAAATCCGCGGTCACATTTTGTAATCGAGCCTGGATTGCAGACGAATGACACGACATATTGCACCAACTTAATCGAATCTCTACTCAAAATTACATCATTTACTTAAAAATAACCGAAACTTACTAAATCTGTGACAATAAATTGTATCCGTCCAAAATCAGTGAGGCTAACTAACCATCAGGGATGTTCTGAAACAATCGAAAAGATTTTATTGTTGAAATTCCGGTTTAAAATGATTATAGATAATGTGTATAACATGTTTAGCAAGAAACCAACGTTAATTTGCCTATGGAGAGCGCGGTTATTGGAAGAATCGGATTTTGAAATCCGCGGTCACATTTTGTAATCGAGCCTGGATTGCAGACGAATGACACGACATATTGCACCAACTTAATCGAATCTCTATTCAAAATTACATCATTTACTAAAAATAACCGAAACTTACTAAATCTGTGACAATAAATTGTATCCGTCCAAAATCAGTGAGGCTAACTAACCATCAGGGATGTTCTGAAACAATCGAAAACATTTTATTGTTGAAATTCCGGTTTAAAATGATTAAAGATAATGTATATAACATGTTTAGCAAGAAACCAACGTTAATTTGCCTATGGAAAGCGCGGTTATTGGAAGAATCGTATTTTGAAATCCGCGGTCACATTTTGTAATCGAGCCTGGATTGCAGACGAATGACACGACATATTGCACCAACTTAATCGAATCTCTACTCAAAATTACATCATTTACTAAAAATAACCGAAACTTACTAGATCTGTGACAATGCACCAACTTAATCGAATCTCTACTCAAAATTACACCATTTACTAAAAATAACCGAAACTTACTAAATCTGTGGCAATAAATTGTATTCGTCCAAAATCAGTGAGGCTAACTAACCATCAGGGATGTTCTGAAACAATCGAAAAGATTTTATTGTTGAAATTCCGGTTTAAAATGATTATAGATAATGTGTATAACATGTTTAGCAAGAAACCAACGTTAATTTGCCTATGAAAAGCGCGGTTATTAGAAGAGTCGTATTTTGAAATCCGCGGTCACATTTTGTAATCGAGCCTGGATTGCAGGCGAATGACACGACATATTGCACAAACTTAATCGAATCTCTACTCAAAATTACATCATTTACTAAAAATAACCGAAACTTACTAAATCTGTGACAATAAATTGTATCCGTCCAAAATCAGTAAGGCTAACTAACCATCAGGGATGTTCTGAAACTACCGAAAACATTTTATTGTTGAAATTCCGGTTTAAAATGATTATAGATAATGGGTATAACATGTTTAGCAAGAAACCAACGTTAATTTGCCTATGGAAAGCGCGGTTATTGGAAGAATCGGATTTTGAAATCCGCGGTCACATTTTGTAATCGAGCCTGGATTGCAGGCGAATGACACGACATATTGCACCAACTTAATCGAATGTCTACTCAAAATTACATCATTTACTAAAAATAACAGAAACTTACTAAATCTGTGACAATAAATTGTACCCGTCCAAAATCAGTGAGGCTAACTAACCATCAGGGATGTTCTGAAACAATCGAAAACATTTTATTGTTGAAATTCCGGTTTAAAATGATTATAGATAATGGGTATAACATGTTTAGCAAGAAACCAACGTTAATTTGCCTATGGAAAGCGGGGTTGTTGGAAGAATCGTATTTTGAAATCCGCGGTCACATTTTGTAATCGAGCCTGGATTGCAGACGAATGACACGACATATTGCACCAACTTAATCGAATCTCTACTCAAAATTACATCATTTACTAAAAATAACCGAAACTTACTGAATCTGTGACAATAAATTGTATCCGTCCAAAATCAGTAAGGCTAACTAACCATCAGGGATGTTCTGAAACAATCGAAAAGATTTTATTGTTGAAATTCCGGGTTAAAATGATTATAGATAATGTGTATAACATGTTTAGCAAGAAACCAACGTTAATTTGGCTATGTAAAGCACGGTTATTGGAAGAATCGAATTTTGAAATCCGCGGTCACATTTTGTAATCGAGCCTGGATTGCAGACGAATGACACGACATATTGCACCAACTTAATCGAATCTCTACTCAAAATTACATCATTTACTAAAAATAACCGAAACTTACTAACTCTGTGACAATAAATTGTATCCGTCCAAAATCAGTAAGGCTAACTAACCATCAGGGATGTTCTGAAACAATCGAAAAGATTTTATTGTTGAAATTCCGGTTTAAAATGATTATAGGTAATGGGTATAACATGTTTAGCAAGAAACCAACGTTAATTTGCCTATGGAGAGCGCGGTTATTGGAAGAATCGGATTTTGAAATACGCGGTCACATTTTGTAATCGAGCATGGATTGCAGACGAATGACACGACATATTGCACCAACTTAATCGAATCTCTACTCAAAATTACATCATTTACTAAAAATAACCGAAACTTACTAAATCTGTGACAATAAATTGTATCCGTCCAAAATCAGTGAGACTAACTAACCATCAGGGATGTTCTGAAACAATCGAAAACATTTTATTGTTGAAATTCCGGTTTAAAATGATTATAGATAATGTGTATAACATGTTTAGCAAGAAACCAACGTTAATTTGCCTATGTAAAGCGGGGTTGTTGGAAGAATTGTATTTTGAAATCCGCGGTCACATTTTGTAATCGAGCCTGGATTGCAGGCGAATGGCACGACATATTGCACCAACTTAATCGAATCTCTACTCAAAATTACATCATTTACTAAAAATAACCGAAACTTACTAAATCTGTGACAATAATTTGTTTCCGTCCAAAATCAGTAAGGCTAACTAACCATCAGAGATGTTCTGAAACAATCGAAAAGATTTTATTGTTGAAATTCCGGTTTAAAATGATTATAGATAATGTGTATAACATGTTTAGCAAGAAACCAACGTTAATTTGCCTATGGAAAGCGCGGTTATTAGAAGAGTCGTATTTTGAAATCCGTGGTCACATTTTGTAATCGAGCCTGGATTGCAGGCGAATGTCACGACATATTGCACCAACTTAATCGAATCTCTACTCAAAATTACATCATTTACTAAAAATAACCGAAACTTACTGAATCTGTGACAATAAATTGTATCCGTCCAACATCAGTGAGGCTAACTAACCTTCAGGGATGTTCTGAAACAATCGAAAACATTTTATTGTTGAAATTTCGGTTTAAAATGATTATAGGTAATGGGTATAACATGTTTAGCAAGAAACCAACGTTAATTTGCCTATGTAAAGCGGGGTTGTTGGAAGAATTGTATTTTGAAATCCGCGGTCACATTTTGTAATCGAGCCTGGATTGCAGACGAATGACACGACATATTGCACCAACTTAATCGAATCTCTACTCAAAATTACATCATTAACTAAAAATAACCGAAACTTACTAAATCTGTGACAATAATTTGTTTCCGTCCAAAATCAGTAAGGCTAACTAACCATCAGGGATGTTCTGAAACAATCGAAAACATTTTATTGTTGAAATTCCGGTTTAAAATGATTATAGATAATGTGTATAACATGTTTAGCAAGAAACCAACGTTAATTTGCCTATGTAAAGCGCGGTTATTAGAAGAGTCGTATTTTGAAATCCGCGGTCAAATTTTGTAATCGAGCCTGGATTGCAGGCGAATGTCACGACATATTGCACCAACTTAATCGAATCTCTACTCAAAATTACATCATTTACTAAAAATAACCGAAACTTACTAAATCTGTGACAATAAATTGTATCCGTCCAAAATCAGTGAGGCTAACTAACCATCAGGGATGTTCTGAAACAATCGAAAACATTTTATTGTTGAAATTTCGGTTTAAAATGATTATAGGTAATGGGTATAACATGTTTAGCAAGAAACCAACGTTAATTTGCCTATGGAAAGCGCGGTTATTAGAAGAGTCGTATTTTGAAATCCGCTGTCACATTTTGTAATCGAGCCTGGATTGCAGGCGAATGTCACGACATATTGCACCAACTTAATCGAATCTCTACTCAAAATTACATCATTTACTAAAAATAACCGAAACTTACTGAATCTGTGACAATAAATTGTATCCGTCCAAAATCAGTGAGGCTAACTAACCTTCAGGGATGTTCTGAAACAATCGAAAACATTTTATTGTTGAAATTTCGGTTTAAAATGATTATAGGTAATGGGTATAACATGTTTAGCAAGAAACCAACGTTAATTTGCCTATGGAAAGCGCGGTTATTAGAAGAGTCGTATTTTGAAATCCGTGGTCACATTTTGTAATCGAGCCTGGATTGCAGGCGAATGTCACGACATATTGCACCAACTTAATCGAATCTCTACTCAAAATTACATCATTTACTAAAAATAACCGAAACTTACTGAATCTGTGACAATAAATTGTATCCGTCCAACATCAGTGAGGCTAACTAACCTTCAGGGATGTTCTGAAACAATCGAAAACATTTTATTGTTGAAATTTCGGTTTAAAATGATTATAGGTAATGGGTATAACATGTTTAGCAAGAAACCAACGTTAATTTGCCTATGGAAAGCGCGGTTATTAGAAGAGTCGTATTTTGAAATCCGTGGTCAAATTTTGTAATCGAGCCTGGATTGCAGGCGAATGACACGACATATTGCACCAACTTAATCGAATCTCTACTCAAAATTACATCATTTACTAAAAATAACCGAAACTTACTGAATCTGTGACAATAAATTGTATCCGTCCAACATCAGTGAGGCTAACTAACCATCAGGGATGTTCTGAAACAATCGAAAAGATTTTATTGTTGAAATTCCGGGTTAAAATGATTATAGATAATGTGTATAACATGTTTAGCAAGAAACCAACGTTAATTTGCCTATGGAAAGCGCGGTTATTGGAAGAATCGTATTTTGAAATCCGCGGTCACATTTTGTAATCGAGCCTGGATTGCAGGCGAATGGCACGACATATTGCACCAACTTAATCGAATCTCTACTCAAAATTACATCATTTACTAAAAATAACAGAAACTTACTAAATCTGTGACAATAAATTGTATCCGTCCAAAATCAGTGAGGCTAACTAATCATCAGGGATGTTCTGAAACAATCGAAAAAAATTTATTGTTGAAATTCCGGTTTAAAATGATTATAGGTAATGGGTATAACATGTTTAGCAAGAAACCAACGTTAATTTGCCTATGGAGAGCGCGGTTATTGGAAGAATCGCATTTTGAAATCCGCGGTCACATTTTGTAATCGAGCCTGGATTGCAGACGAATGACACGACATATTGCACCAACTTAATCGAATCTCTACTCAAAATTACATCATTAACTAAAAATAACCGAAACTTACTAAATCTGTGACAATAATTTGTTTCCGTCCAAAATCAGTAAGGCTAACTAACCATCAGGGATGTTCTGAAACAATCGAAAACATTTTATTGTTGAAATTCCGGTTTAAAATGATTATAGGTAATGGGTATAACATGTTTAGCAAGAAACCAACGTTAATTTGCCTATGGAAAGCGCGGTTATTAGAAGAGTCGTATTTTGAAATCCGCTGTCACATTTTGTAATCGAGCCTGGATTGCAGGCGAATGTCACGACATATTGCACCAACTTAATCGAATCTCTACTCAAAATTACATCATTTACTAAAAATAACCGAAACTTACTGAATCTGTGACAATAAATTGTATCCGTCCAAAATCAGTGAGGCTAACTAACCTTCAGGGATGTTCTGAAACAATCGAAAACATTTTATTGTTGAAATTTCGGTTTAAAATGATTATAGGTAATGGGTATAACATGTTTAGCAAGAAACCAACGTTAATTTGCCTATGGAAAGCGCGGTTATTAGAAGAGTCGTATTTTGAAATCCGTGGTCACATTTTGTAATCGAGCCTGGATTGCAGGCGAATGTCACGACATATTGCACCAACTTAATCGAATCTCTACTCAAAATTACATCATTTACTAAAAATAACAGAAACTTACTAAATCTGTGACAATAAATTGTATCCGTCCAAAATCAGTGAGGCTAACTAATCATCAGGGATGTTCTGAAACAATCGAAAAAAATTTATTGTTGAAATTCCGGTTTAAAATGATTATAGGTAATGGGTATAACATGTTTAGCAAGAAACCAACGTTAATTTGCCTATGGAGAGCGCGGTTATTGGAAGAATCGCATTTTGAAATCCGCGGTCACATTTTGTAATCGAGCCTGGATTGCAGACGAATGACACGACATATTGCACCAACTTAATCGAATCTCTACTCAAAATTACATCATTAACTAAAAATAACCGAAACTTACTAAATCTGTGACAATAATTTGTTTCCGTCCAAAATCAGTGAGGCTAACTAACCATCAGGGATGTTCTGAAACAATCGAAAACATTTTATTGTTGAAATTCCGGTTTAAAATGATTATAGATAATGGGTATAACATGTTTAGCAAGAAACCAACGTTAATTTGCCTATGGAAAGCGCGGTTATTGGAACAATCGGATTTTGAAATCCGCGGTCACATTTTGTAATCGAGCCTGGATTGCAGGCGAATGGCACGACATATTGCACCAACTTAATCGAATCTCTACCCAAAATTACATCATTTACTAACAATAACCGAAACTTACTGAATCTGTGACAATAAATTGTATCCGTCCAAAATCAGTGAGGCTAACTAACCATCAGGGATGTTCTGAAACAATCGAAAACATTTTATTGTTGAAATTCCGGTTTAAAATAATTATAGATAATGTGTATAACATGTTTAGCAAGAAACCAACGTTAATTTGCCTATGGAAAGCGCGGTTATTGGAAGACTCGTATTTTGAAATCCGCGGTCACATTTTGTAATCGAGCCTGGATTGCAGGCGAATGTCACGACATATTGCACCAACTTAATCGAATCTCTACTCAAAATTACATCATTTACTAAAAATAACCGAAACTTACTGAATCTGTGACAATAAATTGTATCCGTCCAAAATCAGTGAGGCTAACTAACCATCAGGGATGTTCTGAAACAATCGAAAACATTTTATTGTTGAAATTCCGGTTTAAAATTATTATAGATAATGTGTATAACATGTTTAGCAAGAAACCAACGTTAATTTGCCTATGGAAAGCGCGGTTATTGGAAGACTCGTATTTTGAAATCCGCGGTCACATTTTGTAATCGAGCCTGGATTGCAGGCGAATGTCACGACATATTGCACCAACTTAATCGAATCTCTACTCAAAATTACATCATTTACTAAAAAATAACCGAAACTTACTAAATCTGTGACAATAAATTGTATCCGTCCAAAATCAGTGAGGCTAACTAACCATCAGGGATGTTCTGAAACAATCGAAAACATTTTATTGTTGAAATTCCGGTTTAAAATGATTATAGATAATGTGTATAACATGTTTAGCAAGAAACCAACGTTAATTTGCCTATGGAAAGCGCGGTTATTGGAACAATCGGATTTTGAAATCCGCGGTGACATTTTGTAATCGAGCCTGGATTGCAGGCGAATGACACGACATATTGCACCAACTTAATCGAATCTCTACCCAAAATTACATCATTTACTAACAATAACCGAAACTTACTAAATCTGTGACAATAAATTGTATCCGTCCAAATCAGTGAGGCTAACTAACCATCAGGGATGTTCTGAAACAACCGAAAACATTTCATTGTTGAAATTCCGGTTTAAAATGATTATAGATAATGTGTATAACATGTTTAGCAAGAAACCAACGTTAATTTGCCTATGGAAAGCGCGGTTATTGGAAGAATCGTATTTTGAAATCCGCGGTCACATTTTGTAATCGAGCCTGGATTGCAGGCGAATGACACGACATATTGCACCAACTTAATCGAATCTCTACTCAAAATTACATCATTTACTAACAATAACCGAAACTTACTAAATCTGTGACAATAAATTGTATCCGTCCAAAATCAGTGAGGCTAACTAACCATCAGGGATGTTCTGAAACAATCGAAAAGATTTTATTGTTGAAATTCCGGTTTAAAATGATTATAGATAATGGGTATAACATGTTTAGCAAGAAACCAACGTTAATTTGCCTATGGAAAGCGCGGTTATTGGAACAATCGGATTTTGAAATCCGCGGTCACATTTTGTAATCGAGCCTGGATTGCAGGCGAATGGCACGACATATTGCACCAACTTAATCGAATCTCTACCCAAAATTACATCATTTACTAACAATAACCGAAACTTACTGAATCTGTGACAATAAATTGTATCCGTCCAAAATCAGTGAGGCTAACTAACCATCAGGGATGTTCTGAAACAATCGAAAACATTTTATTGTTGAAATTCCGGTTTAAAATAATTATAGATAATGTGTATAACATGTTTAGCAAGAAACCAACGTTAATTTGCCTATGGAAAGCGCGGTTATTGGAAGACTCGTATTTTGAAATCCGCGGTCACATTTTGTAATCGAGCCTGGATTGCAGGCGAATGTCACGACATATTGCACCAACTTAATCGAATCTCTACTCAAAATTACATCATTTACTAAAAATAACCGAAACTTACTGAATCTGTGACAATAAATTGTATCCGTCCAAAATCAGTGAGGCTAACTAACCATCAGGGATGTTCTGAAACAATCGAAAACATTTTATTGTTGAAATTCCGGTTTAAAATTATTATAGATAATGTGTATAACATGTTTAGCAAGAAACCAACGTTAATTTGCCTATGGAAAGCGCGGTTATTGGAAGACTCGTATTTTGAAATCCGCGGTCACATTTTGTAATCGAGCCTGGATTGCAGGCGAATGTCACGACATATTGCACCAACTTAATCGAATCTCTACTCAAAATTACATCATTTACTAAAAAATAACCGAAACTTACTAAATCTGTGACAATAAATTGTATCCGTCCAAAATCAGTGAGGCTAACTAACCATCAGGGATGTTCTGAAACAATCGAAAACATTTTATTGTTGAAATTCCGGTTTAAAATGATTATAGATAATGTGTATAACATGTTTAGCAAGAAACCAACGTTAATTTGCCTATGGAAAGCGCGGTTATTGGAACAATCGGATTTTGAAATCCGCGGTGACATTTTGTAATCGAGCCTGGATTGCAGGCGAATGACACGACATATTGCACCAACTTAATCGAATCTCTACCCAAAATTACATCATTTACTAACAATAACCGAAACTTACTAAATCTGTGACAATAAATTGTATCCGTCCAAATCAGTGAGGCTAACTAACCATCAGGGATGTTCTGAAACAACCGAAAACATTTCATTGTTGAAATTCCGGTTTAAAATGATTATAGATAATGTGTATAACATGTTTAGCAAGAAACCAACGTTAATTTGCCTATGGAAAGCGCGGTTATTGGAAGAATCGTATTTTGAAATCCGCGGTCACATTTTGTAATCGAGCCTGGATTGCAGGCGAATGACACGACATATTGCACCAACTTAATCGAATCTCTACTCAAAATTACATCATTTACTAACAATAACCGAAACTTACTAAATCTGTGACAATAAATTGTATCCGTCCAAAATCAGTGAGGCTAACTAACCATCAGGGATGTTCTGAAACAATCGAAAAGATTTTATTGTTGAAATTCCGGTTTAAAATGATTATAGGTAATGGGTATAACATGTTTAGTAAGAAACCAACGTTAATTTGCCTATGAAAAGCGCGGTTATTAGAAGAATCGTATTTTGAAATCCGCGGTCACATTTTGTAATCGAGCCTGGATTGCAGGCGAATGACACGACATATTGCACCAACTTAATCGAATCTCTACTCAAAATTACATCATTAACTAAAAATAACCGAAACTTACTAAATCTGTGACAATAATTTGTTTCCGTCCAAAATCAGTGAGGCTAACTAACCATCAGGGATGTTCTGAAACAATCGAAAAGATTTTATTGTTGAAATTTCGGTTTAAAATGATTATAGATAATGTGTATAACATGTTTAGCAAGAAACCAACGTTAATTTGCCTATGGAAAGCGCGGTTATTAGAAGAATCGTATTTTGAAATCCGCGGTCACATTTTGTAATCGAGCCTGGATTGCAGGCGAGTGACACGACATATTGCACCAACTTAATCGAATCTCTACTCAAAATTACATCATTTACTAAAAATAACCGAAACTTACTAAATCTGTGACAATAAATTGTATCCGTCCAAAATCAGTGAGGCTAACTAACCATCAGGGATGTTCTGAAACAATCGAAAACATTTTATTGTTGAAATTCCGGTTTAAAATGATTATAGATAATGTGTATAACATGTTTAGCAAGAAACCAACGTTAATTTGCCTATGGAAAGAGCGGTTATTGGAACAATCGGATTTTGAAATCCGCGGTCACATTTTGTAATCGAGCCTGGATTGCAGGCGAATGGCACGACATATTGCACCAACTTAATCGAATCTCTACTCAAAATTACATCATTTACTAAAAATAACCGAAACTTACTAAATCTGTGACAATAAATTGTATCCGTCCAAAATCAGTAAGGCTAACTAACCATCAGGGATGTTCTGAAACAATCGAAAACATTTTATTGTTGAAATTCCGGTTTAAAATGATTATAGATAATGTGTATAACATGTTTAGCAAGAAACCAACGTTAATTTGCCTATGGAAAGCGCGGTTATTGGAAGAATCGTATTTTGAAATCCGCGGTCACATTTTGTAATCGAGCCTGGATTGCAGGCGAATGACACGACATATTGCACCAACTTAATCGAATCTCTACTCAAAATTACATCATTTACTAACAATAACCGAAACTTACTAAATCTGTGACAATAAATTGTATCCGTCCAAAATCAGTGAGGCTAACTAACCATCAGGCATGTTCTGAAACAATCGAAAAGATTTTATTGTTGAAATTCCGGTTTAAAATGATTATAGGTAATGGGTATAACATGTTTAGCAAGAAACCAACGTTAATTTGCCTATGGAAAGCGCGGTTATTGGAACAATCGGATTTTGAAATCCGCGGTCACATTTTGTAATCGAGCCTGGATTGCAGGCGAATGGCACGACATATTGCACCAACTTAATCGAATCTCTACCCAAAATTACATCATTTACTAACAATAACCGAAACTTACTGAATCTGTGACAATAAATTGTATCCGTCCAAAATCAGTGAGGCTAACTAACCATCAGGGATGTTCTGAAACAATCGAAAACATTTTATTGTTGAAATTCCGGTTTAAAATAATTATAGATAATGTGTATAACATGTTTAGCAAGAAACCAACGTTAATTTGCCTATGGAAAGCGCGGTTATTGGAAGACTCGTATTTTGAAATCCGCGGTCACATTTTGTAATCGAGCCTGGATTGCAGGCGAATGTCACGACATATTGCACCAACTTAATCGAATCTCTACTCAAAATTACATCATTTACTAAAAATAACCGAAACTTACTGAATCTGTGACAATAAATTGTATCCGTCCAAAATCAGTGAGGCTAACTAACCATCAGGGATGTTCTGAAACAATCGAAAACATTTTATTGTTGAAATTCCGGTTTAAAATTATTATAGATAATGTGTATAACATGTTTAGCAAGAAACCAACGTTAATTTGCCTATGGAAAGCGCGGTTATTGGAAGACTCGTATTTTGAAATCTGCGGTCACATTTTGTAATCGAGCCTGGATTGCAGGCGAATGTCACGACATATTGCACCAACTTAATCGAATCTCTACTCAAAATTACATCATTTACTAAAAATAACCGAAACTTACTAAATCTGTGACAATAAATTGTATCCGTCCAAAATCAGTGAGGCTAACTAACCATCAGGGATGTTCTGAAACAATCGAAAACATTTTATTGTTGAAATTCCGGTTTAAAATGATTATAGATAATGTGTATAACATGTTTAGCAAGAAACCAACGTTAATTTGCCTATGGAAAGCGCGGTTATTGGAACAATCGGATTTTGAAATCCGCGGTGACATTTTGTAATCGAGCCTGGATTGCAGGCGAATGACACGACATATTGCACCAACTTAATCGAATCTCTACCCAAAATTACATCATTTACTAACAATAACCGAAACTTACTAAATCTGTGACAATAAATTGTATCCGTCCAAATCAGTGAGGCTAACTAACCATCAGGGATGTTCTGAAACAACCGAAAACATTTCATTGTTGAAATTCCGGTTTAAAATGATTATAGATAATGTGTATAACATGTTTAGCAAGAAACCAACGTTAATTTGCCTATGGAAAGCGCGGTTATTGGAAGAATCGTATTTTGAAATCCGCGGTCACATTTTGTAATCGAGCCTGGATTGCAGGCGAATGACACGACATATTGCACCAACTTAATCGAATCTCTACTCAAAATTACATCATTTACTAACAATAACCGAAACTTACTAAATCTGTGACAATAAATTGTATCCGTCCAAAATCAGTGAGGCTAACTAACCATCAGGGATGTTCTGAAACAATCGAAAAGATTTTATTGTTGAAATTCCGGTTTAAAATGATTATAGGTAATGGGTATAACATGTTTAGTAAGAAACCAACGTTAATTTGCCTATGAAAAGCGCGGTTATTAGAAGAATCGTATTTTGAAATCCGCGGTCACATTTTGTAATCGAGCCTGGATTGCAGGCGAATGACACGACATATTGCACCAACTTAATCGAATCTCTACTCAAAATTACATCATTAACTAAAAATAACCGAAACTTACTAAATCTGTGACAATAATTTGTTTCCGTCCAAAATCAGTGAGGCTAACTAACCATCAGGGATGTTCTGAAACAATCGAAAAGATTTTATTGTTGAAATTTCGGTTTAAAATGATTATAGATAATGTGTATAACATGTTTAGCAAGAAACCAACGTTAATTTGCCTATGGAAAGCGCGGTTATTAGAAGAATCGTATTTTGAAATCCGCGGTCACATTTTGTAATCGAGCCTGGATTGCAGGCGAATGACACGACATATTGCACCAACTTAATCGAATCTCTACTCAAAATTACATCATTTACTAAAAATAACCGAAACTTACTAAATCTGTGACAATAAATTGTATCCGTCCAAAATCAGTGAGGCTAACTAACCATCAGGGATGTTCTGAAACAATCGAAAACATTTTATTGTTGAAATTCCGGTTTAAAATTATTATAGATAATGTGTATAACATGTTTAGCAAGAAACCAACGTTAATTTGCCTATGGAAAGCGCGGTTATTGGAAGAATCGTATTTTGAAATCCGCGGTCACATTTTGTAATCGAGCCTGGATTGCAGGCGAATGACACGACATATTGCACCAACTTAATCGAATCTCTACTCAAAATTACATCATTTACTAACAATAACCGAAACTTACTAAATCTGTGACAATAAATTGTATCCGTCCAAAATCAGTGAGGCTAACTAACCATCAGGCATGTTCTGAAACAATCGAAAAGATTTTATTGTTGAAATTCCGGTTTAAAATGATTATAGGTAATGGGTATAACATGTTTAGCAAGAAACCAACGTTAATTTGCCTATGGAAAGCGCGGTTATTGGAAGAATCGTATTTTGAAATCCGCGGTCACATTTTGTAATCGAGCCTGGATTGCAGACGAATGACACGACATATTGCACCAACTTAATCGAATCTCTACTCAAAATTACATAATTTACTAAAAATAACCGAAACTTACTAAATCTGTGACAATAAATTGTATCCGTCCAAAATCAGTGAGGCTAACTAACCATCAGGGATGTTCTGAAACAATCGAAAAGATTTTATTATTGAAATTCCGGTTTAAAATGATTATAGGTAATGGATATAACATGTTTAGCAAGAAACCAACGTTAATTTGCCTATGGAAAGCGCGGTTGTTGGAAGAATCGTATTTTGAAATCCGCGGTCACATTTTGTAATCGAGCCTGGATTGCAGGCGAATGACACGACATATTGCACCAACTTAATCGAATCTCTACTCAAAATTACATCATTTACTAAAAATAACCGAAACTTACTAAATCTGTGACAATAAATTGTATCCGTCCAAAATCAGTGAGGCTAACTAACCATCAGGGATGTTCTGAAACAATCGAAAAGATTTTATTGTTGAAATTCCGGTTTAAAATGATTATAAGTAATGGGTATAACATGTTTAGCAAGAAACCAACGTTAATTTGCCTATGGAAAGCGCGGTTATTGGAAGAATCGTATTTTGAAATCCGCGGTCACATTTTGTAATCGAGCCTGGATTGCAGGCGAATGACACGACATATTGCACCAACTTAATCGAATCTCTACTCAAAATTACATCATTTACTAAAAATAACCGAAACTTACTAAATCTGTGACAATAAATTGTATCCGTCCAAAATCAGTGAGGCTAACTAACCATCAGGGATGTTCTGAAACAATCGAAAAGATTTTATTATTGAAATTCCGGTTTAAAATGATTATAGGTAATGGATATAACATGTTTAGCAAGAAACCAACGTTAATTTGCCTATGGAAAGCGCGATTGTTGGAAGAATCGTATTTTGAAATCCGCGGTCACATTTTGTAATCGAGCCTGGATTGCAGACGAATGACACGACATATTGCACCAACTTAATCGAATCTCTACTCAAAATTACATCATTTACTAACAATAACCGAAACTTACTAAATCTGTGACAATAAATTGTATCCGTCCAAAATCAGTGAGGCTAACTAACCATCAGGCATGTTCTGAAACAATCGAAAAGATTTTATTGTTGAAATTCCTGTTTAAAATGATTATAGGTAATGGATATAACATGTTTAGCAAGAAACCAACGTTAATTTGCCTATGGAAAGCGCGGTTATTAGAAGAATCGTATTTTGAAATCCGCGGTCACATTTTGTAATCGAGCCTGGATTGCAGGCGAATGAAACGACATATTGCACCAACTTAATCGAATCTCTACTCAAAATTACATCATTAACTAAATATAACCGAAACTTACTAAATCTGTGACAATAATTTGTATCCGTCCAAAATCAGTGAGGCTAACTAACCATCAGGGATGTTCTGAAACAATCGAAAAGATTTTATTGTTGAAATTCCGGTTTAAAATGATTATAGATAATATGTGTAACATGTTTAGCAAGAAACCAACGTTAATTTACCTATGGAAAGCGCGGTTATTAGAAGAGTCGTATTTTGAAATCCGCGGTCACATTTTGTAATCGAGCCTGGATTGCAGGCGAATGACACGACATATTGCACCAACTTAATCGAATCTCTACTCAAAATTACATCATTTACTAAAAATAACCGAAACTTACTGAATCTGTTACAATAAATTGTATCCGTCCAAAATCAGTGAGGCTAACTAACCATCAGGGATGTTCTGAAACAATCGAAAACATTTTATTGTTGAAATTCCGGTTTAAAATGATTATAGATAATGTGTATAACATGTTTAGCAAGAAACCAACGTTAATTTGCCTATGGAAAGCGCGGTTATTAGAAGAGTCGTATTTTGAAATCCGCGGTCACATTTTGTAATCGAGCCTGGATTGCAGGCGAATGACACGACATATTGCACCAACTTAATCGAATCTCTACTCAAAATTACATCATTTACTAAAAATAACCGAAACTTACTAAATCTGTGACAATAAATTGTATCCGTCCAAAATCAGTGAGGCTAACTAACCATCAGGCATGTTCTGAAACAACCGAAAACATTTCATTGTTGAAATTCCGGTTTAAAATGATTATAGATAATGTGTATAACATGTTTAGCAAGAAACCAACGTTAATTTGCCTATGGAAAGCGCGGTTATTGGAAGAATCGTATTTTGAAATCCGCGGTCACATTTTGTAATCGAGCCTGGATTGCAGGCGAATGACACGACATATTGCACCAACTTAATCGAATCTCTACTCAAAATTACATCATTTACTAAAAATAACCGAAACTTACTAAATCTGTGACAATAAATTGTATCCGTCCAAAATCAGTGAGGCTAACTAACCATCAGGGATGTTCTGAAACAATCGAAAAGATTTTATTATTGAAATCCCGGTTTAAAATGATTATAGGTAATGGGTATAACAAGTTTAGCAAGAAACCAACGTTAATTTGCGTATGGAAAGCGCGGTTGTTGGAAGAATCGTATTTTGAAATCCGCGGTCACATTTTGTAATCGAGCCTGGATTGCAGACGAATGACACGACATATTGCACCAACTTAATCGAATCTCTACTCAAAATTACATCATTTACTAACAATAACCGAAACTTACTAAATCTGTGACAATAAATTGTATCCGTCCAAAATCAGTGAGGCTAACTAACCATCAGGCATGTTCTGAAACAATCGAAAAGATTTTATTGTTGAAATTCCGGTTTAAAATGATTATAGGTAATGGGTATAACATGTTTAGCAAGAAACCAACGTTAATTTGCCTATGGAAAGCGCGGTTGTTGGAAGAATCGTATTTTGAAATCCGCGGTCACATTTTGTAATCGAGCCTGGATTGCAGACGAATGACACGACATATTGCACCAACTTAATCGAATCTCTACTCAAAATTACATCATTTACTAAAAATAACCGAAACTTGCTAAATCTGTGACAATAAATTGTATCCGTCCAAAATCAGTGAGGCTAACTAACCATCAGGGATGTTCTGAAACAACCGAAAACATTTCATTGTTGAAATTCCGGTTTAAAATGATTATAGATAATGTGTATAACATGTTTAGCAAGAAACCAACGTTAATTTGCCTATGGAAAGCGCGGTTATTGGAAGAATCGTATTTTGAAATCCGCGGTCACATTTTGTAATCGAGCCTGGATTGCAGGCGAATGACACGACATATTGCACCAACTTAATCGAATCTCTACTCAAAATTACATCATTTACTAAAAATAACCGAAACTTACTAAATCTGTGACAATAAATTGTATCCGTCCAAAATCAGTGAGGCTAACTAACCATCAGGGATGTTCTGAAACAATCGAAAAGATTTTATTATTGAAATCCCGGTTTAAAATGATTATAGGTAATGGGTATAACATGTTTAGCAAGAAACCAACGTTAATTTGCCTATGGAAAGCGCGGTTGTTGGAAGAATCGTATTTTGAAATCCGCGGTCACATTTTGTAATCGAGCCTGGATTGCAGACGAATGACACGACATATTGCACCAACTTAATCGAATCTCTACTCAAAATTACATCATTTACTAACAATAACCGAAACTTACTAAATCTGTGACAATAAATTGTATCCGTCCAAAATCAGTGAGGCTAACTAACCATCAGGCATGTTCTGAAACAATCGAAAACATTTTATTGTTGAAATTCCGGTTTAAAATGATTATAGGTAATGGGTATAACATGTTTAGCAAGAAACCAACGTTAATTTGCCTATGGAAAGCGCGGTTATTGGAAGAATCGTATTTTGAAATCCGCGGTCACATTTTGTAATCGAGCCTGGATTGCAGGCGAATGACACGACATATTGCACCAACTTAATCGAATCTCTACTCAAAATTACATCATTTACTAAAAATAACCGAAACTTACTAAATCTGTGACAATAAATTGTATCCGTCCAAATCAGTGAGGCTAACTAACCATCAGGGATGTTCTGAAACAACCGAAAACATTTCATTGTTGAAATTCCGGTTTAAAATGATTATAGATAATGTGTATAACATGTTTAGCAAGAAACCAACGTTAATTTGCCTATGGAAAGCGCGGTTATTGGAAGAATCGTATTTTGAAATCCGCGGTCACATTTTGTAATCGAGCCTGGATTGCAGGCGAATGACACGACATATTGCACCAACTTAATCGAATCTCTACTCAAAATTACATCATTTACTAAAAATAACCGAAACTTGCTAAATCTGTGACAATAAATTGTATCCGTCCAAAATCAGTGAGGCTAACTAACCATCAGGGATGTTCTGAAACAATCGAAAAGATTTTATTATTGAAATTCCGGTTTAAAATGATTATAGGTAATGGATATAACATGTTTAGCAAGAAACCAATGTTAATTTGCCTATGGAAAGCGCGGTTGTTGGAAGAATCGTATTTTGAAATCCGCGGTCACATTTTGTAATCGAGCCTGGATTGCAGACGAATGACACGACATATTGCACCAACTTAATCGAATCTCTACTCAAAATTACATCATTTACTAAAAATAACCGAAACTTGCTAAATCTGTGACAATAAATTGTATCCGTCCAAAATCAGTGAGGCTAACTAACCATCAGGGATGTTCTGAAACAATCGAAAAGATTTTATTATTGAAATCCCGGTTTAAAATGATTATAGGTAATGGGTATAACATGTTTAGCAAGAAACCAACGTTAATTTGCCTATGGAAAGCGCGGTTGTTGGAAGAATCGTATTTTGAAATCCGCGGTCACATTTTGTAATCGAGCCTGGATTGCAGACGAATGACACGACATATTGCACCAACTTAATCGAATCTCTACTCAAAATTACATCATTTACTAACAATAACCGAAACTTACTAAATCTGTGACAATAAATTGTATCCGTCCAAAATCAGTGAGGCTAACTAACCATCAGGCATGTTCTGAAACAATCGAAAAGATTTTATTGTTGAAATTCCGGTTTAAAATTATTATAGGTAATGAGTATAACATGTTTAGCAAGAAACCAACGTTAATTTGCCTATGGAAAGCGCGGTTGTTGGAAGAATCGTATTTTGAAATCCGCGGTCACATTTTGTAATCGAGCCTGGATTGCAGACGAATGACACGACATATTGCACCAACTTAATCGAATCTCTACTCAAAATTACATCATTTACTAACAATAACCGAAACTTACTAAATCTGTGACAATAAATTGTATCCGTCCAAATCAGTGAGGCTAACTAACCATCAGGGATGTTCTGAAACAACCGAAAACATTTCATTGTTGAAATTCCGGTTTAAAATGATTATAGATAATGTGTATAACATGTTTAGCAAGAAACCAACGTTAATTTGCCTATGGAAAGCGCGGTTATTGGAAGAATCGTATTTTGAAATCCGCGGTCACATTTTGTAATCGAGCCTGGATTGCAGGCGAATGACACGACATATTGCACCAACTTAATCGAATCTCTACTCAAAATTACATCATTTACTAAAAATAACCGAAACTTGCTAAATCTGTGACAATAAATCGTATCCGTCCAAAATCAGTGAGGCTAACTAACCATCAGGCATGTTCTGAAACAATCGAAAAGATTTTATTATTGAAATTCCGGTTTAAAATGATTATAGGTAATGGATATAACATGTTTAGCAAGAAACCAATGTTAATTTGCCTATGGAAAGCGCGGTTGTTGGAAGAATCGTATTTTGAAATCCGCGGTCACATTTTGTAATCGAGCCTGGATTGCAGACAAATGACACGACATATTGCACCAACTTAATCGAATCTCTACTCAAAATTACATCATTTACTAACAATAACCGAAACTTACTAAATCTGTGACAATAAATTGTATCCGTCCAAAATCAGTGAGGCTAACTAACCATCAGGCATGTTCTGAAACAATCGAAAACATTTTATTGTTGAAATTCCGGTTTAAAATGATTATAGGTAATGGGTATAACATGTTTAGCAAGAAACCAACGTTAATTTGCCTATGGAAAGCGCGGTTATTGGAAGAATCGTATTTTGAAATCCGCGGTCACATTTTGTAATCGAGCCTGGATTGCAGGCGAATAACACGACATATTGCACCAACTTAATCGAATCTCTACTCAAAATTACATCATTTACTAAAAATAACCGAAACTTACTAAATCTGTGACAATAAATTGTATCCGACCAAAATTAGTGAGGCTAACTAACCATCAGGGATGTTCTGAAACAATCGAAAAGATTTTATTATTGAAATCCTGGTTTAAAATGATTATAGGTAATGGGTATAACATGTTTAGCAAGAAACCAACGTTAATTTGCCTATGGAAAGCGCGGTTGTTGGAAGAATCGTATTTTGAAATCCGCGGTCACATTTTGTAATCGAGCCTGGATTGCAGACGAATGACACGACATATTGCACCAACTTAATCGAATCTCTACTCAAAATTACATCATTTACTAACAATAACCGAAACTTACTAAATCTGTGACAATAAATTGTATCCGTCCAAAATCAGTGAGGCTAACTAACCATCAGGCATGTTCTGAAACAATCGAAAAGATTTTATTGTTGAAATTCCGGTTTAAAATGATTATAGGTAATGGGTATAACATGTTTAGCAAGAAACCAACGTTAATTTGCCTATGGAAAGCGCGGTTATTGGAAGAATCGTATTTTGAAATCCGCGGTCACATTTTGTAATCGAGCCTGGATTGCAGGCGAATGACACGACATATTGCACCAACTTAATCGAATCTCTACTCAAAATTACATCATTTACTAAAAATAACCGAAACTTGCTAAATCTGTGACAATAAATTGTATCCGTCCAAAATCAGTGAGGCTAACTAACCATCAGGGATGTTCTGAAACAATCGAAAAGATTTTATTATTGAAATTCCGGTTTAAAATGATTATAGGTAATGGATATAACATGTTTAGCAAGAAACCAACGTTAATTTGCCTATGGAAAGCGCGGTTGTTGGAAAAATCGTATTTTGAAATCCGCGGTCACATTTTGTAATCGAGCCTGGATTGCAGACGAATGACACGACATATTGCACCAACTTAATCGAATCTCTACTCAAAATTACATCATTTACTAACAATAACCGAAACTTACTAAATCTGTGACAATAAATTGTATCCGTCCAAAATCAGTGAGGCTAACTAACCATCAGGCATGTTCTGAAACAATCGAAAACATTTTATTGTTGAAATTCCGGTTTAAAATGATTATAGATAATGTGTATAACAAGTTTAGCAAGAAACCAACGTTAATTTGCCTATGGAAAGCGCGGTTATTGGAAGAATCGTATTTTGAAATCCGCGGTCACATTTTGTAATCGAGCCTGGATTGCAGGCGAATGACACGACATATTGCACCAACTTAATCGAATCTCTACTCAAAATTACATCATTTACTAAAAATAACCGAAACTTACTAAATCTGTGACAATAAATTGTATTCGACCAAAATCAGTGAGGCTAACTAACCATCAGGCATGTTCTGAAACAATCGAAAAGATTTTATTATTGAAATTCCGGTTTAAAATGATTATAGGTAATGCATATAACATGTTTAGCAAGAAACCAACGTTAATTTGCCTATGGAAAGCGCGGTTGTTGGAAGAATCGTATTTTGAAATCCGCGGTCACATTTTGTAATCGAGCCTGGATTGCAGACGAATGACACGACATATTGCACCAACTTAATCGAATCTCTTCTCAAAATTACATCATTTACTAAAAATAACCGAAACTTGCTAAATCTGTGACAATAAATTGTATCCGTCCAAAATCAGTGAGGCTAACCAACCATCAGGGATGTTCTGAAACAATCGAAAAGATTTTATTGTTGAAATTCCGGTTTAAAATGATTATAGATAATGGGTATAACATGTTTAGCAAGAAACCAACGTTAATTTGCCTATGGAAAGCGCGGTTATTGGAAGAATCGTATTTTGAAATCCGCGGTCACATTTTGTAATCGAGCCTGGATTGCAGGCGAATGACACGACATATTGCACCAACTTAATCGAATCTCTACTCAAAATTACATCATTTACTAACAATAACCGAAACTTGCTAAATCTGTGACAATAAATTGTATCCGTCCAAAATCAGTGAGGCTAACTAACCATCAGGCATGTTCTGAAACAACCGAAAACATTTCATTGTTGAAATTCCGGTTTAAAATGATTATAGATAATGTGTATAACATGTTTAGCAAGAAACCAACGTTAATTTGCCTATGGAAAGCGCGGTTATTGGAAGACGGTTGGTATTGGTTAATCGAGCCTGGATTGCAGGCGAATGACACGACATATTGCACCAACTTAATCGAATCTCTACTCAAAATTACATCATTTACTAAAAATAACCGAAACTTACTAAATCTGTGACAATAAATTGTATCCGTCCAAATCAGTGAGGCTAACTAACCATCAGGGATGTTCTGAAACAACCGAAAACATTTCATTGTTGAAATTCCGGTTTAAAATGATTATAGATAATGTGTATAACATGTTTAGCAAGAAACCAACGTTAATTTGCCTATGGAAAGCGCGGTTATTGGAAGAATCGTATTTTGAAATCCGCGGTCACATTTTGTAATCGAGCCTGGATTGCAGGCGAATGACACGACATATTGCACCAACTTAATCGAATCTCTACTCAAAATTACATCATTTACTAAAAATAACCGAAACTTGCTAAGTCTGTGACAATAAATTGTATCCGTCCAAAATCAGTGAGGCTAACTAACCATCAGGCATGTTCTGAAACAATCGAAAAGATTTTATTATTGAAATTCCGGTTTAAAATGATTATAGGTAATGGATATAACATGTTTAGCAAGAAACCAATGTTAATTTGCCTATGGAAAGCGCGGTTGTTGGAAGAATCGTATTTTGAAATCCGCGGTCACATTTTGTAATCGAGCCTGGATTGCAGACAAATGACACGACATATTGCACCAACTTAATCGAATCTCTACTCAAAATTACATCATTTACTAACAATAACCGAAACTTACTAAATCTGTGACAATAAATTGTATCCGTCCAAAATCAGTGAGGCTAACTAACCATCAGGCATGTTCTGAAACAATCGAAAACATTTTATTGTTGAAATTCCGGTTTAAAATGATTATAGGTAATGGGTATAACATGTTTAGCAAGAAACCAACGTTAATTTGCCTATGGAAAGCGCGGTTATTGGAAGAATCGTATTTTGAAATCCGCGGTCACATTTTGTAATCGAGCCTGGATTGCAGGCGAATGACACGACATATTGCACCAACTTAATCGAATCTCTTCTCAAAATTACATCATTTACTAAAAATAACCGAAACTTACTAAATCTGTGACAATAAATTGTATCCGACCAAAATCAGTGAGGCTAACTAACCATCAGGGATGTTCTGAAACAATCGAAAAGATTTTATTATTGAAATCCTGGTTTAAAATGATTATAGGT
The DNA here is from genome assembly GCA_963691935.1 of Nephrotoma guestfalica. Lineage (NCBI taxonomy): Eukaryota > Metazoa > Arthropoda > Insecta > Diptera > Tipulidae > Nephrotoma > Nephrotoma guestfalica. The sequence continues at coordinate 3,466,745 of OY829916.1, read as the reverse complement.
AATGGGTATAACATGTTTAGCAAGAAACCAACGTTAATTTGCCTATGGAAAGCGCGGTTGTTGGAAGAATCGTATTTTGAAATCCGCGGTCACATTTTGTAATCGAGCCTGGATTGCAGACGAATGACACGACATATTGCACCAACTTAATCGAATCTCTACTCAAAATTACATCATTTACTAACAATAACCGAAACTTACTAAATCTGTGACAATAAATTGTATCCGTCCAAAATCAGTGAGGCTAACTAACCATCAGGCATGTTCTGAAACAATCGAAAAGATTTTATTGTTGAAATTCCGGTTTAAAATGATTATAGGTAATGGGTATAACATGTTTAGCAAGAAACCAACGTTAATTTGCCTATGGAAAGCGCGGTTATTGGAAGAATCGTATTTTGAAATCCGCGGTCACATTTTGTAATCGAGCCTGGATTGCAGGCGAATGACACGACATATTGCACCAACTTAATCGAATCTCTACTCAAAATTACATCATTTACTAACAATAACCGAAACTTACTAAATCTGTGACAATAAATTGTATCCGTCCAAAATCAGTGAGGCTAACTAACCATCAGGGATGTTCTGAAACAATCGAAAAGATTTTATTATTGAAATTCCGGTTTAAAATGATTATAGGTAATGGATATAACATGTTTAGCAAGAAACCAACGTTAATTTGCCTATGGAAAGCGCGGTTGTTGGAAAAATCGTATTTTGAAATCCGCGGTCACATTTTGTAATCGAGCCTGGATTGCAGACGAATGACACGACATATTGCACCAACTTAATCGAATCTCTACTCAAAATTACATCATTTACTAACAATAACCGAAACTTACTAAATCTGTGACAATAAATTGTATCCGTCCAAAATCAGTGAGGCTAACTAACCATCAGGCATGTTCTGAAACAATCGAAAACATTTTATTGTTGAAATTCCGGTTTAAAATGATTATAGATAATGTGTATAACAAGTTTAGCAAGAAACCAACGTTAATTTGCCTATGGAAAGCGCGGTTATTGGAAGAATCGTATTTTGAAATCCGCGGTCACATTTTGTAATCGAGCCTGGATTGCAGGCGAATGACACGACATATTGCACCAACTTAATCGAATCTCTACTCAAAATTACATCATTTACTAAAAATAACCGAAACTTACTAAATCTGTGACAATAAATTGTATCCGTCCAAAATCAGTGAGGCTAACTAACCATCAGGCATGTTCTGAAACAATCGAAAAGATTTTATTATTGAAATTCCGGTTTAAAATGATTATAGGTAATGCATATAACATGTTTAGCAAGAAACCAACGTTAATTTGCCTATGGAAAGCGCGGTTGTTGGAAGAATCGTATTTTGAAATCCGCGGTCACATTTTGTAATCGAGCCTGGATTGCAGACGAATGACACGACATATTGCACCAACTTAATCGAATCTCTTCTCAAAATTACATCATTTACTAAAAATAACCGAAACTTGCTAAATCTGTGACAATAAATTGTATCCGTCCAAAATCAGTGAGGCTAACTAACCATCAGGGATGTTCTGAAACAATCGAAAAGATTTTATTGTTGAAATTCCGGTTTAAAATGATTATAGATAATGGGTATAACATGTTTAGCAAGAAACCAACGTTAATTTGCCTATGGAAAGCGCGGTTATTGGAAGAATCGTATTTTGAAATCCGCGGTCACATTTTGTAATCGAGCCTGGATTGCAGGCGAATGACACGACATATTGCACCAACTTAATCGAATCTCTACTCAAAATTACATCATTTACTAACAATAACCGAAACTTGCTAAATCTGTGACAATAAATTGTATCCGTCCAAAATCAGTGAGGCTAACTAACCATCAGGCATGTTCTGAAACAACCGAAAACATTTCATTGTTGAAATTCCGGTTTAAAATGATTATAGATAATGTGTATAACATGTTTAGCAAGAAACCAACGTTAATTTGCCTATGGAAAGCGCGGTTATTGGAAGAATCGTATTTTGAAATCCGCGGTCACATTTTGTAATCGAGCCTGGATTGCAGGCGAATGACACGACATATTGCACCAACTTAATCGAATCTCTACTCAAAATTACATCATTTACTAAAAATAACCGAAACTTACTAAATCTGTGACAATAAATTGTATCCGTCCAAAATCAGTGAGGCTAACTAACCATCAGGCATGTTCTGAAACAACCGAAAACATTTCATTGTTGAAATTCCGGTTTAAAATGATTATAGATAATGTGTATAACATGTTTAGCAAGAAAACAACGTTAATTTGCCTATGTAAAGCGCGGTTATTGGAAGACGGTTGGTATTGGTTAATCGAGCCTGGATTGCAGGCGAATGACACGACATATTGCACCAACTTAATCGAATCTCTACTCAAAATTACATCATTTACTAAAAATAACCGAAACTTGCTAAATCTGTGACAATAAATTGTATCCGTCCAAAATCAGTGAGGCTAACTAACCATCAGGGATGTTCTGAAACAATCGAAAAGATTTTATTATTGAAATTCCGGTTTAAAATGATTATAGGTAATGGATATAACATGTTTAGCAAGAAACCAACGTTAATTTGCCTATGGAAAGCGCGGTTATTGGAAGAATCGTATTTTGAAATCCGCGGTCACATTTTGTAATCGAGCCTGGATTGCAGGCGAATGACACGACATATTGCACCAACTTAATCGAATCTCTACTCAAAATTACATCATTTACTAAAAATAACCGAAACTTACTAAATCTGTGACAATAAATTGTATCCGTCCAAAATCAGTGAGGCTAACTAACCATCAGGCATGTTCTGAAACAACCGAAAACATTTCATTGTTGAAATTCCGGTTTAAAATGATTATAGATAATGTGTATAACATGTTTAGCAAGAAACCAACGTTAATTTGCCTATGGAAAGCGCGGTTATTGGAAGAATCGTATTTTGAAATCCGCGGTCACATTTTGTAATCGAGCCTGGATTGCAGGCGAATGACACGACATATTGCACCAACTTAATCGAATCTCTACTCAAAATTACATCATTTACTAAAAATAACCGAAACTTACTAAATCTGTGACAATAAATTGTATCCGTCCAAAATCAGTGAGGCTAACTAACCATCAGGGATGTTCTGAAACAATCGAAAAGATTTTATTGTTGAAATTCCGGTTTAAAATGATTATAGGTAATGGGTATAACATGTTTAGCAAGAAACCAACGTTAATTTGCCTATGGAAAGCGCGGCTGTTGGAAGAATCGTATTTTGAAATCCGCGGTCACATTTTGTAATCGAGCCTGGATTGCAGACGAATGACACGACATATTGCACCAACTTAATCGAATCTCTACTCAAAATTACATCATTTACTAACAATAACCGAAACTTACTAAATCTGTGACAATAAATTGTATCCGTCCAAAATCAGTGAGGCTAACTAACCATCAGGCATGTTCTGAAACAATCGAAAAGATTTTATTGTTGAAATTCCGGTTTAAAATGATTATAGGTAATGGGTATAACATGTTTAGCAAGAAACCAACGTTAATTTGCCTATGGAAAGCGCGGTTATTGGAAGAATCGTATTTTGAAATCCGCGGTCACATTTTGTAATCGAGCCTGGATTGCAGGCGAATGACACGACATATTGCACCAACTTAATCGAATCTCTACTCAAAATTACATCATTTACTAAAAATAACCGAAACTTACTAAATCTGTGACAATAAATTGTATCCGTCCAAATCAGTGAGGCTAACTAACCATCAGGGATGTTCTGAAACAACCGAAAACATTTCATTGTTGAAATTCCGGTTTAAAATGATTATAGATAATGTGTATAACATGTTTAGCAAGAAACCAACGTTAATTAGCCTATGGAAAGCGCGGTTATTGGAAGAATCGTATTTTGAAATCCGCGGTCACATTTTGTAATCGAGCCTGGATTGCAGGCGAATGACACGACATATTGCACCAACTTAATCGAATCTCTACTCAAAATTACATCATTTACTAAAAATAACCGAAACTTACTAAATCTGTGACAATAAATTGTATCCGTCCAAAATCAGTGAGGCTAACTAACCATCAGGCATGTTCTGAAACAATCGAAAAGATTTTATTATTGAAATTCCGGTTTAAAATGATTATAGGTAATGGATATAACATGTTTAGCAAGAAACCAATGTTAATTTGCCTATGGAAAGCGCGGTTGTTGGAAGAATCGTATTTTGAAATCCGCGGTCACATTTTGTAATCGAGCCTGGATTGCAGACGAATGACACGACATATTGCACCAACTTAATCGAATCTCTACTCAAAATTACATCATTTACTAAAAATAACCGAAACTTGCTAAATCTGTGACAATAAATTGTATCCGTCCAAAATCAGTGAGGCTAACTAACCATCAGGGATGTTCTGAAACAATCGAAAAGATTTTATTATTGAAATCCCGGTTTAAAATGATTATAGGTAATGGGTATAACATGTTTAGCAAGAAACCAACGTTAATTTGCCTATGGAAAGCGCGGTTGTTGGAAGAATCGTATTTTGAAATCCGCGGTCACATTTTGTAATCGAGCCTGGATTGCAGACGAATGACACGACATATTGCACCAACTTAATCGAATCTCTACTCAAAATTACATCATTTACTAACAATAACCGAAACTTACTAAATCTGTGACAATAAATTGTATCCGTCCAAAATCAGTGAGGCTAACTAACCATCAGGCATGTTCTGAAACAATCGAAAAGATTTTATTGTTGAAATTCCGGTTTAAAATGATTATAGGTAATGGGTATAACATGTTTAGCAAGAAACCAACGTTAATTTGCCTATGGAAAGCGCGGTTATTGGAAGAATCGTATTTTGAAATCCACGGTCACATTTTGTAATCGAGCCTGGATTGCAGGCGAATGACACGACATATTGCACCAACTTAATCGAATCTCTACTCAAAATTACATCATTTACTAAAAATAACCGAAACTTACTAAATCTGTGACAATAAATTGTATCCGTCCAAATCAGTGAGGCTAACTAACCATCAGGGATGTTCTGAAACAACCGAAAACATTTCATTGTTGAAATTCCGGTTTAAAATGATTATAGATAATGTGTATAACATGTTTAGCAAGAAACCAACGTTAATTTGCCTATGGAAAGCGCGGTTATTGGAAGAATCGTATTTTGAAATCCGCGGTCACATTTTGTAATCGAGCCTGGATTGCAGACGAATGACACGACATATTGCACCAACTTAATCGAATCTCTACTCAAAATTACATCATTTACTAAAAATAACCGAAACTTGCTAAATCTGTGACAATAAATTGTATCCGTCCAAAATCAGTGAGGCTAACTAACCATCAGGGATGTTCTGAAACAATCGAAAAGATTTTATTATTGAAATTCCGGTTTAAAATGATTATAGGTAATGGATATAACATGTTTAGCAAGAAACCAATGTTAATTTGCCTATGGAAAGCGCGGTTGTTGGAAGAATCGTATTTTGAAATCCGCGGTCACATTTTGTAATCGAGCCTGGATTGCAGACAAATGACACGACATATTGCACCAACTTAATCGAATCTCTACTCAAAATTACATCATTTACTAACAATAACCGAAACTTACTAAATCTGTGACAATAAATTGTATCCGTCCAAAATCAGTGAGGCTAACTAACCATCAGGCATGTTCTGAAACAATCGAAAAGATTTTATTGTTGAAATTCCGGTTTAAAATGATTATAGGTAATGGGTATAACATGTTTAGCAAGAAACCAACGTTAATTTGCCTATGGAAAGCGCGGTTATTGGAAGAATCGTATTTTGAAATCCGCGGTCACATTTTGTAATCGAGCCTGGATTGCAGGCGAATGACACGACATATTGCACCAACTTAATCGAATCTCTACTCAAAATTACATCATTTACTAAAAATAACCGAAACTTACTAAATCTGTGACAATAAATTGTATCCGTCCAAAATCAGTGAGGCTAACTAACCATCAGGGATGTTCTGAAACAATCGAAAAGATTTTATTATTGAAATCCTGGTTTAAAATGATTATAGGTAATGGGTATAACATGTTTAGCAAGAAACCAACGTTAATTTGCCTATGGAAAGCGCGGTTGTTGGAAGAATCGTATTTTGAAATCCGCGGTCACATTTTGTAATCGAGCCTGGATTGCAGACGAATGACACGACATATTGCACCAACTTAATCGAATCTCTACTCAAAATTACATCATTTACTAAAAATAACCGAAACTTGCTAAATCTGTGACAATAAATTGTATCCGTCCAAAATCAGTGAGGCTAACTAACCATCAGGGATGTTCTGAAACAATCGAAAAGATTTTATTATTGAAATTCCGGTTTAAAATGATTATAGGTAATGGATATAACATGTTTAGCAAGAAACCAATGTTAATTTGCCTATGGAAAGCGCGGTTGTTGGAAGAATCGTATTTTGAAATCCGCGGTCACATTTTGTAATCGAGCCTGGATTGCAGACGAATGACACGACATATTGCACCAACTTAATCGAATCTCTACTCAAAATTACATCATTTACTAAAAATAACCGAAACTTGCTAAATCTGTGACAATAAATTGTATCCGTCCAAAATCAGTGAGGCTAACTAACCATCAGGGATGTTCTGAAACAATCGAAAAGATTTTATTATTGAAATTCCGGTTTAAAATGATTATAGGTAATGGATATAACATGTTTAGCAAGAAACCAATGTTAATTTGCCTATGGAAAGCGCGGTTGTTGGAAGAATCGTATTTTGAAATCCGCGGTCACATTTTGTAATCGAGCCTGGATTGCAGACGAATGACACGACATATTGCACCAACTTAATCGAATCTCTACTCAAAATTACATCATTTACTAAAAATAACCGAAACTTGCTAAATCTGTGACAATAAATTGTATCCGTCCAAAATCAGTGAGGCTAACTAACCATCAGGGATGTTCTGAAACAATCGAAAAGATTTTATTATTGAAATTCCGGTTTAAAATGATTATAGGTAATGGGTATAACATGTTTAGCAAGAAACCAACGTTAATTTGCCTATGGAAAGCGCGGTTGTTGGAAGAATCGTATTTTGAAATCCGCGGTCACATTTTGTAATCGAGCCTGGATTGCAGACGAATGACACGACATATTGCACCAACTTAATCGAATCTCTACTCAAAATTACATCATTTACTAACAATAACCGAAACTTACTAAATCTGTGACAATAAATTGTATCCGTCCAAAATCAGTGAGGCTAACTAACCATCAGGCATGTTCTGAAACAATCGAAAAGATTTTATTGTTGAAATTCCGGTTTAAAATGATTATAGGTAATGGGTATAACATGTTTAGCAAGAAACCAACGTTAATTTGCCTATGGAAAGCGCGGTTATTGGAAGAATCGTATTTTGAAATCCGCGGTCACATTTTGTAATCGAGCCTGGATTGCAGGCGAATGACACGACATATTGCACCAACTTAATCGAATCTCTACTCAAAATTACATCATTTACTAAAAATAACCGAAACTTACTAAATCTGTGACAATAAATTGTATCCGTCCAAATCAGTGAGGCTAACTAACCATCAGGGATGTTCTGAAACAACCGAAAACATTTCATTGTTGAAATTCCGGTTTAAAATGATTATAGATAATGTGTATAACATGTTTAGCAAGAAACCAACGTTAATTTGCCTATGGAAAGCGCGGTTATTGGAAGAATCGTATTTTGAAATCCGCGGTCACATTTTGTAATCGAGCCTGGATTGCAGGCGAATGACACGACATATTGCACCAACTTAATCGAATCTCTACTCAAAATTACATCATTTACTAAAAATAACCGAAACTTGCTAAATCTGTGACAATAAATTGTATCCGTCCAAAATCAGTGAGGCTAACTAACCATCAGGCATGTTCTGAAACAATCGAAAAGATTTTATTATTGAAATTCCGGTTTAAAATGATTATAGGTAATGGATATAACATGTTTAGCAAGAAACCAATGTTAATTTGCCTATGGAAAGCGCGGTTGTTGGAAGAATCGTATTTTGAAATCCGCGGTCACATTTTGTAATCGAGCCTGGATTGCAGACAAATGACACGACATATTGCACCAACTTAATCGAATCTCTACTCAAAATTACATCATTTACTAACAATAACCGAAACTTACTAAATCTGTGACAATAAATTGTATCCGTCCAAAATCAGTGAGGCTAACTAACCATCAGGCATGTTCTGAAACAATCGAAAACATTTTATTGTTGAAATTCCGGTTTAAAATGATTATAGGTAATGGGTATAACATGTTTAGCAAGAAACCAACGTTAATTTGCCTATGGAAAGCGCGGCTATTGGAAGAATCGTATTTTGAAATCCGCGGTCACATTTTGTAATCGAGCCTGGATTGCAGGCGAATAACACGACATATTGCACCAACTTAATCGAATCTCTACTCAAAATTACATCATTTACTAAAAATAACCGAAACTTACTAAATCTGTGACAATAAATTGTATCCGACCAAAATCAGTGAGGCTAACTAACCATCAGGGATGTTCTGAAACAATCGAAAAGATTTTATTATTGAAATCCTGGTTTAAAATGATTATAGGTAATGGGTATAACATGTTTAGCAAGAAACCAACGTTAATTTGCCTATGGAAAGCGCGGTTGTTGGAAGAATCGTATTTTGAAATCCGCGGTCACATTTTGTAATCGAGCCTGGATTGCAGACGAATGACACGACATATTGCACCAACTTAATCGAATCTCTACTCAAAATTACATCATTTACTAACAATAACCGAAACTTACTAAATCTGTGACAATAAATTGTATCCGTCCAAAATCAGTGAGGCTAACTAACCATCAGGCATGTTCTGAAACAATCGAAAAGATTTTATTGTTGAAATTCCGGTTTAAAATGATTATAGGTAATGGGTATAACATGTTTAGCAAGAAACCAACGTTAATTTGCCTATGGAAAGCGCGGTTGTTGGAAGAATCGTATTTTGAAATCCGCGGTCACATTTTGTAATCGAGCCTGGATTGCAGACGAATGACACGACATATTGCACCAACTTAATCGAATCTCTACTCAAAATTACATCATTTACTAAAAATAACCGAAACTTGCTAAATCTGTGACAATAAATTGTATCCGTCCAAAATCAGTGAGGCTAACTAACCATCAGGGATGTTCTGAAACAATCGAAAAGATTTTATTATTGAAATTCCGGTTTAAAATGATTATAGGTAATGGATATAACATGTTTAGCAAGAAACCAATGTTAATTTGCCTATGGAAAGCGCGGTTGTTGGAAGAATCGTATTTTGAAATCCGCGGTCACATTTTGTAATCGAGCCTGGATTGCAGACGAATGACACGACATATTGCACCAACTTAATCGAATCTCTACTCAAAATTACATCATTTACTAAAAATAACCGAAACTTGCTAAATCTGTGACAATAAATTGTATCCGTCCAAAATCAGTGAGGCTAACTAACCATCAGGGATGTTCTGAAACAATCGAAAAGATTTTATTATTGAAATTCCGGTTTAAAATGATTATAGGTAATGGGTATAACATGTTTAGCAAGAAACCAACGTTAATTTGCCTATGGAAAGCGCGGTTGTTGGAAGAATCGTATTTTGAAATCCGCGGTCACATTTTGTAATCGAGCCTGGATTGCAGACGAATGACACGACATATTGCACCAACTTAATCGAATCTCTACTCAAAATTACATCATTTACTAACAATAACCGAAACTTACTAAATCTGTGACAATAAATTGTATCCGTCCAAAATCAGTGAGGCTAACTAACCATCAGGCATGTTCTGAAACAATCGAAAAGATTTTATTGTTGAAATTCCGGTTTAAAATGATTATAGGTAATGGGTATAACATGTTTAGCAAGAAACCAACGTTAATTTGCCTATGGAAAGCGCGGTTATTGGAAGAATCGTATTTTGAAATCCGCGGTCACATTTTGTAATCGAGCCTGGATTGCAGGCGAATGACACGACATATTGCACCAACTTAATCGAATCTCTACTCAAAATTACATCATTTACTAAAAATAACCGAAACTTACTAAATCTGTGACAATAAATTGTATCCGTCCAAATCAGTGAGGCTAACTAACCATCAGGGATGTTCTGAAACAACCGAAAACATTTCATTGTTGAAATTCCGGTTTAAAATGATTATAGATAATGTGTATAACATGTTTAGCAAGAAACCAACGTTAATTTGCCTATGGAAAGCGCGGTTATTGGAAGAATCGTATTTTGAAATCCGCGGTCACATTTTGTAATCGAGCCTGGATTGCAGGCGAATGACACGACATATTGCACCAACTTAATCGAATCTCTACTCAAAATTACATCATTTACTAAAAATAACCGAAACTTGCTAAATCTGTGACAATAAATTGTATCCGTCCAAAATCAGTGAGGCTAACTAACCATCAGGCATGTTCTGAAACAATCGAAAAGATTTTATTATTGAAATTCCGGTTTAAAATGATTATAGGTAATGGATATAACATGTTTAGCAAGAAACCAATGTTAATTTGCCTATGGAAAGCGCGGTTGTTGGAAGAATCGTATTTTGAAATCCGCGGTCACATTTTGTAATCGAGCCTGGATTGCAGACAAATGACACGACATATTGCACCAACTTAATCGAATCTCTACTCAAAATTACATCATTTACTAACAATAACCGAAACTTACTAAATCTGTGACAATAAATTGTATCCGTCCAAAATCAGTGAGGCTAACTAACCATCAGGCATGTTCTGAAACAATCGAAAACATTTTATTGTTGAAATTCCGGTTTAAAATGATTATAGGTAATGGGTATAACATGTTTAGCAAGAAACCAACGTTAATTTGCCTATGGAAAGCGCGGCTATTGGAAGAATCGTATTTTGAAATCCGCGGTCACATTTTGTAATCGAGCCTGGATTGCAGGCGAATAACACGACATATTGCACCAACTTAATCGAATCTCTACTCAAAATTACATCATTTACTAAAAATAACCGAAACTTACTAAATCTGTGACAATAAATTGTATCCGACCAAAATCAGTGAGGCTAACTAACCATCAGGGATGTTCTGAAACAATCGAAAAGATTTTATTATTGAAATCCTGGTTTAAAATGATTATAGGTAATGGGTATAACATGTTTAGCAAGAAACCAACGTTAATTTGCCTATGGAAAGCGCGGTTGTTGGAAGAATCGTATTTTGAAATCCGCGGTCACATTTTGTAATCGAGCCTGGATTGCAGACGAATGACACGACATATTGCACCAACTTAATCGAATCTCTACTCAAAATTACATCATTTACTAACAATAACCGAAACTTACTAAATCTGTGACAATAAATTGTATCCGTCCAAAATCAGTGAGGCTAACTAACCATCAGGCATGTTCTGAAACAATCGAAAAGATTTTATTGTTGAAATTCCGGTTTAAAATGATTATAGGTAATGGGTATAACATGTTTAGCAAGAAACCAACGTTAATTTGCCTATGGAAAGCGCGGTTATTGGAAGAATCGTATTTTGAAATCCGCGGTCACATTTTGTAATCGAGCCTGGATTGCAGGCGAATGACACGACATATTGCACCAACTTAATCGAATCTCTACTCAAAATTACATCATTTACTAAAAATAACCGAAACTTGCTAAATCTGTGACAATAAATTGTATCCGTCCAAAATCAGTGAGGCTAACTAACCATCAGGGATGTTCTGAAACAATCGAAAAGATTTTATTATTGAAATTCCGGTTTAAAATGATTATAGGTAATGGATATAACATGTTTAGCAAGAAACCAACGTTAATTTGCCTATGGAAAGCGCGGTTGTTGGAAGAATCGTATTTTGAAATCCGCGGTCACATTTTGTAATCGAGCCTGGATTGCAGACGAATGACACGACATATTGCACCAACTTAATCGAATCTCTACTCAAAATTACATCATTTACTAACAATAACCGAAACTTACTAAATCTGTGACAATAAATTGTATCCGTCCAAAATCAGTGAGGCTAACTAACCATCAGGCATGTTCTGAAACAATCGAAAACATTTTATTGTTGAAATTCCGGTTTAAAATGATTATAGATAATGTGTATAACAAGTTTAGCAAGAAACCAACGTTAATTTGCCTATGGAAAGCGCGGTTATTGGAAGAATCGTATTTTGAAATCCGCGGTCACATTTTGTAATCGAGCCTGGATTGCAGGCGAATGACACGACATATTGCACCAACTTAATCGAATCTCTACTCAAAATTACATCATTTACTAAAAATAACCGAAACTTACTAAATCTGTGACAATAAATTGTATCCGTCCAAAATCAGTGAGGCTAACTAACCATCAGGCATGTTCTGAAACAATCGAAAAGATTTTATTATTGAAATTCCGGTTTAAAATGATTATAGGTAATGCATATAACATGTTTAGCAAGAAACCAACGTTACTTTGCCTATGGAAAGCGCGGTTGTTGGAAGAATCGTATTTTGAAATCCGCGGTCACATTTTGTAATCGAGCCTGGATTGCAGACGAATGACACGACATATTGCACCAACTTAATCGAATCTCTTCTCAAAATTACATCATTTACTAAAAATAACCGAAACTTGCTAAATCTGTGACAATAAATTGTATCCGTCCAAAATCAGTGAGGCTAACTAACCATCAGGGATGTTCTGAAACAATCGAAAAGATTTTATTGTTGAAATTCCGGTTTAAAATGATTATAGATAATGGGTATAACATGTTTAGCAAGAAACCAACGTTAATTTGCCTATGGAAAGCGCGGTTATTGGAAGAATCGTATTTTGAAATCCGCGGTCACATTTTGTAATCGAGCCTGGATTGCAGGCGAATGACACGACATATTGCACCAACTTAATCGAATCTCTACTCAAAATTACATCATTTACTAACAATAACCGAAACTTGCTAAATCTGTGACAATAAATTGTATCCGTCCAAAATCAGTGAGGCTAACTAACCATCAGGCATGTTCTGAAACAACCGAAAACATTTCATTGTTGAAATTCCGGTTTAAAATGATTATAGATAATGTGTATAACATGTTTAGCAAGAAACCAACGTTAATTTGCCTATGGAAAGCGCGGTTATTGGAAGCCGGTTGGTATTGGTTAATCGAGCCTGGATTGCAGGCGAATGACACGACATATTGCACCAACTTAATCGAATCTCTACTCAAAATTACATCATTTACTAAAAATAACCGAAACTTGCTAAATCTGTGACAATAAATTGTATCCGTCCAAAATCAGTGAGGCTAACTAACCATCAGGGATGTTCTGAAACAATCGAAAAGATTTTATTATTGAAATTCCGGTTTAAAATGATTATAGGTAATGGATATAACATGTTTAGCAAGAAACCAACGTTAATTTGCCTATGGAAAGCGCGGTTGTTGGAAGAATCGTATTTTGAAATCCGCGGTCACATTTTGTAATCGAGCCTGGATTGCAGACGAATGACACGACATATTGCACCAACTTAATCGAATCTCTTCTCAAAATTACATCATTTACTAACAATAACCGAAACTTACTAAATCTGTGACAATAAATTGTATCCGTCCAAAATCAGTGAGGCTAACTAACCATCAGGCATGTTCTGAAACAATCGAAAACATTTTATTGTTGAAATTCCGGTTTAAAATGATTATAGGTAATGGGTATAACATGTTTAGCACGAAACCAACGTTAATTTGCCTATGGAAAGCGCGGTTATTGGAAGAATCGTATTTTGAAATCCGCGGTCACATTTTGTAATCGAGCCTGGATTGCAGGCGAATGACACGACATATTGCACCAACTTAATCGAATCTCTACTCAAAATTACATCATTTACTAAAAATAACCGAAACTTACTAAATCTGTGACAATAAATTGTATCCGTCCAAAATCAGTGAGGCTAACTAACCATCAGGCATGTTCTGAAACAACCGAAAACATTTCATTGTTGAAATTCCGGTTTAAAATGATTATAGATAATGTGTATAACATGTTTAGCAAGAAACCAACGTTAATTTGCCTATGGAAAGCGCGGTTATTGGAAGAATCGTATTTTGAAATCCGCGGTCACATTTTGTAATCGAGCCTGGATTGCAGGCGAATGACACGACATATTGCACCAACTTAATCGAATCTCTACTCAAAATTACATCATTTACTAAAAATAACCGAAACTTACTAAATCTGTGACAATAAATTGTATCCGTCCAAAATCAGTGAGGCTAACTAACCATCAGGGATGTTCTGAAACAATCGAAAAGATTTTATTATTGAAATTCCGGTTTAAAATGATTATAGGTAATGGGTATAACATGTTTAGCAAGAAACCAACGTTAATTTGCCTATGGAAAGCGCGGTTGTTGGAAGAATCGTATTTTGAAATCCGCGGTCACATTTTGTAATCGAGCCTGGATTGCAGACGAATGACACGACATATTGCACCAACTTAATCGAATCTCTACTCAAAATTACATCATTTACTAACAATAACCGAAACTTACTAAATCTGTGACAATAAATTGTATCCGTCCAAAATCAGTGAGGCTAACTAACCATCAGGCATGTTCTGAAACAATCGAAAAGATTTTATTGTTGAAATTCCGGTTTAAAATGATTATAGGTAATGGGTATAACATGTTTAGCAAGAAACCAACGTTAATTTGCCTATGGAAAGCGCGGTTATTGGAAGAATCGTATTTTGAAATCCGCGGTCACATTTTGTAATCGAGCCTGGATTGCAGGCGAATGACACGACATACTGCACCAACTTAATCGAATCTCTACTCAAAATTACATCATTTACTAAAAATAACCGAAACTTACTAAATCTGTGACAATAAATTGTATCCGTCCAAATCAGTGAGGCTAACTAACCATCAGGGATGTTCTGAAACAACCGAAAACATTTCATTGTTGAAATTCCGGTTTAAAATGATTATAGATAATGTGTATAACATGTTTAGCAAGAAACCAACGTTAATTTGCCTATGGAAAGCGCGGTTATTGGAAAAATCGTATTTTGAAATCCGCGGTCACATTTTGTAATCGAGCCTGGATTGCAGGCGAATGACACGACATATTGCACCAACTTAATCGAATCTCTACTCAAAATTACATCATTTACTAAAAATAACCGAAACTTGCTAAATCTGTGACAATAAATTGTATCCGTCCAAAATCAGTGAGGCTAACTAACCATCAGGGATGTTCTGAAACAATCGAAAAGATTTTATTATTGAAATTCCGGTTTAAAATGATTATAGGTAATGGATATAACATGTTTAGCAAGAAACCAACGTTAATTTGCCTATGGAAAGCGCGGTTGTTGGAAGAATCGTATTTTGAAATCCGCGGTCACATTTTGTAATCGAGCCTGGATTGCAGACGAATGACACGACATATTGCACCAACTTAATCGAATCTCTACTCAAAATTACATCATTTACTAACAATAACCGAAACTTACTAAATCTGTGACAATAAATTGTATCCGTCCAAAATCAGTGAGGCTAACTAACCATCAGGCATGTTCTGAAACAATCGAAAACATTTTATTGTTGAAATTCCGGTTTAAAATGATTATAGATAATGTGTATAACAAGTTTAGCAAGAAACCAACGTTAATTTGCCTATGGAAAGCGCGGTTATTGGAAGAATCGTATTTTGAAATCCGCGGTCACATTTTGTAATCGAGCCTGGATTGCAGGCGAATGACACGACATATTGCACCAACTTAATCGAATCTCTACTCAAAATTACATCATTTACTAAAAATAACCGAAACTTACTAAATCTGTGACAATAAATTGTATCCGTCCAAAATCAGTGAGGCTAACTAACCATCAGGCATGTTCTGAAACAATCGAAAAGATTTTATTATTGAAATTCCGGTTTAAAATGATTATAGGTAATGCATATAACATGTTTAGCAAGAAACCAACGTTAATTTGCCTATGGAAAGCGCGGTTGTTGGAAGAATCGTATTTTGAAATCAGCGGTCACATTTTGTAATCGAGCCTGGATTGCAGACGAATGACACGACATATTGCACCAACTTAATCGAATCTCTTCTCAAAATTACATCATTTACTAAAAATAACCGAAACTTGCTAAATCTGTGACAATAAATTGTATCCGTCCAAAATCAGTGAGGCTAACTAACCATCAGGGATGTTCTGAAACAATCGAAAAGATTTTATTGTTGAAATTCCGGTTTAAAATGATTATAGATAATGGGTATAACATGTTTAGCAAGAAACCAACGTTAATTTGCCTATGGAAAGCGCGGTTATTGGAAGAATCGTATTTTGAAATCCGCGGTCACATTTTGTAATCGAGCCTGGATTGCAGGCGAATGACACGACATATTGCACCAACTTAATCGAATCTCTACTCAAAATTACATCATTTACTAACAATAACCGAAACTTGCTAAATCTGTGACAATAAATTGTATCCGTCCAAAATCAGTGAGGCTAACTAACCATCAGGCATGTTCTGAAACAACCGAAAACATTTCATTGTTGAAATTCCGGTTTAAAATGATTATAGATAATGTGTATAACATGTTTAGCAAGAAACCAACGTTAATTTGCCTATGGAAAGCGCGGTTATTGGAAGAATCGTATTTTGAAATCCGCGGTCACATTTTGTAATCGAGCCTGGATTGCAGGCGAATGACACGACATATTGCACCAACTTAATCGAATCTCTACTCAAAATTACATCATTTACTAAAAATAACCGAAACTTACTAAATCTGTGACAATAAATTGTATCCGTCCAAAATCAGTGAGGCTAACTAACCATCAGGGATGTTCTGAAACAATCGAAAAGATTTTATTATTGAAATTCCGGTTTAAAATGATTATAGGTAATGGGTATAACATGTTTAGCAAGAAACCAACGTTAATTTGCCTATGGAAAGCGCGGTTGTTGGAAGAATCGTATTTTGAAATCCGCGGTCACATTTTGTAATCGAGCCTGGATTGCAGACGAATGACACGACATATTGCACCAACTTAATCGAATCTCTACTCAAAATTACATCATTTACTAACAATAACCGAAACTTACTAAATCTGTGACAATAAATTGTATCCGTCCAAAATCAGTGAGGCTAACTAACCATCAGGCATGTTCTGAAACAATCGAAAAGATTTTATTGTTGAAATTCCGGTTTAAAATGATTATAGGTAATGGGTATAACATGTTTAGCAAGAAACCAACGTTAATTTGCCTATGGAAAGCGCGGTTATTGGAAGAATCGTATTTTGAAATCCGCGGTCACATTTTGTAATCGAGCCTGGATTGCAGGCGAATGACACGACATATTGCACCAACTTAATCGAATCTCTACTCAAAATTACATCATTTACTAAAAATAACCGAAACTTACTAAATCTGTGACAATAAATTGTATCCGTCCAAATCAGTGAGGCTAACTAACCATCAGGGATGTTCTGAAACAACCGAAAACATTTCATTGTTGAAATTCCGGTTTAAAATGATTATAGATAATGTGTATAACATGTTTAGCAAGAAACCAACGTTAATTTGCCTATGGAAAGCGCGGTTATTGGAAAAATCGTATTTTGAAATCCGCGGTCACATTTTGTAATCGAGCCTGGATTGCAGGCGAATGACACGACATATTGCACCAACTTAATCGAATCTCTACTCAAAATTACATCATTTACTAAAAATAACCGAAACTTACTAAATTTGTGACAATAAATTGTATCCGTCCAAAATCAGTGAGGCTAACTAACCATCAGGGATGTTCTGAAACAATCGAAAAGATTTTATTATTGAAATTCCGGTTTAAAATGATTATAGGTAATGGATATAACATGTTTAGCAAGAAACCAATGTTAATTTGCCTATGGAAAGCGCGGTTGTTGGAAGAATCGTATTTTGAAATCCGCGGTCACATTTTGTAATCGAGCCTGGATTGCAGACGAATGACACGACATATTGCACCAACTTAATCGAATCTCTACTCAAAATTACATCATTTACTAAAAATAACCGAAACTTGCTAAATCTGTGACACTAAATTGTATCCGTCCAAAATCAGTGAGGCTAACTAACCATCAGGGATGTTCTGAAACAATCGAAAAGATTTTATTATTGAAATCCCGGTTTAAAATGATTATAGGTAATGGATATAACATGTTTAGCAAGAAACCAACGTTAATTTGCCTATGGAAAGCGCGGTTGTTGGAAGAATCGTATTTTGAAATCCGCGGTCACATTTTGTAATCGAGCCTGGATTGCAGACGAATGACACGACATATTGCACCAACTTAATCGAATCTCTACTCAAAATTACATCATTTACTAACAATAACCGAAACTTACTAAATCTGTGACAATAAATTGTATCCGTCCAAAATCAGTGAGGCTAACTAACCATCAGGCATGTTCTGAAACAATCGAAAAGATTTTATTGTTGAAATTCCGGTTTAAAATGATTATAGGTAATGGGTATAACATGTTTAGCAAGAAACCAACGTTAATTTGCCTATGGAAAGCGCGGTTATTGGAAGAATCGTATTTTGAAATCCGCGGTCACATTTTGTAATCGAGCCTGGATTGCAGGCGAATGACACGACATATTGCACCAACTTAATCGAATCTCTACTCAAAATTACATCATTTACTAAAAATAACCGAAACTTACTAAATCTGTGACAATAAATTGTATCCGTCCAAATCAGTGAGGCTAACTAACCATCAGGGATGTTCTGAAACAACCGAAAACATTTCATTGTTGAAATTCCGGTTTAAAATGATTATAGATAATGTGTATAACATGTTTAGCAAGAAACCAACGTTAATTTGCCTATGGAAAGCGCGGTTATTGGAAGAATCGTATTTTGAAATCCGCGGTCACATTTTGTAATCGAGCCTGGATTGCAGGCGAATGACACGACATATTGCACCAACTTAATCGAATCTCTACTCAAAATTACATCATTTACTAAAAATAACCGAAACTTGCTAAATCTGTGACAATAAATTGTATCCGTCCAAAATCAGTGAGGCTAACTAACCATCAGGGATGTTCTGAAACAATCGAAAAGATTTTATTATTGAAATTCCGGTTTAAAATGATTATAGGTAATGGATATAACATGTTTAGCAAGAAACCAATGTTAATTTGCCTATGGAAAGCGCGGTTGTTGGAAGAATCGTATTTTGAAATCCGCGGTCACATTTTGTAATCGAGCCTGGATTGCAGACAAATGACACGACATATTGCACCAACTTAATCGAATCTCTACTCAAAATTACATCATTTACTAACAATAACCGAAACTTACTAAATCTGTGACAATAAATTGTATCCGTCCAAAATCAGTGAGGCTAACTAACCATCAGGGATGTTCTGAAACAATCGAAAAGATTTTATTGTTGAAATTCCGGTTTAAAATGATTATAGGTAATGGGTATAACATGTTTAGCAAGAAACCAACGTTAATTTGCCTATGGAAAGCGCGGTTATTGGAAGAATCGTATTTTGAAATCCGCGGTCACATTTTGTAATCGAGCCTGGATTGCAGGCGAATGACACGACATATTGCACCAACTTAATCGAATCTCTACTCAAAATTACATCATTTACTAAAAATAACCGAAACTTACTAAATCTGTGACAATAAATTGTATCCGTCCAAAATCAGTGAGGCTAACTAACCATCAGGGATGTTCTGAAACAATCGAAAAGATTTTATTATTGAAATCCTGGTTTAAAATGATTATAGGTAATGGGTATTACATGTTTAGCAAGAAACCAACGTTAATTTGCCTATGGAAAGCGCGGTTGTTGGAAGAATCGTATTTTGAAATCCGCGGTCACATTTTGTAATCGAGCCTGGATTGCAGACGAATGACACGACATATTGCACCAACTTAATCGAATCTCTACTCAAAATTACATCATTTACTAACAATAACCGAAACTTACTAAATCTGTGACAATAAATTGTATCCGTCCAAAATCAGTGAGGCTAACTAACCATCAGGCATGTTCTGAAACAATCGAAAAGATTTTATTGTTGAAATTCCGGTTTAAAATGATTATAGGTAATGGGTATAACATGTTTAGCAAGAAACCAACGTTAATTTGCCTATGGAAAGCGCGGTTATTGGAAGAATCGTATTTTGAAATCCGCGGTCACATTTTGTAATCGAGCCTGGATTGCAGGCGAATGACACGACATATTGCACCAACTTAATCGAATCTCTACTCAAAATTACATCATTTACTAAAAATAACCGAAACTTGCTAAATCTGTGACAATAAATTGTATCCGTCCAAAATCAGTGAGGCTAACTAACCATCAGGGATGTTCTGAAACAATCGAAAAGATTTTATTATTGAAATTCCGGTTTAAAATGATTATAGGTAATGGATATAACATGTTTAGCAAGAAACCAACGTTAATTTGCCTATGGAAAGCGCGGTTGTTGGAAGAATCGTATTTTGAAATCCGCGGTCACATTTTGTAATCGAGCCTGGATTGCAGACGAATGACACGACATATTGCACCAACTTAATCGAATCTCTACTCAAAATTACATCATTTACTAACAATAACCGAAACTTACTAAATCTGTGACAATAAATTGTATCCGTCCAAAATCAGTGAGGCTAACTAACCATCAGGCATGTTCTGAAACAATCGAAAACATTTTATTGTTGAAATTCCGGTTTAAAATGATTATAGATAATGTGTATAACAAGTTTAGCAAGAAACCAACGTTAATTTGCCTATGGAAAGCGCGGTTATTGGAAGAATCGTATTTTGAAATCCGCGGTCACATTTTGTAATCGAGCCTGGATTGCAGGCGAATGACACGACATATTGCACCAACTTAATCGAATCTCTACTCAAAATTACATCATTTACTAAAAATAACCGAAACTTACTAAATCTGTGACAATAAATTGTATCCGTCCAAAATCAGTGAGGCTAACTAACCATCAGGCATGTTCTGAAACAATCGAAAAGATTTTATTATTGAAATTCCGGTTTAAAATGATTATAGGTAATGCATATAACATGTTTAGCAAGAAACCAACGTTAATTTGCCTATGGAAAGCGCGGTTGTTGGAAGAATCGTATTTTGAAATCCGCGGTCACATTTTGTAATCGAGCCTGGATTGCAGACGAATGACACGACATATTGCACCAACTTAATCGAATCTCTTCTCAAAATTACATCATTTACTAACAATAACCGAAACTTACTAAATCTGTGACAATAAATTGTATCCGTCCAAAATCAGTGAGACTAACTAACCATCAGGCATGTTCTGAAACAATCGAAAACATTTTATTGTTGAAATTCCGGTTTAAAATGATTATAGATAATGTGTATAACATGTTTAGCAAGAAACCAACGTTAATTTGCCTATGGAAAGCGCGGTTATTGGAAGAATCGTATTTTGAAATCCGCGGTCACATTTTGTAATCGAGCCTGGATTGCAGGCGAATGACACGACATATTGCACCAACTTAATCGAATCTCTACTCAAAATTACATCATTTACTAACAATAACCGAAACTTACTAAATCTGTGACAATAAATTGTATCCGTCCAAAATCAGTGAGGCTAACTAACCATCAGGGATGTTCTGAACAATCGAAAAGATTTTATTGTTGAAATTCCGGTTTAAAATGATTATAGATAATGGGTATAACATGTTTAGCAAGAAACCAACGTTAATTTGCCTATGGAAAGCGCGGTTATTGGAAGCCGGTTGGTATTGGTTAATCGAGCCTGGATTGCAGGCGAATGACACGACATATTGCACCAACTTAATCGAATCTCTACTCAAAATTACATCATTTACTAAAAATAACCGAAACTTGCTAAATCTGTGACAATAAATTGTATCCGTCCAAAATCAGTGAGGCTAACTAACCATCAGGGATGTTCTGAAACAATCGAAAAGATTTTATTATTGAAATCCTGGTTTAAAATGATTATAGGTAATGGGTATAACATGTTTAGCAAGAAACCAACGTTAATTTGCCTATGGAAAGCGCGGTTATTGGAAGAATCGTATTTTGAAATCCGCGGTCACATTTTGTAATCGAGCCTGGATTGCAGGCGAATGACACGACATATTGCACCAACTTAATCGAATCTCTACTCAAAATTACATCATTTACTAAAAATAACCGAAACTTACTAAATCTGTGACAATAAATTGTATCCGTCCAAAATCAGTGAGGCTAACTAACCATCAGGGATGTTCTGAAACAATCGAAAAGATTTTATTATTGAAATCCTGGTTTAAAATGATTATAGGTAATGGGTATTACATGTTTAGCAAGAAACCAACGTTAATTTGCCTATGGAAAGCGCGGTTGTTGGAAGAATCGTATTTTGAAATCCGCGGTCACATTTTGTAATCGAGCCTGGATTGCAGACGAATGACACGACATATTGCACCAACTTAATCGAATCTCTACTCAAAATTACATCATTTACTAACAATAACCGAAACTTACTAAATCTGTGACAATAAATTGTATCCGTCCAAAATCAGTGAGGCTAACTAACCATCAGGCATGTTCTGAAACAATCGAAAAGATTTTATTGTTGAAATTCCGGTTTAAAATGATTATAGGTAATGGGTATAACATGTTTAGCAAGAAACCAACGTTAATTTGCCTATGGAAAGCGCGGTTATTGGAAGAATCGTATTTTGAAATCCGCGGTCACATTTTGTAATCGAGCCTGGATTGCAGGCGAATGACACGACATATTGCACCAACTTAATCAAATCTCTACTCAAAATTACATCATTTACTAACAATAACCGAAACTTGCTAAATCTGTGACAATAAATTGTATCCGTCCAAAATCAGTGAGGCTAACTAACCATCAGGGATGTTCTGAACAATCGAAAAGATTTTATTGTTGAAATTCCGGTTTAAAATGATTATAGATAATGGGTATAACATGTTTAGCAAGAAACCAACGTTAATTTGCCTATGGAAAGCGCGGTTATTGGAAGCCGGTTGGTATTGGTTAATCGAGCCTGGATTGCAGGCGAATGACACGACATATTGCACCAACTTAATCGAATCTCTACTCAAAATTCGAAATCGAAAAGATTTTATTGTTGAAATTCCGGTTTAAAATGATTATAGATAATGGGTATAACATGTTTAGCAAGAAACCAACGTTAATTTGCCTATGGAAAGCGCGGTTATTGGAAGCCGGTTGGTATTGGTTAATCGAGCCTGGATTGCAGGCGAATGACACGACATATTGCACCAACTTAATCGAATCTCTACTCAAAATTACATCATTTACTAACAATAACCGAAACTTACTAAATCTGTGACAATAAATTGTATCCGTCCAAAATCAGTGAGGCTAACTAACCATCAGGCATGTTCTGAAACAATCGAAAAGATTTTATTGTTGAAATTCCGGTTTAAAATGATTATAGGTAATGGGTATAACATGTTTAGCAAGAAACCAACGTTAATTTGCCTATGGAAAGCGCGGTTATTGGAAGAATCGTATTTTGAAATCCGCGGTCACATTTTGTAATCGAGCCTGGATTGCAGACGAATGACACGACATATTGCACCAACTTAATCGAATCTCTACTCAAAATTACATCATTTACTAAAAATAACCGAAACTTACTAAATCTGTGACAATAAATTGTATCCGTCCAAATCAGTGAGGCTAACTAACCATCAGGGATGTTCTGAAACAACCGAAAACATTTCATTGTTGAAATTCCGGTTTAAAATGATTATAGATAATGTGTATAACATGTTTAGCAAGAAACCAACGTTAATTTGCCTATGGAAAGCGCGGTTATTAGAAAAATCGTATTTTGAAATCCGCGGTCACATTTTGTAATCGAGCCTGGATTGCAGGCGAATGACACGACATATTGCACCAACTTAATCGAATCTCTACTCAAAATTACATCATTTACTAAAAATAACCGAAACTTGCTAAATCTGTGACAATAAATTGTATCCGTCCAAAATCAGTGAGGCTAACTAACCATCAGGGATGTTCTGAAACAATCGAAAAGATTTTATTGTTGAAATTCCGGTTTAAAATGATTATAGGTAATGGATATAACATGTTTAGCAAGAAACCAACGTTAATTTGCCTATGGAAAGCGCGGTTGTTGGAAGAATCGTATTTTGAAATCCGCGGTCACATTTTGTAATCGAGCCTGGATTGCAGACGAATGACACGACATATTGCACCAACTTAATCGAATCTCTACTCAAAATTACATCATTTACTAACAATAACCGAAACTTACTAAATCTGTGACAATAAATTGTATCCGTCCAAAATCAGTGAGGCTAACTAACCATCAGGCATGTTCTGAAACAATCGAAAACATTTTATTGTTGAAATTCCGGTTTAAAATGATTATAGATAATGTGTATAACAAGTTTAGCAAGAAACCAACGTTAATTTGCCTATGGAAAGCGCGGTTATTGGAAGAATCGTATTTTGAAATCCGCGGTCACATTTTGTAATCGAGCCTGGATTGCAGGCGAATGACACGACATATTGCACCAACTTAATCGAATCTCTACTCAAAATTACATCATTTACTAAAAATAACCGAAACTTACTAAATCTGTGACAATAAATTGTATCCGTCCAAAATCAGTGAGGCTAACTAACCATCAGGCATGTTCTGAAACAATCGAAAAGATTTTATTATTGAAATTCCGGTTTAAAATGATTATAGGTAATGCATATAACATGTTTAGCAAGAAACCAACGTTAATTTGCCTATGGAAAGCGCGGTTGTTGGAAGAATCGTATTTTGAAATCCGCGGTCACATTTTGTAATCGAGCCTGGATTGCAGACGAATGACACGACATATTGCACCAACTTAATCGAATCTCTTCTCAAAATTACATCATTTACTAAAAATAACCGAAACTTGCTAAATCTGTGACAATAAATTGTATCCGTCCAAAATCAGTGAGGCTAACTAACCATCAGGGATGTTCTGAAACAATCGAAAAGATTTTATTGTTGAAATTCCGGTTTAAAATGATTATAGATAATGGGTATAACATGTTTAGCAAGAAACCAACGTTAATTTGCCTATGGAAAGCGCGGTTATTGGAAGAATCGTATTTTGAAATCCGCGGTCACATTTTGTAATCGAGCCTGGATTGCAGGCGAATGACACGACATATTGCACCAACTTAATCGAATCTCTACTCAAAATTACATCATTTACTAACAATAACCGAAACTTGCTAAATCTGTGACAATAAATTGTATCCGTCCAAAATCAGTGAGGCTAACTAACCATCAGGCATGTTCTGAAACAACCGAAAACATTTCATTGTTGAAATTCCGGTTTAAAATGATTATAGATAATGTGTATAACATGTTTAGCAAGAAACCAACGTTAATTTGCCTATGGAAAGCGCGGTTATTGGAAGAATCGTATTTTGAAATCCGCGGTCACATTTTGTAATCGAGCCTGGATTGCAGGCGAATGACACGACATATTGCACCAACTTAATCGAATCTCTACTCAAAATTACATCATTTACTAAAAATAACCGAAACTTACTAAATCTGTGACAATAAATTGTATCCGTCCAAAATCAGTGAGGCTAACTAACCATCAGGGATGTTCTGAAACAATCGAAAAGATTTTATTATTGAAATTCCGGTTTAAAATGATTATAGGTAATGGGTATAACATGTTTAGCAAGAAACCAACGTTAATTTGCCTATGGAAAGCGCGGTTGTTGGAAGAATCGTATTTTGAAATCCGCGGTCACATTTTGTAATCGAGCCTGGATTGCAGACGAATGACACGACATATTGCACCAACTTAATCGAATCTCTACTCAAAATTACATCATTTACTAACAATAACCGAAACTTACTAAATCTGTGACAATAAATTGTATCCGTCCAAAATCAGTGAGGCTAACTAACCATCAGGCATGTTCTGAAACAATCGAAAAGATTTTATTGTTGAAATTCCGGTTTAAAATGATTATAGGTAATGGGTATAACATGTTTAGCAAGAAACCAACGTTAATTTGCCTATGGAAAGCGCGGTTATTGGAAGAATCGTATTTTGAAATCCGCGGTCACATTTTGTAATCGAGCCTGGATTGCAGGCGAATGACACGACATATTGCACCAACTTAATCGAATCTCTACTCAAAATTACATCATTTACTAAAAATAACCGAAACTTACTAAATCTGTGACAATAAATTGTATCCGTCCAAATCAGTGAGGCTAACTAACCATCAGGGATGTTCTGAAACAACCGAAAACATTTCATTGTTGAAATTCCGGTTTAAAATGATTATAGATAATGTGTATAACATGTTTAGCAAGAAACCAACGTTAATTTGCCTATGGAAAGCGCGGTTATTGGAAAAATCGTATTTTGAAATCCGCGGTCACATTTTGTAATCGAGCCTGGATTGCAGGCGAATGACACGACATATTGCACCAACTTAATCGAATCTCTACTCAAAATTACATCATTTACTAAAAATAACCGAAACTTACTAAATCTGTGACAATAAATTGTATCCGTCCAAAATCAGTGAGGCTAACTAACCATCAGGGATGTTCTGAAACAATCGAAAAGATTTTATTATTGAAATTCCGGTTTAAAATGATTATAGGTAATGGATATAACATGTTTAGCAAGAAACCAATGTTAATTTGCCTATGGAAAGCGCGGTTGTTGGAAGAATCGTATTTTGAAATCCGCGGTCACATTTTGTAATCGAGCCTGGATTGCAGACGAATGACACGACATATTGCACCAACTTAATCGAATCTCTACTCAAAATTACATCATTTACTAAAAATAACCGAAACTTGCTAAATCTGTGACACTAAATTGTATCCGTCCAAAATCAGTGAGGCTAACTAACCATCAGGGATGTTCTGAAACAATCGAAAAGATTTTATTATTGAAATCCCGGTTTAAAATGATTATAGGTAATGGATATAACATGTTTAGCAAGAAACCAACGTTAATTTGCCTATGGAAAGCGCGGTTGTTGGAAGAATCGTATTTTGAAATCCGCGGTCACATTTTGTAATCGAGCCTGGATTGCAGACGAATGACACGACATATTGCACCAACTTAATCGAATCTCTACTCAAAATTACATCATTTACTAACAATAACCGAAACTTACTAAATCTGTGACAATAAATTGTATCCGTCCAAAATCAGTGAGGCTAACTAACCATCAGGCATGTTCTGAAACAATCGAAAAGATTTTATTGTTGAAATTCCGGTTTAAAATGATTATAGGTAATGGGTATAACATGTTTAGCAAGAAACCAACGTTAATTTGCCTATGGAAAGCGCGGTTATTGGAAGAATCGTATTTTGAAATCCGCGGTCACATTTTGTAATCGAGCCTGGATTGCAGGCGAATGACACGACATATTGCACCAACTTAATCGAATCTCTACTCAAAATTACATCATTTACTAAAAATAACCGAAACTTACTAAATCTGTGACAATAAATTGTATCCGTCCAAATCAGTGAGGCTAACTAACCATCAGGGATGTTCTGAAACAACCGAAAACATTTCATTGTTGAAATTCCGGTTTAAAATGATTATAGATAATGTGTATAACATGTTTAGCAAGAAACCAACGTTAATTTGCCTATGGAAAGCGCGGTTATTGGAAGAATCGTATTTTGAAATCCGCGGTCACATTTTGTAATCGAGCCTGGATTGCAGGCGAATGACACGACATATTGCACCAACTTAATCGAATCTCTACTCAAAATTACATCATTTACTAAAAATAACCGAAACTTGCTAAATCTGTGACAATAAATTGTATCCGTCCAAAATCAGTGAGGCTAACTAACCATCAGGGATGTTCTGAAACAATCGAAAAGATTTTATTATTGAAATTCCGGTTTAAAATGATTATAGGTAATGGATATAACATGTTTAGCAAGAAACCAATGTTAATTTGCCTATGGAAAGCGCGGTTGTTGGAAGAATCGTATTTTGAAATCCGCGGTCACATTTTGTAATCGAGCCTGGATTGCAGACAAATGACACGACATATTGCACCAACTTAATCGAATCTCTACTCAAAATTACATCATTTACTAACAATAACCGAAACTTACTAAATCTGTGACAATAAATTGTATCCGTCCAAAATCAGTGAGGCTAACTAACCATCAGGCATGTTCTGAAACAATCGAAAAGATTTTATTGTTGAAATTCCGGTTTAAAATGATTATAGGTAATGGGTATAACATGTTTAGCAAGAAACCAACGTTAATTTGCCTATGGAAAGCGCGGTTATTGGAAGAATCGTATTTTGAAATCCGCGGTCACATTTTGTAATCGAGCCTGGATTGCAGGCGAATGACACGACATATTGCACCAACTTAATCGAATCTCTACTCAAAATTACATCATTTTCTAAAAATAACCGAAACTTACTAAATCTGTGACAATAAATTGTATCCGTCCAAAATCAGTGAGGCTAACTAACCATCAGGGATGTTCTGAAACAATCGAAAAGATTTTATTATTGAAATCCTGGTTTAAAATGATTATAGGTAATGGGTATAACATGTTTAGCAAGAAACCAACGTTAATTTGCCTATGGAAAGCGCGGTTGTTGGAAGAATCGTATTTTGAAATCCGCGGTCACATTTTGTAATCGAGCCTGGATTGCAGACGAATGACACGACATATTGCACCAACTTAATCGAATCTCTACTCAAAATTACATCATTTACTAACAATAACCGAAACTTACTAAATCTGTGACAATAAATTAGTGAGGCTAACTAACCATCAGGCATGTTCTGAAACAATCGAAAAGATTTTATTGTTGAAATTCCGGTTTAAAATGATTATAGGTAATGGGTATAACATGTTTAGCAAGAAACCAACGTTAATTTGCCTATGGAAAGCGCGGTTATTGGAAGAATCGTATTTTGAAATCCGCGGTCACATTTTGTAATCGAGCCTGGATTGCAGGCGAATGACACGACATATTGCACCAACTTAATCGAATCTCTACTCAAAATTACATCATTTACTAAAAATAACCGAAACTTACTAAATCTGTGACAATAAATTGTATCCGTCCAAAATCAGTGAGGCTAACTAACCATCAGGCATGTTCTGAAACAATCGAAAAGATTTTATTATTGAAATTCCGGTTTAAAATGATTATAGGTAATGCATATAACATGTTTAGCAAGAAACCAACGTTAATTTGCCTATGGAAAGCGCGGTTGTTGGAAGAATCGTATTTTGAAATCCGCGGTCACATTTTGTAATCGAGCCTGGATTGCAGACGAATGACACGACATATTGCACCAACTTAATCGAATCTCTTCTCAAAATTACATCATTTACTAACAATAACCGAAACTTACTAAATCTGTGACAATAAATTGTATCCGTCCAAAATCAGTGAGGCTAACTAACCATCAGGCATGTTCTGAAACAATCGAAAACATTTTATTGTTGAAATTCCGGTTTAAAATGATTATAGATAATGTGTATAACATGTTTAGCAAGAAACCAACGTTAATTTGCCTATGGAAAGCGCGGTTATTGGAAGAATCGTATTTTGAAATCCGCGGTCACATTTTGTAATCGAGCCTGGATTGCAGGCGAATGACACGACATATTGCACCAACTTAATCGAATCTCTACTCAAAATTACATCATTTACTAACAATAACCGAAACTTACTAAATCTGTGACAATAAATTGTATCCGTCCAAAATCAGTGAGGCTAACTAACCATCAGGGATGTTCTGAACAATCGAAAAGATTTTATTGTTGAAATTCCGGTTTAAAATGATTATAGATAATGGGTATAACATGTTTAGCAAGAAACCAACGTTAATTTGCCTATGGAAAGCGCGGTTATTGGAAGCCGGTTGGTATTGGTTAATCGAGCCTGGATTGCAGGCGAATGACACGACATATTGCACCAACTTAATCGAATCTCTACTCAAAATTACATCATTTACTAAAAATAACCGAAACTTGCTAAATCTGTGACAATAAATTGTATCCGTCCAAAATCAGTGAGGCTAACTAACCATCAGGGATGTTCTGAAACAATCGAAAAGATTTTATTGTTGAAATTCCGGTTTAAAATGATTATAGATAATGGGTATAACATGTTTAGCAAGAAACCAACGTTAATTTGCCTATGGAAAGCGCGGTTATTGGAAGAATCGTATTTTGAAATCCGCGGTCACATTTTGTAATCGAGCCTGGATTGCAGGCGAATGACACGACATATTGCACCAACTTAATCGAATCTCTACTCAAAATTACATCATTTACTAACAATAACCGAAACTTGCTAAATCTGTGACAATAAATTGTATCCGTCCAAAATCAGTGAGGCTAACTAACCATCAGGGATGTTCTGAACAATCGAAAAGATTTTATTGTTGAAATTCCGGTTTAAAATGATTATAGATAATGGGTATAACATGTTTAGCAAGAAACCAACGTTAATTTGCCTATGGAAAGCGCGGTTATTGGAAGCCGGTTGGTATTGGTTAATCGAGCCTGGATTGCAGGCGAATGACACGACATATTGCACCAACTTAATCGAATCTCTACTCAAAATTCGAAATCGAAAAGATTTTATTGTTGAAATTCCGGTTTAAAATGATTATAGATAATGGGTATAACATGTTTAGCAAGAAACCAACGTTAATTTGCCTATGGAAAGCGCGGTTATTGGAAGCCGGTTGGTATTGGTTAATTGAGCCTGGATTGCAGGCGAATGACACGACATATTGCACCAACTTAATCGAATCTCTACTCAAAATTACATCATTTACTAAAAATAACCGAAACTTGCTAAATCTGTGACAATAAATTGTATCCGTCCAAAATCAGTGAGGCTAACTAACCATCAGGGATGTTCTGAAACAATCGAAAAGATTTTATTGTTGAAATTCCGGTTTAAAATGATTATAGATAATGGGTATAACATGTTTAGCAAGAAACCAACGTTAATTTGCCTATGGAAAGCGCGGTTATTGGAAGAATCGTATTTTGAAATCCGCGGTCACATTTTGTAATCGAGCCTGGATTGCAGGCGAATGACACGACATATTTCACCAACTTAATCGAATCTCTACTCAAAATTACATCATTTACTAACAATAACCGAAACTTGCTAAATCTGTGACAATAAATTGTATCCGTCCAAAATCAGTGAGGCTAACTAACCATCAGGGATGTTCTGAACAATCGAAAAGATTTTATTGTTGAAATTCCGGTTTAAAATGATTATAGATAATGGGTATAACATGTTTAGCAAGAAACCAACGTTAATTTGCCTATGGAAAGCGCGGTTATTGGAAGCCGGTTGGTATTGGTTAATCGAGCCTGGATTGCAGACGAATGACACGACATATTGCACCAACTTAATCGAATCTCTACTCAAAATTACATCATTTACTAAAAATAACCGAAACTTGCTAAATCTGTGACAATAAATTGTATCCGTCCAAAATCAGTGAGGCTAACTAACCATCAGGGATGTTCTGAAACAATCGAAAAGATTTTATTATTGAAATTCCGGTTTAAAATGATTATATGTAATGGATATAACATGTTTAGCAAGAAACCAACGTTAATTTGCCTATGGAAAGCGGGGTTGTTGGAAGAATCGTATTTTGAAATCCGCGGTCACATTTTGTAATCGAGCCTGGATTGCAGACGAATGACACGACATATTGCACCAACTTAATCGAATCTCTTCTCAAAATTACATCATTTACTAACAATAACCGAAACTTACTAAATCTGTGACAATAAATTGTATCCGTCCAAAATCAGTGAGGCTAACTAACCATCAGGCATGTTCTGAAACAATCGAAAACATTTTATTGTTGAAATTCCGGTTTAAACTGATTATAGGTAATGGGTATAACATGTTTAGCAAGAAACCAACGTTAATTTGCCTATGGAAAGCGCGGTTGTTGGAAGAATCGTATTTTGAAATCCGCGGTCACATTTTGTAATCGAGCCTGGATTGCAGACGAATGGCACGACATATTGCACCAACTTAATCGAATCTCTACTCAAAATTACATCATTTACTAACAATAACCGAAACTTACTAAATCTGTGACAATAAATTGTATCCGTCCAAAATCAGTGAGGCTAACTAACCATCAGGCATGTTCTGAAACAATCGAAAAGATTTTATTGTTGAAATTCCGGTTTAAAATGATTATAGATAATGTGTATAACATGTTTAGCAAGAAACCAACGTTAATTTTCCTATGGAAAGCGCGGTTATTAGAAGAGTCGTATTTTGAAATCCGCGGTCACATTTTGTAATCGAGCCTGGATTGCAAGCGAATGACACGACATATTGCACCAACTTAATCGAATCTCTACTCAAAATTACATCATTTACTAAAAATAACCGAAACTTACTGAATCTGTGACAATAAATTGTATCCGTCCAAAATCAGTAAGGCTAACTAACCATCAGGGATGTTCTGAAACAATCACAAAGATTTTATTGTTGAAATTTCGGTTTAAAATGATTATAGGTAATGGATATAACATGTTTAGCAAGAAACCAACGTTAATTTGCCTATGGAAAGTGCGGTTATTGGAAGACTCGTATTTTGAAATCCGCGGTCACATTTTATAATCGAGCCTGGATTGCAGGCGAATTGCACGACATATTGCACCAATTTAATCGAATCTCTACTCAAAATTACATCATTTACTAACAATAACCGAAACTTACTAAATCTGTGACAATAAATTGTATCCGTCCAAAATCAGTGAGGCTAACTAACCATCAGGCATGTTCTGAAACAATCGAAAAGATTTTATTGTTGAAATTCCGGTTTAAAATGATTATAGGTAATGGGTATAACATGTTTAGCAAGAAACCAACGTTAATTTGCCTATGGAAAACGCGGTTATTAGAAGAATCGTATTTTGAAATCCGCGGTCACATTTTGTAATCGAGCCTGGATTGCAGGCGAATGACACGACATATTGCACCAACTTAATCGAATCTCTACTCAAAATTACATCATTTACTAAAAATAACCGAAACTTACTAAATCTGTGACAATAAATTGTATCCGTCCAAAATCAGTGAGGCTAACTAACCATCAGGAATGTTCTGAAACAATCGAAAACATTTTATTGTTGAAATTCCGGTTTAAAATGATTATAGGTAATGGGTATAACATGTTTAGCAAGAAACCAACGTTAATTTGCCTATGGAAAGCGCGGTTGTTGGAAGAATCGTATTTTGAAATCCGCGGTCACATTTTGTAATCGAGCCTGGATTGCAGACGAATGACACGACATATTGCACCAACTTAATCGAATCTCTACTCAAAATTACATCATTTACTAACAATAACCGAAACTTGCTAAATCTGTGACAATAAATTGTATCCGTCCAAAATCAGTGAGGCTAACTAACCATCAGGGATGTTCTGAACAATCGAAAAGATTTTATTGTTGAAATTCCGGTTTAAAATGATTATAGATAATGGGTATAACATGTTTAGCAAGAAACCAACGTTAATTTGCCTATGGAAAGCGCGGTTATTGGAAGCCGGTTGGTATTGGTTAATCGAGCCTGGATTGCAGGCGAATGACACGACATATTGCACCAACTTAATCGAATCTCTACTCAAAATTCGAAATCGAAAAGATTTTATTGTTGAAATTCCGGTTTAAAATGATTATAGATAATGGGTATAACATGTTTAGCAAGAAACCAACGTTAATTTGCCTATGGAAAGCGCGGTTATTGGAAGCCGGTTGGTATTGGTTAATTGAGCCTGGATTGCAGGCGAATGACACGACATATTGCACCAACTTAATCGAATCTCTACTCAAAATTACATCATTTACTAAAAATAACCGAAACTTGCTAAATCTGTGACAATAAATTGTATCCGTCCAAAATCAGTGAGGCTAACTAACCATCAGGGATGTTCTGAAACAATCGAAAAGATTTTATTGTTGAAATTCCGGTTTAAAATGATTATAGATAATGGGTATAACATGTTTAGCAAGAAACCAACGTTAATTTGCCTATGGAAAGCGCGGTTATTGGAAGAATCGTATTTTGAAATCCGCGGTCACATTTTGTAATCGAGCCTGGATTGCAGGCGAATGACACGACATATTTCACCAACTTAATCGAATCTCTACTCAAAATTACATCATTTACTAACAATAACCGAAACTTGCTAAATCTGTGACAATAAATTGTATCCGTCCAAAATCAGTGAGGCTAACTAACCATCAGGGATGTTCTGAACAATCGAAAAGATTTTATTGTTGAAATTCCGGTTTAAAATGATTATAGATAATGGGTATAACATGTTTAGCAAGAAACCAACGTTAATTTGCCTATGGAAAGCGCGGTTATTGGAAGCCGGTTGGTATTGGTTAATCGAGCCTGGATTGCAGACGAATGACACGACATATTGCACCAACTTAATCGAATCTCTACTCAAAATTACATCATTTACTAAAAATAACCGAAACTTGCTAAATCTGTGACAATAAATTGTATCCGTCCAAAATCAGTGAGGCTAACTAACCATCAGGGATGTTCTGAAACAATCGAAAAGATTTTATTATTGAAATTCCGGTTTAAAATGATTATATGTAATGGATATAACATGTTTAGCAAGAAACCAACGTTAATTTGCCTATGGAAAGCGGGGTTGTTGGAAGAATCGTATTTTGAAATCCGCGGTCACATTTTGTAATCGAGCCTGGATTGCAGACGAATGACACGACATATTGCACCAACTTAATCGAATCTCTTCTCAAAATTACATCATTTACTAACAATAACCGAAACTTACTAAATCTGTGACAATAAATTGTATCCGTCCAAAATCAGTGAGGCTAACTAACCATCAGGCATGTTCTGAAACAATCGAAAACATTTTATTGTTGAAATTCCGGTTTAAACTGATTATAGGTAATGGGTATAACATGTTTAGCAAGAAACCAACGTTAATTTGCCTATGGAAAGCGCGGTTGTTGGAAGAATCGTATTTTGAAATCCGCGGTCACATTTTGTAATCGAGCCTGGATTGCAGACGAATGGCACGACATATTGCACCAACTTAATCGAATCTCTACTCAAAATTACATCATTTACTAACAATAACCGAAACTTACTAAATCTGTGACAATAAATTGTATCCGTCCAAAATCAGTGAGGCTAACTAACCATCAGGCATGTTCTGAAACAATCGAAAAGATTTTATTGTTGAAATTCCGGTTTAAAATGATTATAGATAATGTGTATAACATGTTTAGCAAGAAACCAACGTTAATTTTCCTATGGAAAGCGCGGTTATTAGAAGAGTCGTATTTTGAAATCCGCGGTCACATTTTGTAATCGAGCCTGGATTGCAAGCGAATGACACGACATATTGCACCAACTTAATCGAATCTCTACTCAAAATTACATCATTTACTAAAAATAACCGAAACTTACTGAATCTGTGACAATAAATTGTATCCGTCCAAAATCAGTAAGGCTAACTAACCATCAGGGATGTTCTGAAACAATCACAAAGATTTTATTGTTGAAATTTCGGTTTAAAATGATTATAGGTAATGGGTATAACATGTTTAGCAAGAAACCAACGTTAATTTGCCTATGGAAAGCGCGGTTATTGGAAGACTCGTATTTTGAAATCCGCGGTCACATTTTATAATCGAGCCTGGATTGCAGGCGAATTGCACGACATATTGCACCAATTTAATCGAATCTCTACTCAAAATTACATCATTTACTAACAATAACCGAAACTTACTAAATCTGTGACAATAAATTGTATCCGTCCAAAATCAGTGAGGCTAACTAACCATCAGGCATGTTCTGAAACAATCGAAAAGATTTTATTGTTGAAATTCCGGTTTAAAATGATTATAGGTAATGGGTATAACATGTTTAGCAAGAAACCAACGTTAATTTGCCTATGGAAAACGCGGTTATTAGAAGAATCGTATTTTGAAATCCGCGGTCACATTTTGTAATCGAGCCTGGATTGCAGACGAATGACACGACATATTGCACCAACTTAATCGAATCTCTACTCAAAATTACATCATTTACTAAAAATAACCGAAACTTACTAAATCTGTGACAATAAATTGTATCCGTCCAAAATCAGTGAGGCTAACTAACCATCAGGAATGTTCTGAAACAATCGAAAACATTTTATTGTTGAAATTCCGGTTTAAAATGATTATAGGTAATGGGTATAACATGTTTAGCAAGAAACCAACGTTAATTTGCCTATGGAAAGCGCGGTTGTTGGAAGAATCGTATTTTGAAATCCGCGGTCACATTTTGTAATCGAGCCTGGATTGCAGACGAATGACACGACATATTGCACCAACTTAATCGAATCTCTACTCAAAATTACATCATTTACTAACAATAACCGAAACTTACTAAATCTGTGACAATAAATTGTATCCGTCCAAAATCAGTGAGGCTAACTAACCATCAGGCATGTTCTGAAACAATCGAAAAGATTTTATTGTTGAAATTCCGGTTTAAAATGATTATAGGTAATGGGTATAACATGTTTAGCAAGAAACCAACGTTAATTTGCCTATGGAAAACGCGGTTATTAGAAGAATCGTATTTTGAAATCCGCGGTCACATTTTGTAATCGAGCCTGGATTGCAGACGAATGACACGACATATTGCACCAACTTAATCGAATCTCTACTCAAAATTACATCATTTACTAAAAATAACCGAAACTTACTAAATCTGTGACAATAAATTGTATCCGTCCAAAATCAGTGAGGCTAACTAACCATCAGGGATGTTCTGAAACAATCGCAAAGATTTTATTGTTGAAATTCCGGTTTAAAATGATTATAGGTAATGGGTATAACATGTTTAGCAATAAACCAACGTTAATTTGCCTATGGAAAGCACGGTTATTAGAAGAGTCGTATTTTGAAATCCGCGGTCACATTTTGTAATCGAGCCTGGATTGCAGGCGAATGACGCGACATATTGCACCAACTTAATCGAATCTCTACTCAAAATTACATCATTTACTAAAAATAACCGAAACTTACTAAATCTGTGACAATAATTTGTATCCGTTCAAAATCAATAATGCTAACCATCAGGGATTTTCGTCGAAATTAAAATCTCTGTGCTTAAGTGACTTTAAAATCGATGTCGCTCATTAAGTCGCTAGCTTCGGGCTCCAAGATGAATAAAAGTATAATGTACCAGTTAATTATCGTACTATAGAAAATAAGAACATCGATTTATTATTATATTTAACTGACACTCACTTATGACCAATTTTCATATAAATGTACTAAATGCATATAAGGGGTATAAGGGAGTGGGTCATGCTTTCTATTGAGAAATGTATGTAGATCTGGCAGAGAAATATGAAGTTTATTACGTATACCAAACCATCACTATGGTGACTATGGTCCCCCATATGGGGGAGTGGTTTATATTTTTATAAACTTTTGGTACTGTACCAGTATGGTCCTTTGGTTTATTAATATTTAGTTCTGCACAAGTTTAAAATGATAAAAAGAACAAACTTTGGTTTTCTTAATACATTTGATTCTTTTGTAGTCGACGCTCTATAACAGAATACGTAGTAATATCAAAATATATAACCCTAACCTAAAAATAGATTTAGAACCCTATTTCAACATTCATCGCGCTAGAGATATATTTCTACACTCATCGCGCTAATCTTCACGTAAAGCTGCATAAAGTATTAATTATCTAAAATGTTATTACAACAAATTTGCGCTTGTGTGTAAGTTGGA
Source organism: Nephrotoma guestfalica (assembly GCA_963691935.1). Classification (NCBI taxonomy): domain Eukaryota; kingdom Metazoa; phylum Arthropoda; class Insecta; order Diptera; family Tipulidae; genus Nephrotoma; species Nephrotoma guestfalica. Next base: position 3,428,684 of record OY829916.1, on the reverse strand, counting down.
ACTGCTTGATCGTCAATCAATGTGCATTGATTGTTCTTCTTGTTATAAACTCTCGTGTTAACGAATTGCAATATTTTCTTATAAAATTCTACAGAATTACTCATTTGTAAAACAAGTACAGTACTTCATATGTTTACATATATTTTGGCATCTTTCACCGAAACGATTACATATTTATTCACTACCATCGCAAACAAAGTCTTTGAAAGAGGTTCTAACATCCCTTTGTCGTTTTCAGATCCAAGATTTCCTACATATTCTGGGTTACACTCCTACATTTCTGGGTTATCGAGCCTGGTTTGCAGACAAATGACACGACATATTGCACCAACTTAATCGAATCTCTACTCAAAATTACATCATTTACTAACAATAACCGAAACTTACTAAATCTGTGACAATAAATTGTATCCGTCCAAAATCAGTGAGGCTAACTAACCATCAGGGATGTTCTGAAACAATCGAAAAGATTTTATTATTGAAATCCTGGTTTAAAATGATTATAGGTAATGGGTATAACATGTTTAGCAAGAAACCAACGTTAATTTGCCTATGGAAAGCGCGGTTATTGGAAGAATCGTATTTTGAAATCCGCGGTCACATTTTGTAATCGAGCCTGGATTGCAGGCGAATGACACGACATATTGCACCAACTTAATCGAATCTCTACTCAAAATTACATCATTTACTAAAAATAACCGAAACTTGCTAAATCTGTGACAATAAATTGTATCCGTCCAAAATCAGTGAGGCTAACTAACCATCAGGGATGTTCTGAAACAATCGAAAAGATTTTATTATTGAAATTCCGGTTTAAAATGATTATAGGTAATGGATATAACATGTTTAGCAAGAAACCAACGTTAATTTGCCTATGGAAAGCGCGGTTGTTGGAAGAATCGTATTTTGAAATCCGCGGTCACATTTTGTAATCGAGCCTGGATTGCAGACGAATGACACGACATATTGCACCAACTTAATCGAATCTCTACTCAAAATTACATCATTTACTAACAATAACCGAAACTTACTAAATCTGTGACAATAAATTGTATCCGTCCAAAATCAGTGAGGCTAACTAACCATCAGGCATGTTCTGAAACAATCGAAAACATTTTATTGTTGAAATTCCGGTTTAAAATGATTATAGATAATGTGTATAACAAGTTTAGCAAGAAACCAACGTTAATTTGCCTATGGAAAGCGCGGTTATTGGAAGAATCGTATTTTGAAATCCGCGGTCACATTTTGTAATCGAGCCTGGATTGCAGGCGAATGACACGACATATTGCACCAACTTAATCGAATCTCTACTCAAAATTACATCATTTACTAAAAATAACCGAAACTTACTAAATCTGTGACAATAAATTGTATCCGTCCAAAATCAGTGAGGCTAACTAACCATCAGGCATGTTCTGAAACAATCGAAAATATTTTATTATTGAAATTCCGGTTTAAAATGATTATAGGTAATGCATATAACATGTTTAGCAAGAAACCAACGTTAATTTGCCTATGGAAAGCGCGGTTGTTGGAAGAATCGTATTTTGAAATCCGCGGTCACATTTTGTAATCGAGCCTGGATTGCAGACGAATGACACGACATATTGCACCAACTTAATCGAATCTCTTCTCAAAATTACATCATTTACTAACAATAACCGAAACTTACTAAATCTGTGACAATAAATTGTATCCGTCCAAAATCAGTGAGGCTAACTAACCATCAGGCATGTTCTGAAACAATCGAAAACATTTTATTGTTGAAATTCCGGTTTAAAATGATTATAGATAATGGGTATAACATGTTTAGCAAGAAACCAACGTTAATTTGCCTATGGAAAGCGCGGTTATTGGAAGAATCGTATTTTGAAATCCGCGGTCACATTTTGTAATCGAGCCTGGATTGCAGGCGAATGACACGACATATTGCACCAACTTAATCGAATCTCTACTCAAAATTACATCATTTACTAACAATAACCGAAACTTACTAAATCTGTGACAATAAATTGTATCCGTCCAAAATCAGTGAGGCTAACTAACCATCAGGGATGTTCTGAACAATCGAAAAGATTTTATTGTTAAAATTCCGGTTTAAAATGATTATAGATAATGGGTATAACATGTTTAGCAAGAAACCAACGTTAATTTGCCTATGGAAAGCGCGGTTATTGGAAGCCGGTTGGTATTGGTTAATCGAGCCTGGATTGCAGGCGAATGACACGACATATTGCACCAACTTAATCGAATCTCTACTCAAAATTACATCATTTACTAAAAATAACCGAAACTTGCTAAATCTGTGACAATAAATTGTATCCGTCCAAAATCAGTGAGGCTAACTAACCATCAGGGATGTTCTGAAACAATCGAAAAGATTTTATTGTTGAAATTCCGGTTTAAAATGATTATAGATAATGGGTATAACATGTTTAGCAAGAAACCAACGTTAATTTGCCTATGGAAAGCGCGGTTATTGGAAGAATCGTATTTTGAAATCCGCGGTCACATTTTGTAATCGAGTCTGGATTGCAGGCGAATGACACGACATATTGCACCAACTTAATCGAATCTCTACTCAAAATTACATCATTTACTAACAATAACCGAAACTTGCTAAATCTGTGACAATAAATTGTATCCGTCCAAAATCAGTGAGGCTAACTAACCATCAGGGATGTTCTGAACAATCGAAAAGATTTTATTGTTGAAATTCCGGTTTAAAATGATTATAGATAATGGGTATAACATGTTTAGCAAGAAACCAACGTTAATTTGCCTATGGAAAGCGCGGTTATTGGAAGCCGGTTGGTATTGGTTAATCGAGCCTGGATTGCAGGCGAATGACACGACATATTGCACCAACTTAATCGAATCTCTACTCAAAATTCGAAATCGAAAAGATTTTATTGTTGAAATTCCGGTTTAAAATGATTATAGATAATGGGTATAACATGTTTAGCAAGAAACCAACGTTAATTTGCCTATGGAAAGCGCGGTTATTGGAAGCCGGTTGGTATTGGTTAATCGAGCCTGGATTGCAGGCGAATGACACGACATATTGCACCAACTTAATCGAATCTCTACTCAAAATTACATCATTTACTAAAAATAACCGAAACTTGCTAAATCTGTGACAATAAATTGTATCCGTCCAAAATCAGTGAGGCTAACTAACCATCAGGGATGTTCTGAAACAATCGAAAAGATTTTATTGTTGAAATTCCGGTTTAAAATGATTATAGATAATGGGTATAACATGTTTAGCAAGAAACCAACGTTAATTTGCCTATGGAAAGCGCGGTTATTGGAAGAATCGTATTTTGAAATCCGCGGTCACATTTTGTAATCGAGCCTGGATTGCAGGCGAATGACACGACATATTGCACCAACTTAATCGAATCTCTACTCAAAATTACATCATTTACTAACAATAACCGAAACTTGCTAAATCTGTGACAATAAATTGTATCCGTCCAAAATCAGTGAGGCTAACTAACCATCAGGGATGTTCTGAACAATCGAAAAGATTTTATTGTTGAAATTCCGGTTTAAAATGATTATAGATAATGGGTATAACATGTTTAGCAAGAAACCAACGTTAATTTGCCTATGGAAAGCGCGGTTATTGGAAGCCGGTTGGTATTGGTTAATCGAGCCTGGATTGCAGGCGAATGACACGACATATTGCACCAACTTAATCGAATCTCTACTCAAAATTACATCATTTACTAAAAATAACCGAAACTTGCTAAATCTGTGACAATAAATTGTATCCGTCCAAAATCAGTGAGGCTAACTAACCATCAGGGATGTTCTGAAACAATCGAAAAGATTTTATTATTGAAATTCCGGTTTAAAATGATTATAGGTAATGGATATAACATGTTTAGCAAGAAACCAACGTTAATTTGCCTATGGAAAGCGGGGTTGTTGGAAGAATCGTATTTTGAAATCCGCGGTCACATTTTGTAATCGAGCCTGGATTGCAGACGAATGACACGACATATTGCACCAACTTAATCGAATCTCTTCTCAAAATTACATCATTTACTAACAATAACCGAAACTTACTAAATCTGTGACAATAAATTGTATCCGTCCAAAATCAGTGAGGCTAACTAACCATCAGGCATGTTCTGAAACAATCGAAAACATTTTATTGTTGAAATTCCGGTTTAAACTGATTATAGGTAATGGGTATAACATGTTTAGCAAGAAACCAACGTTAATTTGCCTATGGAAAGCGCGGTTGTTGGAAGAATCGTATTTTGAAATCCGCGGTCACATTTTGTAATCGAGCCTGGATTGCAGACGAATGACACGACATATTGCACCAACTTAATCGAATCTCTACTCAAAATTACATCATTTACTAACAATAACCGAAACTTACTAAATCTGTGACAATAAATTGTATCCGTCCAAAATCAGTGAGGCTAACTAACCATCAGGCATGTTCTGAAACAATCGAAAAGATTTTATTGTTGAAATTCCGGTTTAAAATGATTATAGATAATGTGTATAACATGTTTAGCAAGAAACCAACGTTAATTTTCCTATGGAAAGCGCGGTTATTAGAAGAGTCGTATTTTGAAATCCGCGGTCACATTTTGTAATCGAGCCTGGATTGCAAGCGAATGACACGACATATTGCACCAACTTAATCGAATCTCTACTCAAAATTACATCATTTACTAAAAATAACCGAAACTTACTGAATCTGTGACAATAAATTGTATCCGTCCAAAATCAGTAAGGCTAACTAACCATCAGGGATGTTCTGAAACAATCACAAAGATATTATTGTTGAAATTTCGGTTTAAAATGATTATAGGTAATGGGTATAACATGTTTAGCAAGAAACCAACGTTAATTTGCCTATGGAAAGTGCGGTTATTGGAAGACTCGTATTTTGAAATCCGCGGTCACATTTTATAATCGAGCCTGGATTGCAGGCGAATTGCACGACATATTGCACCAATTTAATCGAATCTCTACTCAAAATTACATCATTTACTAAAAATAACCGAAACTTACTAAATCTGTGACAATAAATTGTATCCGTCCAAAATCAGTGAGGCTAACTAACCATCAGGAATGTTCTGAAACAATCGAAAGGATTTTATTGTTGAAATTCCGGTTTAAAATGATTATAGGTAATGGGTATAACATGTTTAGCAAGAAACCAACGTTAATTTGCCTATGGAAAGCGCGGTTGTTGGAAGAATCGTATTTTGAAATCCGCGGTCACATTTTGTAATCGAGCCTGGATTGCAGACGAATGACACGACATATTGCACCAACTTAATCGAATCTCTACTCAAAATTACATCATTTACTAACAATAACCGAAACTTACTAAATCTGTGACAATAAATTGTATCCGTCCAAAATCAGTGAGGCTAACTAACCATCAGGCATGTTCTGAAACAATCGAAAAGATTTTATTGTTGAAATTCCGGTTTAAAATGATTATAGGTAATGGGTATAACATGTTTAGCAAGAAACCAACGTTAATTTGCCTATGGAAAACGCGGTTATTAGAAGAATCGTATTTTGAAATCCGCGGTCACATTTTGTAATCGAGCCTGGATTGCAGACGAATGACACGACATATTGCACCAACTTAATCGAATCTCTACTCAAAATTACATCATTTACTAAAAATAACCGAAACTTACTAAATCTGTGACAATAAATTGTATCCGTCCAAAATCAGTGAGGCTAACTAACCATCAGGAATGTTCTGAAACAATCGAAAACATTTTATTGTTGAAATTCCGGTTTAAAATGATTATAGGTAATGGGTATAACATGTTTAGCAAGAAACCAACGTTAATTTGCCTATGGAAAGCGCGGTTGTTGGAAGAATCGTATTTTGAAATCCGTGGTCACATTTTGTAATCGAGCCTGGATTGCAGGCGAATTGCACGACATATTGCACCAATTTAATCGAATCTCTACTCAAAATTACATCATTTACTAAAAATAACCGAAACTTACTAAACCTGTGACAATAAATTGTATCCGTCCAAAATCAGTGAGGCTAACTAACCATCAGGAATGTTCTGAAACAATCGAAAACATTTTATTGTTGAAATTCCGGTTTAAAATGATTATAGGTAATGGGTATAACATGTTTAGCAAGAAACCAACGTTAATTTGCCTATGGAAAGCGCGGTTGTTGGAAGAATCGTATTTTGAAATCCGCGGTCACATTTTGTAATCGAGCCTGGATTGCAGACGAATGACACGACATATTGCACCAACTTAATCGAATCTCTACTCAAAATTACATCATTTACTAACAATAACCGAAACTTACTAAATCTGTGACAATAAATTGTATCCGTCCAAAATCAGTGAGGCTAACTAACCATCAGGCATGTTCTGAAACAATCGAAAAGATTTTATTGTTGAAATTCCGGTTTAAAATGATTATAGGTAATGGGTATAACATGTTTAGCAAGAAACCAACGTTAATTTGCCTATGGAAAACGCGGTTATTAGAAGAATCGTATTTTGAAATCCGCGGTCACATTTTGTAATCGAGCCTGGATTGCAGACGAATGACACGACATATTGCACCAACTTAATCGAATCTCTACTCAAAATTACATCATTTACTAAAAATAACCGAAACTTACTAAATCTGTGACAATAAATTGTATCCGTCCAAAATCAGTGAGGCTAACTAACCATCAGGGATGTTCTGAAACAATCGCAAAGATTTTATTGTTGAAATTCCGGTTTAAAATGATTATAGGTAATGGGTATAACATGTTTAGCAATAAACCAACGTTAATTTGCCTATGGAAAGCACGGTTATTAGAAGAGTCGTATTTTGAAATCCGCGGTCACATTTTGTAATCGAGCCTGGATTGCAGGCGAATGACGCGACATATTGCACCAACTTAATCGAATCTCTACTCAAAATTACATCATTTACTAAAAATAACCGAAACTTACTAAATCTGTGACAATAATTTGTATCCGTTCAAAATCAATAATGCTAACCATCAGGGATTTTCGTCGAAATTAAAATCTCTGTGCTTAAGTGACTTTAAAATCGATGTCGCTCATTAAGTCGCTAGCTTCGGGCTCCAAGATGAATAAAAGTATAATGTACCAGTTAATTATCGTACTATAGAAAATAAGAACATCGATTTATTATTATATTTAACTGACACTCACTTATGACCAATTTTCATATAAATGTACTAAATGCATATAAGGGGTATAAGGGAGTGGGTCATGCTTTCTATTGAGAAATGTATGTAGATCTGGCAGAGAAATATGAAGTTTATTACGTATACCAAACCATCACTATGGTGACTATGGTCCCCCATATGGGGGAGTGGTTTATATTTTTATAAACTTTTGGTACTGTACCAGTATGGTCCTTTGGTTTATTAATATTTAGTTCTGCACAAGTTTAAAATGATAAAAAGAACAAACTTTGGTTTTCTTAATACATTTGATTCTTTTGTAGTCGACGCTCTATAACAGAATACGTAGTAATATCAAAATATATAACCCTAACCTAAAAATAGATTTAGAGCCCTATTTCAACATTCATCGCGCTAGAGATATATTTCTACACTCATCGCGCTAATCTTCACGTAAAGCTGCATAAAGTATTAATTATCTAAAATGTTATTACAACAAATTTGCGCTTGTGTGTAAGTTGGAACTGCTTGATCGTCAATCAATGTGCATTGATTGTTCTTCTTGTTATAAACTCTCGTGTTAACGAATTGCAATATTTTCTTATAAAATTCTACAGAATTACTCATTTGTAAAACAAGTACAGTACTTCATATGTTTACATATATTTTGGCATCTTTCACCGAAACGATTACATATTTATTCACTACCATCGCAAACAAAGTCTTTGAAAGAGGTTCTAACATCCCTTTGTCGTTTTCAGATCCAAGATTTCCTACATATTCTGGGTTACACAACCAATCTGTGAAGTACCAAGAACCGCGTCAAATGATGCAATAGAATGAGGATGAAATGCCGGACAAGGTCAACAGCAAAATGAAATTTCCTTTCGCCAGAGGTTGTATGAACGAGGAACCTAAATCGTATTTTGTCTTAACATGGAAGTGAAAAAAATGACATAACATAATTAATAATATCAAAAACAAAAAAACCTTCCGCAATCTTAGTTTTTCACAACTTGTTCAATCGTTAAACGTCGTCCTGGGTCCACATTTAGCGTACGTTTAATTAATTCTATTGTTGTGTGACTAACATTTTGCCACTCCGGATTCGGAAAATCATATTGACCAGTGTATATCCGTTTTTTCATACCCGGCGATATTGCCAGACCGGGATTGCTATAAAATGGTGAAAATCCACATAATAAAATATACGTGATAACGTTAAGTGACCTTATATCACAACTTTTATCGTATCTTTCTTGCCTAAGAACTTCTGCTGTCACATAATATGGAGTAAAACAAGGAGTCTGTAATGTATCCTTGACTTAAGTTTCCTTTGCGAATGCAAAGTCTGTTAGCGTCAGTATTGCGTTCGGTGATTGTGACGTTTACAATAAATGTTCGGGATTTAAATCGCGATATTTATATTATGCAAATATATTATGGTGACGCAAATTTCATGCATTACATGTGCGGTTTCCAGTCCGGTGGAAGCTCCTTCTTGACGATCGATTTGTTGAAATAATCCTCCGCCTTCCATGCTGTAACGAGAAATTTAAGTTTTGGTATACGTCAAAATACAAAAACATAAGCGTAGCGCCCACATACCATTCCATGACCAGCAATAAACATTTACTCCCACTGTATGTATTCTCATACACATCGATGATATTAACAATATTTGAGCACACACTGGCCCGCCAATGTATATCCACTTCACGACGAGCCAGATGATTATCGTGCAAAATTTTCAAAGCGTGCTTGTGTCCATTCTTCCGGCTTATGCATTACACCGCCTTCCCATTGATCACGGGTCCAAGTGCCGCATTAGAAATTACAAATTCGTCTGTTATCAGTGTCGCCATTGATTGCCTTAATCCAACGCCAGGAGGTATAATGCCCGCAACAACATCAGGAATTTTCGCAAAAAACTGAAAACATTTTATTGTTGAAATTCCGGTTTAAAATGATTATAGATAACGTGTATAACATGTTTAGCAAGAAACCAACGTTAATTTGCCTATGGAAAGCGCGGTTATTGGAAGAATCGTATTTTGAAATCCGCGGTCACATTTTGTAATCGAGCCTGAATTGCAGGCGAATGACACAACATATTGCACCAACTTAATCGAATCTCTACTCAAAATTACATCATTTACTAAAAATAACCGAAACTTACTAAATCTGTGACAACAAATTGTATCCGTCCAAAATCAGTGAGGCTAACTAACCATCAGGGATGTTCTGAAACAATCGAAAACATTTTATTGTTGAAATTCCGGTTTAAAATGATTATAGGTAATGGGTATAACATGTTTAGCAATAAACCAACGTTAATTTGCCTATGGAAAGCACGGTTATTACAAGAGTCGTATTTTGAAATCCGCGGTCACATTTTGTAATCGAGCCTGGATTGCAGGCGAATGACACGACATATTGCACCAGCTTAATCGAATCTCTACTCAAAATTACATCATTTACTAAAAATAACCGAAACTTACTAAATCTGTGACAATAAATTGTATCCGTCCAAAATCAGTGAGGCTAACAACCATCAGGGATGTTCTGAAACAATCGAAAAGATTTTATTGTTGAAATTCCGGTTTAAAATGATTATAGGTAATGGGTATAACATGTTTAGCAATAAACCAACGTTAATTTGCCTATGGAAAGCACGGTTATTAGAAGAGTCGTATTTTGAAATCCGCGGTCACATTTTGTAATCGAGCCTGGATTGCAGGCGAATGACACGACATATTGCACCAACTTAATCGAATCTCTACTCAAAATTACATCATTTACTAAAAATAACCGAAACTTACTAAATCTGTGACAATAAATTGTATCCGTCCAAAATCAGTGAGGCTAACTAACCATCAGGGATGTTCTGAAACAATCGAAAAGATTTTATTGTTGAAATTCCGATTTAAAATTATTATAGATAATGGGCATAACATGTTTAGCGAGAAACCAACGTTAATTTGTCTATGGAAAGCGCGGTTATTGGAAGAATCGTATTTTGAAATCCGCGGTCACATTTTGTAATCGAGCCTGAATTGCAGGCGAATGACACGACATATTGCACCAACTTAATCGAATCTCTACTAAAAATTACATCATTTACTAAAAATAACCGAAACTTACTAAATCTGTGACAATAAATTGTATCCGTCCAAAATCAGTGAGGCTAACTAACCATCAGGGATGTTCTGAAACAATCGAAAAGATTTTATTGTTGAAATTCCGGTTTAAAATGATTATAGGTAATGGGTATAACATGTTTAGCAATAAACCAACGTTAATTTGTCTATGGAAAGCACGGTTATTAGAAGAGTCGTATTTTGAAATCCGCGGTCACATTTTGTAATCGAGCCTGGATTGCAGGCGAATGACGCGACATATTGCACCAACTTAATCGAATCTCTACTCAAAATTACATCATTAACTAAAAATAACCGAAACTTACTAAATCTGTGACAATAAATTGTTTCCGTCCAAAATCAGTGAGGCTAACTAACCATCAGGGATGTTCTGAAACAATCGAAAAGATTTTATTGTTGAAATTCCGGTTTAAAATGATTATAGGTAATGGGTATAACATGTTTAGCAATAAACCAACGTTAATTTGCCTATGGAAAGCGCGGTTATTGGAAGAATCGTATTTTGAAATCCGCGGTCACATTTTGTAATCGAGCCTGAATTGCAGGCGAATGACACGACATATTGCACCAACTTAATCGAATCTCTACTCAAAATTACATCATTTACTAAAAATAACCGAAACTTACTAAATCTGTGACAATAAATTGTATCCGTCCAAAATCAGTGAGGCTAACTAACCATCAGGCATGTTCTGAAACAATCGAAAAGATTTTATTGTTGAAATTCCGGTTTAAAATGATTATAGGTAATGGGTATAACATGTTTAGCAAGAAACCAACGTTAATTTGCCTATGGAAAGCGCGGTTATTAGAAGAGTCGTATTTTGAAATCCTCGGTCACATTTTGTAATCGAGCCTGGATTGCAGGCGAATGACGCGACATATTGCACCAACTTAATCGAATCTCTACTAAAAATTACATCATTTACTAAAAATAACCGAAACTTACTAAATCTGTGACAATAAATTGTATCCGTCCAAAATCAGTGAGGCTAGCTAACCATCATGGATGTTCTGAAACAATCGCAAAGATTTTATTGTTGAAATTCCGATTTAAAATGATTATAGGTAATGGGTATAACATGTTTAGCAAGAAATCAACGTTAATTTGCCTATGGAAAGCGCGGTTATTAGAAGAGTCGTATTTTGAAATCCGCGGTCACATTTTGTAATCGAGCCTGGATTGCAGGCGAATGACACGACATATTGCACCAACTTAATCGAATCTCTACTCAAAATTACATCATTTACTAAAAATAACCGAAACTTACTAAATCTGTGACAATAAATTGTATCCGTCCAAATCAGTGAGGCTAACTAACCATCAGGGATGTTCTGAAACAATCGAAAAGATTTTATTGTTGAAATTCCGGTTTAAAATGATTATAGGTAATGGGTATAACATATTTAGCAATAAACCAACGTTAATTTGCCTATGGAAAGCACGGTTATTACAAGAGTCGTATTTTGAAATCCGCGGTCACATTTTGTAATCGAGCCTGGATTGCAGGCGAATGACACGACATATTGCACCAGCTTAATCGAATCTCTACTCAAAATTACATCATTTACTAAAAATAACCGAAACTTACTAAATCTGTGACAATAAATTGTATCCGTCCAAAATCAGTGAGGCTAACTAACATCAGGGATGTTCTGAAACAATCGAAAAGATTTTATTGTTGAAATTCCGGTTTAAAATGATTATAGGTAATGGGTATAACATGTTTAGCAATAAACCAACGTTAATTTGCCTATGGAAAGCACGGTTATTAGAAGAGTCGTATTTTGAAATCCGCGGTCACATTTTGTAATCGAGCCTGGATTGCAGGCGAATGACGCGACATATTGCACCAACTTAATCGAATCTCTACTCAAAATTACATCATTTACTAACAATAACCGAAACTTACTAAATCTGTGACAATAAATTGTATCCGTCCAAAATCAGTGAGGCTAACTAACCATCAGGGATGTTCTGAAACAATCGAAAAGATTTTATTGTTGAAATTCCGGTTTAAAATTATTATAGATAATGGGCATAACATGTTTAGCAAGAAACCAACGTTAATTTGCCTATGGAAAGCGCGGTTATTGGAAGAATCGTATTTTGAAATCCGCGGTCACATTTTGTAATCGAGCCTGAATTGCAGGCGAATGACACGACATATTGCACCAACTTAATCGAATCTCTACTAAAAATTACATCATTTACTAAAAATAACCGAAACTTACTAAATCTGTGACAATAAATTGTATCCGTCCAAAATCAGTGAGGCTAACTAACCATCAGGGATGTTCTGAAACAATCGAAAAGATTTTATTGTTGAAATTCCGGTTTAAAATGATTATAGGTAATGGGTATAACATGTTTAGCAATAAACCAACGTTAATTTGTCTATGGAAAGCACGGTTATTAGAAGAGTCGTATTTTGAAATCCGCGGTCACATTTTGTAATCGAGCCTGGATTGCAGGCGAATGACGCGACATATTGCACCAACTTAATCGAATCTCTACTCAAAATTACATCATTTACTAAAAATAACCGAAACTTACTAAATCTGTGACAATAAATTGTTTCCGTCCAAAATCAGTGAGGCTAACTAACCATCAGGGATGTTCTGAAACAATCGAAAAGATTTTATTGTTGAAATTCCGGTTTAAAATGATTATAGGTAATGGGTATAACATGTTTAGCAAGAAACCAACGTTAATTTGCCTATGGAAAGCGCGGTTATTAGAAGAGTCGTATTTTGAAATCCGCGGTCACATTTTGTAATCGAGCCTGGATTGCAGGCGAATGACACGACATATTGCACCAACTTAATCGAATCTCTACTCAAAATTACATCATTTACTAAAAATAACCGAAACTTACTAAATCTGTGACAATAAATTGTATCCGTCCAAAATCAGTGAGGCTAGCTAACCATCACGGATGTTCTGAAACAATCGCAAAGATTTTATTGTTGAAATTCCGATTTAAAATGATTATAGGTGATGGGTATAACATGTTTAGCAAGAAACCAACGTTAATTTGCCTATGGAAAGCGCGGTTATTAGAAGAGTCGTATTTTGAAATCCGCGGTCACATTTTGTAATCGAGCCTGGATTGCAGGCGAATGACACGACATATTGCACCAACTTAATCGAATCTCTACTCAAAATTACATCATTTACTAAAAATAACCGAAACTTACTAAATCTGTGACAATAAATTGTATCCGTCCAAATCAGTGAGGTAACTAACCATCAGGGATGTTCTGAAACAATCGAAAAGATTTTATTGTTGAAATTCCGGTTTAAAATGATTATAGGTAATGGGTATAACATGTTTAGCAATAAACCAACGTTAATTTGCCTATGGAAAGCACGGTTATTACAAGAGTCGTATTTTGAAATCCGCGGTCACATTTTGTAATCGAGCCTGGATTGCAGGCGAATGACACGACATATTGCACCAGCTTAATCGAATCTCTACTCAAAATTACATCATTTACTAAAAATAACCGAAACTTACTAAATCTGTGACAATAAATTGTATCCGTCCAAAATCAGTGAGGCTAACTAACATCAGGGATGTTCTGAAACAATCGAAAAGATTTTATTGTTGAAATTCCGGTTTAAAATGATTATAGGTAATGGGTATAACATGTTTAGCAATAAACCAACGTTAATTTGCCTATGGAAAGCACGGTTATTAGAAGAGTCGTATTTTGAAATCCGCGGTCACATTTTGTAATCGAGCCTGGATTGCAGGCGAATGACGCGACATATTGCACCAACTTAATCGAATCTCTACTCAAAATTACATCATTAACTAAAAATAACCGAAACTTACTAAATCTGTGACAATAAATTGTATCCGTCCAAAATCAGTGAGGCTAACTAACCATCAGGGATGTTCTGAAACAATCGAAAAGATTTTATTGTTGAAATTCCGGTTTAAAATTATTATAGATAATGGGCATAACATGTTTAGCAAGAAACCAACGTTAATTTGCCTATGGAAAGCGCGGTTATTGGAAGAATCGTATTTTGAAATCCGCGGTCACATTTTGTAATCGAGCCTGAATTGCAGGCGAATGACACGACATATTTCACCAACTTAATCGAATCTCTACTCAAAATTACATCATTTACTAAAAATAACCGAAACTTACTAAATCTGTGACAATAAATTGTATCCGTCCAAAATCAGTGAGGCTAACTAACCATCAGGGATGTTCTGAAACAATCGAAATTATTTTATTGTTGAAATTCCGGTTTAAAATGATTATAGGTAATGGGTATAACATGTTTAGCAATAAACCAACGTTAATTTGTCTATGGAAAGCACGGTTATTAGAAGAGTCGTATTTTGAAATCCGCGGTCACATTTTGTAATCGAGCCTGGATTGCAGGCGAATGACGCGACATATTGCACCAACTTAATCGAATCTCTACTCAAAATTACATCATTAACTAAAAATAACCGAAACTTACTAAATCTGTGACAATAAATTGTTTCCGTCCAAAATCAGTGAGGCTAACTAACCATCAGGGATGTTCTGAAACAATCGAAAAGATTTTATTGTTGAAATTCCGGTTTAAAATGATTATAGGTAATGGGTATAACATGTTTAGCAATAAACCAACGTTAATTTGCCTATGGAAAGCGCGGTTATTGGAAGAATCGTATTTTGAAATCCGCGGTCACATTTTGTAATCGAGCCTGAATTGCAGGCGAATGACACGACATATTGCACCAACTAAATCGAATCTCTACTCAAAATTACATCATTTACTAAAAATAACCGAAACTTACTAAATCTGTGACAATAAATTGTATCCGTCCAAAATCAGTGAGGATAACTAACCATCAGGGATGTTCTGAAACAATCGAAAAGATTTTATTGTTGAAATTCCGGTTTAAAATGATTATAGGTAATGGGTATAACATGTTTAGCAAGAAACCAACGTTAATTTGCCTATGGAAAGCGCGGTTATTAGAAGAGTCGTATTTTGCAATCCGCGGTCACATTTTGTAATCGAGCCTGGATTGCAGGCGAATGACACGACATATTGCACCAACTTAATCGAATCTCTACTCAAAATTACATCATTTACTAAAAATAACCGAAACTTACTAAATCTGTGACAATAAATTGTATCCGTCCAAAATCAGTGAGGCTAGCTAACCATCATGGATGTTCTGAAACAATCGAAAAGATTTTATTGTTGAAATTCCGATTTAAAATGATTATAGGTAATGGGTATAACATGTTTAGCAAGAAATCAACGTTAATTTGCCTATGGAAAGCGCGGTTATTAGAAGAGTCGTATTTTGAAATCCGCGGTCACATTTTGTAATCGAGCCTGGATTGCAGGCGAATGACACGACATATTGCACCAACTTAATCGAATCTCTACTCAAAATTACATCATTTACTAAAAATAACCGAAACTTACTAAATCTGTGACAATAAATTGTATCCGTCCAAAATCAGTGAGGCTAGCTAACCATCATGGATGTTCTGAAACAATCGCAAAGTTTTTATTGTTGAAATTCCGATTTAAAATGATTATAGGTAATGGGTATAACATGTTTAGCAAGAAACCAACGTTAATTTGCCTATGGAAAGCGCGGTTATTGGAAGAATCGTATTTTGAAATCCGCGGTCACATTTTGTAATCGAGCCTGAATTGCAGGCGAATGACACGACATATTGCACCAACTTAATCGAATGTCTACTCAAAATTACATCATTTACTAAAAATAACCGAAACTTACTAAATCTGTGACAATAAATTGTATCCGTCCAAAATCAGTGAGGCTAACTAACCATCAGGGATGTTCTGAAATAATCGAAAAGATTTTATTGTTGAAATTCCGGTTTAAAATGATTATAGGTAATGGGTATAACATGTTTAGCAAGAAACCAACGTTAATTTGCCTACGGAAAGCGCGGTTATTAGAAGAGTCGTATTTTGAAATCCGCGGTCACATTTTGTAATCGAGCCTGGATTGCAGGCGAATGACACGACATATTGCACCAACTTAATCGAATCGCTACTCAAAATTACATCATTTACTAAAAATAACCTGAAACAATCGGAAAGATTTTATTGTTGAAATTCCGGTTTAAAATGATTATAGGTAATGGGTATAACATGTTTAGCAAGAAACCAACGTTAATTTGCCTATGGAAAGCGCGGTTATTAGAAGAGTCTTATTTTGAAATCCGCGGTCACATTTTGTAATCGAGCCTGGATTGCAGGCGAATGACACGACATATTGCACCAACTTAATCGAATCTCTACTCAAAATTACATCATTTACTAAAAATAACCGAAACTTACTAAATCTGTGACAATAAATTGTATCCGTCCAAAATCAGTGAGGCTAGCTAACCATCATGGATGTTCTGAAACAATCGCAAAGATTTTATTATTGAAATTCCGATTTAAAATGATTATAGGTAATGGGCATAACATGTTTAGCAAGAAATCAACGTTAATTTGCCTATGGAAAGCGCGGTTATTAGAAGAGTCGTATTTTGAAATCCGCGGTCACATTTTGTAATCGAGCCTGGATTGCAGGCGAATGGCACGACATATTGCACCAGCTTAATCGAATCTCTACTCAAAATTACATCATTTACTAAAAATAACCGAAACTTACTAAATCTGTGACAATAAATTGTATCCGTCCAAAATCAGTGAGGCTAACTAACATCAGGGATGTTCTGAAACAATCGAAAAGATTTTATTGTTGAAATTCCGGTTTAAAATGATTATAGGTAATGGGTATAACATGTTTAGCAATAAACCAACGTTAATTTGCCTATGGAAAGCACGGTTATTAGAAGAGTCGTATTTTGAAATCCGCGGTCACATTTTGTAATTGAGCCTGGATTGCAGGCGAATGACGCGACATATTGCACCAACTTAATCGAATCTCTACTCAAAATTACATCATTAACTAAAAATAACCGAAACTTACTAAATCTGTGACAATAAATTGTTTCCGTCCAAAATCAGTGAGGCTAACTAACCATCAGGGATGTTCTGAAACAATCGAAAAGATTTTATTGTTGAAATTCCGGTTTAAAATGATTATAGGTAATGGGTATAACATGTTTAGCAATAAACCAACGTTAATTTGCCTATGGAAAGCGCGGTTATTGGAAGAATCGTATTTTGAAATCCGCGGTCACATTTTGTAATCGAGCCTGAATTGCAGGCGAATGACACGACATATTGCACCAACTAAATCGAATCTCTACTCAAAATTACATCATTTACTAAAAATAACCGAAACTTACTAAATCTGTGACAATAAATTGTATTCGTCCAAAATCAGTAAGGCTAACTAACCATCAGGGATGTTCTGAAACAATCGAAAAGATTTTATTGTTGAAATTCCGGTTTAAAATGATTATAGGTAATGGGTATAACATGTTTAGCAAGAAACCAACGTTAATTTGCCTATGGAAAGCGCGGTTATTAGAAGAGTCGTATTTTGAAATCCGCGGTCACATTTTGTAATCGAGCCTGGATTACAGGCGAATGACACGACATATTGCACCAACTTAATCGAATCTCTACTCAAAATTACATCATTTACTAAAAATAACCGAAACTTACTAAATCTGTGACAATAAATTGTATCCGTCCAAAATCAGTGAGGCTAACTAACCATCAGGGATGTTCTGAAACAATCGAAAAGATTTTATTGTTGAAATTCCGGTTTAAAATGATTATAGGTAATGGGTATAACATGTTTAGCAAGAAACCAACGTTAATTTGCCTATGGAGAGCGCGGTTATTAAAAGAGTCGTATTTTGAAATCCGCGGTCACATTTTGTAATCGAGCCTGGATTGCAGACGAATGACACGACATATTGCACCAACTTAATCGAATCTCTACTCAAAATTACATCATTTACTAAAAATAACCGAAACTTACTAAATCTGTGACAATAAATTGTATCCGTCCAAAATCAGTGAGGCTAACTAACCATCAGGGATGTTCTGAAACAATCGAAAAGATTTTATTGTTGAAATTCCGGTTTAAAATGATTATAGATAATGTGTATAACATGTTTAGCAAGAAACCAACGTTAGTTTGCCTATGGAAAGCGCGGTTATTAGAAGAGTCGTATTTTGAAAACCGCGGTCACATTTTGTAATCGAGCCTGAATTACAGGCGAATGACACGACATATTGCACCAACGAAATCGAATCTCTACTCAAAATTACATCATTTACTAAAAATAACCGAAACTTACTAAATCTGTGACAATAAATTGTATCCGTCCAAAATCAGTGAGGCTAACAACCATCAGGGATGTTCTGAAACAATCGAAAAGATTTTATTGTTGAAATTCCGGTTTAAAATGATTATAGGTAATGGGTATAACATGTTTAGCAAGAAATCAACGTTAATTTGCCTATGGAAAGCGCGGTTATTAGAAGAGTCGTATTTTGAAATCCGCGGCCACATTTTGTAATCGAGCCTGGATTGCAGGCGAATGACACGACATATTGCACCAACTTAATCGAATCTCTACTCAAAATTACATCATTTACTAAAAATAACCGAAACTTACTAAATCTGTGACAATAAATTGTATCCGTCCAAAATCAGTGAGGCTAGCTAACCATCATGGATGTTCTGAAACAATCGCAAAGATTTTATTGTTGAAATTCCGATTTAAAATGAGTATAGGTAATGGGTATAACATGTTTAGCAAGAAACCAACGTTAATGTGCCTATGGAAAGCGCGGTTATTGGAAGAATCGTATTTTGAAATTCACGGTCACATTTTGTAATCGAGTCTGGATTGCAGGCGAATGACACGACATATTGCACCAACTTAATCGAATCTCTACTCAAAATTACATCATTTACTAAAAATAACCGAAACTTACTAAATCTGTGACAATAAATTGTATCCGTCCAAAATCAGTGAGGCTAGCTAACCTTCAGGGGTGTTCTGAAACAATCGAAAAGATTTTATTGTTGAAATTCCGGTTTAAAATGATTATAGGTAATGGGTATAACATGTTTAGCAATAAACCAACGAAAACTTGCCAATGGAAAGCGCGGTTATTAGAAGAGTCGTATTTTGAAATCCGCGGTCACATTTTGTAATCGAGCCTGGATTGCAGACGAATGACACGACATATTGCACCAACTTAATCGAATCTCTACTCAAAATTACATCATTTACTAAAAATAACCGAAACTTACTAAATCTGTGACAATAAATTGTATCCGTCCAAAATCAGTGAGGCTAACTAACCATCAGGGATGTTCTGAAACAATCGAAAAGATTTTATTGTTGAAATTCCGGTTTAAAATGATTATAGGTAATGGGTATAACATGTTTAGCAAGAAACCAACGTTAATTTGCCTATGGAAAGCGCGGTTATTAGAAGAGTCGTATTTTGAAATCCGCGGTCACATTTTGTAATCGAGCCTGGATTGCAGGCGAATGACACGACATATTGCACCAACTAAATCGAATCTCTACTCAAAATTACATCATTTACTAAAAATAACCGAAACTTACTAAATCTGTGACAATAAATTGTATTCGTCCAAAATCAGTGAGGCTAACTAACCATCAGGGATGTTCTGAAACAATCGAAAAGATTTTATTGTTGAAATTCCGGTTTAAAATGATTATAGATAATGTGTATGACATGTTTAGCAAGAAACCAACGTTAATTTGCCTATGGAAAGCACGGTTATTAGAAGAGTCGTATTTTGAAATCCGCGGTCACATTTTGTAATCGAGCCTGGATTGCAGGCGAATGACGCGACATATTGCACCAACTTAATCGAATCTCTACTCAAAATTACATCATTAACTAAAAATAACCGAAACTTACTAAATCTGTGACAATAATTTGTATCCGTTCAAAATCAGTAAGGCTAACCATCAGGGATTTTCGTCGAAATTAAAATCTCTGTGCTTAAGTGACTTTAAAATCGATGTCGCTCATTAAGCCGCTAGCTTCGGGCTCCAAGATGAATAAAAGTATAATGTACCAGTTAATTATCGTACTATAGAAAATAAGAACATCGATTTATTATTATATTTAACTGACACTCACTTATGACCAATTTTCATATAAATGTACTAAATGCATATAAGGGGTATAAGGGAGTGGGTCATGCTTTCCATTGAGAAATGTATGTAGATCTGGCAGAGAAATATGAAGTTTATTACGTATACCAAACCATCACTATGGTGACTATGGTCCCCCATATGGGGGAGTGGTTTATATTTTTATAAACTTTTGGTACTGTACCAGTATGGTCCTTTGGTTTATTAATATTTAGTTCTGCACAAGTTTAAAATGATAAAAAGAACAAACTTTGGTTTTCTTAATACATTTGATTCTTTTGTAGTCGACGCTCTATAACAGAATACGTAGTAATATCAAAATATATAACCCTAACCTAAAAATAGATTTAGAGCCCTATTTCAACATTCATCGCGCTAGAGATATATTTCTACACTCATCGCGCTAATCTTCACGTAAAGCTGCATCAAGTATTAATTATCTAAAATGTTATTACAACAAATTTGCGCTTGTGTGTAAGTTGGAACTGCTTGATCGTCAATCAATGTGCATTGATTGTTCTTCTTGTTATAAACTCTCGTGTTAACGAATTGCAATATTTTCTTATAAAATTCTACAGAATTACTCATTTGTAAAACAAGTACAGTACTTCATATGTTTACATATATTTTGGCATCTTTCACCGAAACGATTACATATTTATTCACTACCATCGCAAACAAAGTCTTTGAAAGAGGTTCTAATATCCCTTTGTCTTTTTCAGATCCAAGATTTAATACATATTCTGGGTTACACAACCAATCTGTGAAGTACCAAGTACCGCGTCAAATGATGCAATAGAATGAGGATGAAATGCCGGACAAGATCAACAGCAAAATGAAATTTCCTTTCGCCAGAGGTTGTATGAACGAGGAACCTAAATCGTATTTTGTCTTAACATGAAAGTGAAAAAAATGACATAACATAATTAATAATATCAAAAACAAAACAACCTACCGCAATCTTAGTTTTTCACAACTTGTTCAATCGTTAAACGTCGTGCCGGGTCCACATTTAGCATATCTTTAATTAATTCTATTGTTGTGTGACTAACATTTTGCCACTCCGGATTCGGAAAATCATATTGACCAGTGTATATCCGTTTTTTCATACCCGGCGATATTGCCAGACCGGGATTGCTATAAAATGGTGAAAATCCACATAATAAAATATACGTGATAACGCTAAGTGACCTTATATCACAACTTTTATCGTATCTTTCTTGCCTAAGAACTTCTGCTGTCACATAATATGGAGTAAAACAAGGAGTCTGTAATGTATCCTTGACTTAAGTTTCCTTTGCGAATGCAAAGTCTGTTAGCGTCAGTATTGCGTTCGGTGATTGTGACGTTTACAATAAATGTTCGGGATTTAAATCGCGATATTTATATTATGCAAATATATTATGGTGACGCAAATTTCATGCATTACATGTGCGGTTTCCAGTCCGATCGAAGGTCCTTCTTGACGATCGATTTGTTGAAATAATCCTCCGCCTTCCATGCTGTAACGAGAAATTTAAGTTTTGGTATACGTCAA
Source organism: Nephrotoma guestfalica (assembly GCA_963691935.1). Lineage (NCBI taxonomy): Eukaryota > Metazoa > Arthropoda > Insecta > Diptera > Tipulidae > Nephrotoma > Nephrotoma guestfalica. The sequence goes on along the minus strand of OY829916.1, from coordinate 3,406,686 downwards.
AATACAAAAACATAAGCGTAGCGCCCACATACCATTCCATGACCACCAATAAACATTTACTCCCACTGTATGTATTCTCATACACATCGATGATATTAACAATATTTGAGCACACACTGGCCCGCCAATGTATATCCACTTCACGACGAGCCAGATGATTATCGTGCAAAACTTTCAAAGCGTGCTTGTGTCCATTCTTCCGGCTTATGCATTACACCGCCTTCCCATTGATCACGGGTCCAAGTGCCGCATTAGAAATTACAAATTCGTCTGTTATCAGTGTCGCCATTGATTGCCTTAATCCAACGCCAGGAGGTATAATGCCCGCAACAACATCAGGGATTTTCGCAAAAAACTGAAAACATTTTATTGTTGAAATTCCGGTTTAAAATGAATATAGATAACGAGTATAACATGTTTAGCAATAAACCAACGTTAATTTGCCTATGGAAAGCGCGGTTATTGGAAGAGTCGTATTTTGAAATCCGCGGTCACATTTTGTAATCGAGCCTGGATTGCAGGCGAATGACACGACATATTGCACCAACTTAATCGAATCTCTACTAAAAATTACATCATTTACTAAAAATAACCGAAACTTACTAAATCTGTGACAATAAATTGTATCCGTCCAAAATCAGTGAGGCTAGCTAACCATCATGGATGTTCTGAAACAATCGAAAAGATTTTATTGTTGAAATTCCGATTTAAAATGATTATAGGTAATGGGTATAACATGTTTAGCAAGAAATCAACGTTAATTTGCCTATGGAAAGCGCGGTTATTAGAAGAGTCGTATTTTGAAATCCGCGGTCACATTTTGTAATCGAGCCTGGATTGCAGGCGAATGACACGACATATTGCACCAACTTAATCGAATCTCTACTCAAAATTACATCATTTACTAAAAATAACCGAAACTTACTAAATCTGTGACAATAAATTGTATCCGTCCAAATCAGTGAGGCTAACTAACCATCAGGGATGTTCTGAAACAATCGAAAAGATTTTATTGTTGAAATTCCGGTTTAAAATGATTATAGGTGATGGGTATAACATGTTTAGCAATAAACCAACGTTAATTTGCCTATGGAAAGCACGGTTATTACAAGAGTCGTATTTTGAAATCCGCGGTCACATTTTGTAATCGAGCCTGGATTGCAGGCGAATGACACGACATATTGCACCAGCTTAATCGAATCTCTACTCAAAATTACATCATTTACTAAAAATAACCGAAACTTACTAAATCTGTGACAATAAATTGTATCCGTCCAAAATCAGTGAGGCTAACTAACATCAGGGATGTTCTGAAACAATCGAAAAGATTTTATTGTTGAAATTCCGGTTTAAAATGATTATAGGTAATGGGTATAACATGTTTAGCAATAAACCAACGTTAATTTGCCTATGGAAAGCACGGTTATTAGAAGAGTCGTATTTTGAAATCCGCGGTCACATTTTGTAATCGAGCCTGGATTGCAGGCGAATGACGCGACATATTGCACCAACTTAATCGAATCTCTACTCAAAATTACATCATTTACTAAAAATAACCGAAACTTACTAAATCTGTGACAATAAATTGTATCCGTCCAAAATCAGTGAGGCTAACTAACCATCAGGGATGTTCTGAAACAATCGAAAAGATTTTATTGTTGAAATTCCGGTTTAAAATTATTATAGATAATGGGCATAACATGTTTAGCAAGAAACCAACGTTAATTTGCCTATGGAAAGCGCGGTTATTGGAAGAATCGTATTTTGAAATCCGCGGTCACATTTTGTAATCGAGCCTGAATTGCAGGCGAATGACACGACATATTGCACCAACTTAATCGAATCTCTACTAAAAATTACATCATTTACTAAAAATAACCGAAACTTACTAAATCTGTGACAATAAATTGTATCCGTCCAAAATCAGTGAGGCTAACTAACCATCAGGGATGTTCTGAAACAATCGAAAAGATTTTATTGTTGAAATTCCGGTTTAAAATGATTATAGGTAATGGGTATAACATGTTTAGCAATAAACCAACGTTAATTTGTCTATGGAAAGCACGGTTATTAGAAGAGTCGTATTTTGAAATCCGCGGTCACATTTTGTAATCGAGCCTGGATTGCAGGCGAATGACGCGACATATTGCACCAACTTAATCGAATCTCTACTCAAAATTACATCATTTACTAAAAATAACCGAAACTTACTAAATCTGTGACAATAAATTGTTTCCGTCCAAAATCAGTGAGGCTAACTAACCATCAGGGATGTTCTGAAACAATCGAAAAGATTTTATTGTTGAAATTCCGGTTTAAAATGATTATAGGTAATGGGTATAACATGTTTAGCAAGAAACCAACGTTAATTTGCCTATGGAAAGCGCGGTTATTAGAAGAGTCGTATTTTGAAATCCGCGGTCACATTTTGTAATCGAGCCTGGATTGCAGGCGAATGACACGACATATTGCACCAACTTAATCGAATCTCTACTCAAAATTACATCATTTACTAAAAATAACCGAAACTTACTAAATCTGTGACAATAAATTGTATCCGTCCAAAATCAGTGAGGCTAGCTAACCATCACGGATGTTCTGAAACAATCGCAAAGATTTTATTGTTGAAATTCCGATTTAAAATGATTATAGGTGATGGGTATAACATGTTTAGCAAGAAACCAACGTTAATTTGCCTATGGAAAGCGCGGTTATTAGAAGAGTCGTATTTTGAAATCCGCGGTCACATTTTGTAATCGAGCCTGGATTGCAGGCGAATGACACGACATATTGCACCAACTTAATCGAATCTCTACTCAAAATTACATCATTTACTAAAAATAACCGAAACTTACTAAATCTGTGACAATAAATTGTATCCGTCCAAATCAGTGAGGTAACTAACCATCAGGGATGTTCTGAAACAATCGAAAAGATTTTATTGTTGAAATTCCGGTTTAAAATGATTATAGGTAATGGGTATAACATGTTTAGCAATAAACCAACGTTAATTTGCCTATGGAAAGCACGGTTATTACAAGAGTCGTATTTTGAAATCCGCGGTCACATTTTGTAATCGAGCCTGGATTGCAGGCGAATGACACGACATATTGCACCAGCTTAATCGAATCTCTACTCAAAATTACATCATTTACTAAAAATAACCGAAACTTACTAAATCTGTGACAATAAATTGTATCCGTCCAAAATCAGTGAGGCTAACTAACATCAGGGATGTTCTGAAACAATCGAAAAGATTTTATTGTTGAAATTCCGGTTTAAAATGATTATAGGTAATGGGTATAACATGTTTAGCAATAAACCAACGTTAATTTGCCTATGGAAAGCACGGTTATTAGAAGAGTCGTATTTTGAAATCCGCGGTCACATTTTGTAATCGAGCCTGGATTGCAGGCGAATGACGCGACATATTGCACCAACTTAATCGAATCTCTACTCAAAATTACATCATTAACTAAAAATAACCGAAACTTACTAAATCTGTGACAATAAATTGTATCCGTCCAAAATCAGTGAGGCTAACTAACCATCAGGGATGTTCTGAAACAATCGAAAAGATTTTATTGTTGAAATTCCGGTTTAAAATTATTATAGATAATGGGCATAACATGTTTAGCAAGAAACCAACGTTAATTTGCCTATGGAAAGCGCGGTTATTGGAAGAATCGTATTTTGAAATCCGCGGTCACATTTTGTAATCGAGCCTGAATTGCAGGCGAATGACACGACATATTGCACCAACTTAATCGAATCTCTACTCAAAATTACATCATTTACTAAAAATAACCGAAACTTACTAAATCTGTGACAATAAATTGTATCCGTCCAAAATCAGTGAGGCTAACTAACCATCAGGGATGTTCTGAAACAATCGAAAACATTTTATTGTTGAAATTCCGGTTTAAAATGATTATAGGTAATGGGTATAACATGTTTAGCAATAAACCAACGTTAATTTGTCTATGGAAAGCACGGTTATTAGAAGAGTCGTATTTTGAAATCCGCGGTCACATTTTGTAATCGAGCCTGGATTGCAGGCGAATGACGCGACATATTGCACCAACTTAATCGAATCTCTACTCAAAATTACATCATTAACTAAAAATAACCGAAACTTACTAAATCTGTGACAATAAATTGTTTCCGTCCAAAATCAGTGAGGCTAACTAACCATCAGGGATGTTCTGAAACAATCGAAAAGATTTTATTGTTGAAATTCCGGTTTAAAATGATTATAGGTAATGGGTATAACATGTTTAGCAATAAACCAACGTTAATTTGCCTATGGAAAGCGCGGTTATTGGAAGAATCGTATTTTGAAATCCGCGGTCACATTTTGTAATCGAGCCTGAATTGCAGGCGAATGACACGACATATTGCACCAACTAAATCGAATCTCTACTCAAAATTACATCATTTACTAAAAATAACCGAAACTTACTAAATCTGTGACAATAAATTGTATCCGTCCAAAATCAGTGAGGATAACTAACCATCAGGGATGTTCTGAAACAATCGAAAAGATTTTATTGTTGAAATTCCGGTTTAAAATGATTATAGGTAATGGGTATAACATGTTTAGCAAGAAACCAACGTTAATTTGCCTATGGAAAGCGCGGTTATTAGAAGAGTCGTATTTTGAAATCCGCGGTCACATTTTGTAATCGAGCCTGGATTGCAGGCGAATGACACGACATATTGCACCAACTTAATCGAATCTCTACTCAAAATTACATCATTTACTAAAAATAACCGAAACTTACTAAATCTGTGACAATAAATTGTATCCGTCCAAAATCAGTGAGGCTAGCTAACCATCATGGATGTTCTGAAACAATCGAAAAGATTTTATTGTTGAAATTCCGATTTAAAATGATTATAGGTAATGGGTATAACATGTTTAGCAAGAAATCAACGTTAATTTGCCTATGGAAAGCGCGGTTATTAGAAGAGTCGTATTTTGAAATCCGCGGTCACATTTTGTAATCGAGCCTGGATTGCAGGCGAATGACACGACATATTGCACCAACTTAATCGAATCTCTACTCAAAATTACATCATTTACTAAAAATAACCGAAACTTACTAAATCTGTGACAATAAATTGTATCCGTCCAAAATCAGTGAGGCTAGCTAACCATCATGGATGTTCTGAAACAATCGCAAAGTTTTTATTGTTGAAATTCCGATTTAAAATGATTATAGGTAATGGGTATAACATGTTTAGCAAGAAACCAACGTTAATTTGCCTATGGAAAGCGCGGTTATTGGAAGAATCGTATTTTGAAATCCGCGGTCACATTTTGTAATCGAGCCTGAATTGCAGGCGAATGACACGACATATTGCACCAACTTAATCGAATGTCTACTCAAAATTACATCATTTACTAAAAATAACCGAAACTTACTAAATCTGTGACAATAAATTGTATCCGTCCAAAATCAGTGAGGCTAACTAACCATCAGGGATGTTCTGAAATAATCGAAAAGATTTTATTGTTGAAATTCCGATTTAAAATGATTATAGGTAATGGGTATAACATGTTTAGCAAGAAATCAACGTTAATTTGCCTATGGAAAGCGCGGTTATTAGAAGAGTCGTATTTTGAAATCCGCGGTCACATTTTGTAATCGAGCCTGGATTGCAGGCGAATGACACGACATATTGCACCAACTTAATCGAATCTCTACTCAAAATTACATCATTAACTAAAAATAACCGAAACTTACTAAATCTGTGACAATAAATTGTATCCGTCCAAAATCAGTGAGGCTAACTAACCATCAGGGATGTTCTGAAACAATCGAAAAGATTTTATTGTTGAAATTCCGGTTTAAAATTATTATAGATAATGGGCATAACATGTTTAGCAAGAAACCAACGTTAATTTGCCTATGGAAAGCGCGGTTATTGGAAGAATCGTATTTTGAAATCCGCGGTCACATTTTGTAATCGAGCCTGAATTGCAGGCGAATGACACGACATATTTCACCAACTTAATCGAATCTCTACTCAAAATTACATCATTTACTAAAAATAACCGAAACTTACTAAATCTGTGACAATAAATTGTATCCGTCCAAAATCAGTGAGGCTAACTAACCATCAGGGATGTTCTGAAACAATCGAAAACATTTTATTGTTGAAATTCCGGTTTAAAATGATTATAGGTAATGGGTATAACATGTTTAGCAATAAACCAACGTTAATTTGTCTATGGAAAGCACGGTTATTAGAAGAGTCGTATTTTGAAATCCGCGGTCACATTTTGTAATCGAGCCTGGATTGCAGGCGAATGACGCGACATATTGCACCAACTTAATCGAATCTCTACTCAAAATTACATCATTAACTAAAAATAACCGAAACTTACTAAATCTGTGACAATAAATTGTTTCCGTCCAAAATCAGTGAGGCTAACTAACCATCAGGGATGTTCTGAAACAATCGAAAAGATTTTATTGTTGAAATTCCGGTTTAAAATGATTATAGGTAATGGGTATAACATGTTTAGCAAGAAACCAACGTTAATTTGCCTATGGAAAGCGCGGTTATTAGAAGAGTCGTATTTTGAAATCCGCGGTCACATTTTGTAATCGAGCCTGGATTGCAGGCGAATGACACGACATATTGCACCAACTAAATCGAATCTCTACTCAAAATTACATCATTTACTAAAAATAACCGAAACTTACTAAATCTGTGACAATAAATTGTATTCGTTCAAAATCAGTGAGGCTAACTAACCATCAGGGATGTTCTGAAACAATCGAAAAGATTTTATTGTTGAAATTCCGGTTTAAAATGATTATAGATAATGTGTATGACATGTTTAGCAAGAAACCAACGTTAATTTGCCTATGGAAAGCACGGTTATTAGAAGAGTCGTATTTTGAAATCCGCGGTCACATTTTGTAATCGAGCCTGGATTGCAGGCGAATGACGCGACATATTGCACCAACTTAATCGAATCTCTACTCAAAATTACATCATTAACTAAAAATAACCGAAACTTACTAAATCTGTGACAATAAATTGTTTCCGTCCAAAATCAGTGAGGCTAACTAACCATCAGGGATGTTCTGAAACAATCGAAAAGATTTTATTGTTGAAATTCCGGTTTAAAATGATTATAGGTAATGGGTATAACATGTTTAGCAATAAACCAACGTTAATTTGCCTATGGAAAGCGCGGTTATTGGAAGAATCGTATTTTGAAATCCGCGGTCACATTTTGTAATCGAGCCTGAATTGCAGGCGAATGACACGACATATTGCACCAACTAAATCGAATCTCTACTCAAAATTACATCATTTACTAAAAATAACCGAAACTTACTAAATCTGTGACAATAAATTGTATCCGTCCAAAATCAGTGAGGATAACTAACCATCAGGGATGTTCTGAAACAATCGAAAAGATTTTATTGTTGAAATTCCGGTTTAAAATGATTATAGGTAATGGGTATAACATGTTTAGCAAGAAACCAACGTTAATTTGCCTATGGAAAGCGCGGTTATTAGAAGAGTCGTATTTTGAAATCCGCGGTCACATTTTGTAATCGAGCCTGGATTGCAGGCGAATGACACGACATATTGCACCAACTTAATCGAATCTCTACTCAAAATTACATCATTTACTAAAAATAACCGAAACTTACTAAATCTGTGACAATAAATTGTATCCGTCCAAAATCAGTGAGGCTAGCTAACCATCATGGATGTTCTGAAACAATCGCAAAGATTTTATTATTGAAATTCCGATTTAAAATGATTATAGGTAATGGGCATAAGATGTTTAGCACGAAATCAACGTTAATTTGCCTATGGAAAGCGCGGTTATTAGAAGAGTCGTATTTTGAAATCCGCGGTCACATTTTGTAATCGAGCCTGGATTGCAGGCGAATGGCACGACATATTGCACCAGCTTAATCGAATCTCTACTCAAAATTACATCATTTACTAAAAATAACCGAAACTTACTAAATCTGTGACAATAAATTGTATCCGTCCAAAATCAGTGAGGCTAACTAACATCAGGGATGTTCTGAAACAATCGAAAAGATTTTATTGTTGAAATTCCGGTTTAAAATGATTATAGGTAATGGGTATAACATGTTTAGCAATAAACCAACGTTAATTTGCCTATGGAAAGCACGGTTATTAGAAGAGTCGTATTTTGAAATCCGCGGTCACATTTTGTAATTGAGCCTGGATTGCAGGCGAATGACGCGACATATTGCACCAACTTAATCGAATCTCTACTCAAAATTACATCATTAACTAAAAATAACCGAAACTTACTAAATCTGTGACAATAAATTGTTTCCGTCCAAAATCAGTGAGGCTAACTAACCATCAGGGATGTTCTGAAACAATCGAAAAGATTTTATTGTTGAAATTCCGGTTAAAAATGATTATAGGTAATGGGTATAACATGTTTAGCAATAAACCAACGTTAATTTGCCTATGGAAAGCGCGGTTATTGGAAGAATCGTATTTTGAAATCCGCGGTCACATTTTGTAATCGAGCCTGAATTGCAGGCGAATGACACGACATATTGCACCAACTAAATCGAATCTCTACTCAAAATTACATCATTTACTAAAAATAACCGAAACTTACTAAATCTGTGACAATAAATTGTATTCGTCCAAAATCAGTAAGGCTAACTAACCATCAGGGATGTTCTGAAACAATCGAAAAGATTTTATTGTTGAAATTCCGGTTTAAAATGATTATAGGTAATGGGTATAACATGTTTAGCAAGAAACCAACGTTAATTTGCCTATGGAAAGCGCGGTTATTAGAAGAGTCGTATTTTGAAATCCGCGGTCACATTTTGTAATCGAGCCTGGATTACAGGCGAATGACACGACATATTGCACCAACTTAATCGAATCTCTACTCAAAATTACATCATTTACTAAAAATAACCGAAACTTACTAAATCTGTGACAATAAATTGTATCCGTCCAAAATCAGTGAGGCTAACTAACCATCAGGGATGTTCTGAAACAATCGAAAAGATTTTATTGTTGAAATTCCGGTTTAAAATGATTATAGGTAATGGGTATAACATGTTTAGCAAGAAACCAACGTTAATTTGCCTATGGAAAGCGCGGTTATTAGAAGAGTCGTATTTTGAAATCCGCGGTCACATTTTGTAATCGAGCCTGGATTGCAGACGAATGACACGACATATTGCACCAACTTAATCGAATCTCTACTCAAAATTACATCATTTACTAAAAATAACCGAAACTTACTAAATCTGTGACAATAAATTGTATCCGTCCAAAATCAGTGAGGCTAACTAACCATCAGGGATGTTCTGAAACAATCGAAAAGATTTTATTGTTGAAATTCCGGTTTAAAATGATTATAGATAATGTGTATAACATGTTTAGCAAGAAACCAACGTTAGTTTGCCTATGGAAAGCGCGGTTATTAGAAGAGTCGTATTTTGAAAACCGCGGTCACATTTTGTAATCGAGCCTGAATTACAGGCGAATGACACGACATATTGCACCAACGAAATCGAATCTCTACTCAAAATTACATCATTTACTAAAAATAACCGAAACTTACTAAATCTGTGACAATAAATTGTATCCGTCCAAAATCAGTGAGGCTAACAACCATCAGGGATGTTCTGAAACAATCGAAAAGATTTTATTGTTGAAATTCCGGTTTAAAATGATTATAGGTAATGGGTATAACATGTTTAGCAAGAAATCAACGTTAATTTGCCTATGGAAAGCGCGGTTATTAGAAGAGTCGTATTTTGAAATCCGCGGCCACATTTTGTAATCGAGCCTGGATTGCAGGCGAATGACACGACATATTGCACCAACTTAATCGAATCTCTACTCAAAATTACATCATTTACTAAAAATAACCGAAACTTACTAAATCTGTGACAATAAATTGTATCCGTCCAAAATCAGTGAGGCTAGCTAACCATCATGGATGTTCTGAAACAATCGCAAAGATTTTATTGTTGAAATTCCGATTTAAAATGAGTATAGGTAATGGGTATAACATGTTTAGCAAGAAACCAACGTTAATGGGCCTATGGAAAGCGCGGTTATTGGAAGAATCGTATTTTGAAATCCACGGTCACATTTTGTAATCGAGTCTGGATTGCAGGCGAATGACACGACATATTGCACCAACTTAATCGAATCTCTACTCAAAATTACATCATTTACTAAAAATAACCGAAACTTACTAAATCTGTGACAATAAATTGTATCCGTCCAAAATCAGTGAGGCTAGCTAACCTTCAGGGGTGTTCTGAAACAATCGAAAAGATTTTATTGTTGAAATTCCGGTTTAAAATGATTATAGGTAATGGGTATAACATGTTTAGCAAGAAACCAACGAAAACTTGCCAATGGAAAGCGCGGTTATTAGAAGAGTCGTATTTTGAAATCCGCGGTCACATTTTGTAATCGAGCCTGGATTGCAGACGAATGACACGACATATTGCACCAACTTAATCGAATCTCTACTCAAAATTACATCATTTACTAAAAATAACCGAAACTTACTAAATCTGTGACAATAAATTGTATCCGTCCAAAATCAGTGAGGCTAACTAACCATCAGGGATGTTCTGAAACAATCGAAAAGATTTTATTGTTGAAATTCCGGTTTAAAATGATTATAGGTAATGGGTATAACATGTTTAGCAAGAAACCAACGTTAATTTGCCTATGGAAAGCGCGGTTATTAGAAGAGTCGTATTTTGAAATCCGCGGTCACATTTTGTAATCGAGCCTGGATTGCAGGCGAATGACACGACATATTGCACCAACTAAATCGAATCTCTACTCAAAATTACATCATTTACTAAAAATAACCGAAACTTACTAAATCTGTGACAATAAATTGTATTCGTCCAAAATCAGTGAGGCTAACTAACCATCAGGGATGTTCTGAAACAATCGAAAAGATTTTATTGTTGAAATTCCGGTTTAAAATGATTATAGATAATGTGTATGACATGTTTAGCAAGAAACCAACGTTAATTTGCCTATGGAAAGCACGGTTATTAGAAGAGTCGTATTTTGAAATCCGCGGTCACATTTTGTAATCGAGCCTGGATTGCAGGCGAATGACGCGACATATTGCACCAACTTAATCGAATCTCTACTCAAAATTACATCATTAACTAAAAATAACCGAAACTTACTAAATCTGTGACAATAAATTGTTTCCGTCCAAAATCAGTGAGGCTAACTAACCATCAGGGATGTTCTGAAACAATCGAAAAGATTTTATTGTTGAAATTCCGGTTTAAAATGATTATAGGTAATGGGTATAACATGTTTAGCAATAAACCAACGTTAATTTGCCTATGGAAAGCGCGGTTATTGGAAGAATCGTATTTTGAAATCCGCGGTCACATTTTGTAATCGAGCCTGAATTGCAGGCGAATGACACGACATATTGCACCAACTAAATCGAATCTCTACTCAAAATTACATCATTTACTAAAAATAACCGAAACTTACTAAATCTGTGACAATAAATTGTATCCGTCCAAAATCAGTGAGGATAACTAACCATCAGGGATGTTCTGAAACAATCGAAAAGATTTTATTGTTGAAATTCCGGTTTAAAATGATTATAGGTAATGGGTATAACATGTTTAGCAAGAAACCAACGTTAATTTGCCTATGGAAAGCGCGGTTATTAGAAGAGTCGTATTTTGAAATCCGCGGTCACATTTTGTAATCGAGCCTGGATTGCAGGCGAATGACACGACATATTGCACCAACTTAATCGAATCTCTACTCAAAATTACATCATTTACTAAAAATAACCGAAACTTACTAAATCTGTGACAATAAATTGTATCCGTCCAAAATCAGTGAGGCTAGCTAACCATCATGGATGTTCTGAAACAATCGCAAAGATTTTATTATTGAAATTCCGATTTAAAATGATTATAGGTAATGGGCATAAGATGTTTAGCACGAAATCAACGTTAATTTGCCTATGGAAAGCGCGGTTATTAGAAGAGTCGTATTTTGAAATCCGCGGTCACATTTTGTAATCGAGCCTGGATTGCAGGCGAATGGCACGACATATTGCACCAGCTTAATCGAATCTCTACTCAAAATTACATCATTTACTAAAAATAACCGAAACTTACTAAATCTGTGACAATAAATTGTATCCGTCCAAAATCAGTGAGGCTAACTAACATCAGGGATGTTCTGAAACAATCGAAAAGATTTTATTGTTGAAATTCCGGTTAAAAATGATTATAGGTAATGGGTATAACATGTTTAGCAATAAACCAACGTTAATTTGCCTATGGAAAGCGCGGTTATTGGAAGAATCGTATTTTGAAATCCGCGGTCACATTTTGTAATCGAGCCTGAATTGCAGGCGAATGACACGACATATTGCACCAACTAAATCGAATCTCTACTCAAAATTACATCATTTACTAAAAATAACCGAAACTTACTAAATCTGTGACAATAAATTGTATTCGTCCAAAATCAGTAAGGCTAACTAACCATCAGGGATGTTCTGAAACAATCGAAAAGATTTTATTGTTGAAATTCCGGTTTAAAATGATTATAGGTAATGGGTATAACATGTTTAGCAAGAAACCAACGTTAATTTGCCTATGGAAAGCGCGGTTATTAGAAGAGTCGTATTTTGAAATCCGCGGTCACATTTTGTAATCGAGCCTGGATTACAGGCGAATGACACGACATATTGCACCAACTTAATCGAATCTCTACTCAAAATTACATCATTTACTAAAAATAACCGAAACTTACTAAATCTGTGACAATAAATTGTATCCGTCCAAAATCAGTGAGGCTAACTAACCATCAGGGATGTTCTGAAACAATCGAAAAGATTTTATTGTTGAAATTCCGGTTTAAAATGATTATAGGTAATGGGTATAACATGTTTAGCAAGAAACCAACGTTAATTTGCCTATGGAGAGCGCGGTTATTAGAAGAGTCGTATTTTGAAATCCGCGGTCACATTTTGTAATCGAGCCTGGATTGCAGGCGAATGACACGACATATTGCACCAACTTAATCGAATCTCTACTCAAAATTACATCATTTACTAAAAATAACCGAAACTTACTAAATCTGTGACAATAAATTGTATCCGTCCAAAATCAGTGAGGCTAACAACCATCAGGGATGTTCTGAAACAATCGAAAAGATTTTATTGTTGAAATTCCGGTTTAAAATGATTATAGGTAATGGGTATAACATGTTTAGCAAGAAACCAACGTTAATTTGCCTATGGAGAGCGCGGTTATTAGAAGAGTCGTATTTTGAAATCCGCGGTCACATTTTGTAATCGAGCCTGGATTGCAGGCGAATGACACGACATATTGCACCAACTTAATCGAATCTCTACTCAAAATTACATCATTTACTAAAAATAACCGAAACTTACTAAATCTGTGACAATAAATTGTATCCGTCCAAAATCAGTGAGGCTAGCTAACCATCATGGATGTTCTGAAACAATCGCAAAGATTTTATTGTTGAAATTCCGATTTAAAATGAGTATAGGTAATGGGTATAACATGTTTAGCAAGAAACCAACGTTAATGGGCCTATGGAAAGCGCGGTTATTGGAAGAATCGTATTTTGAAATCCACGGTCACATTTTGTAATCGAGTCTGGATTGCAGGCGAATGACACGACATATTGCACCAACTTAATCGAATCTCTACTCAAAATTACATCATTTACTAAAAATAACCGAAACTTACTAAATCTGTGACAATAAATTGTATCCGTCCAAAATCAGTGAGGCTAGCTAACCTTCAGGGGTGTTCTGAAACAATCGAAAAGATTTTATTGTTGAAATTCCGGTTTAAAATGATTATAGGTAATGGGTATAACATGTTTAGCAAGAAACCAACGAAAACTTGCCAATGGAAAGCGCGGTTATTAGAAGAGTCGTATTTTGAAATCCGCGGTCACATTTTGTAATCGAGCCTGGATTGCAGACGAATGACACGACATATTGCACCAACTTAATCGAATCTCTACTCAAAATTACATCATTTACTAAAAATAACCGAAACTTACTAAATCTGTGACAATAAATTGTATCCGTCCAAAATCAGTGAGGCTAACTAACCATCAGGGATGTTCTGAAACAATCGAAAAGATTTTATTGTTGAAATTCCGGTTTAAAATGATTATAGGTAATGGGTATAACATGTTTAGCAAGAAACCAACGTTAATTTGCCTATGGAAAGCGCGGTTATTAGAAGAGTCGTATTTTGAAATCCGCGGTCACATTTTGTAATCGAGCCTGGATTGCAGGCGAATGACACGACATATTGCACCAACTAAATCGAATCTCTATTCAAAATTACATCATTTACTAAAAATAACCGAAACTTACTAAATCTGTGACAATAAATTGTATTCGTCCAAAATCAGTGAGGCTAACTAACCATCAGGGATGTTCTGAAACAATCGAAAAGATTTTATTGTTGAAATTCCGGTTTAAAATGATTATAGATAATGTGTATGACATGTTTAGCAAGAAACCAACGTTAATTTGCCTATGGAAAGCACGGTTATTAGAAGAGTCGTATTTTGAAATCCGCGGTCACATTTTGTAATCGAGCCTGGATTGCAGGCGAATGACGCGACATATTGCACCAACTTAATCGAATCTCTACTCAAAATTACATCATTAACTAAAAATAACCGAAACTTACTAAATCTGTGACAATAAATTGTTTCCGTCCAAAATCAGTGAGGCTAACTAACCATCAGGGATGTTCTGAAACAATCGAAAAGATTTTATTGTTGAAATTCCGGTTTAAAATGATTATAGGTAATGGGTATAACATGTTTAGCAATAAACCAACGTTAATTTGCCTATGGAAAGCGCGGTTATTGGAAGAATCGTATTTTGAAATCCGCGGTCACATTTTGTAATCGAGCCTGAATTGCAGGCGAATGACACGACATATTGCACCAACTAAATCGAATCTCTACTCAAAATTACATCATTTACTAAAAATAACCGAAACTTACTAAATCTGTGACAATAAATTGTATCCGTCCAAAATCAGTGAGGATAACTAACCATCAGGGATGTTCTGAAACAATCGAAAAGATTTTATTGTTGAAATTCCGGTTTAAAATGATTATAGGTAATGGGTATAACATGTTTAGCAAGAAACCAACGTTAATTTGCCTATGGAAAGCGCGGTTATTAGAAGAGTCGTATTTTGAAATCCGCGGTCACATTTTGTAATCGAGCCTGGATTGCAGGCGAATGACACGACATATTGCACCAACTTAATCGAATCTCTACTCAAAATTACATCATTTACTAAAAATAACCGAAACTTACTAAATCTGTGACAATAAATTGTATCCGTCCAAAATCAGTGAGGCTAGCTAACCATCATGGATGTTCTGAAACAATCGCAAAGATTTTATTATTGAAATTCCGATTTAAAATGATTATAGGTAATGGGCATAAGATGTTTAGCACGAAATCAACGTTAATTTGCCTATGGAAAGCGCGGTTATTAGAAGAGTCGTATTTTGAAATCCGCGGTCACATTTTGTAATCGAGCCTGGATTGCAGGCGAATGGCACGACATATTGCACCAGCTTAATCGAATCTCTACTCAAAATTACATCATTTACTAAAAATAACCGAAACTTACTAAATCTGTGACAATAAATTGTATCCGTCCAAAATCAGTGAGGCTAACTAACATCAGGGATGTTCTGAAACAATCGAAAAGATTTTATTGTTGAAATTCCGGTTTAAAATGATTATAGGTAATGGGTATAACATGTTTAGCAAGAAACCAACGTTAATTTGCCTATGGAAAGCGCGGTTATTAGAAGAGTCGTATTTTGAAATCCGCGGTCACATTTTGTAATCGAGCCTGGATTGCAGGCGAATGACACGACATATTGCACCAACTAAATCGAATCTCTACTCAAAATTACATCATTTACTAAAAATAACCGAAACTTACTAAATCTGTGACAATAAATTGTATTCGTCCAAAATCAGTGAGGCTAACTAACCATCAGGGATGTTCTGAAACAATCGAAAAGATTTTATTGTTGAAATTCCGGTTTAAAATGATTATAGATAATGTGTATGACATGTTTAGCAAGAAACCAACGTTAATTTGCCTATGGAAAGCACGGTTATTAGAAGAGTCGTATTTTGAAATCCGCGGTCACATTTTGTAATCGAGCCTGGATTGCAGGCGAATGACGCGACATATTGCACCAACTTAATCGAATCTCTACTCAAAATTACATCATTAACTAAAAATAACCGAAACTTACTAAATCTGTGACAATAAATTGTTTCCGTCCAAAATCAGTGAGGCTAACTAACCATCAGGGATGTTCTGAAACAATCGAAAAGATTTTATTGTTGAAATTCCGGTTTAAAATGATTATAGGTAATGGGTATAACATGTTTAGCAATAAACCAACGTTAATTTGCCTATGGAAAGCGCGGTTATTGGAAGAATCGTATTTTGAAATCCGCGGTCACATTTTGTAATCGAGCCTGAATTGCAGGCGAATGACACGACATATTGCACCAACTAAATCGAATCTCTACTCAAAATTACATCATTTACTAAAAATAACCGAAACTTACTAAATCTGTGACAATAAATTGTATCCGTCCAAAATCAGTGAGGATAACTAACCATCAGGGATGTTCTGAAACAATCGAAAAGATTTTATTGTTGAAATTCCGGTTTAAAATGATTATAGGTAATGGGTATAACATGTTTAGCAAGAAACCAACGTTAATTTGCCTATGGAAAGCGCGGTTATTAGAAGAGTCGTATTTTGAAATCCGCGGTCACATTTTGTAATCGAGCCTGGATTGCAGGCGAATGACACGACATATTGCACCAACTTAATCGAATCTCTACTCAAAATTACATCATTTACTAAAAATAACCGAAACTTACTAAATCTGTGACAATAAATTGTATCCGTCCAAAATCAGTGAGGCTAGCTAACCATCATGGATGTTCTGAAACAATCGCAAAGATTTTATTATTGAAATTCCGATTTAAAATGATTATAGGTAATGGGCATAAGATGTTTAGCACGAAATCAACGTTAATTTGCCTATGGAAAGCGCGGTTATTAGAAGAGTCGTATTTTGAAATCCGCGGTCACATTTTGTAATCGAGCCTGGATTGCAGGCGAATGGCACGACATATTGCACCAGCTTAATCGAATCTCTACTCAAAATTACATCATTTACTAAAAATAACCGAAACTTACTAAATCTGTGACAATAAATTGTATCCGTCCAAAATCAGTGAGGCTAACTAACATCAGGGATGTTCTGAAACAATCGAAAAGATTTTATTGTTGAAATTCCGGTTTAAAATGATTATAGGTAATGGGTATAACATGTTTAGCAATAAACCAACGTTAATTTGCCTATGGAAAGCACGGTTATTAGAAGAGTCGTATTTTGAAATCCGCGGTCACATTTTGTAATTGAGCCTGGATTGCAGGCGAATGACGCGACATATTGCACCAACTTAATCGAATCTCTACTCAAAATTACATCATTAACTAAAAATAACCGAAACTTACTAAATCTGTGACAATAAATTGTTTCCGTCCAAAATCAGTGAGGCTAACTAACCATCAGGGATGTTCTGAAACAATCGAAAAGATTTTATTGTTGAAATTCCGGTTAAAAATGATTATAGGTAATGGGTATAACATGTTTAGCAATAAACCAACGTTAATTTGCCTATGGAAAGCGCGGTTATTGGAAGAATCGTATTTTGAAATCCGCGGTCACATTTTGTAATCGAGCCTGAATTGCAGGCGAATGACACGACATATTGCACCAACTAAATCGAATCTCTACTCAAAATTACATCATTTACTAAAAATAACCGAAACTTACTAAATCGGTGACAATAAATTGTATTCGTCCAAAATCAGTAAGGCTAACTAACCATCAGGGATGTTCTGAAACAATCGAAAAGATTTTATTGTTGAAATTCCGGTTTAAAATGATTATAGGTAATGGGTATAACATGTTTAGCAAGAAACCAACGTTAATTTGCCTATGGAAAGCGCGGTTATTAGAAGAGTCGTATTTTGAAATCCGCGGTCACATTTTGTAATCGAGCCTGGATTACAGGCGAATGACACGACATATTGCACCAACTTAATCGAATCTCTACTCAAAATTACATCATTTACTAAAAATAACCGAAACTTACTAAATCTGTGACAATAAATTGTATCCGTCCAAAATCAGTGAGGCTAACTAACCATCAGGGATGTTCTGAAACAATCGAAAAGATTTTATTGTTGAAATTCCGGTTTAAAATGATTATAGGTAATGGGTATAACATGTTTAGCAAGAAACCAACGTTAATTTGCCTATGGAGAGCGCGGTTATTAGAAGAGTCGTATTTTGAAATCCGCGGTCACATTTTGTAATCGAGCCTGGATTGCAGACGAATGACACGACATATTGCACCAACTTAATCGAATCTCTACTCAAAATTACATCATTTACTAAAAATAACCGAAACTTACTAAATCTGTGACAATAAATTGTATCCGTCCAAAATCAGTGAGGCTAACTAACCATCAGGGATGTTCTGAAACAATCGAAAAGATTTTATTGTTGAAATTCCGGTTTAAAATGATTATAGATAATGTGTATAACATGTTTAGCAAGAAACCAACGTTAGTTTGCCTATGGAAAGCGCGGTTATTAGAAGAGTCGTATTTTGAAAACCGCGGTCACATTTTGTAATCGAGCCTGAATTACAGGCGAATGACACGACATATTGCACCAACGAAATCGAATCTCTACTCAAAATTACATCATTTACTAAAAATAACCGAAACTTACTAAATCTGTGACAATAAATTGTATCCGTCCAAAATCAGT
This sequence comes from Nephrotoma guestfalica, assembly GCA_963691935.1. Lineage (NCBI taxonomy): Eukaryota > Metazoa > Arthropoda > Insecta > Diptera > Tipulidae > Nephrotoma > Nephrotoma guestfalica. The sequence continues at coordinate 3,387,701 of OY829916.1, read as the reverse complement.
GAGGCTAACAACCATCAGGGATGTTCTGAAACAATCGAAAAGATTTTATTGTTGAAATTCCGGTTTAAAATGATTATAGGTAATGGGTATAACATGTTTAGCAAGAAATCAACGTTAATTTGCCTATGGAAAGCGCGGTTATTAGAAGAGTCGTATTTTGAAATCCGCGGCCACATTTTGTAATCGAGCCTGGATTGCAGGCGAATGACACGACATATTGCACCAACTTAATCGAATCTCTACTCAAAATTACATCATTTACTAAAAATAACCGAAACTTACTAAATCTGTGACAATAAATTGTATCCGTCCAAAATCAGTGAGGCTAGCTAACCATCATGGATGTTCTGAAACAATCGCAAAGATTTTATTGTTGAAATTCCGATTTAAAATGAGTATAGGTAATGGGTATAACATGTTTAGCAAGAAACCAACGTTAATGGGCCTATGGAAAGCGCGGTTATTGGAAGAATCGTATTTTGAAATCCACGGTCACATTTTGTAATCGAGTCTGGATTGCAGGCGAACGACACGACATATTGCACCAACTTAATCGAATCTCTACTCAAAATTACATCATTTACTAAAAATAACCGAAACTTACTAAATCTGTGACAATAAATTGTATCCGTCCAAAATCAGTGAGGCTAGCTAACCTTCAGGGGTGTTCTGAAACAATCGAAAAGATTTTATTGTTGAAATTCCGGTTTAAAATGATTATAGGTAATGGGTATAACATGTTTAGCAAGAAACCAACGAAAACTTGCCAATGGAAAGCGCGGTTATTAGAAGAGTCGTATTTTGAAATCCGCGGTCACATTTTGTAATCGAGCCTGGATTGCAGACGAATGACACGACATATTGCACCAACTTAATCGAATCTCTACTCAAAATTACATCATTTACTAAAAATAACCGAAACTTACTAAATCTGTGACAATAAATTGTATCCGTCCAAAATCAGTGAGGCTAACTAACCATCAGGGATGTTCTGAAACAATCGAAAAGATTTTATTGTTGAAATTCCGGTTTAAAATGATTATAGGTAATGGGTATAACATGTTTAGCAAGAAACCAACGTTAATTTGCCTATGGAAAGCGCGGTTATTAGAAGAGTCGTATTTTGAAATCCGCGGTCACATTTTGTAATCGAGCCTGGATTGCAGGCGAATGACACGACATATTGCACCAACTAAATCGAATCTCTACTCAAAATTACATCATTTACTAAAAATAACCGAAACTTACTAAATCTGTGACAATAAATTGTATTCGTCCAAAATCAGTGAGGCTAACTAACCATCAGGGATGTTCTGAAACAATCGAAAAGATTTTATTGTTGAAATTCCGGTTTAAAATGATTATAGATAATGTGTATGACATGTTTAGCAAGAAACCAACGTTAATTTGCCTATGGAAAGCACGGTTATTAGAAGAGTCGTATTTTGAAATCCGCGGTCACATTTTGTAATCGAGCCTGGATTGCAGGCGAATGACGCGACATATTGCACCAACTTAATCGAATCTCTACTCAAAATTACATCATTAACTAAAAATAACCGAAACTTACTAAATCTGTGACAATAATTTGTATCCGTTCAAAATCAGTAAGGCTAACCATCAGGGATTTTCGTCGAAATTAAAATCTCTGTGCTTAAGTGACTTTAAAATCGATGTCGCTCATTAAGCCGCTAGCTTCGGGCTCCAAGATGAATAAAAGTATAATGTACCAGTTAATTATCGTACTATAGAAAATAAGAACATCGATTTATTATTATATTTAACTGACACTCACTTATGACCAATTTTCAAATAAATGTACTAAATGCATATAAGGGGTATAAGGGAGTGGGTCATGCTTTCCATTGAGAAATGTATGTAGATCTGGCAGAGAAATATGAAGTTTATTACGTATACCAAACCATCACTATGGTGACTATGGTCCCCCATATGGGGGAGTGGTTTATATTTTTATAAACTTTTGGTACTGTACCAGTATGGTCCTTTGGTTTATTAATATTTAGTTCTGCACAAGTTTAAAATGATAAAAAGAACAAACTTTGGTTTTCTTAATACATTTGATTCTTTTGTAGTCGACGCTCTATAACAGAATACGTAGTAATATCAAAATATATAACCCTAACCTAAAAATAGATTTAGAGCCCTATTTCAACATTCATCGCGCTAGAGATATATTTCTACACTCATCGCGCTAATCTTCACGTAAAGCTGCATCAAGTATTAATTATCTAAAATGTTATTACAACAAATTTGCGCTTGTGTGTAAGTTGGAACTGCTTGATCGTCAATCAATGTGCATTGATTGTTCTTCTTGTTATAAACTCTCGTGTTAACGAATTGCAATATTTTCTTATAAAATTCTACAGAATTACTCATTTGTAAAACAAGTACAGTACTTCATATGTTTACATATATTTTGGCATCTTTCACCGAAACGATTACATATTTATTCACTACCATCGCAAACAAAGTCTTTGAAAGAGGTTCTAATATCCCTTTGTCTTTTTCAGATCCAAGATTTAATACATATTCTGGGTTACACAACCAATCTGTGAAGTACCAAGTACCGCGTCAAATGATGCAATAGAATGAGGATGAAATGCCGGACAAGGTCAATAGCAAAATGAAATTTCCTTTCGCCAGAGGTTGTATGAACGAGGAACCTAAATCGTATTTTGTCTTAACATGAAAGTGAAAAAACTGACATAACATAATTAATAATATCAAAAACAAAACAACCTACCGCAATCTTAGTTTTTCACAACTTGTTCAATCGTTAAACGTCGTGCCGGGTCCACATTTAGCATATCTTTAATTAATTCTATTGTTGTGTGACTAACATTTTGCCACTCCGGATTCGGAAAATCATATTGACCAGTGTATATCCGTTTTTTCATACCCGGCGATATTGCCAGACCGGGATTGCTATAAAATGGTGAAAATCCACATAATAAAATATACGTGATAACGCTAAGTGACCTTATATCACAACTTTTATCGTATCTTTCTTGCCTAAGAACTTCTGCTGTCACATAATATGGAGTAAAACAAGGAGTCTGTAATGTATCCTTGACTTAAGTTTCCTTTGCGAATGCAAAGTCTGTTAGCGTCAGTATTGCGTTCGGTGATTGTGACGTTTACAATAAATGTTCGGGATTTAAATCGCGATATTTATATTATGCAAATATATTATGGTGACGCAAATTTCATGCATTACATGTGCGGTTTCCAGTCCGGTCGAAGGTCCTTCTTGACGATCGATTTGTTGAAATAATCCTCCGCCTTCCATGCTGTAACGAGAAATTTAAGTTTTGGTATACGTCAAAATACAAAAACATAAGCGTAGCGCCCACATACCATTCCATGACCACCAATAAACATTTACTCCCACTGTATGTATTCTCATACACATCGATGATATTAACAATATTTGAGCACACACTGGCCCGCCAATGTATATCCACTTCACGACGAGCCAGATGATTATCGTGCAAAACTTTCAAAGCGTGCTTGTGTCCATTCTTCCGGCTTATGCATTACACCGCCTTCCCATTGATCACGGGTCCAAGTGCCGCATTAGAAATTACAAATTCGTCTGTTATCAGTGTCGCCATTGATTGCCTTAATCCAACGCCAGGAGGTATAATGCCCGCAACAACATCAGGGATTTTCGCAAAAAACTGAAAACATTTTATTGTTGAAATTCCGGTTTAAAATGAATATAGATAACGAGTATAACATGTTTAGCAATAAACCAACGTTAATTTGCCTATGGAAAGCGCGGTTATTGGAAGAGTCGTATTTTGAAATCCGCGGTCACATTTTGTAATCGAGCCTGGATTGCAGGCGAATGACACGACATATTGCACCAACTTAATCGAATCTCTACTAAAAATTACATCATTTACTAAAAATAACCGAAACTTACTAAATCTGTGACAATAAATTGTATCCGTCCAAAATCAGTGAGGCTAGCTAACCATCATGGATGTTCTGAAACAATCGCAAAGATTTTATTGTTGAAATTCCGATTTAAAATGATTATAGGTAATGGGTATAACATGTTTAGCAAGAAATCAACGTTAATTTGCCTATGGAAAGCGCGGTTATTAGAAGAGTCGTATTTTGAAATCCGCGGTCACATTTTGTAATCGAGCCTGGATTGCAGGCGAATGACACGACATATTGCACCAACTTAATCGAATCTCTACTCAAAATTACATCATTTACTAAAAATAACCGAAACTTACTAAATCTGTGACAATAAATTGTATCCGTCCAAATCAGTGAGGCTAACTAACCATCAGGGATGTTCTGAAACAATCGAAAAGATTTTATTGTTGAAATTCCGGTTTAAAATGATTATAGGTAATGGGTATAACATGTTTAGCAATAAACCAACGTTAATTTGCCTATGGAAAGCACGGTTATTACAAGAGTCGTATTTTGAAATCCGCGGTCACATTTTGTAATCGAGCCTGGATTGCAGGCGAATGACACGACATATTGCACCAGCTTAATCGAATCTCTACTCAAAATTACATCATTTACTAAAAATAACCGAAACTTACTAAATCTGTGACAATAAATTGTATCCGTCCAAAATCAGTGAGGCTAACTAACATCAGGGATGTTCTGAAACAATCGAAAAGATTTTATTGTTGAAATTCCGGTTTAAAATGATTATAGGTAATGGGTATAACATGTTTAGCAATAAACCAACGTTAATTTGCCTATGGAAAGCACGGTTATTAGAAGAGTCGTATTTTGAAATCCGCGGTCACATTTTGTAATCGAGCCTGGATTGCAGGCGAATGACGCGACATATTGCACCAACTTAATCGAATCTCTACTCAAAATTACATCATTTACTAAAAATAACCGAAACTTACTAAATCTGTGACAATAAATTGTATCCGTCCAAAATCAGTGAGGCTAACTAACCATCAGGGATGTTCTGAAACAATCGAAAAGATTTTATTGTTGAAATTCCGGTTTAAAATTATTATAGATAATGGGCATAACATGTTTAGCAAGAAACCAACGTTAATTTGCCTATGGAAAGCGCGGTTATTGGAAGAATCGTATTTTGAAATCCGCGGTCACATTTTGTAATCGAGCCTGAATTGCAGGCGAATGACACGACATATTGCACCAACTTAATCGAATCTCTACTAAAAATTACATCATTTACTAAAAATAACCGAAACTTACTAAATCTGTGACAATAAATTGTATCCGTCCAAAATCAGTGAGGCTAACTAACCATCAGGGATGTTCTGAAACAATCGAAAAGATTTTATTGTTGAAATTCCGGTTTAAAATGATTATAGGTAATGGGTATAACATGTTTAGCAATAAACCAACGTTAATTTGTCTATGGAAAGCACGGTTATTAGAAGAGTCGTATTTTGAAATCCGCGGTCACATTTTGTAATCGAGCCTGGATTGCAGGCGAATGACGCGACATATTGCACCAACTTAATCGAATCTCTACTCAAAATTACATCATTTACTAAAAATAACCGAAACTTACTAAATCTGTGACAATAAATTGTTTCCGTCCAAAATCAGTGAGGCTAACTAACCATCAGGGATGTTCTGAAACAATCGAAAAGATTTTATTGTTGAAATTCCGGTTTAAAATGATTATAGGTAATGGGTATAACATGTTTAGCAAGAAACCAACGTTAATTTGCCTATGGAAAGCGCGGTTATTAGAAGAGTCGTATTTTGAAATCCGCGGTCACATTTTGTAATCGAGCCTGGATTGCAGGCGAATGACACGACATATTGCACCAACTTAATCGAATCTCTACTCAAAATTACATCATTTACTAAAAATAACCGAAACTTACTAAATCTGTGACAATAAATTGTATCCGTCCAAAATCAGGGAGGCTAGCTAACCATCACGGATGTTCTGAAACAATCGCAAAGATTTTATTGTTGAAATTCCGATTTAAAATGATTATAGGTGATGGGTATAACATGTTTAGCAAGAAACCAACGTTAATTTGCCTATGGAAAGCGCGGTTATTAGAAGAGTCGTATTTTGAAATCCGCGGTCACATTTTGTAATCGAGCCTGGATTGCAGGCGAATGACACGACATATTGCACCAACTTAATCGAATCTCTACTCAAAATTACATCATTTACTAAAAATAACCGAAACTTACTAAATCTGTGACAATAAATTGTATCCGTCCAAATCAGTGAGGTAACTAACCATCAGGGATGTTCTGAAACAATCGAAAAGATTTTATTGTTGAAATTCCGGTTTAAAATGATTATAGGTAATGGGTATAACATGTTTAGCAATAAACCAACGTTAATTTGCCTATGGAAAGCACGGTTATTACAAGAGTCGTATTTTGAAATCCGCGGTCACATTTTGTAATCGAGCCTGGATTGCAGGCGAATGACACGACATATTGCACCAGCTTAATCGAATCTCTACTCAAAATTACATCATTTACTAAAAATAACCGAAACTTACTAAATCTGTGACAATAAATTGTATCCGTCCAAAATCAGTGAGGCTAACTAACATCAGGGATGTTCTGAAACAATCGAAAAGATTTTATTGTTGAAATTCCGGTTTAAAATGATTATAGGTAATGGGTATAACATGTTTAGCAATAAACCAACGTTAATTTGCCTATGGAAAGCACGGTTATTAGAAGAGTCGTATTTTGAAATCCGCGGTCACATTTTGTAATCGAGCCTGGATTGCAGGCGAATGACGCGACATATTGCACCAACTTAATCGAATCTCTACTCAAAATTACATCATTAACTAAAAATAACCGAAACTTACTAAATCTGTGACAATAAATTGTATCCGTCCAAAATCAGTGAGGCTAACTAACCATCAGGGATGTTCTGAAACAATCGAAAAGATTTTATTGTTGAAATTCCGGTTTAAAATGATTATAGATAATGGGCATAACATGTTTAGCAAGAAACCAACGTTAATTTGCCTATGGAAAGCGCGGTTATTGGAAGAATCGTATTTTGAAATCCGCGGTCACATTTTGTAATCGAGCCTGAATTGCAGGCGAATGACACGACATATTTCACCAACTTAATCGAATCTCTACTCAAAATTACATCATTTACTAAAAATAACCGAAACTTACTAAATCTGTGACAATAAATTGTATCCGTCCAAAATCAGTGAGGCTAACTAACCATCAGGGATGTTCTGAAACAATCGAAAACATTTTATTGTTGAAATTCCGGTTTAAAATGATTATAGGTAATGGGTATAACATGTTTAGCAATAAACCAACGTTAATTTGTCTATGGAAAGCACGGTTATTAGAAGAGTCGTATTTTGAAATCCGCGGTCACATTTTGTAATCGAGCCTGGATTGCAGGCGAATGACGCGACATATTGCACCAACTTAATCGAATCTCTACTCAAAATTACATCATTAACTAAAAATAACCGAAACTTACTAAATCTGTGACAATAAATTGTTTCCGTCCAAAATCAGTGAGGCTAACTAACCATCAGGGATGTTCTGAAACAATCGAAAAGATTTTATTGTTGAAATTCCGGTTTAAAATGATTATAGGTAATGGGTATAACATGTTTAGCAATAAACCAACGTTAATTTGCCTATGGAAAGCGCGGTTATTGGAAGAATCGTATTTTGAAATCCGCGGTCACATTTTGTAATCGAGCCTGAATTGCAGGCGAATGACACGACATATTGCACCAACTAAATCGAATCTCTACTCAAAATTACATCATTTACTAAAAATAACCGAAACTTACTAAATCTGTGACAATAAATTGTATCCGTCCAAAATCAGTGAGGATAACTAACCATCAGGGATGTTCTGAAACAATCGAAAAGATTTTATTGTTGAAATTCCGGTTTAAAATGATTATAGGTAATGGGTATAACATGTTTAGCAAGAAACCAACGTTAATTTGCCTATGGAAAGCGCGGTTATTAGAAGAGTCGTATTTTGCAATCCGCGGTCACATTTTGTAATCGAGCCTGGATTGCAGGCGAATGACACGACATATTGCACCAACTTAATCGAATCTCTACTCAAAATTACATCATTTACTAAAAATAACCGAAACTTACTAAATCTGTGACAATAAATTGTATCCGTCCAAAATCAGTGAGGCTAGCTAACCATCATGGATGTTCTGAAACAATCGAAAAGATTTTATTGTTGAAATTCCGATTTAAAATGATTATAGGTAATGGGTATAACATGTTTAGCAAGAAACCAACGTTAATTTGCCTATGGAAAGCGCGGTTATTGGAAGAATCGTATTTTGAAATCCGCGGTCACATTTTGTAATCGAGCCTGAATTGCAGGCGAATGACACGACATATTGCACCAACTTAATCGAATGTCTACTCAAAATTACATCATTTACTAAAAATAACCGAAACTTACTAAATCTGTGACAATAAATTGTATCCGTCCAAAATCAGTGAGGCTAACTAACCATCAGGGATGTTCTGAAATAATCGAAAAGATTTTATTGTTGAAATTCCGGTTTAAAATGATTATAGGTAATGGGTATAACATGTTTAGCAAGAAACCAACGTTAATTTGCCTACGGAAAGCGCGGTTATTAGAAGAGTCGTATTTTGAAATCCGCGGTCACATTTTGTAATCGAGCCTGGATTGCAGGCGAATGACACGACATATTGCACCAACTTAATCGAATCGCTACTCAAAATTACATCATTTACTAAAAATAACCTGAAACAATCGGAAAGATTTTATTGTTGAAATTCCGGTTTAAAATGATTATAGGTAATGGGTATAACATGTTTAGCAAGAAACCAACGTTAATTTGCCTATGGAAAGCGCGGTTATTAGAAGAGTCGTATTTTGAAATCCGCGGTCACATTTTGTAATCGAGCCTGGATTGCAGGCGAATGACACGACATATTGCACCAACTTAATCGAATCTCTACTCAAAATTACATCATTTACTAAAAATAACCGAAACTTACTAAATCTGTGACAATAAATTGTATCCGTCCAAAATCAGTGAGGCTAGCTAACCATCATGGATGTTCTGAAACAATCGCAAAGATTTTATTATTGAAATTCCGATTTAAAATGATTATAGGTAATGGGCATAACATGTTTAGCAAGAAATCAACGTTAATTTGCCTATGGAAAGCGCGGTTATTAGAAGAGTCGTATTTTGAAATCCGCGGTCACATTTTGTAATCGAGCCTGGATTGCAGGCGAATGGCACGACATATTGCACCAGCTTAATCGAATCTCTACTCAAAATTACATCATTTACTAAAAATAACCGAAACTTACTAAATCTGTGACAATAAATTGTATCCGTCCAAAATCAGTGAGGCTAACTAACATCAGGGATGTTCTGAAACAATCGAAAAGATTTTATTGTTGAAATTCCGGTTTAAAATGATTATAGGTAATGGGTATAACATGTTTAGCAATAAACCAACGTTAATTTGCCTATGGAAAGCACGGTTATTAGAAGAGTCGTATTTTGAAATCCGCGGTCACATTTTGTAATTGAGCCTGGATTGCAGGCGAATGACGCGACATATTGCACCAACTTAATCGAATCTCTACTCAAAATTACATCATTAACTAAAAATAACCGAAACTTACTAAATCTGTGACAATAAATTGTTTCCGTCCAAAATCAGTGAGGCTAACTAACCATCAGGGATGTTCTGAAACAATCGAAAAGATTTTATTGTTGAAATTCCGGTTTAAAATGATTATAGGTAATGGGTATAACATGTTTAGCAATAAACCAACGTTAATTTGCCTATGGAAAGCGCGGTTATTGGAAGAATCGTATTTTGAAATCCGCGGTCACATTTTGTAATCGAGCCTGAATTGCAGGCGAATGACACGACATATTGCACCAACTAAATCGAATCTCTACTCAAAATTACATCATTTACTAAAAATAACCGAAACTTACTAAATCTGTGACAATAAATTGTATTCGTCCAAAATCAGTAAGGCTAACTAACCATCAGGGATGTTCTGAAACAATCGAAAAGATTTTATTGTTGAAATTCCGGTTTAAAATGATTATAGGTAATGGGTATAACATGTTTAGCAAGAAACCAACGTTAATTTGCCTATGGAAAGCGCGGTTATTAGAAGAGTCGTATTTTGAAATCCGCGGTCACATTTTGTAATCGAGCCTGGATTACAGGCGAATGACACGACATATTGCACCAACTTAATCGAATCTCTACTCAAAATTACATCATTTACTAAAAATAACCGAAACTTACTAAATCTGTGACAATAAATTGTATCCGTCCAAAATCAGTGAGGCTAACTAACCATCAGGGATGTTCTGAAACAATCGAAAAGATTTTATTGTTGAAATTCCGGTTTAAAATGATTATAGGTAATGGGTATAACATGTTTAGCAAGAAACCAACGTTAATTTGCCTATGGAAAGCGCGGTTATTAGAAGAGTCGTATTTTGAAATCCGCGGTCACATTTTGTAATCGAGCCTGGATTGCAGACGAATGACACGACATATTGCACCAACTTAATCGAATCTCTACTCAAAATTACATCATTTACTAAAAATAACCGAAACTTACTAAATCTGTGACAATAAATTGTATCCGTCCAAAATCAGTGAGGCTAACTAACCATCAGGGATGTTCTGAAACAATCGAAAAGATTTTATTGTTGAAATTCCGGTTTAAAATGATTATAGATAATGTGTATAACATGTTTAGCAAGAAACCAACGTTAGTTTGCCTATGGAAAGCGCGGTTATTAGAAGAGTCGTATTTTGAAAACCGCGGTCACATTTTGTAATCGAGCCTGAATTACAGGCGAATGACACGACATATTGCACCAACGAAATCGAATCTCTACTCAAAATTACATCATTTACTAAAAATAACCGAAACTTACTAAATCTGTGACAATAAATTGTATCCGTCCAAAATCAGTGAGGCTAACAACCATCAGGGATGTTCTGAAACAATCGAAAAGATTTTATTGTTGAAATTCCGGTTTAAAATGATTATAGGTAATGGGTATAACATGTTTAGCAAGAAATCAACGTTAATTTGCCTATGGAAAGCGCGGTTATTAGAAGAGTCGTATTTTGAAATCCGCGGCCACATTTTGTAATCGAGCCTGGATTGCAGGCGAATGACACGACATATTGCACCAACTTAATCGAATCTCTACTCAAAATTACATCATTTACTAAAAATAACCGAAACTTACTAAATCTGTGACAATAAATTGTATCCGTCCAAAATCAGTGAGGCTAGCTAACCATCATGGATGTTCTGAAACAATCGCAAAGATTTTATTGTTGAAATTCCGATTTAAAATGAGTATAGGTAATGGGTATAACATGTTTAGCAAGAAACCAACGTTAATGTGCCTATGGAAAGCGCGGTTATTGGAAGAATCGTATTTTGAAATCCACGGTCACATTTTGTAATCGAGTCTGGATTGCAGGCGAATGACACGACATATTGCACCAACTTAATCGAATCTCTACTCAAAATTACATCATTTACTAAAAATAACCGAAACTTACTAAATCTGTGACAATAAATTGTATCCGTCCAAAATCAGTGAGGCTAGCTAACCTTCAGGGGTGTTCTGAAACAATCGAAAAGATTTTATTGTTGAAATTCCGGTTTAAAATGATTATAGGTAATGGGTATAACATGTTTAGCAAGAAACCAACGAAAACTTGCCAATGGAAAGCGCGGTTATTAGAAGAGTCGTATTTTGAAATCCGCGGTCACATTTTGTAATCGAGCCTGGATTGCAGACGAATGACACGACATATTGCACCAACTTAATCGAATCTCTACTCAAAATTACATCATTTACTAAAAATAACCGAAACTTACTAAATCTGTGACAATAAATTGTATCCGTCCAAAATCAGTGAGGCTAACTAACCATCAGGGATGTTCTGAAACAATCGAAAAGATTTTATTGTTGAAATTCCGGTTTAAAATTATTATAGATAATGGGCATAACATGTTTAGCAAGAAACCAACGTTAATTTGCCTATGGAAAGCGCGGTTATTGGAAGAATCGTATTTTGAAATCCGCGGTCACATTTTGTAATCGAGCCTGAATTGCAGGCGAATGACACGACATATTGCACCAACTAAATCGAATCTCTACTCAAAATTACATCATTTACTAAAAATAACCGAAACTTACTAAATCTGTGACAATAAATTGTATTCGTCCAAAATCAGTGAGGCTAACTAACCATCAGGGATGTTCTGAAACAATCGAAAAGATTTTATTGTTGAAATTCCGGTTTAAAATGATTATAGGTAATGGGTATAACATGTTTAGCAAGAAACCAACGTTAATTTGCCTATGGAAAGCGCGGTTATTAGAAGAGTCGTATTTTGAAATCCGCGGTCACATTTTGTAATCGAGCCTGGATTGCAGGCGAATGACGCGACATATTGCACCAACTTAATCGAATCTCTACTCAAAATTACATCATTAACTAAAAATAACCGAAACTTACTAAATCTGTGACAATAATTTGTATCCGTTCAAAATCAGTAAGGCTAACCATCAGGGATTTTCGTCGAAATTAAAATCTCTGTGCTTAAGTGACTTTAAAATCGATGTCGCTCATTAAGCCGCTAGCTTCGGGCTCCAAGATGAATAAAAGTATAATGTACCAGTTAATTATCGTACTATAGAAAATAAGAACATCGATTTATTATTATATTTAACTGACACTCACTTATGACCAATTTTCATATAAATGTACTAAATGCATATAAGGGGTATAAGGGAGTGGGTCATGCTTTCCATTGAGAAATGTATGTAGATCTGGCAGAGAAATATGAAGTTTATTACGTATACCAAACCATCACTATGGTGACTATGGTCCCCCATATGGGGGAGTGGTTTATATTTTTATAAACTTTTGGTACTGTACCAGTATGGTCCTTTGGTTTATTAATATTTAGTTCTGCACAAGTTTAAAATGATAAAAAGAACAAACTTTGGTTTTCTTAATACATTTGATTCTTTTGTAGTCGACGCTCTATAACAGAATACGTAGTAATATCAAAATATATAACCCTAACCTAAAAATAGATTTAGAGCCCTATTTCAACATTCATCGCGCTAGAGATATATTTCTACACTCATCGCGCTAATCTTCACGTAAAGCTGCATCAAGTATTAATTATCTAAAATGTTATTACAACAAATTTGCGCTTGTGTGTAAGTTGGAACTGCTTGATCGTCAATCAATGTGCATTGATTGTTCTTCTTGTTATAAACTCTCGTGTTAACGAATTGCAATATTTTCTTATAAAATTCTACAGAATTACTCATTTGTAAAACAAGTACAGTACTTCATATGTTTACATATATTTTGGCATCTTTCACCGAAACGATTACATATTTATTCACTACCATCGCAAACAAAGTCTTTGAAAGAGGTTCTAATATCCCTTTGTCTTTTTCAGATCCAAGATTTAATACATATTCTGGGTTACACAACCAATCTGTGAAGTACCAAGTACCGCGTCAAATGATGCAATAGAATGAGGATGAAATGCCGGACAAGGTCAACAGCAAAATGAAATTTCCTTTCGCCAGAGGTTGTATGAACGAGGAACCTAAATCGTATTTTGTCTTAACATGAAAGTGAAAAAAATGACATAACATAATTAATAATATCAAAAACAAAACAACCTACCGCAATCTTAGTTTTTCACAACTTGTTCAATCGTTAAACGTCGTGCCGGGTCCACATTTAGCATATCTTTAATTAATTCTATTGTTGTGTGACTAACATTTTGCCACTCCGGATTCGGAAAATCATATTGACCAGTGTATATCCGTTTTTTCATACCCGGCGATATTGCCAGACCGGGATTGCTATAAAATGGTGAAAATCCACATAATAAAATATACGTGATAACGCTAAGTGACCTTATATCACAACTTTTATCGTATCTTTCTTGCCTAAGAACTTCTGCTGTCACATAATATGGAGTAAAACAAGGAGTCTGTAATGTATCCTTGACTTAAGTTTCCTTTGCGAATGCAAAGTCTGTTAGCGTCAGTATTGCGTTCGGTGATTGTGACGTTTACAATAAATGTTCGGGATTTAAATCGCGATATTTATATTATGCAAATATATTATGGTGACGCAAATTTCATGCATTACATGTGCGGTTTCCAGTCCGGTCGAAGGTCCTTCTTGACGATCGATTTGTTGAAATAATCCTCCGCCTTCCATGCTGTAACGAGAAATTTAAGTTTTGGTATACGTCAAAATACAAAAACATAAGCGTAGCGCCCACATACCATTCCATGACCACCAATAAACATTTACTCCCACTGTATGTATTCTCATACACATCGATGATATTAACAATATTTGAGCACACACTGGCCCGCCAATGTATATCCACTTCACGACGAGCCAGATGATTATCGTGCAAAACTTTCAAAGCGTGCTTGTGTCCATTCTTCCGGCTTATACATTACACCGCCTTCCCATTGATCACGGGTCCAAGTGCCGCATTAGAAATTACAAATTCGTCTGTTATCAGTGTCGCCATTGATTGCCTTAATCCAACGCCAGGAGGTATAATGCCCGCAACAACATCAGGGATTTTCGCAAAAAACTGAAAACATTTTATTGTTGAAATTCCGGTTTAAAATGAATATAGATAACGAGTATAACATGTTTAGCAATAAACCAACGTTAATTTGCCTATGGAAAGCGCGGTTATTGGAAGAGTCGTATTTTGAAATCCGCGGTCACATTTTGTAATCGAGCCTGAATTGCAGGCGAATGACACGACATATTGCACCAACTTAATCGAATCTCTACTCAAAATTACATCATTAACTAAAAATAACCGAAACTTACTAAATCTGTGACAATAAATTGTATCCGTCCAAAATCAGTGAGGCTAACTAACCATCAGGGATGTTCTGAAACAATCGAAAAGATTTTATTGTTGAAATTCCGGTTTAAAATGATTATAGGTAATGGGTATAACATGTTTAGCAATAAACCAACGTTAATTTGCCTATGGAAAGCACGGTTATTAGAAGAGTCGTATTTTGAAATCCGCGGTCACATTTTGTAATCGAGCCTGGATTGCAGGCGAATGACGCGACATATTGCACCAACTTAATCGAATCTCTACTCAAAATTACATCATTAACTAAAAATAACCGAAACTTACTAAATCTGTGACAATAAATTGTATCCGTCCAAAATCAGTGAGGCTAACTAACCATCAGGGATGTTCTGAAACAATCGAAAACATTTTATTGTTGAAATTCCGGTTTAAAATGATTATAGGTAATGGGTATAACATGTTTAGCAATAAACCAACGTTAATTTGCCTATGGAAAGCGCGGTTATTGGAAGAATCGTATTTTGAAATCCGCGGTCACATTTTGTAATCGAGCCTGAATTGCAGGCGAATGACACGACATATTGCACCAACTTAATCGAATCTCTACCCAAAATTACATCATTTACTAAAAATAACCGAAACTCACTAAATCTGTGACAATAAATTGTATCCGTCCAAAATCAGTGAGGCTAACTAACCATCAGGGATGTTCTGAAACAATCGAAAAGATTTTATTGTTGAAATTCCGGTTTAAAATGATTATAGGTAATGGGTATAACATGTTTAGCAATAAACCAACGTTAATTTGCCTATGGAAAGCACGGTTATTAGAAGAGTCGTATTTTGAAATCCGCGGTCACATTTTGTAATCGAGCCTGGATTGCAGGCGAATGACACGACATATTGCACCAACTTAATCGAATCTCTACTCAAAATTACATCATTTACTAAAAATAACCGAAACTTACTAAATCTGTGACAATAAATTGTATCCGTCCAAAATCAGTGAGGCTAACTAACCATCAGGGATGTTCTGAAATAATCGAAAAGATTTTATTGTTGAAATTCCGGTTTAAAATGATTATAGGTAATGGGTATAACATGTTTAGCAAGAAACCAACGTTAATTTGCCTATGGAGAGCGCGGTTATTAGAAGAGTCGTATTTTGAAATCCGCGGTCACATTTTGTAATCGAGCCTGGATTGCAGGCGAATGACACGACATATTGCACCAACTTAATCGAATCTCTACTCAAAATTACATCATTTACTAAAAATAACCGAAACTTACTAAATCTGTGACAATAAATTGTATCCGTCCAAAATCAGTGAGGCTAACTAACCATCAGGGATGTTCTGAAACAATCGAAAAGATTTTATTGTTGAAATTCCGGTTTAAAATGATTATAGGTAATGGGTATAACATGTTTAGCAAGAAATCAACGTTAATTTGCCTATGGAGAGCGCGGTTATTAGAAGAGTCGTATTTTGAAATCCGCGGTCACATTTTGTAATCGAGCCTGGATTGCAGACGAATGACACGACATATTGCACCAACTTAATCGAATCTCTACTCAAAATTACATCATTTACTAAAAATAACCGAAACTTACTAAATCTGTGACAATAAATTGTATCCGTCCAAAATCAGTGAGGCTAAGTAACCATCAGGGATGTTCTGAAACAATCG